>JARGCV010000024.1:4240000-4920000 GCA_034064705.1 Bothrops alternatus
GAGTGGCTAAAGCTAGCCCTCAAACTGTTGTCTCATCAAAAGCTCCTCTGATTAGGGTGGAATGACTGAGAGTTCATTTCCTATATATAAAAGCAGCCTGCGGGTGCCCCCAAATCGTTAAGAGGGATATGAGGAAGGAATGGGAACTCTGCAATAAATCATGTTGTCAGTACATTTCCTTTACCTCCCTTTCTCAGAACAGAACTCCTTTTCCATCAAACCAATTGCTTGAAATAACTAAAACAATAGCTCTATGCAGTGATCAGGCATAGAGTTCAATGTGATACTGTCAAAGGGTTAATTTTTTAAAAGAATGAAGCCATTGGAAAGTCTGGAATAAATTATCAAGTTCTGCTTAGTAGTACAGGTGTTACATGTTTAGTTTATAGTTAGTGGCAAGTTCAGATTTCCTTCCATGCCAGCAAGCTTTCTTTCTGCACACAGATTTCCTGTCCTACTTTCAGAAGCCCATTCAATCTTTTTCTACCAAGTTCTACTAGCCCATTTACCAAAGCTAATCAACTCTTGGACTTGACTGTCTCTATAATCTATAATCTCTAGTGAATGAAAAGATGGCCTGGAAAAAGGGTTATACTGTAATCAATGTTATTCCGCTAATATCCTAGGGACTACAATTTCTAGGATTTCTGATTTCTAATATACAGGTAGTTCTAGACTTACAACCATTCATTTAGTGACCATTTAGTTATAATGACACAGAAAAAGGTAACATATGACCATTTGTCACACTTATGACCATTTACAGCATCCCCCATGGTCATGGTCAAAATTCAGCCGCTTAGCAACTGACTCATATTTATAATGGTTTCAGTATCCCGGAGTCATGTGATCTCCTTTTGTAACATACTGACAAGCAAAGTCAATGGGGAAACCAGATTCACTTAACTGTGGCAACTTAACAATTGCAGTGATTCACTTAATAACTGTGGCAACTTAACAATTGCAGTGATTCATTAAACAACTGTGGCAAGAAAACTTGTAAACTGGAGCAAAATTCACTTAACAAATGTCTTGCTTAGCAACAGAAATGTTGGGCTCAGTTGTTTTCATAAGCCAAGGACTACCTGTACTATGATATACTTGGCAGCATTGTCTTATTTAGCAATTTCCTGGATATACTGTAACTAGTTTCTGAGGAATTTTTTATAGTGTACTATTCTTGATTTTGTTGTAGCCATTAAAATGTAACCATTTATAGAATAAAACCATATGAACACCTCATAATTAAATGTAAGCCTTATTATCACTGACACAGCTCTAAAAGGAAGATGAAGCGTTGTCTTACCTGAACGCCTTTTCTCAGCATGAGGGGATGGAGAATCCACTGATGGGTTAACATAGCCTACTTGCCCATTTAGACTAGGTCCGAATTTTAGCCCCGCCTCCGGCCGGAAGTTCCTCTCTTCCCCAGTTTTTACCAGGCGAAGCTTCCAAACGAACGTCGGACCTTGTGGCTCCAATCAACCATCCTGTAAGAGAACAAATTCTGCCTAGACTAGTTAGAGGAGGGTGTGGATTCTCCATCCCCTCATGCTGAGAAAAGGCGTTCAGGTAAGACAACGCTTCTTCTCCAGCATGAGTGGATGTTGAATCCAATGATGGGACGTACCCAAGCCCTCTAATGTCCCTTCGGGTGGGAGTCTAGGCTAGCTCTTACGAGGACTCAATGACCTGCTGCAGCACTCTCCTGCCAAACGAGGCCTCTGCCGCAGCAAAACGGTTGATCTTATAGTGTTTGACAAAGGAGGATGGAGAGGCCCATGTAGCCGCTCTACAGATTTCCTCCACTAATGCCTGGGTCAGCCAGGCTACCGAAGTGGCTGCGCTCCTTGTGGAGTGAGCCGTAATATTAGATGGTACCGGTAATGACAATGATACATAGGCCCTGGCTATGCAGGCCCTGATCCACCTGCCAATGGTTGAGGATGACACCTTCTGTCCCATGGAGGAGGGTTGAAAGGAGACAAATAGAGCCTCTGACCTCCGGAAGGTTGCCGTCCTCTTGACATAGTGGCGCAGAGCCCTACGCACATCCAGGGTGTGCCATCGTCTCTCCAGACGATGTGTGGGATGCGGACAGAAGTTTGGTAGTACCAGATCCTGGGACCTATAAAACCATAAATTAACCTTGGGTACAAAGGATGGATCTAGACGCAAGGTAACTTTGTCCTCTGCAAAGGTGATGAGATCCGTTCGAACCAATAGGGCCGCTAGGTCCGAGATCCTCCTCGCCGAGGTAATGGCCACTAGGAAGGCCACCTTCAACGACAGAAACCGGAGTGCGCAAGACCCCAGCGGCTCAAAGGGAGCTTCAGTTAAGGCCTGCAGGACCTTGGGGAGGTCCCAGGAAGGGAAGCGATGGATCACTGGGGGCCGTATCGTGACTGCCCCTTTCAGGAAGGCGCTCACCGCCGGGTGTTGTGATAGAGGGCCCCGGTTCTCGCAGACAAGGACCGTCTGCAAGGATGCTACCTGCCTGCGAATGGTGTTGATCGCCAAGCCCTTATTCATGCCCTCCAACAGGTATTCTAGGATGTTGGGAATGGTCACAGCAAGCGGGTTTAATCCCTGCCTACTGCACCATGAAGAGAAGTTCTTCCACGTGGCATCGTATATCCTGTTCGTGGAAGGTCGACGGGAGGCCTGGATGATTGATATTGTTCCGCTCAAGTGCCAAGCAGCTAGTTGTAGCCACTGCGGGTCTGGATGTTGAAGCTTCCCTTGACTCAGAGAAACTCAGCTCGAGGGGAATCTCCACACTGGCGAGAGCGACAGGTCCACAAGGTCTGCAAACCACGGGCGCCGTGGCCAGTATGGAGCAATTAAGATCACCTCCGCCTGCTCCAGAATCAGCTTGAGAATCATTGCTTGTATCAGTGGAGGGGGCGGGAAGGCATACAGTAGCCCCTGAGGCCACCGGCATCTGAGCGCATACGTCCCCTCCGCTCCCCGGGTTTGGAATCTGGAAAAGAACCGGGGGGTCTGAGTGTTTTCTGGAGACGTGAAGAGATCCAGGATGGGGCATCCGAATCTGTTCGAAATTGCCTCGAACAGGTTCGGGTCCAGTCTCTACTCTGCGTGGTCTACCGTGACTCTGCTGAGAGAGTCCGCCTGGTGGTTTGCTTCCCCTGATATGTGCTCTGCTCTGATTGTGCTCAGGTGCTTTTTCGCCCACAGACCCAGAAGCCGTGGTCCTGAAGGGTGCTCAAGGTGACCCGAAGGTCTGCCTGGGCTGCCTGGGAGGAGCTTGAGAGTATCAGGATGTCGTCCAGGTAGCATTGAACTCGCACCGGCATCATGCGCAGGTGCGCTCCCAACACCGCCAGAACCTTCGTGAATACTCGGGGGGCTGAGGATAGGCCGAACGGTAGAGCCCTGTATTGGGAATGCCGGTTCCTGTGACAGAACCGGAGGAACCTTCGGTGCTCCAGTCGGATAGGGATGTGTAAGTATGCCTCTGTGAGGTCTATGGAGGACAGCAGGTCCCCTCTTCGGATGCTGGCCAGTATGGATCTGAGGGACTGCATCTTGAATTTCCTGTACACTACGAAGCGGTTTAACCGCTTGAGGTCGAGGATTGCTCTCCAATCCCCCGATGACTTGGGCACAAGGAAAAGGATGGAATAGAACCCCTGTCCCTCCTGATCTGGAGGAACCGGTTCTATGGCTCTTATCTCCTCCAGGTGGTCTATGGCCAGATCTAATAGTCTCACCTTTGAAGGATTGCGAGACACCAGGCATCTTATGAAGTGGTTTGGTGGAAAGGCGTAAAACTCTATCGCTAGGCCCCAGGACACCGTCTCCCTGACCCAGGCGTCCGTCGTGGTCGTCTGCCACACCCTGCTGAATAGCGCCAGACGACCCCCGATGGGGCTGTCCTGGGCGTCACTTGGCACGTCTGTAGGGCCGGCCTCCCGCCCCTCTGAAAGGGCGTTTTGCAGGTTGGCCCCTGCCAGAGGCCGGACGGTCCTGGCCGCGCTCCTGTCTATAGGAGCAGTTTCGCGGAGTTCTGGGCTCATCCCAAGACCGTCCCCCCTGAAAGGGCTGCCTCCATTCCCCGCTCCCACTCTGTCGAGAGACTTGTCTGCGGAATTCCTGCGGTCCCGTCTGACCTTTTGGAGGGATGAGCCAGGACCTTCCTCTTATGTTTGTCCTCAATCACGTACGGGTCCAGGATCGCTCCGAACAGCTTCGATCCTGAATACTTAGAAGTGGCCAGCCGCCACTTAGATTTCAGATCCGCCTTCCAATTCTTGAGCCAGATGAGCCTCCTGGAGGCCACTGTTCCCCCAATGGACCTGGCCGAGTATCGGGAGGCAAACAAGGTGGAATCTGCCGTGTACTCTGCTGCCATCAGCAGTTTGGTCAGTGTCTGCTGTATACGTACCTGATCCGGCGGGACACTTGCCTGAAGTTCCCAAAGCCACATGATCACAGCCCTGGAGACGATGGAGGCTGAGGATGAAGCCCTAATGGCCCAGGCCGAGGAGTGATGGACTCTACGGAGAGAGAGCTCGAGCTTTTTGTCCTCCGCCTTCATCGATTCAGCCATGTCTCCTGGGATGGCAGATGAGGAAAAAAGAGAAATTAGCGGTGCATCTACCTCTGGAACCTCTAGCAGAGAGGCAAAAGGTGTGGAAATGTTAAATATCTTTTTCTCCACGCTATTCGGAGAGGGAATAGTCCCTAGAGAGGCCCATTGAGACCGCACCGTTGAATGGAACACCTTGGTGCACGGAATCTGGATCACCTCTGACACTGGTGAGTGTAGTAGTGGGTTTCAGCGTCCTCCTCCTCCGAGGATGGAGGCCTGACCTCCTTAGTCTTAGCTGGCAGGCTAAGGGTGGAACAGGTTTTGAGCATAAGGGAATAAAAGTAAGACGGATCGAATAAACCTGAAGTTGAAGCCAGTTGTGGAGCTGCGTCCTCATCTTCCGACAGCGGAGCCCCAGTCGTGTCCCAATCCTCGGCTTCCTCCTCTGGTACCTGTGAAGAAGTCTCAGACACATCAGAGGCCTGAAAAATTGCCCTCCCCCTGCGGGGGGCATGTCCAGGTGGTGTGGGAGGACCCTGGGAAAAGGAAGAGCCCTTAGAGGACATGAAGTGGTCAAAGGCCTTCTGCATATAGGAGTGGAAATGTGCTGGCCACTGACCAGACCTCTTCCTGCCAGTGGTCCCAGCTTCCTCCTGGCTGGTTGCAGGCTCAAAATGCTCTGGTGAGGATGGAACAGAGATAGGAGACCCCTCCCATTCGGTTTCCCCCCTAGGGGACCAGGGCCTAGATCCTTGCCCAGCTGTCCCTGGGAGCTCAAAGGGAATAGGTGTGTCCAGTGGGGCGAGAGCAGCCCTTTCTGCCCCACTGGCTCTGAGCCTCTGAGCTTTGGCAAACTCCTTTTCCAACACCTGATGCCTCCTTGTGGCCTGCCGCTCAGCTGCCTTTGACGGCTCTGTCGTCAGGTGTTTTGTCTTAGCTTTCTTCTTGCCCCCCCCCGATTCCTGCTCCGTAGCTCTGCGTTTCGGTGAAGAGGGGGGAGAGGCTGAGCCTTGAGACAAAGCACTGTCTGCCATTGCCATTGCCCGGTGTAGAACCCTATCAGGGTATCTCGATCTCGCTGAAGACGAACTACCAGGAGTTGCTTAGGCCAGCAGACAAAGGGGGTTGAGTCCCTATCCTGCACGGCGATGGCGGCTACTGGCGTTTAGGCTGCTTGACTCCTCTATATGCCGGGTAGCTCAGGCCTGTTACGATGACCAGACAAAAGCCGCTAAAATTCGGAAATGGAATTACACCTCTCCGGAACCCGTTTCCCACCTGGCTCTCAATGACCGGTGCACCTCCAGCTGCCAACCGCCGCTAACAGCGAGTCCCCGGGCCACTATATCGGAATCTGTGCCGGTAAAACAAAAGGAAAAACCCCTGTTCCGGCAAATGGCCTACTCCCCCTTTGAATATCGCACCGGGAGCTGCTCGAAGGAAGGGACCGCACCCTTTCCAAAATGGCCACCGTGCCAAATTTTCGGCTCGGCCTCCCAAGATGGCGCCCCGGCCTCATGGCCACGCGGTTCTCCGGACCGCCAACGGCCCTGGGTCTACCGCCGCCCAGAGTCTCCGAGCGATCTCACGCTGGTCACCACCCTTGCGGGGACCCCCGGCGATCTCCTCCCCACTCCGCTCCCCACTTGCGATCAGGTGTAGCGGTCCTCCGCTATCTCCGCCTCGTCCAGTAGGGCGCCTGCTGAGAGGATTTCTCAGCCTCCCATCCTGTTCGACGATCGGGGAGTCCGGAGGTGTTGGGTGTCGATCCGGCAACGGCTGGAAGCCCAGGGATGTCTCCCCCTGCGGCTCCCACGATCCCAAGGGCTGTGAGCCCGGGAAAAGGCCTCGCCGCCGAGATCCCCAACAAAAAACCAAGGAGGAGCAAAAAATCAAAAAATCCAAAGTAATAAAAAATTTTATCTGTTAAATTTAGAATTTCCAATGTAATCTAACACTGACTGACTAACTAAAAAAGCTTTTAACCAATTTTCTTCAACACAAAAGCAATACTTGCGGAGCCAACACGACGAGCTGCTTGCGGGCTGAAGACTAGGTAAAAACTGGGGAAGAGAGGAACTTCCGGCTGGAGGCAGGGCTAAAATTCAGACCTAGTCTAAATGGGCAAGTAGGCTATGTTAACCCATCAGTGGATTCGACATCCACTCATGCTGGAGAATAAACTAATGCACTAATAACCAAACTAAAAACTCCAGTGTCCCCATTAACATGACTTCCCTGTAAAGCTTAAGTCTCCCGACTTCATGTAGTCTAATTTGGTGGCTAGGCTTGGCCTCAGTCTCTCAACCACAAGACATAAATCAACTATTGTGTTTCCCCAAAAATAAGACCCGGATTTATTTATTTATTGCCTCCAAAAGAGGCACCAGGTCCTGTTTTGGGGGGGTGTCTTTTCCACTCATTTCGCAGCGGCAGCACCAACAGTCCCACCCAGCCGGTGCATATCCTGACCTGTGGTAGTCTTGATATGGAGAGAGAGAGAAAAAAGAAATATACAGTATATGGCTAATATAAAACAGAAATACTGTTGATTTTAATAGTACAATATTTGTGAACTAGAACTTTAATGAAAGCATGGTCAAAAGGAGCTTTCCATATTGAGCTATTTTGTTTTACTTCAATGACATGATTAAACTTGGATCAGAGATGGACGTTTCAGAAAAGATGGGGGGGGAGAGAAATGTTGTCACTTTTCTCAGGTATGAAGAATCAGATTTTCCATGTACTTTTTTTCAAATTTTATCTGAAAAAAATGGCTGTTCCACCTCATGAAGAAAAATGGATACAAGCCTGACTTGATTTCTTGGTCATTTTCTCCTATATTCTTGTCCATTCTTTTTACCTTGTTTAATGCACTTCTGGATTGGCCATTATTTTTGTGAACAAGACAGTATTGCTTGCTATAATAGGATTTACTGTTCCTTCTATCACAAAGGGATACCAGGGTAAAACTATTAAACAAAAAGGAAGTAATTATCTGACAATTTAGCAGTTGAAATGAGAATCCAACAGAAATACAAAACAGAAAATAATCAGGCTTGCTGCCACAAAAACAAAATTAATTTACAGAAGAGCAGAACAGACCAAGCTCTCATTCTTGCAATTAAAAAGGAAAAACACTCTGCCAGTAAGATTTCTTTCAATTAACCTTATGTGATGTATTTGACTTAAAAAAAAAATAATCTGCTACTGTAGACACTAGCAAGACTAAGAATAAATGTAATAGATAAGAAGCATAAATTACATTCCAATTGTAGTCTGTTTTCAGCCTCATTGCATTTGGCAAGCACATCAACATATTTTACTATCAGAAAGTCTTTCACCTCATTGAAAAATTCAATAAAACAGACCAAACAGGATGTTGTTAGGCTGCAGTCATCCAGTCCTTGCTTGTTAGTAGCCTGCACACTTGGTCAGTTTAAAAAGTTGTCAGTGGAAGTTAACAGCTAGAACTCTTGAGCATTTTAAGGAGAGAAGATGGGATGGGTCATGGAAGAGAAAGAAATAGATGCTTGTCAGCGATATGCTACAGGTGCATATTGGTGACAATTAAATCTTTTCACCTGAGTACACTGTGGCTGTATTCACATGAAATTCTAGACTAGACTGGAGTTGAGAAGATGTAATTCAGTATGTTGTGAAAACCCAGTTACTGTTGCTTATAACAGACTATTACATTTTAATATTGTTTATTCATTGGCCACAACATGTTACATGGACCTATCAGCTTATTGTTTGAACTTCGCCACTGTGTAACCTTGTGAGTGTAAGGCAGGGGTGTCAAACTGCTGGCCCGCAGGCCGGATGCGTCATGCTGAAACCGCGCCTACCTCAGCTCCAGCAATGGGCAAACAATCATGGCACGTCACGTAACATGGCAAGTATGACACCCCTGATGTAGGGGCTCTTGCTTGTGTTTCATATGGCAATAATAGATTTGTTGTTCAATAAGAGTGGCATAACTTGAATTTTCCAGTGTTCTTCTTCCAATTTATTAGTAAAACCAGTACAACAAAACATTTTTCCAATATAATCCAATGTCTTGGAAATCCAGTATGTCTTGCTCTCAAATAGGCATTTGGGAAACTGTCATATAAAAAAAAACAAGCACGGCCCTGCTTCCTTGGGCAAAGACAAGCTATTATGCCAAATCATAGCCCACTTTCCGTTGTCAGGAAATTTGTTGCACTCATCTAAAAGGTTTAGGAATTTTCCCTAAATCTTTAAAAATGGAAGGAGAATACTAAATATTCTGAGAGTACTGAATACAGGAAACAAATTATCTTTTTTCTCCCTTTCTTTTTTAAGGATATGTTTTAAATTGAAGTTTTTTTTATTTTTCAGGTAAATATATTTAGTTCTTAAAAAGAAATGTCAATGTTAGTATAACTATAGAAAATTTTCATTTCAACAAAGCAAGAGCAAAGCTGAAACTTGCTAGCAACATATTACCGGTACCAAGTTTGAAAAGCCTATCCTTTTGCCCAGGAAAAAAGTGTTTAATATGCAGAAGAGTTTAGTCTTATTTTTTTCCTGCTCATACTTAGAAAACCACAAAACCCCAACATTAGTTTATGTCTCAGTTTTCACTATGCAAACCTTTGGAGGCTTCAACTGCTTTGTCAATGCTTTGCAATTGCTGGCAGTATATCCAGCAATCAGGCCATAGCAATTCACATATACCCTTTGTGGTAAAAATACCTTTTATAACTAAACAGAGCTGGCAAAAGCATACATTTCAGAAAACCGCAAGAGACTTCATTACGGCAACCTCATTATGAAAAACACATTCAGATCATTTATTTAGGCCACATGACAGATGTGCATGAACTACCAAACCAACCTCTATATATGGCTTAATGCCCATAGACAATTATGCATTTGACCAGCAATTCCCATGGAAATGAGCTAGTGCAAACATTTCTTTGTATATTTTTTTCATTCCTTTCCTGGAAAGACACCTCACTTCCTTGTAAGCAATATCCAAAAGAGGGTTGGATGAGCACAATGGAGAGCAGCCGCAGGTTTTATGGTACCTATCTCAATTCCTAAAGGATTTGGAGTTGAAGACTCTTAGCTGTAATTTTTGAGGTATTTGCCTCTAATTGTTTTGCTATTGTCAGGTGATCCACGTCTGATCAGCTCTCACTACAACAGAATGAAATCAGTCTAACTGAGACCTCAGCAAAAAAAAAAAAGTCAGTCACAAAAAGAGACATCAAATATGCCTGCATGCAATCTGTCACAAACACCTTTTAAGTAGTAGACCTACAGTAAAAGTACACCTAGGTAGAGGATACTTAGAAAAAGCATGCACACATGCACAAGCAATTAATCTAAGTAAAGTGAAGGAAATGAAATCATTATGTCTGCAGCTACAACATCTAGGAGAACAAATTTCCTGCCAAGATAATAAATGAATTCTTTTGTTTCATGTTGTCCACAGCCATGTGACTACCTTGGCCTATTCTTCATCTGGAAAATCTTGCAGTATAATACCCAGATGGCTTTGAATTTCCACTGCTAAAAAACAGTATTGCAGACAATCTCCAGTCCCCTTCTCATGCCTCTTAAACAGTTAGACTATTATAAAGATGAGAAAATGAAGCAAAAGAACAACCTTATTTTAAAAGAAGCTTTGTCTGGCTGGCCCACTGCCATAAAAAATAAACGTATTTACTTATGTGATTTATATTGCCATCCATCTCTCACAAGTGATTAAAACACAGAAAAGTCCACAACATATAACCCCAGGTGCCCAAGTATAAACAATTACCCCACTTACAGAGAAAAAGAAACAAAAACATCTGTAACTGCAAATGGAACAGTGAGACAGATTTTAAAATAACTATTGGGGGAAGGAGTGTCCCTATTTCAAGGCTATTGTTTCAAATCCGCCGAGTGAACAATAGGTGATAGACTAGATATAGTAGATAGACCATATACAAGATTTACCTCAGGTTATCAAATTTCTACCTCAGGATTTTTTGTTAGGGATCATAAAAGACTGTACTAATACTGAGATGAATAATATGTGATAGACTAGAAACAGTGGATAGACTATAGAAAAGAGAAACACCAATCAAATAAAGTGCAACAGGCGTATAGTTGAGGCTTGACGTGAGGAGTGAAAAATGTTTATCAAACCAGACGTTTATAAAGATTAATACTTAGTGTTGTATATCAGGTGCTAGGACGATTGATGCATACCATGATTTTATGTTCAATGTTGATTGTTCTAATAAAAGAATTTAAAAAACCCCTCAAACTATTATTTTCTGTAAAAGTCGAGGGAGTAAATTCTAAACTTGGGTTACAATTTAAGGAGTTACCCTCATCCATTCCTTAAAATCCTGGGTTGGCTGTCCAAAAGTTCTTGCCACTTTATTAAAGACACTGGAGTAATTAAGTTAACAGTATAACCACTGACCATTTATCTTAAAATTAGACTACATGCATGTTTTATCCTGCTCCCTCACTTTTGTTCGTGCAGTAGTTCAACCAAAGGCTAAGAGTGAACTTCATCCCATGCTTGGGCCATCAGTATATAAACCAATAGGAGGCATAAATACATCCTATAGTTGGTTGGTATTCAAACAGTAATCATGTAGACAAGTGCTGGCTTGGCCTTTGACATGAAAGCTCAAAACTTCATTACACACAACATACTCTGGAAATGGGGGGGGGTCAATATCTTTCTCTTTCCTTAAAAATATCCAGAGATGCAGGAAACTCAATTTAGATCAGGGATACCACTATGGAATGAATTGAGAAGTGGATAAATTCTCTACACTCTCAGTTTTATTACAAGACTTCCCTTCATAGTTGCTATTAGCCTTCAATAGAGAACTGACTGATAGATGCCCTTGATGTACTATGTTTAGTCCCCTCCACAGCTCCAGAGTCAGTTTAAATAAAGAAAATTATACAAGAAGGAAAATGTTAAACATTCCCCTCTTCCTCAGTGTTATGATATGTTCCTACTCCTTTAAAATCTCCCTAACTGTAGATCACTCAAATTGCAGCTTCTTTTCCTTTTTGATTCACCCAAATAGCCCCATTAGACCTAGTGATAACGTTTCCTCTCCTCCCTTTCAAGGTTATTGCTGATGGAGCTATGCTAAGAAACATCTATATAATTAATGGGATAATATACAATGTTGGATATGGGAAGTTATTTTTCATATACCAGGAAATTATTTTAATATTCTGTTCTCATAATATAACTAAGTCAATCAATCACAGTGTAATGAAAGTCAACATGTCATCCACTTCTAAACATTTTCCTCAGCTTATTGTCTTAGCATTCTTCTATTATATACATTGGACTTCAAGTCCCATGAAACCACAGCCAATGTGGTCCTAACTTTTGTACATGGTCTGTAAATTTGCTAACACATTTGTTTCATTCTTGTTTTACAGATCTTGGAAATAGATTTAACTATATTATCACTTGTATGGGACAGTATTTCTAGGCAGACAAATTCTAATGTACGAATCAGATGAAATTATACAACAAACAGAAACAATGGAAAAACCCAAGAGGGCCACAAATGGAAAATGAAAATGTCTGGAACTCTATGTTTACACAAGTACAAGTATTTATAAGTGAAGAATAGATAATATACACAGTAAAAGCCTAATCTGACACGAAGATATTCCCTAGTGTTTTTAATAAAGCAGGCTACAGAATCCATTTATTTTCTCTGTACATTGAACGGACATTGAATACTGGAAAGTTCATGAAGAAATGAAGGTACAGGTCATACACATACACACAAGGAGGCAGCAGAAAACTGACTTTATATTGATTAATTGTATTAGGTGGACTCATTTTCATATATTTGGATTCTTTGTTGTTATTCTAATTTAAGATTTAGATTACAGTTCTGCCCTTTGAAGTTATTCTAGAAGAAGAAGAGCTGAGGTTTCTCTTCCATTTTAAAGGAAAGAGTTGGTTCTTTGGCTCTAGTCCCAGGAAAGGAAGAGACCTAACCCAGGATTGCCCCTGTAAATCATCCATCAGGACAGAGCAAACAGACTGTGATTCATGAGCTCATCATTCAGCATCAGTTAAATAGCCTTTTGATATGTCTGCCCTAGAGGGCAGGAAACCGAGTCAAAGCAACAATGGTGGGGACAACTGGGAGATTAAATTAAGAGGAAGCAAGGAAAACAGTATCCTGTCACTGTTAGATTGTATTCTGCTGCAAAATCAGCTGCAAAATCAGATGTTCACTTGCTTTTCCATTTCCCAAAAGAAAACATTAAAATATTTTCAGTATAAAATCATCTACACTTCAACATGATATACAGCATTTGGAAAATACATCAAGCCTTATCCAGTACAAGTTTTCTTAATAGTTATCCTAAATCTACCCTACCAACCCCCCCACCCCCGAAATGTTGAATTATCTACCTATGGTTGAAATATTTCCTTTCCTAGACTATGAACATAATAAAAGTTGTTTTCCTTCAATCTTTCAACTGTATGAGCACTAATTTCATGTCACTACCTGGTATTCAACATTCTCTGAAACATGTCACATTCCAAACTCTTTATTACCTTTGCTCTTCTCAAGTCCTCATCAGTGTGTGTTTATGTGAGACCAGAGGGTATACAGTTACAGCCTCACCACTGTTAAGTATCTTGTTTTTGCTAATAGATGTCAAAATGCCACATGTTATTTAAAAATAGATCCACAATGTTGTAAGATAACAGTCTAATATAGCACCCCAGGTAATACTTTGTGACCAGAGAACTAAGCAAATTCTGTTTATTTGCATGCATATATTAATCAATTCTTCTAAATTCACATTGTTTGTAAATATGAGCTCCTGAAGTAATAGCTTTTTTGTAACGGAGGCTTATATGTAATTTGCTATTCATGTTATTGTTTGAACCTTATTAATGGGAAGGAAAAAAAAGAGAGGCATTTGTAATATGAATGAACCACTCAACCAAAGTAATTTTACATTAGTATTTCAATAAAACATAAGCTGCTTTCACAAGGTATAAAGTCATACCTACAAATGGGAGTGGGAGAGGGATTTGAGCTATTTATTTATTTGGTAAATTTATATTGCCGCCTATATTGCTCACGGCAACTCAAGATGACTTACAGGAATAAAAACACAATATAAAAGAAAATAAATAAAAATAATAAAATAACAATCCCCCTGTCACCCTACCCTTCCACCCCGGTGACAACACACACTCATACCAGCCTTTTAATGGGCTCCATCCCACTCTGGGTTCCCCAGGCCTGCTGACAGAATCACGTCTTTAGGGCCTTCTGAAGGGCCTACACTATTTATATTTGTCTTCTAATTCCACATTATTTTTCCTCTGTAAAAATTCTCTTGCTTTGCTACACTCTATATCCTACACATTTCTTGATAATATTACAAGCTTATGGTATTACTAAGAACATGATTATGTGTATGTGTGTATGTGAGAGAGCGATCCATCTCTCCAGTATTGTGCAGTCTTCCTGGCTGCTCTGAAAAGACCCATGAAAGGAAATCTATGTAAATATGGGAAGTCATATTTATTACAGACCATTGGAGAAGAGGATTGTTATTCAATGGTTTGTGGAGAATTACTACAGAGAATTAATCAAACATTCACATACACTAATTTGTAACTATGACAACTGCAAGAACCCCACACCCTACTTTTGAGAATTTTAGGGAAATTTGTCTTTTACTGCAATTTCCTTTCCCCTGAAATAAAACCTAAATGGTTTGAGGAAAATATAAAATGATTTTTGGCTCAGTACTACTTTTGATTACAATGTTAGCTTCCTCCACATTCACTTTGTAAAGAATTGCACTGAATAGTTTGTCTCAATTTCTTCCAGGGTATTTTTTTCAACCTTTAAATCTACTCTAAAATTCTGGGGTGTCCTGGTTGATCCAGGTCTACCCAAACTCTAATTAAATTTGATCCTGCTTAACTTTTTGGAATCAACCAAAGTTAGGAAGGTATGTTTTATGACCCTTAAGTATAGTGGAAGCTTACACACACACACAAATACATACGTACACATACAAATGGAATGAAATCAGAGGGAACATTCACTTCGAACAATACAGTACCTCTGAGGACATGCTTAAAATGGAAGTTGAAGAATTGAAGACACAGACTGCTGAATCCTTCGTTCGCATGTGAATGATGAAGACACATGGTAACTGTTAACTACTCTTTATTCTCCTTCTCCAACAACCAAGCAAAAAGCAAAAGGCACACAGGCCTTTTTATATGGCCAGAAACCAGGACAATGTCAACCAATAGGAACAGAGCGTTTCTGCGCCTTGCGCATGCGCACAAGGCTGGCACCGCTCTGTCTGGTCCCAGGCAGCTTTTGGAATGCCCGGGACCAATGCAACGTCCCGAGCCTACTTTTGCAGGCTCAGGATACAACACCCCTCCCCTCTAGATGGAACATACTTTGCGTACGCACAGGTATGTTGTGCACTGGGAAGAGTGACACACAACTGCATTCTTCAAATGCAAAGAGTGTGGAACTCTCGACTCTGCACACAGGCAACCCCTTTCAATATTTATTAACACAAATAAATGTATCCGAAATCAAAATAATGCAAAGTAATCTAACCACGAGTTACTCCCTTCATTCAAGGGCCTCATAAGAAGGTCCCTTATGATTTGACAGCAACCTCAAAAAGTCTCTCAGATGTTTGGGTGGGCATTTGGACCACTGCGACTTTCTAAGGGCCGGTGATATTGCCTGGCCGACCTGCTCGCCTACCAAGCTAGGCAGGACAGAGCGTTGCTGCCCCAAATATCTAGGTGACCCTGGTGAGGTGCCTGGCCTACCTGCTTGCCTACCAGGTTAGGCAGGCCAGGGCTTTGGTGCACCAGATACCCGGTTGACCCTCCCAGCTGCTGACTGGCTGGACCCTCTGAGTCCAGACCAGAGTACCTTGGAGGAGTGGAAGTCCCCAAGTCCACAATGGACTCCTCTTGGGAACACTGTCCCTCGAGCCCAAGGCCAGCAGATGGAGAGGCCTGGGTAGCGGAAGTGCCCCAGTACTCTGTGCCCCCCAAGCACATGCCAGAGGTGCCAGAGTCAGGAGCCACCTCCATGGCAACCCCCTTTGCTGGTGACTTCCTCTTGGGAGCAATTGTTGAATTATGCAAGCGCCCTTGATGGAATTCCTTTTCTCTTGCTGTTTGTGATTTATGTGGATACCCCCGGTCAGTCTCCCTGTCTGGAGCACTATCTGTCATATGTGAATACTGTGGATACCCCCAGTGTGACTGTCTGGAGTAATTGTGGATGTGTGGGATGACCCCCTATCCAGTGAAGTCCTTTCTGGAGCACTTGCGGAACCTTGGGATGATGCCCCGACAGCCTCATCAGCTAGTGAGGGCCTGTTAGACCTGGGAACCTGTGACTCAGAATGCATATTATGGTCCTCCTCCCTCCCAGAGCAGAGCTAGGAGCGGAAGAGTGGCAGTCCAGTCTCCAATGCAGTTGGCCTATGTGTCTGTGAAGAACGCGGCCATCACCCAAAGCAACTTTGTATGACAACGGCCCAGAGACCTTGCAGACCACAGCTGTCACCCAGAGATGTCCAGGCCCATAGTTTCATGCCCAAACTGGAGTCTCCTAGGTGCCCGCGGTTGTGACACCTGTGGAGCCACCCAGTCAGGGTGCAGCCTGTCCAGTTTGGTGATGAGGCGGCAACCCCAGCGGAGTTCAGCAGGGCTCTTCCCTGTGGATGTACATGGTGTGGTGCAGTGTGCAAGAAGGAAATCTGCTAACCTGTGATGCCAGTTACCGTAACTCAGTTTCTTGAGAGCATCTTTCGTGGTGTGCACCATTCTCTCTGCCAATCCGCTGGAGGATGGATGGAAGGGAGCCGACGTTGCGTGCCAGATCAGGTTGGCCTGAAGGAAAGCCTGGAACTCAAAAGATGTAAATTGAGGGCCATTATCTGAAACCAGCACATCTGGAAGTCTGTGTGATACAAAAATTCCTCTCAACACCTGGATGGTCCTGGCAGTAGTAGTGGAGGAAACAGGAACAACCTCTAGCCACTTGGAATGGCTATCAACAACAACCAGGAAGAATTGCCCCTGAAAGGGCCCAGCATAATCTATATGCACCCTAGACCATGGGGTTTGAGTTTCCTCCCACCTATGTACTGGGGCCTGAGGCATTTCAGGCCAAGACTATTGGCACACTTGGCACCCGTGCACCTGGGCCTCGATAGCTTTATCGAACCCAGGCCACCAAAGATGGCTGCGCGCAAGCACTTTCATCCTGACAATTCCAGGATGTCCCTCATGCAGAGAGATCAAGATTCTAGACCTCAATGAGGCTGGGATCACAACCCTGCTCCCATAACAGGCAACCCTTGAAAGTGGAAAATTCATGTTTCTTGTGCCAGAAGCTTTGGAACTCAGTATCTGGGCACTTGTCAGGCCATCCTGACAATACCCATGTCAGCACACGTGTAAGCGTGTGATCAGTGGCAGTTTCTGCAGCCACGTCCCTAGCATTGAGGGGAGATTCAGGCAACTCCTGAATGGAGAGAATATTGATGGCAGGAGCAGGGTCTGCTTCTACCTGTTTTAGAGGTAATCTGCTTAGGCCATATGCATGGCCCATTTCTTTTCCAGGTTTGTGAACTAGAGTGCAGTCATATGCTGACAGGAAAATGGACCATCTCAGCATACGAGGAGAAATGATATGCGGTGTCTGTTTGTTGGTGGTAAACAAACCCAGCAGAGGCTTATGGTCTGTATAGACCATGAAGTGGCGGCTATATAAGAAATCATGGAATTTCTTTATGCCAGCCAAGGCCTCTCTGTCAATCTGAGCGTAATTCCGCTCTGCAGATAACAGAGTCCTTGAGTAATAGGCCACAGGGACTTGTGTCCCATCAGCCTTCAGATGACTAAGTACAGCTCCCACCCCATAAGGAGATGCATCGCATGCGATGCATACAGGCAATTGCTCATTGAAATGTGCTAAAACAGCATTTGAAGTGAGCAAGGCCTTAACCTCATTGAAACTCCTGTCATGGACTTTAGTCCACTGCCATGGAGCCTGCTTGTCTAAGAGCCTATGTTCTGCCACGGTTATATAAAGGTTACATAAGGGAGAAATGCATGGTAAAATTTAATAGCCCCAAGAAGGCTTGCAGCTCACTCTTGGACTTGGGGCCTGTTGAATAGTTTGTAGTTTAGCTTCAGCAGGGTAAATGCCTTGGGCATCAATCCTGAAACCTAATCTTGCATTTATCCTGCTTCAGCTTAAGGCCTGCTTTTCGAAAACAAAGCAAGACAGCCCTTAACCCTTCTGCTAAATTGTGAGATGACTCCCCAGCGATGAGGACGTCATCAAAGTAGGGACAGACCCCAGGAATACTTTGGAATATGCCAGGGGCTACATTTACTCCAAATTGCAGACTTTTGACCTTGAAGACTCCCCTGTGAGTTACAATAGTCTGGGCCTCTGCAGCTGCCTCATCAACAGGTAGCTGTTGATAAGCCTGTGCCAGGTCAAGCTTCGCAAAAATGCGCCCTCCCTTGAGGGAGGCCAGGATGTGGCTTACAACAGGGACTGGATAAGCATGCTGTTGCAATGCCTTATTCAGTGTACACTTGTAGTCTGCACATATACGTATTTCCCCATTAGCCTTTAGAGGCGTTACTATGAAGGTTTCCCATGGACTAGAATCCACAGGTTCTAAAATGCCTTGCTGGAGCAATTTGTCCAGCTCAGCATCTATTTTACCTTTGAGGGCAAAAGGTACCCTCCTAGGCTTGACCCTGATGGGCGTGATAGTTGGGTCTAACCGTAGCGCAATGGGGGGCCCCTTGTAGGATCCTAGCTCTGCACTAAACACATCTGCAAACTCCTTGCAGACTTCTGCAAGACTCAACGTTTGCAAATGGTACAGCCCAGTTACCTGGATTCCCAGAACCTCGAACCAATCGAGTCCAATAAGACTCGTATGTTCACCCCCAACTACCACCACATCTAGGGGACCTTCAAAATCCTTATGCTGTACTCTAAGGGTGGCCGCCCCCTTAACACACACCACAGAATTCTGAAAATCAGTGAGTATTAGATTCGATGGCCTGAGTTTAAGTCGAAGGCCACTGCTGCTACATATCCTTTTGAATGTGTTAATTGAAATAATTGAGAGAGCGGACCCAGTGTCCAACTCCATTGATAAAGGAACCCCTTGCAACCTTATGTTAATGGAAAGTTTCTTCTTAAGGGGCTTGTGTGTCCCTGTCCTCAGAATACTCCTACGCAATGCGCAGAAACCCACCCTATGTTGGCTGGGGACCCTGGTACCTTTCAGAAGCAATTCTTCACAAGGTTGGACCTTCTGGTGACCCAAACAGATGGATGCGATGTGGCCTTGCCTGCCACACACCCTGAAAATGGTGGAGCAAAACCTGCAGTCAGCTCGCTTGTGGCATCGTCCGCACCCGAAGCATTGAAGAGATGCTGGGGTCTTGTCTGGACATCTCTTCTGCCTCCTTTCAGCTGGCTGGTGAAGTCTGTCCACCTCCTCTTCAGGATCCGCTTCCGATCCTTCTCAAGCGTCCTCTTGATGGACAGTAGCTATGTCTGGAGGGTTTCTGGCAAGCCGTAAGGCCTTCACAGCCCCGCCTGCTGCTTCCTCAGCTGCCACCTCTCGTAGCGCGTCTTGAAAGGAAACATCTTCTTTTGCAAAAATCTTCTGTTGTAAGTCTCTGCTCCTCAAACCGCATACGAAGCAATCTTGCAGCCTCTCTTCCAGATCCTTTAACTCACAAGGCCTGGTCGCTTGCCTTAAGGCAGCAATAAAGTCCGCAGAAGATTCACCCGGCTTCTGGTCTCTCTGCTCGAATGCGTGCCTCCAAGCGATGATGGATAGCTTTGGCTGGAAGTGTTCCTTCAACATCTTTTTCAAGTCAGTATATGTTACTGACTCTAGAGGTGCAGGGGCCACCAGATTTTCTGTGATGTCAAAAGCTTCTTGTCCACAGGCACACAAAAGAGTTGCTGCCTTCAGGCCATCTTCTCTTATCTGATTTACTCTGAAGTAGTTCTCCACCCGTGCTACGTAGGAATTCCATTTCTTTGGGTGGGGACATCGAAATCAGACAAGCGGCCAATCTTCGACATCATAAACTTTACGATCTTCACCAATCGCTTCCTCTGCAAGCCATTATTTCAGAAAGGGTCCTTTAGCTGAGCTCACCCTCCAGTGATGCTGTACTGGCAGGCTGAGACACTGATTCACTGATTTTTTTCCCTTCATCAGATTTCCTGGGTGAGTCCTTAATTTTTTTTGTTTCAGCTTGCAAAGGATCCCATCCTCGTCGCCAGTGCTGAATTCTTCGTTCGAATGCGAATAACAAAGACACATGACAACTGTTAACTATTCTTTATTCTCCTTCTCCAACAACCAAGCAGAAAGCAAAAGGCACGCAGGCCTTTTTATATGGGCAGAAACCTGGACAATGTCAACCAATAGGAACAGAGCGTTTTTGGTGGCGCCGCTCTGTCTGGTCCTGGGCAACTTTTGGAATGCCCGGGACCAATGCAACGTCCTGAGCCTGCTTTTACAGGCTCAGGACACAACACAGACCATGTAAATTAACATGTGTATAAATACAAAACATGTATATCAAAGTGCCCAATAGTTTTCCTGCCATCTTTCAGCAAGGTTTCTTGATTTCAGCAGTCAAATTAAGGATCTTAAGAGAAAAAAGAAGCAAATTTCAAGATTTGTTTGCATTGTTAAAACAATTAGCAGCTAGAAAACCTGTACATCAACCATACAAGTACAACACATACTATCTGGCTTCTATCTATTCCTACTATAAAATCATATATTCATGTTCACCCTCAAAGAAGAGACTGTCCACATGATATTTTCACTGTAATATCTTCCTACAAGCTCTTGGTAACTTAATCCAACAATGCTTACATGATTTGTCTAATAATATTCTTAAAAGTTGTTAGTCTATTTCAAGTAGCTTTATTTGTAAAGAAAGAAAATTGGTTTCATAACTTACAAAAGAACTGAACAATTCTGTGCATACTATTGTTTTTATGCTCAATTTTATGATGTGGAAAAATTAAAATCAGGTTACGTGAGCCAATCTCAGCCAAACAAAAACAAAAGACTGGGATACATGAATTGTGAACTCCAGATGTTTTGGACTGCAACTGAAGTAAGACCCAGTCTATTTCTATAAATTGCAATAAATCAAGTAAAATGGACACTGTTATTTGAGTAGCCCCAAATTTTCTGGGTATGGTCTCTTCACTGATATACATACATTTACAATGGAATCTTCCTATCTTATAAAGCCTGGTAGTAGAATACCTTAAAAACAATTCACATGCCATGGAATATGGTAAGAAAATTTTTAAAATTTAGTTTAGGAAAGTATTATTTATTCTTAATTTACACAAATATTAAGAGAAGGAAAAGATTACCCATCAATAATACAAATTATAAATTGCCTTTGAACTTATGAATAATATATATGGTTTATTTGCCATGGTATCTTATAAAGGATAACAAAAATTGCTAAATCCAGAGTAACATATTTTTATCATTATTTTAAATAACATACAAGAATAACTGTTCTAGTAAAGGACTTCTACATTCCTAAATACCCTGCTTTTGGGATTTCATAAATCAACTAGAATGTAATTTATCTTCCAAGATATTTCAAAGATGACTTTTAGGAGCCCTGAGATTTATTCAAATATTGCTGTCAACAACCAAGATTGTAATTTGTACAGATTCATTCCAGAAGCCTGTAGATTGAAGGGTCAGATCTATCCTATTCTGCCAATTCTTAACAAAAAATACTCAATAACAAGTATGGAAAAAAGATTTAAAATTTTCCAAAGCCAGTTTCAATGGTTTAGATCAGCTATTCAGTCAATCAAGTTTTATTGTTCAATTTAGGTCACTGCAAGATTTTGTTAAAATATTTAGACAAAGACAGAACTGCATTTCAGCTGATTACTGATAGAAAACTAAGATATTATGGATCTGACATGGTGAAAAAAGGAAAAAAGAACATAGGCCAATAGTTAAAGGGGATAGGGTATATTAGGCAATGGCTATTTTCCTATAAGTTGTATGTCCTTTTTATATTCACTGTTTTTGTCTCTCTTTATTTTATAAAGTGGTCCAGAGTCATTCTGAAGTTGGGTATCTTAGACATTTAACAAATAAATAAGTAAATAATAGTAACCTATAATAGAAGCTTATTGGTAGTTTTAGTCAGGTCATTATCAAAGTAAACAATCTACATCAGTGGTTCTCAACCTGTGGGTCGCGACCCCATTTGGGGTCGAACGACCATTTCACGGGGGTTGCCAAACACCGCAGTCCACCATTTTTGGGGGGGTCGGCCATTTTTTTGGGGTCGACCATTTTTTCCCCTTTGCGATGCGGGCCATTGCGCCGCGCATGCGCGATGCGGGCCCGCCATTTTTTTTATTTTGGTCGGCCATTTTTTTTGTCGGCCATTTTTTTCTCCTTTGCAATGTGCCCTGTCACGCCACGCATGCGCGATGCGGGCCGTCATGCTACGCATGCGCTATGCGCCCTGTCGCAACATGTGTGATGCGGGCCGGGGTTGAAAACCGCTGATCTACATCATAGGTGTCAGACTTGATTGTGTCACATGATGTATCAGGACGTTTTTTGCCTTTGTGGCGCTGGGGTGGGCGTGGCCTGTGCGTGACGCAAATGGCCCGTGGGCCACCAGTTTGGCACCTCTGGTCTACATGATGAAAATGTCACCAAGTCATATATTCTTATGGATATGATTTACTTAATTACTTAATTCTATATGGAATGGCTGCTTGTAAGCCTTAAAGAAGTTAATTATTAACACAACCCTCCGCTTCATTCTATTGACCCTAGGGCTTGATAGTAGAAAACATCTAAATTTTGAAGTAACTTTTGAAATAAAGAACTAATAAAGTTTATTTTTGTTTTGTTTTTAAAATCAGGAGGAAAAAAGAATTTTAAAAGCTATAGACTGGTTTTCTATCTTGTCTGAGTTGAACACATATTTTTGTGAAGTTTAACTGGAAACATACACACACAAACAAAACATCTTAAAAGAAAAATTTTAAAGCTATACCCTGCTTTTTTCCCCTTTTCTGAAAGTTAAATACATGCATATAATTTTGCAAAGTATTATTAAAATACACATGTACGTCCTTCAAATCATCCAACAAGCCCGTAAACCCCCCTCCCACTTTGAGCCTTTCTGAAAGAAAACAAAAACTAGTTTTAAAAAAACTAGTTTTAAAAAAACACCTTTAAACTGCTATGTGCAAAAGTTTACAAGTTTTCAACTGAACAGAGACACACTCCTTCAATGACTGCACAGAGCACATTCTGCAAGGAAAGATCTATTACTGTCTTTATTCGGCATGGAAAATCATTTGTCACTTAGCAAAAGGGAATGCTGGTTACATGTTCTGACACGTGAGGGCAGAGATTAAGGCTTTTTCTTCAAGAAACATAAAAGCTGATTCGTTTAATATAAAACTGACCTATAAGCCTACAAATCTAAGGGCTAGAAGAGCAAGATGCATCCTGTTTCAGGAGAACGCACTGACTCATTCTGTCTTGTTGCTACAGATTCTATAATACACAAATGGTAAAGATTAAGAAAAGTAGTAGAACTATACACTGAATCTTAATTTTACTTTATTTTGTGTTATTTTTAGAAACTATAAAATCCAAGGTATTAGCCTGACTCCAAATTCTGAAAAGGGAGACTAGAGCAGAGGTCCTAACCTTTTGGGCACCAGGGACCGGTTACTAGGAGAGAGGTTTTTCCATAGACTGGAGGGTGCGTGATTTTGTGTGCTGCCTGCATCCTGCAGATGTGGTTTTGCTTGTTTGTGTGGCCCGGTTGCTAGCATGCTGCGCCTGGTACTGGTCTACAGACCAGGGGTTGGGAACCCCTGGACTCAATGGAACAGGACAGGACCAGTGCATTCAGGATCACAAAATAATAAAAGCATGCACTTACAGTCTGAGCATATCAAAGTCAACCCAAACAGATTACTATACTCTTTTTAAACTCACTTTAAGTTTGGACAGAATCCCAATGTACAACTGTATCTATAGTGACAAATCTAGAGCAAGGGTGTCAAACTCAATTTCACTAAGGGCCGCATCAGCATTGTGGTTGCCCTGGGGGGGCTGGGTGGGTGTGGCCAGAGTGGGTGCAGCCTATTGGGTAGGCGTGGATGGAGAGGGTGTGGCCTACTGGGTGGGCATGGCCAGTTCTATATCATTCATGTCAAGGGTGCCTATGGGGGCCTGGGCAGGAGTGGGACAGATCTGAGGGTCTCTGGAAGAAAGGGGTGGGACCAGGGCAAGTGCCAAGGCATGGTCCACCGGGGCAAGTGCCAAGATAGCCACCACAAAATTGTACATTGGCTCCCGGCTGGCCTGGGCCAGGGCCAAGGCAGCAGGGGCCATTCCCTCACTGTTTCCAGGATGGCTTCACGGGCCACATGAATCCACTTCGCGGGCTGCATCCGGCCCCCGGGCCTTGTGTTTGACATGTCTGATCTAGAGGAATTATTCAAATAACCTTGTTTCTCCATGTGAACTTACTGACATAGAGACAACCACAATGACATGAAAAACTTCCAGATTCCAACCTACTAAATCCAATCTACTAACATATTTATTGCCAGGTTTACTACAGCTTACGTATAATTGGAATTGTGTGAGGTTCTGGAGGGTTTGAACAAGAGGCATGTGTATTGTGATACCAATCCAATCATTTTTATTGGCAGGGAAACTGTATAGACACCACTATTGGATGATAATTTAGGGCAACTGGCAAGTGAGATCCCACCAAAAACCACAATCACTAAGTTTGTGTCAAAGAATGTCCAAAAATGTATAGGTTTGCCTTATCAAATGCAAAAGTATATTAAAGATGAAAGGGCTTGCACTAAACAGCACTAACCATGAAAATAATGTTAACTGAGAGTCTGAAAGATTGGTGGGTGATTATCCCTTTTCTGAAGAGGAAAATAAAGAAATAGAAGTGGAGGAGCCTAGGAGTGTTAAAACAGTGGGTGCTAAAAATAGAGTTTTTCAGAAAAAAAACCTGTAAAGATTTATACAATAAAATGGGACTAAAGGTCAAGAATTGCTATATGCTATTATATAATTTACTGTATGCTATTATTACAGGCACCTGCAATTATACTGTATATAATTAAAATGTACAGTTTACATCCTTTCTTTTGTGCAATTTTGGAAATCACTTTTATCAACAAATGTTGAAACATGGTCGTGCTGTGTTGTATAAAATGCTTCAGAATATTGTATGATTTTACAGTTGTGACAACCTTTGCATAAAGAACTGCTCAAAGAATGTTCATATGGTAGTTCTTCTATCTTCTTTAAAATGTTGTTTCTACCAAATAAATCTAACTAAAGTTAACTTGGAAAAAGAAGAGTAAAACGTAGTAGTTCACCATCTAACACTAACTATACATAGATGTGAAAGAGGTTACATAGAAGCTGGGAGATTTTATAAGCATTAGTAAAGGCCTGACCAAAATAGAGCAAGACCATCTTCTACAGTGCTAAATATGACTTTGTCACTCAGGCTGTGGAGGATATCTAAAGGTTTGTAGAAGCTTTAAAATCTCCATTATCTTTGGAACTTTCAAAAGCACATAGGACTTCAACAGTCAAAGTCAAATACAGACTCTGACCAGGGAAATCAAGACATGTAACCAAAACCCCCTTTATTAAGTAAAATATGTTTACCCTTGCAGGCTATGCTGTTTGCATGACTCAAAAGTTATTCTGGACATGCTCAAGCATGCAAGTAATCTCACCACTCAGACACAAACAAACCTTCTCTTTCAGGACATGCATTAATGACAAAATGCTCTTTTCAAAAGTCCCATAAAATTTATGCGACACTGAATTAATTTGACTGTTCCTCCCCATCGCTCTATAGCATACTAAATATTTGTTTGGAGACCAGAAATGTATACTTGAATATACCAGAGCACCCCGTTGGTATGCTCCTCCATACCAATGCACAAAGCTGTACTGAATATCAAACTGATCATAGTTTGTACCTTCTGCATTTCATCTCCCTTCAACCTCCCATTTCCATTTCATCCACACCAAATCAGGGAAATAATTGTTGCATCTGATGAAGAGCTTCCATCCGCAAAAAAGGGGAGGGGGACATAATACACATTTCAGGTTCAAAGACACTACAAAAAATATCATTGTGATGCAATTGTATTTACAATTGTATTTACTTTAACTAACATATTGTCTACTTGAGTGGAAGCAAAAATGATGGCATATCAAGCGGTCCACTCTGATATCAGTGTTCTGATATCATCAAATTACATACTGTAGCTTTCGCTGATGCAAAACAGTATAATGTTTGCAACTGGTACAGATGGGCAAATGCACAAAGCTACAGCAGCACAAGGACAAATTAAATGATATGGGATGACAGATAAGGACTTGTTAAAGGGTAACATCTTCAGACTGAGCCCATGTCAAATAAAACATCTAACTCTATTATTAGAAAGGATTTCTCTGGAATAAAGAGATATTGAAGCAAGTTGGATCCTTTCATTTGGTATTCAATTCTCTGTTCATTTTTTTGGCACCTGTAGAGCTTATATTACATAATAGCTTTTTGATACATTTCTGTTATAAAAAAACAAGCAAAGCTTTTTATATATAAATCATAAAGAAACAAACAAATAAAAAGGGACAAATCCAATTTTATTTTCTTTTGAGGTCACTTTTAAGGTGCCATAAAGAGATACAGCCTTGTAAAAAAATGTCTGAACAACACAGCTGCTATGTATTCAATTTTCAAACAAGGCTGCGTTGTTAGAGCTTCACATATATTTGTTGCTTTTACATATGCCCCAAGGAACCAAGGAATAGAGTATTTATGGAAATAACTACAGTTAAAGAAATTTATGATGATTGATAAATAATTTCAATAGCTAGGGATTATTCAAATTGGATATTATACAAATGAATTCACTTCTTAAAGGAGATAGTTTTCCTTTGATCTTTGATATCCATAAATTATATTGATGAAAACGTACAATACCTTGACCCTTATTTTTAATAATTACAGAATGTATGCTTAAAAAGCAAATAAAAATACCATAAAATGTATTATACCATTTGTCTTTTTACCCTATTTTCTTACATTGTTCTCGTTTTAAAATAACTGTTAAAAATATATGTAGGAATAAAAGTCAAAAAAAGTGATTCTAGCTTTGTTTCCATTTTTCATTAAAAGAAACTTCCTTTCCAAAAGAAATAAGCAACATTCAGTGATACAGCTACTTGTCTTTCAGGAACTCCTTCAGCAAAAACTAAATATAGTTTCCCCTGAACATGTAACTTCCTTCATATGATTCAGCTTTAAAGAGAAATTCAAACCACTTTGAGTACCTGAATTAACATTTTCATCTTGTTCTGCTTTTCAATAATAAAATATCTTTTCTAAGGGTTGCACTATTGGATTACTCTCTTCTCTATGGTGTCTTCTACAGCCTGATCTGAAGCACTCCTTAGAGTGGGAATAGGCACAAATGGGGTGGTGGTGATGCATAGAACTAAGCTGTGGAAGATAATGTATTCCATTTGTAGATGCCTTTGCTTTGGCAAAACAATGCAGACTTAATAAGATTTGCCTTCACAATGCAGACCTTCAAGATTCAGTCGCAGTTCAGAACTGATTTAATATTTGTAGAATTTCACAAATTATAAGTACTTTAAATGGGTTCTACTTGTCAATCATCTCTGGCAGGAGCTCCTTCTACATCTCTCTGACCCACTATCATTTTTTTCAGCCCTCCTCACTCACTGATGGGCTTTAAAGTTGGAACTGCAGAGTAAGTGACCTGTGGAAAAAATGTGAACTGGAAGATGTAAAATCCAGCCACTGAATTTATTTGAGAAATGGTGATATTTTTAAACTGAGACCTGGTGACTATATTTCAACTACTATATTCAATCCCAGGATAGAGAGATAAAAGTTGATATTCAATCTTGATTTTACAACTCCCTCATAATTGGCTAAGTGTCATATTTCCATCTTTTTAAGAGTAAAATATATTTTCTAAGGATAACAAACAATTAATATTAGGTTCTAATTGTACTAATTCCTGAACTTTAATTAATGTAATTAAGGCAGTTGATAAGATAAAGGTAAGAGAATTCCATGCACCTCTGCATATAGTCATTCTGGCCACATGACCACAGACAACGCTGGCTCTCTATGCTAAGAATCAGAGATGAGCAGCACCCTTTAGAATCAGAAATGACTGGCTATGGGAAACCTTTACTTGTTTTTTATGATAAAGGCAAAGGTAAACTATTTCCTTTTGTTATTATTAGTTTATAATATAAAATACAATATGAAAGCAAATAATAGGAAAGGTAGGGGAGGAAAAAAGGAAAAGTGTAGAGAAGAAGGGAAAAAGAAAAAAAAAGGCATTGACTTCTGACTCCCTTTGGTGCAGTAGAATAAGAAGTAACACCAAACCTCAACTTTTTAGTTTTACATAACAGTATAAACTAGCCATTTCTATGACAACATCTCTATCTAATTAGTAAAACCCAAAATCAAAGTTTCATTTTTTTCACCTGAAGCGCAAATTCCAGAATCAGTTTCCACATAGAAACAAAAGTGTTTGTGTTTTCTTCTTTTATCAAAGCAGTCAATTTAGCCACTTTTGCTAACACCATCAACTTTTACAACACTTTATCCACTGTGGGGATCAAAGTGTCCTTCCATTTTGTGCATAAAGTGATCTTGCTGCCGACAACAGATATAACATCAAAGTTCCAATTTTTTTCCCCAAGTCTTTTTCAAGGGTAAACCCCCTCCAAAGATCTTGCCAAGAAAACTATAGCCACTTTTCTAGGCAGTGGCCGAAGTCAAGACTGACTCAAATGTGCATGCACACATACACAAAGACATCAACTGATAAACAAACAACAGAAAAGAACTATTACTTCTATTTGGAATGTAAACAGGTATACCTCAAATCCAGAAAAGACAAGTAATCCATTTGTTATGTATTATTCTCAACTGTATAAAAAGAGATATTTAATTTGGACAACTGACAAATATTTAAATACAACACAGATTATGAGTTTTTAGAGCAACTTTTTTAGAGTTTTTTGGCAACTTTAAGACTTGTGGACTTCTGGCTGAGGAATTCTGGGAGTTGAAGTCCACAAGTCTTAAAGTCTTGCCAAGGTTGAGAACCCCCGTTTTAGAGGCTTGTATTTATTTTATTATAAAGAGAGGAATGATCTAACTTGTCCATATAAAGCTATTTCTTTATTAAAATCCACAGGATCTGCTCAAGGCCCCAGTGCAGTTTGGAATTATTGGAGCAATTTTAACCTCAACTTTAACCTCAATATCCCTAGAATGTTTTTCCATGCATCTGCCTTTTTAAAAACAAAAACAAAAAACTTTTCATACATATTTTGCTATAATATATACTTTTTGTAGACTTAGATCAGTGGTTCTCAACCTTCCTAATGCCGCGACCCTTTAATACAGTTCCTCATGTTGTGGTAACCCGCAACCATAAAATTATTTTTGTTGCTACTTCATAACTGTAATTTTGCTACTGTTATGAATCGTAATGTAAATATCTGATATGCAGGATGTATTTTCATTGTTACGAATTGGACATAATTAAAGCATAGTGATTAATCACAAAAACAATATAGCAATGCTCGATGGAGAAGCTTACTCTTCCTTGCTCAAAAATGTTGGGAGGGAGGGAAGGGGAAGGAAGGAAGGAAGATTGAAGGGGATATTTTGTATGACACTGCTTAACAGGCATTTTAATAATTATTTCTACTATATGATATTAGAAGGAGTCCCTTCTGGCTACTGATCCCTGGAGCCAGGCAATTTTGCTAATTTACTCCCTGTTGAATCTTCAGGTGATAATTTCCACATGGCATCTGTTTCTTCAATGGGTCAAGCTGAGATAGCAGATGGCAATGTTGTAGCAAACTTTTGATGTAAGCCTGATATAACACATATATAGTATTCAAGGAAAAGGGCAAGTAATGCAATTGGACTACTGAAATTACTCGACAGGATTACCTTTGAAGATGACTCAGAAGTTACAACTGATATAGAATGCAGCAACTATACTTCTAGTGGATCTTTCTCACTGCAGGATATGCTTGTTTTAAAGTCACTGCATTGGTTGCTACTAGGCTTCTGATCTCTATTCAATGTGCTAATCTCTAACATATATAGTACGACATTAGAATATCTTAGGCATCATCTTGTCCAAATTATTCTGCCCATTATTTCAAGTCATTTATAGAAGTCATTCTTAAGGTCACACTCGTATGTGAAGTATGACAGAGGTAACTAGAAAGGCTTTGTGTATAATACCCCCAATATTGTGGGATATGTTTGGTCTCTTCACTCCCAGATTTTAAAAGAAATGTTCAGTTCCATTTAACATGGTCCTTCAGTGTTGTGTGTCTAGATTGATAATGGATAGCACTATCTTATTTTACCTCACTCTTAAAATTTAACAATTGTTTATATATTCTGGGAAATTGTTTCTGGGATTCTTCTATATTCTTTCCATTGTAGTTAGATTGGGGAGGTAATAAAAATTTGTAAATAAACTATTAGTACTGCTTATTTCTAGCACATTTAGCCAATTACATTCCTTTTTCATTTAATTGGAATATACTCCATTAAATTGTTCATTTATCCCTTTATTACAAAATCATTTAGTGACTTGTGAACATTATTTGGTGTCGCAGTTGTTCTGAGAATTTATTTTCTGTATTTCTTACAACGGTTAGCAAAAATACAAAAAACATTGAGAATATTTCTAGGAGGAGGAGGAGGAGGAGGAGGAGGAGGAAAGCAAAGGAAGACTGTCAATACCATGGGAACAAAACCTGATAATGAGATGTCATTGATCTATTAAGCAATATCCAATTTTTTTATCAAATTGACAGATTTGCAGCCAGAAGTTATATGAATCTACCAATTTTGATCAAGCTTGACTATGACAGCAGAGAATTCTCAGACTTTCTTCTTCCCTTTTTACCATTTTGTAGCCAATATAAAATAATTGTCATTTAAAAGCCATGGATCTTAGGATAAAAAGCAAAAGTCTCAGCATAATTCATGCAAAGGCCAGAACTAAGAATAAAACAGTGAACACCAGTGTATGTAAAGCAGGTTAAAAAGAAGAAAATGTTGAAACTAAGCATCTAAGGAGAAACTTCCTGACAGTGAAGACAATGAACCAGTGGAACAGCTTGCCTCCAGAAATCATGGGCATTCCATCATTGGAGATTTTCAAGAAGAGACTAGATAGTCACTTGTCTAGATGGTATAGGTCAGTGATGGTCTCCCTTTTAGAGACCAAGTGCCCAAAAACAGCTCTGCCCCCCTGGTCCTGCCCACTCTGTCCCTGCCCTGCCCCACCCCCACTCTTCCCCTGCCCTGTCCCAACCCTGCCCACCCACAGGGCCACCCATTGCCTCCACAGCCCTCCACAGATTGCCCAGGCGGCCCTGCCACGCCATGGTGGCCACACCCTCCACCTGTGCCCCACAGCATCATCTGCACATGATGGGGCATGAGGATGGTCCCTGCTACCCAGCTGCTATGTTCTTGGCTGTGCTGCTCCGTGCCAGCAGGAGACTCTCAGGGGCAGCTGTTGAGGAAGGGGTTGCAGGGGAGGGAGGACTGGGGCAATGGTGCACATGCGCACAGAGAGGGCTCTGAGTGCCGCCTCTAGCATGCGTGTCATAGGTCCCTCCCAGCTCTATTCTATTCTATTCTATTCTATTCTATTCTATTCTATTCTATTCTATTCTATTCTATTCTATTCTATTCTATTCTATTCTATTCTATTCTGCTGTGATTCTATTAATATGCACCAATGAGTTTTTTACACTATGAAATGCAGAATTTTGGGTACATTTCAAACAATTCTATAACATCTCCTTCCCCATATAGATATAAAGAAGAAAGTATCCAAGAAGGTTAATCTAATATAAACAACCATAGGAGACCTGCTATGAAAAAGTGACATATGACAAATGTATAATGGGAATAGCATAGTATAAAGTCAGGGATTTTGACTAAATGGTAAGTCTAGTTATTGTCAATGCTGACCTCAACAAAGGACTGCCCTTGGAAAAAGACTGCCCCACATACAATATAAGGAACAATCTTCAAGCAATTGATCCTAAATTGTAAAATATTTTAAGACTCTCTGAAACTAATTTTTCCTATGTGCATATTTAAATGTACAATTAGACCTTTTCTAAATAAATACATGAGTTTGGAATTTTAATGTTGATGGGTCTTAATAAATAAACAATGTACAAAGCATCTTAAAATGGTAGAAAGCAGTTCAAATGGGAAGAATGCTACTAAGTCTACAAGTTGAGTAGATATGGGGATATAGAGATAAAAATATAGACACACACACTCACACACATCCCTTCCCTCCCAAAAAAGAACAGTGAGCAGGAATTATTAAATAGTTTACAAGAAATGAAACTCTAGCAAAAATGATTTATTAAAAAGAAGACTGTAAAAAGAGACAAACTTTAAATGTTTTCCAAGAAATATGAAAGCAGCTTACATTTTGCAATTACAACATACAATCTTACATTTTAAAATTATTAAAATAATATATTTTTACAGTTTCACTATTATTCACTTTTGGCTTTTTCATCAAAAGTATATTTTGTTTTTCCACATTTTGCCCCTCTGACATTACAAAAATAAAAATCAGTAGTAATTCCAGAAGAAATCAGTGCCTATTAACTTCTTTGCAATAAGTTTATTTTAAAATGAAAATCTTATTAAATAGAAAGACTAATTAATTCCACTGCTTCTCCATAATATAGACTACCTCTAACTGCATTTCCTAAATTGATAAAAAGAGATTCCAACTTGCTACTTGTTTTTCCAGAATATTATCAATTTTATTTTTGCACTGTCGTTTTTTCTGTAGGCAGACTTCTTATAAAAGCATGTGTTTTACGCAAACATGGATTGATGCAGAAAAAAAGAAATCACAATAGCAAAAGGGCTTATGTGCTTGTCTTAGCAGGCCCTGAAACCACTGATTTATTCTACCCAAGAATTATTTAAAAGCCCTTGACAAAAATATAAGTCTCTGCTGTTCAGAATAGCAAGGTTTGCGCTTAGAGTAAGTTATTCTTCTCACAACAGATACTTTTCTAAGACAAACTTTCCAGTGAAACTGGGAAAACAAACTGGCTTAAAGAGTTAGCCAGTAATTACAGTTCAAAACTTTGCCTTGAGCAAGAATTTCATCTGAAAGAACAGATCCAACAGTTTTGTACCAGTATGTATCAGAAGTTGTAGACTTCAGCTTCCAAAATTCCCGTCCTTGGTAGTGATTGTAAAAATTAAAATTATATAGCCAACTAGGGTTTTATTTTTAAAGATCTCTTGACAAGGGTAAGTTATGGCACTTATGTATTCATGAGCATCTCCTTTGGTGCCCATTTAACTTTTAGATGTTTTAAATTTTTCCAAAGAAGGAACTTGTCATGCTGTAAAACAAAGCAGCTTCATTTTATTTATAGGAAGCTTTTGGCCACCACATATGTTCTAGAGGCATTCTTAGAAAATAAAAATGATGGATGACTGTCTAGCACGGATTTATTTGGAAATGTGCCCATCTAGTCAGAAAAAAGTATAATGTAAAATAAATTGGGGCAGTAGAAAGCATCTTGTGGCAGGGAACAATCTCTTCCTTCTTGTAAATGGCAGTTATATGACCACCCATATTAGCCAATATGGAAGAGACACTTGTAATTTTCCCAAATCAGCAAACCCAATTTTGCAGTAGAGAATCACAAAATAAGTATATGTCCTAGAACAGCCTAAAATAGATGTAAATTTCTGAAAATCTAAAATAAAAAATCCTAATCTTATCCAAGTACGACATGGCAAATCCACACTGTACTATGGTCTCATCCATTGTGGTCTTCATATGTTAAATATGGGTCTCTGCAAACAAGTATTGTCCACTCTTGCCTAATAGATGCCAGGCTTGTGGGCCCTAAACTCTACAATAGACCTTTAATTTCCTTCCTTCTTCACATGCTTAGAAACATCTGTGAGCAGACTCACTTTCCAAAATCATTTCAACTGCACAACTGTATAGATGAAGATGTCATATAAATTGTCATATTGGCCATGGGCTTATCTTGGCTATAGGCAGACTAGGTAAAATAAATGACTCAATTGCACTAATGACAGAATGGCTTAACAAAATTGCTGAGGGTGATGTTCATCTGTTTTCTACTGGAGATTTTTAAGTAGATGCAAATGTCCAGCTCTTGGAGATGTCTTGTGTTTTCCTATATGGAACAAAAGCTTTTAAGGCCCACTTTAATCCTTGATTTTGCATATTTGTGATGGAAATAGAGATAAGTGAGAAATCATATAAGAATCCTTTCAGGTTTTACTGAATCTTAGCTCTCAGATGTAGTAGACTCTTTATCATTCTTCCATTGAGCTGGTTGCAAGGGAATGAAAATATGAGTAATATGCAAGGGAATGAAAATATGAGTAATATGCATCAGTTCAAATCTTCCCTGCTAATTTTAGATTTCAGAACAGTTTTCTTTGCATAAATAGGACCCAGTGGGAAAGGATAATGTTTAGTAACCTCCGCTAAGTGGGATATTATCAAATGTAAGCCTCTAAGAAGTGAATTAAATCATTCTCTTGCTCCTGATCCTGGGGAAAAGCTTAAGACCTCAATCACAGAAATGCTATTTCCTTCTCTTCCATATATTAGCACTAACATAAATGAGGCACTGAAAAATGTACCGTACTTCAGGAATGAATTAGGGTTAGACAAAGCCATGGAAGATAAGGCTGCTGTTGCTAGCAAGAGCAATAGGCTGTTGCATAAAGGTTGCATAAAGTTTCTGAGAAACAGTGTCAGAAAAAAGCTATAGAATTTATGCTCTGTTTGTGGACTTCCCACTTACATAGTTGTCCATAGGAAAAAAATGTAGGAGTATGCGCTTGGATCTAATTCAGTAAATTTTTAACTGCTTTAAACAGTTAAGACCATAAATCACTGTATACCAATTTTGACTTGTTCATTTTGAACTCTTGTTACATTTTATACCAACTCCACATAATGCCTTCTTGAAACTTTCCATACAGAACAGGTAATTATGATTAACCTTGCTATTTATCTAATGTGAATCACTATTGTAAATAAATAAAAATGATGTCTGCTAAGTTAAAAGTGGTGCACCTTGACTTCCCCAACTAGCAGAAATGTAGACCCAATCCAAATTGACATTTCCCAAACTAGAAAAACTTGTTCGCATTTTTGTTTTACAATACTTTATTGTTCATTTCACTGCTGGAACAAAAGACTCTGAAGGCAGGCTATTATTGTGGTTCTTTGCTATTATTATTTTTTTTATTATTATTATAAAAATTCTTTTATTAAAACAATCAGCATTTTAAGTATTATCATAAGTGTAAATATTATTGAATTCTGTGCCTTAAGAATGAAGCCAGCTAACGAAAGTCATTATGATCTCAACTAAAGCAATGAAATAGAAAATAAAGGACTAGTTGAGTTAGCGAGGCATATGATTTCAAACTTAGAAAATTGAAAAAACTATAGACCTGGTCTTGGAGAAAGGAAAAAATAGCCAGCAGACTTCCAAAATTCTTTGTTATTCTCCTCTGCAACAATAAAGAGCATTTCTGGAAAGCCTGCCATGCTCCTTGCCTGACCTTGCATATATTGAACAGCTAATAAAAGTCTTGGGTCTGACATAGAAGGATTTAGTCTGAAGTTTTGAGCGAAAGTCACAAGATACCCTAGTATTAGTATCTTTGTTACTATTTGGTGTTTGCATCCCTCTTTTCCATAAGGCACTCAAGGCAATATGCTTAATATTCCTCCTTCCATAGTATTATTCTTGTAAGCATTTATGGGATAGTTTAGTTCAATAGTGTGATTAACTCAGAATTATCAAGTCAGCTTTATAGTAGAGGGACTTTTCCAAGTCAAGCATGCTAAGCACTATAGCAGATATGGGCTACCAAAACCTGCAATTATGTGCTCATTTTAAAAATGTGCACATTGATTATTCTTCACTTACTCTCTAGTTCCTTGGCCATCAAAATAAAAGTCAAATGTTGTCATATATAACAATAACCTACAACATATCAAACTAAAGATCTCAGGAAAGTGGGAAGAACTATTTCATGTTAACATATTTGTCCTTACTACAATTTTATCTTGGCAAAGATAATGCACATACAAAAAAAGCTGACTGTAGGAAATGACACGTATAGTCTGGATAGTAAACTACCCATAACATGAATATTTAAACAACAGGACTCTAAAACTAGACAATTATGTTCTTTCGCTTATGGTGCCAAACATTTCTGGAAAAAAGTGAGATGAAATCCTTACAATATAAGTATAATTAGACAACTAATACCACCTGATCTGGAATATCTGATTCCATACCAGCTATTGTCCAAAATAGGGAGAGAAACAAGGAGCCAAACAGACAGAGATAAGAGTTTTGAAAAATATTCTTACAACAAAAAAGTGGGGAAATACTTCAACAGTTTAAGGGAGAAGAATGGCAGACAGCAAACCACAATGGATATTCCATTGTAGGAATCCAAACACCATTTAAGTAAATCTTCAAGGGATTTTTTGGGGGGTGGGGAAAGGACACCAGCATTTCAGCCAAATTCTAAATTATCTTTGGATACACTCCCTACCATAACTTCTGAGTCCTGATCAGATATTGAGTACCATAACTAACATATCATAAAAGCCGAAATTGCTTTTCATTATCCAGTTATATTCCATTTCACAATGAAGGAGAAGCAAAATATATTTAATGCTCTCCTATTTTTCTCTTACAGCAAAATCCTTAAAAGGAATGCCACCTGCTTATTAGAGGTATGATTGTCAAAGAAGATAAACAAATTACTGTCATTATCTGAAATTGTTCTTCATCTCCTTCCTTCACATGTTTTTTTAGCTCTCCACCTGTTTTCATATAGCATATATATTAAGAATGACACTTGTGCTCTCTCAAATAAAATTTATTTTGGTTCTTAGAAAGGAGTTGGTTGCAGAACTTTTCAAGGATTTGTGCTAATAGGATGTCCTGATTTGTCTTACTTACACTTTTAGGGAAGATGCAAAGTAACAATAAACTGTGTCAGGGGAAAAAATGCAGTATTTTGGTCATGAACAACCAAGCTCAGAGAGCACCAAGGACCCCATGGTCTAGTCATTTTGTTGTCCATTGATGAGAAATATTTCTTTACCTAATCTACTTGTCTTCAAATGGCTGGCAGAAAGTAAAGGCCAAACCCTGTTTCAGAGGCACAGGGAACTGCCTGTAATTATCCTGATAAAGTTGTATATATAGGTCAGATGGGTTTTTGTTAGCAAAGGTTTTGTTTTGTTTTGTTTTAAAATTGCAATTCTCTTTGCTAGATTCTTTAATAAATTGGACTTAATTTTGCCTTGACCTGGAGAAAAGGCTTTACATATATGGGCCATATTTCTGAGCATACATACTTGCCTGGCTCTATGGGAGAGAATGATGCAGCTCTGGATAAAAGGTATATTTTCCAGGCATGTCAAACTCGCGATGTCACATGACATCGTGTGACGTATCGCAACTTTTTCCCCATTGCCAGCAATGGGGTAGGCATGGTTTTGATGTGACGCATCCAGTCCACAGGCCAGCAGTTTGACATGCCTGATCTATTCCTTTCTTTTGCCTGGATTGTCTTTTATTCAGCTGTTGTGAGTTGCATTAAGGGAAACTACATATTTTAGGGGTTGCCCTAAAATATATGACAAAAGTTGAAAATATAGATTTTGTCACAGATGGTAATATGGGACGAATTTATATTGTGATTTAACCATTTCACTAAACAGGTAGAATACTTAATTCCATACATGCTACAACACTGATTTTAGACTGAATACTGAGCATTTTGATCTAAAATATATGTTTACATATAAATACAGGAACTTACCAAGTACTCAGATAGATTCAATTCACCTAGGACAGCCAAACCATGGTTTGCTCATTATAACTGACTTATAATTCCTTCCTTCAAATGTACTTCAAATTTGTTCTGCATCTCTTGCTTGAACAAATTTTTGTTTAGTGTTGCTTTCAAATCAGTTTGTCTCTTAACTTTTTCCATTCTTTGCACTATAGGCAAGTATGTTTTGTAAGGAGGAGTTTATTGATTTGAATGTAGCAACTGCTATTTCTTAACTAATAAGAGCCAACTTTACCATTAAGTAGAAAGACGAAAGCAACTTCAGCAACTGATTTGTGATGTCTTGAAAAGCAAGACAGGTCTTTTATTATAACAGTGCAGTTCATAGATGATTCAGTATAATAAGCATCTCAATGAAGTGAATTTGTTTATATTTATTTGCTTATTTGTTTGTTTTATATGCCACCCATGTCAGCACTTTGCCAAGATAAAAGGTGGAGTGACTTCAATGATTCACTCTGAATTCACTGGAACTAAGGAGGAGCTTTCTAACAGTAAGACAATTAATCAGCTTGTCATCAGAAGTTGTGGGTGCTTCAATACTGGAGGTTTTTAAGAGACTGGACAGTCATTTGTCTGAAATGATATATGGTCTCCTGTTTGACCAGGGGGTTGGACTAGAACAGGGCTTTTCAACCAGTACGGGTACCACCTGTGGTACATTGGCCCCTGGCAGGTGGTACGCAACCATTCTAGAAAAGTGGTCGCAAGGGAGAGGAATGAGCTGAACCGGTGGCAGCACTGCACAAGCCTGAGTGAGAGATGGCTGGAGCTGCAGGGCTGTCAGGGCTCAATGGAAGCACCAGGATCAGTGCCGCTTTCCAGCTGATCGGTGCTTCTTTGGGGCTGTCAGGGCTCAGCGGAAGCACCAAGATCAGCGCCAGGCTCCAGCTGGAGCTTGGCGCTGATCCTGGCACTTCTGCTGAGCCCAAAAGAAGCGCTGATCAGCTGGAATGTTACAGCATCTCCAGGGTCTTGTGATTTACATTCAGATGCTTGGCAACTGATTCATATTTATGACACTCAGTGTCTCAGGGTCATGTGAAGTGACCAAAACCTGCTGCAACCACCCAGCAGACAGGGGGAATAAAAACCAAATACTCCCCACCCCACCTCAACTGCCAATCCTCAACAGAAATGCTCATAACAATGAAAACTTTGGACAGGAGGAAAAGTGCCACCGGGTGGGCAGGCAGGTGTCTTGGTCAGCTTTCGCCTGGGGGGCACTTTTTTCAGTGCCATTGTAACTTCGAACAGTCACTAAGCGAACTACCTGTACTTTATCACTTTTTTATTTATTTATTTATTTATTTTGGTTATCAAGTTTTTGACACCTTGCTAGGTGACTGGTGGTACTCGGATATTGCCATATCCTAAAAGTGGTACAATGGGTGAAAAGGTTGAAAAGCCCTGGACTAGAAGACCTCCAGGATCCCTTCCCGTTCTATTCTGACTGATGAGTTACATCTTTTGGCCAATTTGCTTCATAAGCATCTGCTGTTGTTATTCATGAGAAAGGCAGAATGCTTAGGGCCAGTCTAATTATTAGAAGTAGGGAGCCACTTCCCTTCACAGTTAAATCTTCAGAATTGAGTACCACTTTAAAACTCTGCACAGCCATAGCAGTCAGACAGACACAGTTCTAGAATTTTCTGCATCAGCCTAAAGTCAAATTGATGAGAGTCAGGATGAAAGAAAAAAAGTAGCATGCAAGGGAAGGGGAAAGAGGCAAGTATAAGAAACAAAATGACAGAAGTCTGGTTTGATAGTTACATAGGAACAGGCCTACTAGGATCATTGCCAGATATTTTTCCAATGAGCTCTTGAATGAACCAAGACCTTATTTTGCATTTACTAAATGCTCTAACTTTCTCATTGGTGGATGTAATTTTTGCTGCCTATTTTGTGGTGATGATGAATCTGTCAAAACCTACATTCTATGGTACTTCTGAAAACACCCAATTTATCACTGTAATTTCACCCAAGTCATCTTTTTACCATGATTATTGCCCAGGCTCATTCTGTGTATTTGTGCATCCATGTGTGTGCATACACATGCCTATGAGCAAATCATAAAAATGAAAATGATGTTCAGGTAATTATCTCACAAAGACAGAATCCAACTCCTTCTCTTATATTATCAAAGAAATAACCACCCACTCTAACACTTTTTAACTAAAAAGCTTTGCTCAGCCAAATTATAAAAATAAGATGAGAACCATGAATTCTCATAATAATTGGGTCACCTGGGGTTATTGGCTTTGTAGACAAAAGCTATAATTATTTAGCCACATCAAGTTTCAATGTCTCTGCTTCTTAATTGAGCTCAGCTCATTAACCAATTTTAGCTAACAACTGATTAATAAAAATCCGTGATAGGCTATTTAAAAAAATACCTCCTTTGAAGAATCTCACTCTTGCCTTTTTCTTCTCCCTCTGCCCCTTTATTTCTTATGTAGATCATCTTGCATCTGAAATAGGATTGAGGCTTGCGCTAACTAAATATCAACAAAATGAAATATTCAGTGGTATTCTTGTTCAATTATTTAAGGCAGGGATGGCAATTGTGTTTATCATTAGTCCTTTATTCGGCTGAACAGATGCTTTTCTCTTTGTGTTTTATTGGCAGGCACAAATTGACACTAACTGGCATGTTTTTCATTGTGATGCACTGAGATTTCACCTCGAGACTTCCATGAATACTGTATTACTGCCAGCAAAACAGGCTACCAAAACAGTAACAAGCTGAAAGTTACAGGTCTCAACTACACTCCCAAAACCCTTCATAGTCACCATCCAGACCCATTAGGAACTATATTTCTTTGCTTAGCTCTCTAAGCATGATGAGCTTAATATTGTGTACTAAATGGAGAAAGCATTCCCTTCTCCTTTCTTTTCACATTAGCACCCAGCCACAGATCTGCACCTTTTGCCCCACAATAAGTTTTTACTATTCTGATTATTTTGTCAATCAACCTTGATTTCTTTCAAGTTATCCCAAAAAGTAAGTTTGCACTATCCAGAGCTAAATGCAGATGTTGTCTTCGTCATGAAGCAAGCAAGAGGGGGAGGAAATGCATTAAAGAAAAGTTTGGCTTTAGTGATAGAACATTTGCATTTTCTACTACCGGTAAGATCTACAATCCTGTCCCTGCCATCTCAAGTCAAGGAGAAGACTCCCTTCAGAAACTTTTAAAGCTTCTACCATTCAGTACTGCCCAACACATCGAATGAGGAAAACCAATGTAAATAATTTAAATTAGATAACCCAGCAAAATGCAACTTCCTATGATAATTCACTCTTTCTAATTCTGCTGCAGGGAAGGCTAAATGATGCAACTGAGAAGATGGCATGTGGTTTGCTACCAATTCCTAAAGTAATTCTCTTTGTGCTTCCATGCCTCTGCCATTGCTAGACAGTTTATATAATTCCCAGAATGCCCAATGAACAGTGCTATAGTCTCAATACATAGGAAAGGCTTTAAAAACTGCACCAAATGCAAAATAATAGTGACAACTTTTAGGATACCATTAGTAATTTACTCTAATCCTTAATCAGATCTCAGATACTCCAAGAGTGCTAATACTATGGATAACAGTCCCTTGTGGAAAGTAAATAAAATATTGTAGTCCATTTTTAATCCCAGCAACTTGCTAAGTAGAGAAAATATAATACTTTTTTTTTAAAAAAATCCATCTCTTACTATAACCTTCCACAAATCCAGCCCAAGTAGAGAATATCTGGCTGTGAAAAGCTGACCTGCTAGATTATGACTTTAAGAAAACAAAACAAAAATGTGGTGTCTTCTCAGTCAATTTGAAGAAATTTGAGCGAGCAGATTTGAACACTATGAAGTGCGGCAAACTCTTGTTTCTTTATTATGGCTTCTTTACTGCAGAGGATGAAGAGATATCCATGTGGGATTTACTGCCTCATCTGCCAAAATAATTTGACTGTTTTTAGATATTCATCACCTTAACAGGATGGTTGAAGCATCATTTGCCATTCTGTCTTGGCAGCAAAATATCTTTAGGTCAGCCAGTCAGGAGAAAAAAAAAAGTCCACCGTTTTCTGGAGTTCTGTTATTATTCTGTTATTTAAACATGTGAGAAATGCCCAAATTCCAAAGTACTCCAATGAGAAAATGATAGGATTTTCCAAAAATTAAAAGATAGTGTTCGAGTAGTCCAGAGTCATGGAGGGTATATGAAAGTCTCAGATATATCATTACCTTGCCCTTATGAAATGGCAAAACTACACAGGAATTTAGGTTTTCAGTGAAGGGAAGTTGGATATTTTGTGCTAATCATCATGAAACTGTTGAGGCCATGTGATAAAAGCGACAAGAGTTTCTTACCACAAGGAACGGTAACAAACATTGAACAACAGAAGTTAATCTTGATGCAGTACTCTTTGATAATTCATAAATATAAAATAAAAAAGCTTAGCCCTTACTTTCTTGTCCAGATTTTCTTAATAATAATAATAAAGTTGGAGGTCATCAACCCCCCCCCCCGGACAAATGGCTGTCCAGTTTCTTCTTAAAAACTTGCAGTGTTGGAGCATTCACCGCTTCTGGAGGCAGGTTGTTCCACTGGTTAATTGTTCTGTCAGGAAGTTTCTCTTTCTGACTTTTTCCCAGCATTTGGGTTTTTTTCCAATATGTCAACATTCATTCATTCTGCCAATTATTGGCCTGGTGTAGCTTTTGTAAATTTGTAAACAGCTGACCCAAGTACTTTATTTATTTATAACTATTATTTATATCAACTTCTTGTTATTGTCTAACCCATTGCACCCCGATTTTCCTATTTTCCTATTTTTCATTTTTAGAAACTGGAATACAAACATAACATCTTTATGGTGTAAATTATCTGTTAAATATAAATTATTACCCCATAACCAACACATTTGGCTTTATTTTCTATACAATACTCTTCCAGTTTTCCTTCTGGTTTTTTTTTTCCCAATGCATTGTGAAAGTGCATTAAAAAGCTCTTTTATTTGTTAGATGAGTATCACAGATGGAGCATCAATTTCACTTGTGCATGCATTTTTTCATCTCAGATCTTTCACTTCTTTCCTTCATGGTTACCAACAGGCTTCATGAGCATCAGAACCATGTTCTCAGGGAAGTGCTAATATAACCCTAAAAAGAACCAGCAGATTCAGAGTCTAAAATGTCAATCCTGTAAAAACAAGAGTGTGATATTGCTGTGTTAGTCCTTGTTTACTTCTTATAGAACTGAATGGCAGCTTTTTAAATGCTTGATAGACAGATCATAAATACGTAACAGAGTAGTCCTCCACTGCACTAAACATGACTGTAATCCTATTAAATAAGTATGGGAATAAGTTTCATTGTGGGTCTAATTGAGTAAGATTTATTTGCAAAACATACTGATTTTAGCAGCCCTTCCACCCCTGAAATACATGCTTCAGCATTTAATAAGAAATGCTGAACATTCCCATAAGGGTTACCATTGAAAAGCAATAAAATATAAGAGTGAAATAGGATCTCCATTGAAGGACAATCTTTAATCTCTTCTTAATTACTTTCTTGTTCTCAGCCTTGCAGCCTTAGTTCTCAGCCTCTAATCTTTCCTAAACACAATAGTAACACCTGAAAGTTCACTTCTTTACGTGTGTGTGTGTGTGTGTGTGTGTGTGTGTGTGTGTGTGTGTGTGTGTGTGTGTGTTATATAGCTCCTCTGTGAAGGAGATGGGTACTGAAGAAATTTGATAAATAAATAAATAAATTCACAGCTTCTTCCATATCGGCTTTCTCCTGAAATAATATTATGATCATAATACTTGAGGTAAAAGCTGAGATAGAATAGCTGTGACATTTATATTTTTTCTTTGATAAAACCTATTGTTTGAGTTAATTTGGGATAAAGAGTAACTGATAAACTATTTGTCCAGCAGAAAAGCCAATATATCCTTTTTTAAAATAAACTGAATTCACCTGCCAAAGCAATGAGGGTTCATTACTTTACCTGGCGCTCTGTTGATGATGCCGTTTCTCCTGTTGTGAAAAAATATCCTGCAACATTAGTCCTTTGCTTTCTGCTTCCATTACATTATTAGTGGCAGCAATTGGAAAACAATATCTACATATTAATTTGCCCCATTTCATAGACAGCATAGCAAGACTCTAACAGAGTCTTATTTTTGAATACCAGAAAAAATATCCCTTTTCAGTATCTCATAATAGCACATCATGCTCCATACAGCATGAGTCATATAGATCACAGCCTACAAAAAAGCACCTTTCCCATTATCCCATTTTCATACTAGAACACAGCATAGCATCTCTGCATCTGAGTGCCTCTTTGTACTACACACTCAAGTACTCCTGATGAAATAATCTTTACTTATTTTCCTCCCCACTCCTTCCAATACAATGTTACAATTTGAAGGGCTAAATTCTATGGATTAAAAAAAAAACAATCTGCTTTCTTCCACCCCTTTCAAATGCTAGGCTGGAAATGGAAACAACATAAATAACTTCAGTTTGAATACAATAGTAATTCAAATGCTTTTTTTTAAAAAAGGGAATTGTTGAAAACACCAGCTGGGCTATTTCCTCAAGCACTTGGTTCATCACCTAGAATTATTATAACATGAGATCCCCCTTGGATTTATTTAAAAGCAGTTGCAACATTTAGATCTCTTAGCTAATTTGGGGGTCTGGTATAGCTATAGGTATCTGGGAGTGAAAACATAAGGGGCCCTTTTGGGAGCTACCAGTATCTGCCAGAACTGAAGGAGAATCATCAAGCTTCTCCTTGGTTAGTACAGAGATTAATACTGAGGAATGTGTGAAATTAAAGCATCCCATTGAGGTTTAAGAGAAGTAGAGATATAATTTAGAAAGTGCTTAACCTCTGATGAATCAGTTTCCTATATATAAATTCCATTTGACTTCTTCTAACCCAATGCCACTCAGGGGACATTTGCACACGGAACACAAATGGCTGCAGGAGAAAGATTTTGTACATACAATTGTACATGTATTGGTTTCCTTGTCAGTCATGTCTCTGTATTATCAACAAAGTATATAATATTGTTCTCTAGTGCAAGAGTGAAATGGCCTTCTATTTTAATCCAAAAAGAAAGAAAAGAAACTGTGCCCCAGGTAACAAACGTTTAACAAAATATGAACTAATGTTTAGAGGGTAGTAGAATTTTCCTACATTTCAAAGTCTTTTAAACTTTACAAAAGCATCATTTAGGACCGTAATTTTAAGAGATGACAATGGAAGCCAAGCAAATCGGAGGATTTCATTCATGCTCAACTGCTCCATTATTTCTTCAGGCTATATGAAAATTACCCAGATGCTATTGAAGATTACTCCATCTGCCCTTCCCCTTACTATTTCCCAAACTGTTCAGCAAAAAAGTTAAGAAGGCTCCTTTAAAACTGCAGAGTTTTAAAGCTGAAGTGCTCTGTAACCTTTGAATCATTTGCATGGCCTGATGTTAAACTGTTTTGTCTGATAAGTTTAGGAGTAAAATGAGAGATGATGGTAAACTATATATAATTGGATTTTGAAGGCTACCATGAATAGGTCTTTCAGAATTACAATTCAATGGCAAGAGATAGCAACTAATAGCCTCCCAATCAAAATTATTATTCACAGTGTTGCTGCCATTGTTACCATATCTATTGTAAAGTCAAGGAAAGGCTAGGGAAGGGACACAAAACACATGGATAGTTGTATCTTGGGAGAAAGGGCCATCACTTATCTGGCTCAACAACCAGATGGGGGTGGGCACCTTTTTAATTTCAAGAGTTGAGACTAAGCACGATTTGATCTGTGCAACAGGCAGCCAACATCTGCATCAGGCTGCTGTGCAGGTAGGTAGATAGGCTGCTGTGCAGGTAGGTAGATAGAAGGATGGAAAGGAGGAAAATTATGTTGTAATGATAAAAACCAGAATACTTTAAATTATTAATTTATAACATGATTTAAATATCACAGGACTTATCAACTGAAATAAAGATTTATATTGCACTTTTCTATAAAAATGTACCATGCGTTATAACAATCCACATGTTTTGTTTCGTTTTTTTGCAACCAAATAGTCCTCTATCTTGATCAGGAAAATAAAAGAGTTAAAATTAATGCATTTTTAAAGCTGTAATGCTGAAGCCTAGAGGTCATTGTATTTGGTATTAGGTATTTCAATTGTATTGAAATACCTAATATTGTATTTGGTATTAGGTATTTGGTATTAGGTATTTCAAAGAGGTCATTTCAATGAATGGCAGTAAGATCCTGTGCCTACACAACATTTCAAGGACTTTGTCTAAATCATTTTTAATATTTTGGATGAAAATGGATCAACTTGCTTCTGCATGAAAGACTAACAACAACTCATCTACAAATTTCTCGAAATCCGTCAACAACCTCTGATCCACTCTTTCACAGATTTTCTGATTATAGATACATCTGAGGGATATTTTCACTCCAGATTTCTAACTGTTTTCATAGGCAACTATACTAGATCGCAAGTGTCAAAATCTGTGTACAACTTTAAAAAGATACAAAATACCTAATACCAAATACAATTTGTTCTCAGTTTAAGCTATTTAACTTGTCTAAACATAGTATCATAAAGTTGTAAAAGTCCAGAAAAGCCAGAGATCAACTGATAGGTATCTCCATGTAACAAAGAAAGGCATTAAGCTATATGTCTGTTAATTTACAAATAAACAAAGTCTTCTCAAAGAAAAGTATAAGGCAAGATGAATTTACCACTCAATCTTTCACATTGGTTAGTTACATCCTAAAACTATCACATCTTCACAGAGTTTCACAGGCAAAAAATATCACATGGGTCCCTATTATTCAAGTATTCACAAGAACCCAGGAATTCTAAATTTTAAAGAATTTACCATTTCTCAGCATCTCAAAGACCCTAAATATACAACACAAGAACATCAGTTCAGTTGTAAGTCCCGTAAGTATATTCTGGACACCTTATTCAACATTTAGTGAAATACATTCCTGATTTCCCTATGATCACATAAAACCTCAGCACCCCATCAGCCTGCAGAGGCACATTACAGCCAATCAGTTATTGATGCTGGAAAAAATATTAAATCAAGTACAATTGTTGTCTTCATCTTCTGCACTGTCATAAACCATGGTTTATAGACCATAATGGCAGAGTTAGTGCAATAAGCTATGTCAAATCCAAACAAAACATAGCAGCATCGGGTGATGAATGAGTTTCCACCAGTGCACTCTCTAGACAAGCAGCTCGTATGTTAATCTTTTTAGCGTAACCCTCAATAAACTCCATTTCTGACTGCCTTATTACTACTAGTCTAATGTTGTACTCTAATCCAGCATGATAGAGTAGAACACTGGAACACTTATTCAGCACATCCAATGTTTGTGTTTGCTACTTCCAAACTAGCCAACTGAGACATGTCTTCTGCACTTGTGCTCAGACGCCATGCTCCTATATGAGCGTGAACCCTTATGCAGTCATAATTCCCTTCATCCCCTCAAGAAAAAGAAGAGAGCCTATCAATTTCTTGGCTTCACCTGATTCATCCCAATCGATCTATGTATTTTGTGTATGCACACAGGTTTTAATAAACTAGCTGATCATAAACAAAGGCCACTGGGATGGTTATTTTATTTTTATGTATGTATTAAATGTATATGCCACCCAATTCACTATCAAGCATCTTTTGGTGGCTGGGCTTTTACATTCATCAGATAGCAGAAATGATAACGTGAAGACTCAAAAAAGAAAACCAAAGCAAAAGCGAGGACCATTTTCTGCAAAGAGTCTCAAATCTACTCCCAAATCTAGCAAATCTGCAAAAGATACTTCACACTTTTCTCTCCAAAGATACAAAAATGAAATCTTTCGAAACCAGCAAGTCAGATGAGTGAAATGCCACCCACGGTACTAACTTGCTTGCAGGGTAGAAATGATGCATCCATGTTTCACAAAGAAATGTTGAAGAGCAGATTTAAAAATATTCAGAAGAAAGATAATTCTGAAAGTTACATGCTATGAAATGTCTCAAGTTAGAATGACTGTAGGAATAGATAAGTTATTAGTGGGGAGAAGAAAGGGAGGGCTCAATCATTTTAGATGATTCTCCAGATTTTGATATTAGAGAGCAGTGGAGACACAAGCCATATCAGGGCAGGAAGAAGCCGCCAATTATAAACACTTGTGTGAATTATGTACAAATCTAAACTACAATATTTTGCCAGATGGCTAATAGTATCAGCATGGTGCTTCATGGAAGAATCTGATGAAGAAGTTACTATATATCACCTCTTTTGTTTTCCAATAAATGCTGAGGGTTTGGGAAATCTTCCCATGTATCCTTTTACATGGAAGGGTTGAACTAATGGACTAAGAATTACTCTAGAATATGAAAGTGACTGCAATGTCCAAGAACAGATTGTATGTATGTAATCACAAAGATCATGCAGAGGCAAACAGATCTTCGATATTAATTCAAGTGAAATGTTTTCCTTAAAGAAAAGTGGTTGAATATTTCATGCTGTCAAGAGTTCATTATTTTAAAAAAAATACAAAAGAAATCAGGCAAACAGTAATTTGTACAAATAGATTAATCAAATAAAATCCTAACAATATATTGTGACAGAAATAGGAACCATAAATCTTGCAGGTTCCAGAAATAATCCTGTGGATTACTTGGCAAAGTCTGGAAGATGAGCCTAAAGTTCACATAGATATCCATCTGCCAAGATTTTATATTACTCAATCTTTATTCGCTTCCAGTTTGTTTTAAGTAGAATTCAAACCCTCTGCTCATTGTTGTCTTCAAGGAAGTGAAAGACATGCTGCGAGTCCTATTGCTAATATAACTGCAAGCATACAAAACAGATTGATGCCTGGACTATGGACTTCCTTGTGACTGGACAGTTATAAGATTGTTCTGCTAGCATTCAGGTACCAGGTTATGAAAATATGGGTTTCATTATTGTTGTTTTGTAGTTGATCTGAAAGCAGTCTTGCTATTTCATATGGGCTGCCCAATTCCAGTGGACTCTTTTGTATTGGAGCTCAGTTTTGCACTATTTTAATGGTATACTGTTGTATTGTATCATTATAAAACAGCAGGTCATGGAGAAGATTACTTTTTTGGAATGGAAAAAGGATACCAAAAAATTCATTAACAAAGCAAATAGGGCAATGTCTGATTCATTATCCGGTTGGGATTCTGAGTCAATGTGTACTCTGTTTTGCCATTATCTTTTCCTTTGCACAATTTTTTAAAAATTCTACATTTCCTTTGAAAATTAAAGTGCCCTGCTGAAAGATTCTTCATGTCCTCATAAATTTAGATGCTATGAAAACTGAGACAGGAAGTTTATTTCTTTAGCACCGAAAAATAGAACAGCCTTCTAGAATCTGAACCCCCAGCTTCTTAGACCCTTCAATGTCTCTAACTTCCTATCAGCGAGCTGGAGTCATCAGTGCTTGGGCTCATGAGAACAAGCATATATCAATTAGGCCATTTATACTTTATAATCTGTTCCAAGCCCCAAAGTTACAGGCATTTTCATTATATATTTTTTAAAAAAGATGTTTCAGTTGATGTAGGAATGGAAGAACCTGGGGACAGAGTTAAAAGAGGGATAAGCCTAGAATCCCAACTAGCCGCAAGCAGATTAAGTTCAACACACATACCCTTATCTATCTCTAAGTAGGTACTAACCGTTGAAAAGATTCCAATGCATAGACTTTTTAGCAATAAAAAGATGCTGCATACAGACTTGGTCTTTCACACCTGACAGCTGAAGTTCTTCACACATGCAGCTGCCAACTCTTATCCTATGCACAAAGAAATATCAAATATTCTATGTGTGTCTGAATATGTCCACAGTTTTTTAATCTTCTTTCACGTTTAAGATATTTCATCGATTTTTAATAAAACATTACTTGAAAAGTCGAAGCAAAACTGATGAATTGTATTCTGAAATTCCTTAAGAATTATCAAAACTTTTAAGAGGCAGTGCATACACACACACACACATTCACAAACCACCTATCCTAACATTTCACTTCATCTCACATGGAAAAAAAAGTAGCCACAGATAATGTTCCTATAAATATATTGGTCAGCACACAATAAATCCTGGAAATATTGAGACATCTCTACTTGATTTGAATGATTCCAATGTTTTACTTTCTCCTTCAGTGTCTGCTACAGATGCTAAGAGATAAGCTTCTGCCACAAGCTCAGTCATGCCAACATAATATTCTAACAGCATGCTCTCATTCTTTCCTCTCCTTCTCTTGCTTCTTACAATGGCATTCCAACTATCCTATAATCCTGATGCCACCCTGGGTCCCAAACAAAGGTGCAGGTAATGCAAAAACTATGCAGCACAACCAACCGTCACCACTCCCAGTTTATCCTGTCCTCCTCTTCCCTTTCGCTTTATCAAGATTTAACAACATTTTTCACTATGGTTGCTAGGAATGGTTTAAGCTGTCTGCTTTGGGCTTAACTTAATTCTTCACCCTTGATATTTCCAAAAGGGGGAGGTTGGGGAGGGGGAGAGGGATAAGGAGAAAATTAGCTGCAATCATTCATAATTTGGAGTAAAGGGTGGTTCATAGGTCTGCTTTCTATACCTTAAGTATCAGAATATGATTAGTTTTTTGCAGGGCGTATCCTGTGTGCAAATAGTCTTCAGAGAACAAGAGCAAGTGAAAAGCAGACTTATTACCTTATCAGTAACTTACTGGAGGTATTTGCATTTTTAAAAATCAGCTTTTGGAAAGCTTCCTCAACATCATTTATGAAAATCTAAGTATGTGTTTTATAAATCATTATAGGTATTTCAGAATATAGTCATAAAGCCTATTTTTAAAAGAAAATTTTAAATGTCAAAAGTATTTGGTGCAGTAGGGGAATAACAGTGTTGCAAATATTGTGCTACTTAAAAGCATGAACATGTTAGAAGGCATTTTGATCATTAAGTCCCTTTTTTTTTTCAGTGCAGGAATCCACATGAAAGTTATCTGGAGTAGATGGCGGTTCAGCCTTTTCTTGAATATATCCAGTGAAGGATACATATCAATCTTCCCCTTTCTGGATAATTAATTCCACTATTTGAATAGCTCCTACAATTACCATGATTTTTTAGTCTAACATTCAGTAAAGATTGGATACTTGTAACTTAAATCCATCAGTCTATTATTCCTTCTATTTGGTCACGTTACACAACATCCTTCAGGTATTTTGAAGACTGTGATCATATTCACCACCCCAGCCTTTTTCTCGTGGTTAAACATTTCAAATTCTTTCATCTTCTATTTGTAAGTTTTAGTTTCTACTCCCTGACCATTCTGACAACCTTCCTTAAGTATGTTTCTGTTTGATGTCCAGAACTGGGTTGTGTATGAAGGCAAGGGACTAACATGGGATAAAACAGAACAATTATTTCTTGTAATTTATTTATTTTTCCAATTTATATGACTGCCCATCTCAAAAAGTGATCTCAACAGAAATGATACAGCCCATTATAACATTTGTCCTTTTTGCAGCAAATCAATGTTCATTCACATATGATTAGATTTTAGGCACGTATGATATAGCCTTTTTTTTACAGCTAATGCCAAATATCACCCTCTTACACCTGTGTTTTGATCTGTTTCTGAAGGATAAAACTTTGCATTTCCTTTAAATTTCAAGTATTTATTGCCCATCCATTTCTCTCACTCACCAAGCAGCGGCATCCACAGAAACTCATTGCCATTAATGGAATGATGGTGAGAACACATTGCAAACTTTGTCCCTTGGGCCATGCATGCAATGTTGTGATGTACACAGAAAATGGGGCTTGCATCACAACACTGCCATGCTGCTGATGCTAATCTGGCCCCTTTGCCCATCCCTGCAGATGCTGCTACTATCAAGATAGTTTTGAATTTTACTTTAGAGCAGGGGTTCCCAACCCCTGGTCCGTGGACCGGCACGGAGTCAAGGCATACAGCAACCGGGCCACGCAAACAAGTGAAACCCCATCCACTGGATGCAGGCAGCACACGAAACCACATCCCCTCTGGTCCGCAGAAAAATCTTTCTCCACAGAAATGGTCCCTGGTGCTCAAAAGATTGGGGACCTCTGCTTTAGAGCAGGGGTGTCAAACTGTCCGGTTGCATCATACAGAGGCCACACCCACCCCAGCTGCAGCAATGCAAAAACAGTCACGATACGTCACAACACATCACGAGACAGGGCAAGTTTGACACCCATGCTTTAGAGCATCAGCTATTCTGACCCATTTTGCTTGCAATTTTTATATACACGCATCCACGTTATCTTTAAAATGAATTTTTTGAAATGCTAAAAGCCAAAAGAAGATGCAGGGCTAAACCATGTGCAACTTCACTGGGTATCATTCTACAACTTAATGAGGAACCATTTATGAACACCCTGGACACAGTTTGCAAGCCAATCATATATTCATTTAATGGTCCTGCGATCCTAGCCAACCCTAATCCTAGATGCATTCCCTCAACTGACACAATCTCATGTTTATTATTTCTTTTCATTTTCAGACTGTGCAAACTGTGCTGTCTTCACTTGCACAAGTCTAAGAACAAAAGCAGAGATATAAACAACTTCAGTTCTTCTGGTTATCATGAATATGGCAATTTATTTTCTAGGCGCCCGTCTCCTCCCCCCCAGGTCCACCAAAATCAGGGGGGGGTTTCCTTCCTAATTTTTTTAAAAATACAGCTCCCTGTTGTCCTGCCCAGTTCAAGAATTTCTTCCTGAGTTTAACTACAGAATATAACTGTTGCCCAAAGCTAATTTTTTTTTTTTTTTGCTTTTTGCAAGGGCAACAAAACAGCCAAGATGCCACTGAAACTGTCTTTCTTACCAATGCCGCTGCCGCTCCCCCTCCCCCCCTCCTGCCTAATTGCCTGCAATAAAGCCGCCGCCAACGTCGAGGCTCGAGAGGGCTCGCCTTCTGCTTTAGCGGCTAGCCAGGCTCCTCCCTTGCATCCCAGCAATTTCTTAAATAAAGAGCTCCCGCAAAGCAACCAGCTGGGAGAAGATCAGCGCGCAAAAAAGAAAATCGCCATCCGAGAAGGAGGGGAAGAGAGAAGAGACAAGGGTCGCCAAACGCCGCCTTCCAGTTAATCTCACCGCGGATGAAGGCGGGGTCGGCGTGGGGATCCGCAAGGTGGCTTCCCCGCAGCTCTAAAACAAAAAAGGCAGAGGGGGTTTTGATGTTTGTCCCGCTATTCCTATAATACATCCCTCCTGGTAAAAATTACCAGAGGTCCCCGCGGGTTTAGGATGGCAGGCTCTGGTCCCACAAGCTTCCCAAGTTTCCCTACCCTGTTGCATCAATCAGGGAGCGGTCTAGCTAAGCGGTTTTGGCGGTTCTGTTTTAATTGCACCCGAGAAACATCTTCTGAATGGTCACGTTCGCCGTTCATCACCAAAGCTACACCAACAGCACCTCCTTCTCGGGCTCCCTCCCTCCCTCCCTCCCCCCCTTCTTTCTTGGATCGTGCCTCGAGTTCTTATAGCGATTCTGCCCATTACAACAGGGGCGCCCACCAATGCGACGGCCGCCGCAGTTCATCACTAGGCTGTGCCCACCCCTCCTTTGAGGTAGTAAAATCCCAGTACGCTCTTTTGGTGAAAGTTTATTTGGGCGGCCGTCCTCGATTGTTTTCTTTTTCTTTTGGAAAGGGGAGACTCCCAGCTACTCCCTAGGCAGCAAAGAGAAAAGCCGGGCAGGACTTAAAGTTTATAATTCATTCCCTGCAAAAAGGTGCAGCAAGTTCTGCGCTCGATCCCCAGCCCAGCCCAGCCCAGCCCAGCCCAGCCCAGCCCAGCCCAGCCCCGAGGAACAGGAAAAGGGCCGGCGGCGTTCTCCTCTCAAGAACGTGTTGGCCCGACTAGCGCTTCAAGTACCGGTAGCAGTGTTTCTCAACCTTGACAATTTTAAGGCATGTGGACTTCAACTCCCAGAATTCCACAGCCAGCAATGCTGGCTGTGGAATTCTGGGAGTTGAAGTCCACATGCCTTAAAATTGTCAAGGTTGAGAAACACTGAGTAAGGTATAGTCCGGGAAACGCGCGCGGGAGCTCTGCTTAAGAGCAAGCACGGAAGGACGAATCGACCACTAACGAAACCAGCCTTCACCTCGCCCCCACGAGGGGCCGGGACGTGGTACAGTATAAGACGCTATAAATCCCTCGGGTGGAAATGGCCTGTAGGCTACACATCTATATTCTTGCCACGCTAAGAGCCATCGCAGGACCGATGCCCCGGTTCGATTCTTCCCCTGTTCAAGCTAGCCAGACAAAAAAAACAAACACCGCCTAATTTGCCCAGCGCGATCATATCAGGCGTTTCCTTTTCTGAAACGCAAAAAAGGGAGAAGGATCGGGTCCCAGTTACACCTTCCACCACTCCCACCCTTCATCTATTGTAGCCCGACACGGCTGTGGGCGGAGGAGGACGGGCGGTGTGTGAGCACTAAGTTGGGAGCCGGTCGTCGCTCCGCTCTTGCTCTTTGCCGGACCTGCCCGCCTTCTCCCCGACCATAAACACCTTGCCCGGATTTACCCGGCCCACCACGCACACCATTCCGACGTTCCCTTCCCTGGGAAAAGCCCGCTTCTCCAGCCAAGCAAGATTCGGGGAGAGGGGCCGAAGGGCGGTGCAAACGCCACCGGAGCCAGGTTCCGAGCGCCGGCAGAATCTCTGAGCTCCACAGCGGGAAGGGTTGGAAACCACTTGCTGGCCCCAGCTCCTTCCCAGCCTTCCAGGTCTCGGAATAGGGTAGGCGAGCCGCATTGCAGCCGGACTGGATGGGAAATCTACCGGGGGACGCGTCCCGTGGAGTCGGTGCTCGCTCCCCGCGTCCTTTTACCGAGCGTGGGCTGGGAAAGCGGCAGCCACAGCAACGGAACCGAGCAGGGCTTTCCTCTCCCGCCCCCCCCCCCGCGCGAGTATCAACAACAAACTGAACAATCCGGCGAATATCGTCGGGGCTTTAAAAAAAAAAAGTTTTCTTTCTACCCGCCCACCCGCTTCCCTTTCGTTGATCATATTTTGTTACCTTCCACCGCTGCAATTGCAGATGCCAAGCAGAAAAGCACAATAAAATCCAGTGCCATAGGAGCCCCGAACATGATGCAGAAGAAAACGGGGGCAGATTTAAAAAGAAGAAAGGAAATAGTTCCTTGTTGGACCAGATTAGCTCCTTTCTCGTCGCTTTTTCTCTTTCTCTCCCTCTCTCTTTATATATATATATATAATTCAATATATATCCTGAACAACTCTATTCCGGAATACCGAGTCCACCGCGTGGGTCCGTGTATGCGTGCGTGCATGCATGCGTGTGTGTGTGTGTATATGTGCAAGTGTGTGTTGGTATGTGCCAATGTCTGTATGCGTGCGTGTGTGTGTGTATGAGGTGTGATGTGTGGGGGTGAGAAAAAGAGAGAGCTATATTCAAGTGTCACATTGCAAGCGGTAGTAGAGTACAGTGAGAACAAAATCAGCCGCTGAGGCTGAAGGGAGGGGGAGAGAGAAGGGTTTCCCCCCCCCGGCTCGCCAATCGCGCGCGCGCGCCCCCATCAATACTTTTCCCACCCCTAACGCTCCTGTCCAATCAAGAAATCGAACCCACAAAAATCCTTCGACCAATCAGCAACGAATACTCCCTTTACTCCAGTATTGTTAGTTTTAGAGAAACTTTTGCAGGAAGCCGTAGGGAAAGACCCGCGCGAGCGAGCAAAAGCGTAGAAGGAAGGAGAACAGCGCCCCCTAGTGTCTCCACGGCCACATAATTCGTCTCATTCTGTTCAAGTCGTATTCATTCCGGTCACTCGTCCGCAAAGCCACTTGGCTCCTTCTTAATCAACCTATTTCTACCTTCGGGCCTGGTCTGTATAAATTTTTTCTTCACACTGGGTCTTCAAGACTCTCCCATTTTTCTCTAGGAAAGGTCCGTAGGCTAACGTAGCCCAACAACCCTGAGCTGTGCCAGACGAAGGCAGTCTAAGGGGTGGTGAACGGAGCAGAAGGAGATACTGATAAACAAAGCCTTTCTTGACCTTTGGGGGTTTTAGTCGCACCGGTAATACCTGGAATCAAATTCCTCTATTGTTTCAAAGAACGAATAACAGCAACTCTTTCCACCCATTTTTTGATGAGAACAAACCATTTTTGCATTTGGTAGAAGTTAACAATAATCCAAAGTCTGTATATGGGATACGAAGATACATAATTTGGAACACATCTTTTCAAAATTGTAATCCTTTTTAAAGGTTCGTGCAGGTAAATGCTTAACTTAAATAACATCGGTTTATTTGCTTTTGTCTGCAGGCTGATATCTACATATATTGGAATTAATTCTATAAAAGTTAATTGGGCTGCGTTGAATAGAGATGTAGAGCATGTTGCCTTTTGGTAGCTTCCAAGGTAATTTACAAAAATCAAGCTGAAATATCCCAATAACATACAATAGTGTGCTAAGAAGAAAAATATTGTGAAGTTATAATCTAAGGGTCAGCCAATGTCAGCCAAAAGTACATGATTCATGGAAGGAATCTGGTAGCACCTTTTCCAGCCAACAAATTATTATTAAAAGATGCAGCCTTATTAGAGCTGCAGTTCAGTTTATCAGATGCAGAGTGGTTAGTAGACTGATGAATTTGAACTGGGGGGGAGGGGAAACATGTTGATTATGTAGATTACATATGAGAAAGATCACCAGTACAGGTAATCCTCAACTTATGGCTAAAATTGAGTTTTGCCCCATTTTACAATCTTTCTTTCCACAGTTGTTAAGTGAATCACTGCAGTTATTAAGTTTGTAACATGGTTATCGTGTGAATCTGGCTTCCCCATTGACTTTGCTTGTCAGAAGGTGGCAAAAGGGGATTACATGACCTCGGGACACTGAAACCGTTATAAATATGAGTCGGTTGCCAAGTATCTGAATTTTGATCACGTGATCGTGGGGATGCTGCAACGGCTGTAAGTGTGAAAAATAATCATGTCACTTTTCAGTGCTGTTGTAACTTTACAAACGGTCACTAAATGAACTGTTGTAAGTCAAGGACTGCCTGTATTTTATCAATTTGCCACTGAAATGTGTTAAAAACCTACTGGGTTTGTTCAGAGTACCTGAAATATTTTGATGGAGGTGAGTTCAGCAATCTCTCATTCCCATATAGGCAATTAAATTCCCATTTTTCCACAACAGCCAGTTTGAGATGTCCTAGGACAGTGATGGTGAACCTTTTAGAGACCAAATGCCCAAACTGCAACCCAAAACCCATTTATGTATTGTCGGGTGCCGGGTGGGCATGGCCCATTCGATGGCTGTGGCCAATTGGGTGGCTGTGATCAATTGGGTGGGCGTGGCCCATTGGTGGGCGTGGCTGCAGTGGTAATGGCAGACTGGGTGGGACTAAAAAGTTCAATCAATCAATTCCAATTTTGTGAGATCTTTTTTTTCCTGCGAGAAGTGGAAATTGAATGATTGAATCTTTTTTTTTTTTTTGCACATGGCGGGGGAGGCCTAAAGCGAAAAGGTTTTATAAAACCCAGCTGAAGGCCTATGACTGGGGCGATGACGCGCGTGCCCACAGAGAGGGTTCTGAGTGCCACCTGTGGCACACGTGCTATAGGTTCGCCATTACAGTCCTAGGAGGTCAAAATGATCTGATACTATTTAGTCCTTGTTTGAAACTTATATGTCAAAATTGTGTCCATTAATTATTCTATGCAAAGTTTGCCCCATTTGTCCAACAGAATCCAAAAGGGCATTGCAAGCAGATAATTTTACCTATGCACTTTTATTATATCTTCCCATCCTTAAAAGTGAAAAGGCACATAAAAAAACAATATTAAAAGAATAAAATCAGTAGCTTCTGGTATTCCCAGTGTCAGCTATCAGTATCTGAAGTTTATGCTCAGAGGGTCTCATCCAGATGTCTTGCTATGCTGATGTGTGGCCAGGGATACTCAGTAGCAGCTCTTTTCAGTGCTAGCTCCTATCTTACAACAAGGCACCCTAGTCACCTGCCTATTTCAACAGCAAACAAAAATATTATTTTCCCCATCCTTTTAATTATGTGTTAATTCTGCTGTAATTTTTAACTTTATATTGTTTTTATTATTATTTTTATATTAGTTTTTTATCATTGTTTTAATGTTATGCTACTGTTTATTTTGTTATGAATTTAATAAATGTTTCTGTGCAGGTTTTTAGTAATTATTTTAAGCAAATGTTTTCATTGTAAAATGCTTTTGATATTTTTTTAATGGGAAGCAGCATGGAAATCTTTTAAATATATAAATACATTCCTTCCACATATTCCATTTGATGGTTTCGTTGTTTCTTACAGGTTAGTTTCAAAAAAAAAACTATGGTACTGTTCCTGCTTGTCTTCCTATATTATTCTTAGATGTTCTTGATCTTCAGGGCAAGTTCATGGATATGGGCAGGTAGTTTTCTTGACAATAATAGGAAAGTGATTCATCATTGTCTTCTTTTGTAGATATCTAGCCTATAGCCCTAATATTTTTTCTAGTCTCCAAGTATTAACTCCATCTGACTTGCTTAACCAAGGTCAGCTAGATGCTGCCATCTAATTGTGTAATGTTATAATTACAGACATATAACTTAAAGATATTATAGGTGCAATGTCAAAAAAAGGGTTTTTTATATAGTTAAATAAGATTTAAAAGATTTTCTATATTTAAATTATTTGCAGCTTGAGATCAATTACCCCAATTAGTATATCTAACCATCCACAACTGGTTCATCATGGCTACTGTAACATCTAGTGATCGAGGTCTAGAAAAGGATGCTCTAAGTCAGGGTGTCAAACTTGCAATGTCATGTGACATGTCGCAACGTATCGTGTCTTTTTTTCCATTGCCGGCAATGGGGTGGACATGGTTTTGCCATGATGCATCCGGCTCGCAGGCCGGCAGTTTGACACCCTTGCTCTAAACTGTCAAGTTCTATTACACATAACTGGCTTGTATTATGTCAGAATAGCATGTTACTGTGCTATTGTGTTACTGTGTTTCGGTTATTTATTATTTTTCCAAGAAGTATTGTTTAGATAGAAAAAAATCAACAAACTACAAGCCACTAATACAATCTTCCTTGCCATTTTTCTGTTGTAAGTTGCAATAGAATGATTTGCTACCTTCTCATTATTGCCACACAAGTCTTAAGACAGGTGACACAGCTACAGAAAAAAAGAGTAGAAAGTACAAATGGATGCTTGCCTACCTTTTTTTTTTTTACTTCCGATTCCGCAAACATATTGAAGGCTGCTCATTTAATACAGCTCGACCAAATGTAAGCCATTGCATAGAAAAGGGACTAAGATTGCAACATTTTAATATTTAATCATTTTAAAAAGCAAATTGCTGTTTATACTCAAAAGTCAAATTATGTTAAACAGGAATGAATTCCAAGGAAATCTGTTTTGTTCATTTACCTCTATGTCAAATAATAGCTTACAATCTTTTTTTTGTTCATTTTGAAGAAATAGGTCCGTCAAGTGTTACAGATATTGTGAGCATAAAAAGGAGAAATGAGCTTCGGCTTTTCTCAGCCCAATTTCTTTTTAATGGACTCAACTATACCTTCCAACAATTCTTTGACTATGAGAGTATGGGATTCTGAGCAGTGCTAGATCGAGAAAAGGCTCAGTTTTGTCTAGAAAAGAGACAGACCCTAACTCGGGGAGAGTGCAAATTAGGTTTCTCTCTCTTTCCTTCCCTCTCTCCCTATGACAACCTGGCTAGAGATGAGAGATGGGGAGCAGTCACAAAGCTCAGCCAAGCCTTCTTATTAGTATTTATACTGTGTGCCTTGATTTCCATGCACTACTCAAGAATAAAATGGAAAGGGATGCCATTAAATCAACTTCTGCTGTACAATGCAGTGATGGTTTATGTCTGTACATATATTTTATGATAATAGACATTAGACATGTTCTGTTCAATCAAAATGCAAAAATAAATGGGAGTAAGCAGCAGAAAACACAAACACATCATACTTGCCAAGTTCATTTCACTGCTCCGGGGTCTTTGAAATGCCATCACAGTGTAGATTCAGTGTGATTGAGATTTTAGATTTATACAAATAGAATCCCTAATTGGGAGAGATCTGTTCCTGTACTTGGCTGCATCATATTTGCATCACAGGTAAGCATTCTTGCCACTTTTATCTTTTTGAATTATTTGTAGCCTTTTCTAATGTAGTGCTTCACTGGAGTGAGAGCAATATATGTAAACTCTGTGTATTATTCAGTAAGCTTTCCAAACTGTACTTCCTTGGCTTATTTCCCATGTCTCATTATGCTCAAGGGAGAAAATCCATTTGGATGAGATGTGACTTCTCTGTGCAGCAAGTTTCTCCATCTTTGCAGTTTCTTGCCCTGTTGTAATTTTCATGTATTGAAAACTATTCTGTACACAGGGGCTCAGCAGCTGAGCTGTTAAGATGCTGGGTTTGTCAACTGGAAGGTTGGCTGTTCGAGACCAAATATGGCGTGACAGGGTGAGCTCCCGTTACTTACCCCAACCTAGCAGTTCAAAAGCATGTAAATTTAAATGCATAAACAGGTATCACATCGGTGGGAGGATAATGGCATTCCATGCTCCTTCCGCATATAGTCATGCTGGTCACATGACCACAGAAACATCTTTGGTCAATACTGGCTCTTCGGCTATGAATCAGAGATAAGCACCATTTCCTAGAGTCGGACATGATTGACCCGAGGAACCTTTACCTTTTATTCTCTATACAATCAGGCCATCAATCCATCTCACCCAGTATGGTAGCGATCCCTAGTGATTTCTAGTCCTGCTTGAAATGTTAGGAACTGAAGCTGAGATCTTCTGCAGAAAATGTACGCTACCATTGTACTGTGACCATTTCATCTAATTTCTCTCCACCTTTATATCTTACTTTCCATACTTCGGTTTACCTCAATCCTCCCTCACAACATCTTTATTTCCATCCCTCATGTTTTACTTAGAGCTTGACTTTCAAACCAAACTCATCCCAAATAACATGGTTCACTTTCACATTTTAAGGACAAAGTGTAGAAGCCCAGTCGCTGAAAGGCAATCCTCCCATAGAAATACCAAGAAAGGGGGGGAAATCTTTACGCCAAATTGGGAAAAAGTTGCTGTACATGCTTTTATCATATGCCTTGGCAAAAGCTATGAGATAACCTGCTAGAATACAAAAGCAAAAGAGAATAATTGCTAAAGTAATATTGCTTTGTTTTGTTTGTAATGTCTCTTCTATGTAGACCACAACTGATACAATTTAAAAAACTTAAATTATAATTTGCCAAGCTTGAAAAAAACAAGAAAATGACAAGGATAAAATTGGTATTGAAAGAAGCTCAATTGCAGGTAAAAAAGATTCATGTACTTCTTCAAACTGGAAAAGACATAAAGCTACAGCTTTATTTAAACAATATAAAAAATATAAACTTAGTATCTCTGGGTTGATAGTAATATATCTATATAAAATTAAGATTCTAAACAAAGCCAATTTACAAATCTAGAACCAGTACAGTAAAATGATTAAGGTCCTGGAGCAGGACCAGCAGCATCAAGTCATAGCCTTTTCTTAGAAACAGAAGCTGACTTTGGCCCTTACACTGGGAAATAATAATAAAAAAAACCTTAGTAACTAGCAACCAGCATGGTAGATAACTATGTATAACCTTCAGCGAAGAAGTCTTTTTACTCCATATAAATCCATGGAATGGATTAATTCAGGCTCAGCATCATCATCATCATTAAACAATGAAATGCAATTAGCAGATGTTCATAAGTAACTGTTGATGAATTAGGATTGCTATTTCTTATACTGTGGGATAAAATATGAAGATTGCTTTATGCTGATTCACATAACCTAATAAGGGAACCATTCTGTGTTTATATGAACCAATATTACATGATACTGTACTACTGAGCCCTGATGGCATAGTGGTTAGAATGCAGTACTACAGGCTACTTCTGCTGGCTGCCGGCTGTCAGCAGTTTGATACTTCAAGTCTCACCGGCTGAAGGTTGACTCAGTCTTCCATCCTTTTGAGGTTGGTAAAATAAGGACCCAGATTGTTGGGGGCAATGTGCTGATTCTGTAAACCACTTAGAAAAGGCTGTAAAGCACTGTGAAGTGGTATATAAGTCTAAGTGCTATTGCTACTACCGGTATGCTTGTCTTAGGATCTAGACAGATGGTCACCTAAGAAACTTATATACATAGCATATAAAGTATCATCGCTCTCTTTTTTAAATAATATGAATCAACTGCAATAAAGAGATGCTATATGGGACAGGTTCTATAATTATCATAATCACTTCAATTATTACAGTGGTTTTTATGCAACAATAATAACTATTACTGTCATTCATGACAAAGTTTTCATAGATTGTATTTTATTCTGCTACTCTTCTACATTTTAACTGTATAAACATAATGGGCCAAGAAACCTAATAAACAGCAACTGCCTTGCACAATACTCTGTAAGTAATAATCTGTAAATATCTTACTAAGTCTTACTGGATTTATTTAAATCTTCAGTCTGATAATGCATTTGCGTGTCATAGTAAAAAGCTTACATTTACACTTGAAATTTCAAATACATACAGCTAAACTTTACGTTTGGCAGTCCCTACAGAAGGAAATCACTGCTATTTTATGAAATAATGGTGCATGTCTGCCAATAAATCAGTATGTGGAAATGATTTAGAGAAAGCAGTTATTAAAGTAAGTTTCACATGCTGCAGGCATCCAAGATCCCAAGTGATATGGTCTCTTGTCTGGCAGATGTTACTCTGAAGTTATTCCACAATCAGATGAAAGGCTTATTCTAGGAAAAGGCAAAAATGAGCATACAGTGCTGTGTGAAAAAGTACATAAATGATATATCCAAAAAAGCAGACATGATTTTTCCTGTTATTATAGTAAAACCTGATTCATCCAACAGTTAAACAATAAAAGAACTGATAAAAGAATATATTTAGATTGTGGGATGTGCTACCACAAGATGTAGTGATGGCCACCACATGAATGACTTTAAAGGACAGTTAGACAAATTCATGGAAGTTAAGGATATCATGATTACTAGATATTATGGTTATTTATTAACTTTAATATGCAAACAACAATTCTGTATATGACGGCTATGTCATCCTGTAAATAAAGTGTGACTGACTTAAGAAACACATTCACTAATACATTAATGCCTTAAAGCAACTGCACTTTTTTCAGGTGTTTCCAACCTAACAAATGGCTCATATGCTTATTTGGAAAGCTAGTTCCATACACAGGGATAAGTCTTACAAGATGGGCAGCCTCCTGGTCCCATTTATGAAACACTGCCACCTATTGGAATCTAGGTAGAATGCTTTCTCTGTTGTGCTACCGGTACCTACTCTTTGGGACAATATGTCCCCTGAGGTTTGGATAGTCCCAACTCCACTGGCCTTGCGTAAAATGATGAAGGGCTGATTATTCCCCCGGCATTGGGTCAGGCTATTGGATAAGCCCAACTTTATGTTTCTGGTTGTATGTTGTTGACTGTTTCTCACTGAACTATTGTTTTATTATTATTATTTTTAAATGTTCTTTATTATTGAGGGTTGGCTTGGCAGGGACTAGAAGACAAGCCTTTTAAGCAGTAGCCCCTAATCTGGAATATTCTCCCCTCAGAGATCAGAGTATTCCTAAACCTGATAGCCTTTTGTAAGGCTTTAAAAACTTGGGTGTGTACCCAAGCCCGACACTTTGAATGTGCTTTGCTTTACTGTTAACTAGTTAATTATCTCAGCTGCTGCATATATTTAATTTGGATGTTTTTATTGTTTAAAATATTAAAAATGTTTTATTGTTTTTATACTTTTATAATAAATAAATATTCTATAATTATCCCCTTGCAACTGAGATGTCCCTCAGGCACAAACGCACACAAATAAAAGCAACAGTCCTTTTCATTTCCAAGGTGAAATTCAACTTATAGCCTATAAAGAAGAAGTCATTTATCTTTCTAATAATGGTATTTATCTTTCTTTTGTTAAAGGAAACATTCAGTATACCTTTTCAGATAAAAGAAATCTCAGTCACTGGAGTTCTACCCTCAATTTGACCCTCAGTTCAATTCACAAGTCGCTCTCTCTTCCTACACCTTCCACGAACAGTATATTCCTCCCTAGCAATGATCAGTCATGATGAACTGAACCATGTCTGCCCAGATTTTCTGTACCACAGAATCACAGAAACAGAAGTGTTGTACTCATCTGTGATAAAATATTTGCCTGATTACTCAGTTCAATTTATGACTTTAAAGATGCACTATTTTGATTGGACAGGTTTAGTGGGACTTGCTCATTTGGCAAAAGGAAAATGCCAACCTCATTTCCCATTGCCAAGTATGTGACTTTGATCTCTCTCTGAAATATATATTTCTGTATCTATATCTGCGCCTACAGTATGCACCTACAATACACTGAACATTCAAGAACAGTTAAGTTAGGATGAGAATATTAAGATGCTTACAATTTCCATTCATGTTCAAACCAAAGAAAGTGCAATACAATAACTCTGTTTTAAATGTGTTTCATTCACATATAGTAGTTTTGCAAATCAGAGGTCAAACTCCACTTGTATAGACTATCAGGTCCATACTGGGCAGGGGATGGAGAAGTCCTGTTAGATATTCAACAGTTTTAGTTTCTTCAGTTGCTTAGTAGAGATGGAACTAATAAATGTATACTGATATATCTCTACAAGTCAAATTAATTCTTCCATACTCTGCCAAGTATATAAACTATAAAATCAGAAAAATTTATCCCAGCAGTTATGTTGCTTATAAGTGCCTGAACATTTGACATCAGGGTCAAATGTTCCATGGATAAGAAAGTGAAGTTAATCCAATACATGCTGGTCCAGAGAAAGGACCATCTGTTTGGCATCAGGGGATTTGATTTGTATGCAGAAGGTCATCAGTGGCTTCATATCCAAACAAAGAGACAGGCACACATCAAAGTAGTTGGCTAAATAAAAAATTTCAACTACACCCTGCATGTCTTTCCCATAAATGTTTCAGTATCTTAAACCACCCAGAGATATTCAGGAAAAGTCGACCATTGAAAAGCTGCTGCGCCAAGGCTTGGAGCAAAGCATGAAATTCACATTCTGAAAAGTGTCTCTAAGAATGCCACCAACAACATTTCAGAACTGATATTTCAATTAAAAAAATAAACAAGGGAAAAATAGTCTTGTATACTTTGTTTTTTGATTCTTGTGTTCTTTAGGAATTTTTCCAGAGGAGAATACAAATTCTGAGAAATTCTCATGGGGAGAGTATGGTTTTCTTGCATAAATTTGAGGTGGAATGTATGTTTGTGTACATCTTCTACCTTTCACTGTACAGTTTTCTTTCCAATGATCTGCAGCCTTCCTGATCCCCATATTTCAATTGTCGGGAAATCAAGACAGTTTTGTCCATTGGGCCTTTTCATCAGAGCACTACTGTTACCACAAAGAGAGAATCCTACCCTGAGAAATTATTGGAAAAATTCTCCTTTCCTGGCACACAGGGAAAGGAGAAGTTCATCCAGTTTTGTTGCCCACAGACTGGTGCAGAATTTTCAAAGCTCATTTCAGCCCAATCAAACTTTTTATATGGTAGCAAGTGAAGCTTGTTGGCTGGTGGGTGAGCAGAGCAGCTGGAGTGCACATATTGTGTGTCACAACAATGATGGTATCATCACCAATACATAGCACTGTGGGCAATGAATGAAGATGCACAATCTGCCATGTCTCCTGAATCAGCATCTGAGCCCCATGCCACATGATACCCTCGAGGAACTGGTCTGGAAGTATGAGTGGGCACATATTGCATAACAAGCCCACAAGAATCTCTCTTTCTTTTGACTCAGCAAAATCCTTTGTTCTGGCCATAAATTATACTGCAGTTATCCCCTCCTCCGAATTCCAAACCTCAAAGCTCTTTCCACTACCTGTTTATTCTTTTAATAAGAAACAGTTGTTGAGAGTCTGGGAAATGCATATTCAATTACTGCTTAATGCATGTTTGTGCTGTACGAGTCTATCCAAATCTTTTTTTTAACTCAGTGCATATATAGCTGATGCAAAATTCTTCCCAACAAAAATTTAATATAATATAAAATTTAATATAATATTAATCAAGATGTATTTTTAAAAGAAAAAAATCTGGAACTGTAGAGGGGGAAATGAAGATGAAGAACAGTTGTCTTCCAGCATATCCTGTATTAAGTGTTAACAAGAAACATACCCTGAATCTTAATTACCCTAGCAGCCCTAATCACAGGTGCATTTTCTAAACTGTCTCTGCAAAGGCCATTTTTAAAAAAACATGCTCTGAAACTGACTAAAAAAAATCCTGTCTTTTGCTGCTTATGTTTAAGGGCATTAAATGAAATCAAGACTCTTCTTTTAAAAGTAAAATCCTTTTGAGACAAGCCTGCTTAGTTAGTAATATGAGACAGATTTCACGTGTGCCTCTGTAAGTCTCATTCCAACTGTTTACCTGTTCATATGAAAGAAAATTATAGTTTTAAATGGGGGTAAGTAATGTTATTTTTTCCTCATTAGGGATCTTACTTTGTATTTTTCTGCCCTAAAGATCATGCATAGCGGAAGACAGGCTGATTATACCAAGATGAAATATTCTAACCACTTTTCCTTAATTTAGGATTATACCCAGACGTTAACAATACTGACAATCAACACTTGGCTATCAGATTTCAGTAACACAATACAAGGATACTTTGGTGAACATCAAGTGGGCCTGGGATACTTACATTTTATTTGTCATAGACTGTCTGTAGAGATTCAGGAAGATGCTGTTGGAAACAGGCGGGAACCATTACCTTGACAAAAGGAGATTAAACATTTTTTTAGTCCAGAACAAGATAACACTCAATAGATGCACAAATAAACTTCTTCCTAACTTGTTGAAGCATAAGAAAAAAAGAAACGGTATAGCACAATCAGATTCAAAAGAGTCTGTTATTATAGTTAATCTCAATAAAAATAATGTTAGCCTTCTGTGGAGGTGATTGCCTGGCCTGCTTTACATAGTGAGTTGGATACTGCATGCAACAACAACATTCTTTAAAATGATTGCTGTAATGGCCTTGGAGAAAATGTGTGTGCATCGTAATAATTTAAGCATCCTTATATTGCATGGCGTACAAACTTATTTGTCAACTGAACACCTTTCCTAACCAGTTGTGATCACTGCAAATAGATTTGTGTTTTCTGTCCTTTGGGAAGTGTCTCTTTAATCACTTCAGATGTTCATGGTGCAGCTTCTTTATTAAATACCAATTCCTGTTCCACAGTGTGGGCATTTGTTATGCACTCTTTCCTTCACTCTTTTCCTCTTCTGATAAAAATGTCAAAACCAAGAGAAAGCCTCTTCTGATAAAAAAAAATATCAAGGCTAAAATAAAGCATATCTGAATATATGTTTCAGCCTTGATAGACAAACTACTGGTGAAATGACAAATCCATCCCCTGGTCTTACTTTGTCAATCTCAGTGAGAATGTGGAAGGGGCACATAATGCAGGAAACTTTTCACCTAGAATGCTCCAACATATGAGCATTACAGATAAATGCTCCTTCTTCTACAAAAGAAAGCCTGCACAGTATATAACCTTTTCTCTCTTTTATTAGCAAAGCATTTAAGATTCTTCTTTTTTAACTGGCAGTCTGACACTTAAATCCATTGGTGACTTGGCAACTGTATCTGATTATGGGGGGGGGGGGTTCTCCTATGCTGGCGAAAGTGCTGAAGTTGTTCTTTATTGGATTAGGGCTATGGATATGAGCATTTTATCTTGATGTTTTATACTGTACTGCCTAAAGTATTTTTGAGAGAATGCTATTGAAATTTTATAAAATAAATAAAAGAGTACAGCTATAAGCATCTAGGCATTTTTCCCCATAGATCATTGGGCTGAACTTTAGCTTCCTTTATAATGCAGAAAAACCAGAGCATTATTTCTTGCTTTCCTTTTAAAATGGGAAACAGTAAACGGTAATATGCCATCCAATTAGAAATTCAAAGAACTCAGTTGCCAGAAATGATAGTCTCTTTGATACATATAATAGATCTCTACCTATTTTCAGATTGAAAAAGTGGAACAATAATTTCAGAAGGATCATTTAAATACTTAGGAAGGAACTAAATGACAATGACTCATTCTATGTCTGCAAAACATTGAGATTCTCCTAAAGAGGCCATATGGATACGACATGACATTAGCTATTGCAACGAGGGAACCAAGATAAAGCAACAAGAGAAAGTCTCCTCCCTGTTATGAAGCTAGTCTGCTAGAAGCCGGTTAACAAAATGACAGTCCTTAAAGCTTGAAGGACATCGCCATCTGGGCAGGAAGAAAGGAATTTAGCAGATATTTTATCTCTAAAACCAAAGGGGTTTGATCATGGAAAGACCTTTCCAAACCAATAGCAAATAGCAATTTTACCTAGCATAGGTTGACCTGAAGAGATAGGTCAGGGTACATTTATTTGAAGCAGAACTAAAAAAAAAAAAAAAGGTCTGTCAGAATTGGCAGTTATTACAAAATAAATAATTCTCAAAATGACTCTCCCTTTACTCTCTTCAATATACAAGGGAGGGAAGAAAAATGTGAAACTTTCAAAATTCTCTTTCTATAACGTATTCCAATACAGTAGGAAAAACCTGAAGAATCTGGTTTTGGAATTATTTCTAACCTTTTACCGCTAGTGACCATGATAGGCAGTGTCTGTGTTTGTTTAGCAAATGTATATGCATGTATACATGTGGCTCTTCAATTGACTCTTCAATTCAAATCAAGCTGTGGGCTGTTTGAACTTTTCTCCACTTCCATTCTCATGTGGGGATTATACTCTCCTATGGGAAGTTTAAATCAAGAGCCCAAGAGAGCTACTTTATCCAACCGATCTAGATTTATTTTATCCATTTCTCTTTTCTTGGGGGTGAAGAGGAAAGTGGAGATACAGGGTTAAGTGTTATTTCTCTCAGTATTTTCTTTCTTTGCAACTTGAAATGGGGAAGGAAATATTTCATCAATTCCCCATGATAAATCTAGAGGAAACCCTCTTGTCTTCCTTTGCTGTTTCTGTTATTCACTTGTCACACATGGCAAGAGAAGCTGGTAAGAGAACAGCTCCTTTGGAAATTGTCCTCTGATCCCAGAGAAGTGATCATTCCATGGATCTGGGAAAGTGACAGCAGAAGATTCTAACAGAAGACTGTCTGTTATTATTTGTTTCACTCATGCTTCAGTTTTATGCTGTTAGCTGCTCAGAATGATTAAGGTGAACATGCATAATATACATTTGCTAAACAAACACAGACACTGCCTATCATGGTCACTAGTGGTAAAAGGTTAGAAATAATTCCAAAACCAGATTCTTCAGGTTTTTCCTACTGTATTGGAATACGTTATAGAAAGAGAATTTTGAAAGTTTGACATTTTTCCTCCCTCGCTTGTATATTGAAGAGAGTAAAGGGAGAGTCATTTTGAGAATTATTTATTTTGTAATAACTGCCAATTCTGACAGACCTTTTTTTTTTAGTTCTGCTTTTTTTTAGTTCTGAGCCACATTCCTCACTTCCCCTTCAGAACAGCAATACCAAACTCATAATCTTTTAGATAGTAACAGATGTCCAGCAATCATCTGGACAGTATGAAAATGATGATATACACCCAGGAGAAAGTAACACATGACTGGTAAAGGTCAGATGTGGTCACCAGCTTTCTGGAAAATCACTGGGCATGTAGGTAAAGGCCCCACTCCAACACTTAGGAGATGCAATGCACCTCCAAGTAAAGCTGTGGATTGACCAAGGGGGTGCCCGCTTCTTCTATCCTGTTTCCGTTGCCCTGCGGGAAGGGAAGAAAAAAAAAATCAGCGAGGGAAGTGGGTATTTTTGGTGTCAAGAGAGATGGTACTAAAAGTAACTGCTTTTACCTGAGATAAAACAAATACATTTGAACTTGTTCTGTTCTAATGCTGGATCTCCCCAAAACTCCACTGCCGGCCTCTTTCTTCAAACGATATGGTGCTAAGAAAGGCAGCATCACAGCAGTTACAGCAGTTAAGACTTGAAGTTACTGAAACAATGATCAGATGCAAATTGTTTCACCATCATGAAAATTATAAGCTTCGAGCCCTTTGCCCTGAGAAAACCACAAGAAAACAGATCACACTTTTTCTCACATTAGATTACCGACATATACATTTGAAAGTAGAGTACTTGCTGGAATTCTTCTATTGTAACCTTAACCCTCCTTCTAATCAATACTGCTAATGAGAACTCATTTCTGAATTAACCATGTCCAGCCCAAATTACAAAGAAGAAAGGGATACCCCAAAAGAAAGAGAGTTTAACCAGTTACAATATGTTAAATGCTATGATGAAAGGGAGAAGGAATATGATGTTTAATGATCATTAGGTTTGCCTTTAAACTAAAAATTGTTGCTGATATCAGGCTACTGCTACTTAAGGCAATCACAGTATTTATTGCCCTAACTACGGTATGAGGGTTAAGGATACAGATATTTCTCCCTCTTATTGTTCCTTCTTAATTGTTGCCTGGTCTCTTGCCCTAGGAAGTTGTGTGAAGTGTTCCATCAACCATAACTGAACTAACCTAACGAGTGATGTATTTTGTGGACAAGATAATAAATTAGTCTATTTTACTGCCATTTCAACTTCTGAAAATATCAGATTCAAATCAACATTCATGATTTTCCTTTCTTGCACAAATCCATCTCCAAATATTTGTCTGAAATTGAACAAGGGTACTGTAGTTCTTTCTGGGTTTTTTCCAACCTGTTCATTCCCTTATAATCTAGCACAAAGAGAGCATAATTAAAGGAAGGCAAATAGAAAATGTTTGTGTGTGTTATAATTTGAAAGGGGTGGGGAATTGCTGATTTAGGCTTCAACCAAATCATGGATCCATAAGCTGACAATAATAACATTTTTAGAAGCTCCAGCTGCTCCCAGTCTGACTATTGTAAAAAGTTTTTCAAATCCTTGATCAGTATTGCTTTATACAAACAAATGATTACATTGAATGATGCTCATGTATGTGTTTATTTATTTAAATTTATTATAGTAACCCAACTCCAATAGACTCTGTGACGCAGTACAGATCAGCTAAGTCCTGCAATGCAATGCACAAAATCCTCTTTCTTTTTGAGTGAACTGGGTGAAAGAATCAAATAATTGGATTGATCTAGATGTTTCTGCATAATTAAACTGCTAAATTGAGAAAATAAAACAGTTTAATAGTTCAAGGTTTTTATTTACCAATACTTTATTCTGGGTTTAAAAAATATATTTCTTTGAAGTGTTTGTATATAAAATAATTTCAAGACTATAATTATGGCTCAAGTGACTCAATTATTTGTAGGGAAAAATTGTTTTTTAAAAATAATAACAGCATCTTTCTATCACCACAAAACCAGTTGGGATAAAAAAAATTGAATAGAATTTGTCACCAGTGCACCGTCAAGTGCTATAGCCCTACTGTTCAGTTGAACTATGAAATATATGTTTACTAATACTTAAACAGGACATTCTATTTAAACTTGTCTTTTGCAGATAGTTCTGTTGTAACTGAACAGTTGTTAAGTTGAAGACTATCTTTGGGCTATTTATGACCCAGATTCAAAGTTCCCTCCACAGTCATGTCACTGAACATTGGACACTTAGCAAGATGACAATATTTACAGGATTTTGCAACATCCTTCAGTCACATGACTGCATTTTACTTCTGGTTTTCAGCAAAACCACACCATAGAAACAATCAGTTTGCTTAACTGCCACAGCATTTGCTCAACAATCACCACCAAAAAAGTCATAACATCAGGTCAGTTACATGACCGACCCATTTTACTACTATCTCATGGATAGGTTCCATGGTGGATGTATGTTGAAGATTAACTGTACATTAAAATTACTGTTTATGAAATGGAAATTTTATAAGTCACTAATAAAACAGAGTAGTTATTTGTAGAAGAGCAGTGAGGCAGAGCCATGGACCCTATGGCAGGTCGTATGGAAGGTATTGTAAGGTATAAATATATATATATGAAGATAACTCAAGACATAAAGATCAACAATACATTTTATAAGTCTGCAAGGGAAATTTTAGAACCCTATGGAGGAAAAAGCAGACACATAAAAGTTGAGAGCCTGGAACAAAAAAACAAGTGCCTTAGCACTTCTTAACTGTGCTTTTTCTTTGACAGCCATGACTTCTTTTCAGGAAAGTGTGCCAGCATTCTTTTGTAACATATACCCATGCCTGCTTAGGATCAAATACCATCACCATCATCTTTGTGGTAAGGAAGCCGTTTTATCCCAGGCTATGGGATCTGTTACCTTTCTTTATAAAGCAGGGCTTTTGTGATCTAAAAGCAGCTCTAACATACATCTGATTGTGGCAGATGTATTACATGGGTTGGAGTGTGTAGAGCTACTGATGGATAGTCCACAGCAGCACAAAGTTACACTTAAAGAATTTTGGGATGTTTCCCAACTTCATGAATTGCTTTTCACCATCTTTTGTAAATCAGTCATCTTATGAAGGGAATATGAATTTGCAATTCAAGACTCTCAGTTTTATTAAAACTTATCAGTTTCTTGAAGAAGAAAAGAAGAAGCATCGGAAAATCCTAGAATATGACCTAGTACATATTGAAAATTACCAGGGATTGAGTATGCCTAACTCTGTATTGGATTGCATCTCCTCAGTGTTTCCAGTTTTGGATAAAATATGACAATCTTTGTAATTACATAAGCACTCAAATGTCCTTTGAAAACATTTAAGACCTGAGACTTTAAATTAGTCACTAGAGAAGGATTTTCACACTTTCCCTAGAATATTAAGCATCTGCCATGACACTATAGTAGAATTCACAGAATGTGTGTTAATAAACCCCAGAATTTCTGAGCTACAATTTATTTATTTAAGAAAAGTTATGTGGCCTGTCAACTCTTTCAGGCAGCTTACAAAGGTAAATTCTAGAATATTTATGTCATTTTGCAATGGGGTTCTACTTTTGTAATGATTTTTGTAGTAATAATGCTGAAAGCATCCTTTTATCTTTTACTATGCAGTGTACTTATTTTATTAAGGTTAGAGACCATTTACCTCAGGTATAATAATCGCAATTCACTCAATGTATACAAAGAAAAAACTCTAGCAAAATAAAAAATAATAAAAAAAATAGTTAATCAGCAATGAAGTTGGGCTGTGTCATTATACCAACTCTTGACAACTTTTATGGTCCACAGAAGCAGTGAAAACTAAATAATTTACCTTCTTATGGCAGTTGCAAGCAACAAAACATGTTGACCCTCCCAGTGTTTTCTGTTGACAGGTAAGCTAGTACCGTAAGATTATATTTTCATCTGACCTACCCAGATGATTAAAAGACAAAGTGATTATTAAGTCAAGGTGTCAAACTTGATAAAACGGATGCGAGAAAGGATTCTATCACCCCAACAGAAAGGGGCAATGTTTTCTTTGATATTGTATATTTCTCCTAAAATGATGGAGACAGGAATATTAAATCTAGCCATAGATAAAGATTATCTGTATAAAACAAGCAAGGTCATATTATAATGGCACCTGGCTCAACAGCAGTAACTGAGATGGATCTAGAAGTACTGGTAGACAATCACTTAAATGTGAACCAGCAGTTGCTGCAACTGCCATACTAGACAATGGCTTCCTAGGCTGCATCAACAGAGGGAAAGTATCAAGGTCATGTGAAGTATTGGTACCATTTTATACCACACCTGGGATACTGCATCCAGTTTTGATCACCACAATACAAAAAAGATGTTGAGACTCTAGAAAGAGTGCACAGAAGAGCAATAGATATGATTAGGGAGCTGGAGGCTAAAACATATAAGGAACAGTTAGAAGAACTGGATATCTAACAAAGAGGAGGACTAGGGTGACATGATAGCAGTCACAGAGATGACAGGTCAACCTATTCTCTAAAGTATCTGAGGGCAGGACAAGCTTCAGAAAGATCAGTTCAGTTCCCAAGAACAGAAAATCATTGGTAACACACTCAAGAACCTGAAAATAAGTCTTGTTTTTATAACTTGAATGCTTAAAATAAGATTTTCAGATTCATTTCAAATTTAATCACATCGTGTATTTAACATGCTGCTACTAGACCACTATTAACAGAAAGGAAGAGTAGGCATAATTTCAGTGTATAACCGTACAAAGAGAATCACATCAAATTTAATAAGATACTGTAACTTTGAAAGAAAAAAATGAAGCCTACTTTTAAAACTGTCTCTGCTGAAGCTGTACCTGAAGAGAAGTCTTTAAAGATTGTTTTTATTTATGCAAAACATTTAGGCTAGAGACTAATTATATCAGATATAATGATCCCAATTTATCCTTTAAAGTCTAGAAGTTTTAAACAAGACTTGACTGGATATTATACGTATGTCAATCCTCTTAAACCTATGTTAGTCTACAGCTCACAATCATTAAGTAATGTAAAAGAGATTCTGTTACCTTAGATTTCTTAATTGGATGTCAGAATGACTTCCAGCAATCCAACAGAGGCAATGTCCATGGTCTACTGCTAATCAACTCCAATTTCCTTCTATTGTACAATTGTCAGAAAATTATGAATTTGCTGGAATTAATCAGCTACCCATTATCTGCAATACTAAAATAGTTCTTAAATGAGACCAACATCATGGAGATTCAAATTTTGGGACCATCCCTCCTCAGACATTGCAGGAGGAGCATGGAACTATGCCCAAAGATATGTTTCAATATCTGAAACATAGAGGAGATCTTGATTTCTTTGTCTTAGGCAATGATCCACTGACTCAGGCTCCTTTCCTTATTTGTCATGGCTGAAATATCTCAAGAAAGATATCTCCTTAACATCCTGGCACATAAATGGCTTTTGTTCAAAGAGACATGACATTTCCTTTACCTACTTAGCAAATAAAATGGAAACATTATTTTAAAAGAAATTCAAGAAAAGGAGTTACTGGAGCTTTTTGGACATTCTTCTGCATTACAAGCCATATTTAATCCAAAGAGTGAAGAATCACATGGAGGAGCCAGAATTTTATTTTTTTCTAAATTGCATCAAATATAATGCAACAAAATGTGTGACCATCTGGAAATGACCATCAATTTGAATGTAAGTTATTGATCCTTCTTGACAATGAATATACTGTACATTTCTCTATATATAAATTAATGAATCAAAACAAGGACAGCTGTCGGGTCATATTTATTATTTCCTGAACCTACTGTTCATGTTTACAAGTTCAGGCTAAATCCTTGTATTCAGTGCCTGATTGAGATCTAATGGCAGACTCTTTATTTCCATTTTAAAAACCATGCTTTATGCCCAACCATTCATACTTTCCTTGATTTCATTTAAGAAAACATAACCTCAGGCAGAGACAGATGACCCAAGTGATTTTTTTCAAAATGTGTATGATGAATGTGATCTTGAAGGGCAATTCACTCACTTGGATGGAAGATGTATCAATGTTATTATTTAATCATACCCACATTTATTCAACAGATTATCAATTAAAAACCTATCTCCTTCTTGATAGCAATCCCTTGCAGTGAGAATTGAAGCTGTGAAGGTAGTCTTCTAGTGCGTATTCATGAAGATGAAATATCACTTGATAAAGATTACTCCCTTGATTGACAAGAAGCCTCATAAAATGTCTTTGCGCTGCAATTTGCTCTACTTGCCAAGGTAGGGCTGAAAAGCCTGATGTCAACATCATCGGACTGCTTAGGTGGTGCCTGTGTTGGTTACCTCCGGGTGATTCCTGGCACAGGTTCTGCTGGAGCAGCTACTCCAAATTTAGATTCAGCACCTGATTCCTGGCCATGACAGCATAGGTATAAACCCTTGTTTGAATCATATGCTAATTATATACTTACGGGACCGTCTGCTGCCCCATGAATCCCAGCGGCCAGTTAGGGCCCACAGAGTCGGCCTTCTCCAGGTCCCGTCAGCCAGACAGTGTCGCCTGGTGGGGCCTAGGGGAAGAGCCTTCTCTGTTGCGGCCCCAGCCCTCTGGAACCAACTTCCCCCGGAGATCCGTGTCGCCCCCACCCTCTCCGCCTTTCGTAAATTACTCAAAACACACCTCTGCCGGCAGGCCTGGGGTAGTTAACATCTTGCCCCAAGCCAGTGTATGTCTGTGTGTATGCTGAATGATTGGTTTTTTTAAAAAATTAAGAGGTTTTATATTTACATGTATTTTTATATGTTGATTTCTACTGTGTTGTGAGCCGCCCTGAGTTCTCCGGGATAGGGCGGCATAGAAATCGAATTAATAATAATAATAATAATAATAATAATAATAATAATAATAATAATAATAATAATAATAATATGCTAACATCAAATTAGATGAAATCTATACAAAATGCCAAGAATATCATGTGAGAGCTACATGTTTTTTTTTTATTTTCAGAATACACAGCCAAAATAAAAACAAGGGTCAAATTTACCATAGGAAAAAAATAGTTTAATCAGTTAAAAGCAAGAACTCTTCAGCTTTTTTGCAACTTATAGAACATTCTGTTCCAAAAGCTGCTTCCCAGACAAGTAGAATAATTTCTCCAGAGATTTGGATTCAGTGTTTTAGTGGTGTATTTAGTAATTCTACAAGCAATAAATTATCCAGTGAAAAACCTTTCTGGTGGCCTCATGTGTTTCCTTCTGATAGTTCTAATTTTATTTCACTTTTTAAAAACAACAAAAGTTTTTAAGTTTTTTCTTCCTCCATTTCCTTCCAGAAGTCAGTCAAGGGTGTATTTTAGCTGTCCTTTGTATGTTAATTCTTTAATTCATACCATATCCAAAAACAGGTTTTCTCAATCCATGCTGGCTAAAAGTCCTATTTTCAATCCTCTTTCCACTGCTGATGCAGTTATTCCTTCTACAACTCAAGTATGCTTAAGCTTTAAGCCTTTGCTGGTATTGTAAAGAAAAACTGATAATCAACTATTCCAAAAACAAGTTATTGTCTTTAGAGAAAGGTGAGTGAATTTTAACTATATTTGAACAATAGAGAGCATAACCATATAATAGGAAATTTGTGCCTGTGTGTGTGTGTGTGTGTGTGCTCGCGCGCGCGTGCGTGTGTGTGTGAGAAAGAGAGACACAGAAAGGGAATGAAAGAGAGATCACTGTTTAAGCTTTCTGTTGTGGGAAAAACAAAGAAAGGATTTTGTTTTAAAAAGCCAATACAGTCCTCCATTTTCTACCAGCAAAGCAAGAGTTGCATCCCTACTTTTTAAAACAATTTAGAACAATATTGTTGCTGCTGCTCTGCGGCTCCTGTTACAGTTCTGAATGTTGTAAGCCCCAATAACCCTTTGGTGTCAAATAAATCCAATTAATTAATAAAAATAAACCAAGCAAGGCACCAAGCCTTTCATTTGGTTGCTCATGTATTTGTTAGTATCACATTTTTGCGACATCATGACATATTTCTAATGCTTCAGCTTTCTATGAGCTGAGACTCTTTAGAAGTTTCTGCATCACTGCAAACAAGAACTCCAGTCAGCATTACTACTATGTTTTAATCCAGCAATACCTGGAAGATCAACATTTCCCACTCTGTTCTATAAATACCTTATAAGAAACAAATGTCTTTATGAAAGATACAATATACCATGTATTAAAGACAAGCAAGTTTCAAGTTTTCCCAGTCTCATTTCCTAGGACTCTGAGGTCTATAAACTGGAGTTACAGGCAAGTCTCAGAATGGGTTACCACATTCAGAAAGAACAGAATACTAATTTGAGCACACACTCAACTTCAGTTTGCTTGCATTACTAGAACTTATAGTCTTTCACATACACACAGCTGAGTTAAAATGTTTTCCACCAATCCTTGAGTGAGCAGGAAAAAATACTGCAATAAATTGTACTGTCCCTGTTGCCAATCCCCATTTGTCATAGTAATGAGGCCAGTGAATGGTGCTGTCCTTACTTATTTATTGTGGCCCAAGTTTATAACAGAGATTGGTGGATTCCTTTGGCTTTATTTCCCCTCTCACCAAGGTTCACATGCTGCTGGGAAAACAATCCTCAATCACTCTTCTTAACATGGGGTGGGCTTTAGATAAATTCTTAAAATGGCAGGTTTAACCATCTGACAAGTTGTATGATTAACTGGTGACAGGTGCCAAGAGGACATGCAGTTAAAAGCAGGGCAGCCCTCTTCTGATGCTCTTCACAATCCATCTCTGTATACCTGTAACCTGTCACTAAGGCTATTTCTGAACACAGGTATAGCAGCCTTCTGAAAGAGTGCTAAATAGATGTTCAAAAGTAGCCCATTTGGCAGAAAAAAAAAACAACCCACACAGAGGGAGACACAGGTTGAAATGGGAGAGAACAATTGATAATTAGCATGTTTTTTTCTCTGACTAGTGCTCCAAGGATGATGCTGGCAGCAAGAGACTAAGAAATCTGCTCCTGACTTCATGGAAGAAGCTACTGGACAGTAATGGAGAATACCTTCACTGGAACAGCTTTTCAGATTCAAGCAGTTGTGATTGGCCTGTGTATAGGAACAATAATCACCAGGGCACCTAATATCACCAAAATCAGCATAATGCAAGCAAAATGGCAACCAACCCTCCATCAAGGGAAACACAAATCATTGGGTATTGCACAGACAGTTACAAAAACTGTAGCAGCATGAGACTGATCCCACAGTATTGTCTGGTCAGGGTGCAATTGTAGAACTCTTGCCCAAGATTTGAGAGATGGCAGTGATAACAATCATAATAATGTACATACTGTATGCCCCCCCTTCAGCAGAAGCAAAGAAAAGCATATAATATAACAAATAGTGACTCAACCAGCACTATATAGCTGGCAGCATCTGACTCTCTTTCATGGTTAAACTTTCTATGCACAAAAGCAGCACTCTTTCAGAACAGCATTCATCCCATGCTGAAAAAAACTGTCCTACTATTCTTTCAAAAGAGTACTAAATGTAAGTTTTTGAGGAATCTATATATGATCTCATAAATAGTATGGAAAGTGCTGGTGAGCCATTATGCAGGCAGATATTTGCAGAATCCAGGCAGCCATCTCTTCTGAAGGCTGAGACAAAGCAACTCTGATGTTTGATACCCAGTTATTTGATGAGAGAGACAGAGGACTTAAGTAAGAGCTGGGCAGGCAGGTCCCAACAATTCATGGTCATAGCAACTATTTGACCAATGAAACAAACTAAAGTCTACCCATGGCAAAACATTGTGTTGCTGTAAGAGAGAAAATGTTACTTTAAAATCAGAACAACTAAGAACTGTTGCCAGGCCATGTTTTTGACATAGTTGGGAAGAACAAAGTTAGAGCTAAAAAAGAGAAACATATTATTTCTGTCCTACTCTGAAGCTTTCTCATACTAAGGAGTTTGATTTGGAATAGTAGTAATATTGTGTGAGAAATTGGAGAAAGCTGGGAAAGTAAACATAAAAAATCGAGAGGCAGACGGAAACAACTTTATCTCAGAAATGGTAACTAAACCCATGAGGGAAGAAAACTGAAAAGCATTTCAGAGCATTCAAAGAGACTCTGTTTTAAATATCTCACTATAAATGAGGATTGGAAATTCCTCTTGCAGTTTTTAAGAGTCTATTTTCTGAGACTAGCATTAACTATACTGCACCAAACTTTGTGTTGTCCTTGTTTCCTTGATCTTGTCCAGCTGCACTGGACTTGACAGGTAGTGATGAGGAAAATGTTTTTTTTTTGTTACTATAGATTAAAAATGTGCTGTCAGAAGGTTTGGCTGATGTAACAAATCATCCTTCTATCTTAAATAGAAATATCCTTTCTGTTCACCATTCCCATATCACATGGACGTGCTGACTTGATCTTGTCCATCCTGCTGAAAGGAAATTGGATAGAACATTCTAAAACATGTCCAAGACTTTTTCAGCACCAGCAGCCTCCAGTTTTAAGACCATTTACCTCAATAAATAACTTTGCAAGATGTTCTCTTTTCTACCTGGCCTGAAACTAAACAAAAAAGTGTGCTTAACCATGGGCTATTTTTTTTTTTACATTGGTGATGCCATGCTGCCACAGAAGCATTTTCTTTAGCTGTCTTGAGTGCTACTATTATTTATTGCCAGTTAGAACTATAGACAAAAAATTGCATGAATTGGATTAAAACAATCATTAAAAAGCCATGATGTAATGTAGGAGGAAGACCTACAACTTTCCTACTAGCTTGTAAAATATGGAGACAAGAAAAGCATTCATTCATTTTTACACCAATAATTATACCTTTAGTGCTTTGTTCCCTTCCTCAATATGGGTAAGACAATAATTATATCAACTATGCCAGGGGTACATGGGGCTTTTGATCCAGCAGATCCTAGCCTCTCCCCTATGGACTGCATTTCAGCACCTACATCTACTGGGACACCAGGGACTGGTCTCCTACACATGCACAGAACTCTCTAAGGTTGTTACTGGGCCCTTCATACGAACATATCTTCTCTCTGGTAGTGCTTCACTTCTGCCATATCCAATTCACCCCTCAGCTGAAGTTTGGTAGGAGCAAATTTTTTCTTTTTGGTCTTTAAAATTATGTTCTGGTCTTTAATTTAAACGTATAATCAAACTGTGCAAGCTTTCAAATTTTACAGAGTCCTGGAACTGCAAATGCTGCTATTGTGGAACTGAGGTTATTACATTTTCTGTACTAGCTAATTGGAAGAACTCCTTTGCTGGAAACTGATTTTTCTAGATTTCCCAGGATACGGGCAATGAGAAAGTTTTTTGTACCTGCTGTAAATTGGCAGATATGTAAAATAAGAAACTTCTAAGGCTTTTAACACATATGGCAGTTTAGTTATTATTCTTATTCTATACTTATATGTACTTACTATTCTCAGATGTATTTCTGCTCCCACTAAAAGAAAAGAACGACCTCTCATTGTACCCTTTTCAAGTGAAATGTAGCTTCCTTAATTGTTGTTATAACAGTATTAGTCTTACAAAAGAAGCTTATATTCTTCCATCCTAGACCCTATTCTTTCTCTTACTTTAGTTACTTTTGCAAAAATAACAGTCTAATTAATTTTGTAAAGAGGGGTGGTACTATTTTCACTCTTACCACTAAATTGCTTTGGCATACAAGTAAATGTTCTACTCCAAATGTTTCCCTTTGCCAAAATAAGTCAGTGCTCCTTCAGTAGTAATTTCCAAGGTTAGTTCTGCTATTTCAAGTCCATATGTCACCTAAGCCTATTCTGTCTGGAGTATCTTCAACTGTTAATAAGACAACCTGTGAAATCAGTACTTTCTTGGAAATATATTTAAATTATTAGCAATTAACATTGTGATTTATCATTATTTTAAATGTTAGCTTGTGAAAAATTACTATTTTAACACTGGTAAGAAAAGAGTATTAGTTCAGAAAGTTATTTTTTTATTAAGGCAAATTCAACTTTCTTCATATTTAATGTATTTTCCCAAATGAACTCAGGTGCCTAAGTCTTCAGATTCTACTGTGCTAATACTAAATATACTTCATGCTAAAAAAAAAGTTACAAATTTCCAACTGATTTTGTCCTTCAAAGAGCTTACAGTAAGAGTGTATGTATTATTTTTTCCTTTTTTTATAATCAAAATGGTGCTGTAGGTAGATTATATAGAAAGAAATATACAACTTTCTTGGGATTGTTCATGAACTTTACATTTGAGTCGAGATTTTAATTGCCTAAGTGCAATCTTTTAATGACCACACTATATAGTACAGAAATGGTCAATCCAGAGCATGCAAGTCATTTTGCCTCCTCAAAACACTTTTGCAGTTATCTGCCAATAGTAATAGCACTGAGACTTCTATACTGCTCCATAGGGCTTTATAGTACTGTCTTAGCAGTTTACAATGTCAGCATATTGACCCCAATAGTCTGAGTCCTCATTTTACCCACCTCAAAAGGGTGGAAAACTGAGTCAACGTTGAGCCAGTCAGGATTGAACTCCTGCATTCTAACCACTGCATCATCCCAGCTCTTCTTCAACTATCTACCAAATTATATATGCATGATTTCCCATCATGTTTCAGCAGAAAACAAGCAAATGTTGCATAAAACTTTAAAATCATACATACATAAACCATTTTGAATTTTTTTTCCTTATCTCCAAAAACCATCATGAAAAACTTACTCTTTCCCATCTGTATGTTATTATGACATATATGCTTTGTATGCTTAACATACTTTATGTTATTGGGCTCCATTTCCTACCTATATTAATAGTTTTACTTGGTGCCATATGTATATATTTTGTATTCTTTTAATTGTTTTAAAGTTTTATGATGCTGGACTACAGTATTTCTTCTCCTAGTCAATGGTTGACATTGCCACTACAGAAATAAACAGCTGGCATATTACTCAATTAAGACTCTAATGTAGAGAATGCTTTGCAATACAGAGGGCAGGCAAAGGCTAAGAGTTTGTATCAAAGTCATGAACTGTGTCATTATTGCCTGTAGATAATTAAAATGAATTTTCAGGAGCAACTGTTCCCTTCAGTATATGTTAACACTTCAGATTTCCTTTCATCAGGCCTCCCTATCTTAATTCTATCGAAATAGCTTGGCATCACTTAAGACATCATTATAGAATAAAACCAAATCCATTAAAACAGAGCTGATTTTGATATTATATCACTGCTGGTGATTTAAATCACAGCTAGTTTAATTTGCTGCCCTTTATTTAGAGTGGCAAATGTATGAGTCACCAGCATGCTCTTGCCTTGGATCTTAAAAATAATTGGAATTGCAGGGCCATTGCTGGAGGAAATTGATACATTTAAGTTTACTGTGCTTTGCTAAAAAAAAAAAATCTGAACATTCAGGATTTAACTATGATATCTCCTATCATTTCATTGGTTTAGTATTTAATACATTTCTTTTACTACCTAAAATGGCAAAATAATGTATTGGAATATTCCTTCCATTCTACTTCATCATAATTCAACTTTTGAAACATACCTTGTGACATAATTTACAAGCCACTTTAATAAACATTTTCTGTATATTTACCAGAATAGTGGGGAAATGATGAGTCTTATAAAGCATTTATCTTGCCCTTAACCAATTAAAATTGGGAGTCAGATCATAATGGTTCTTCGGGTATTCTCATAGTCATCACTGCTGTTATCAAGTCCACCTCTTCTGGCTGGAGTTCCTGGATGCAGTGATACAGAAACATTGGACGGGTCCCAGCTGACAGAAACCTGCTGAAGCATTAGAAATTTTAAATATGCCCTGATGTCACACAGCCCTGTTCCTTTCATTTTCCTGTGAAGTTGTTGATCATTGATTTGAAAAGCCACTTATTTGAGATGATAAAGGAACCACTTTGAAGGAACAGTAACTACGAACGGCAGCTTTTATTTGTGTGTACAGTAAATCATTAAAATATTCCCTGAAGATCTCTATCTTTCAAAGACAAAGATCCCCAAGACTGACAAAGTGAGATCAACAAAAGATGAACAAAAACAGAAACAGAAGTGGAATCTCATGGAAACAGAAATGTGGGATACATACTTTTAAAAGAATCCTATTAATAAATAAATTGAGAACCAGTTTGGTGCAGTGGTTAAGGACCAGGCTAAAAACTGGGAAAGTGTGAATTCTAGTACTGTCTTAGGCATAAAAATAGCTTTGTGACTTTAGGTCAGTCAAGTTTTTAAAAAACTTAGTTACCATATTAACAATATACTGGTTTCATGAATTCCCCTAAAGTTGATAGCAAAAAGCAGCGGAAAAAAATAAAATTGTTCCAATTCTTATTGATAATGCAAAAGTTGTATAAGGACTTGGATCTGATTACGTTCTATGTTTTGTCAACTGTTCAAATATCATTATTCCCAACACTGCAGAGTGAGCTGCAATTTCCCATAACCCCTAATATAGCTCACATATACTCATGATTCAATAGTCTATATTACTGTAAATATAATATAGAATGGCTCAGTAAAGTTCACTGGGTTTTTTTTTCTGGCAGGTCTTCTATTCTGTCTTAATTCCAAACTAATCTTTGGGGTATTAAACTTTTCTCATTTCTTCCATCTCCAGAAAAATCTTCACATGACAATTTTATCTAGTGTTTATTAGAGGGGTGAATTAGGTGAATAGATTCAGATAACAGGTATAGGTTCTCTTGGAAGACCTGAAGAACCAGGTTAGGGGAAGGTTGTCATGGAGAAAATCTATATGGTTGCTAAGAGCTGATACTGATTTGATGTCACATAATCAATTAGACAAGAAAAAAACAAATAGTTTAATGTCAGAACAATATAGATGGTGGATTGCAGAGACATCCCTATCCATCACCTTCTATATCTATGTCAACAAGCAGCTGCCTTATTGTATTCAAGGCCAATTGATTTTCTTTCTGCCTGGGCAGGTTAGCTTATATGAATCTGGCTATGGTTCTCAAAGAATTACTGTATAGAAGTTATATCATCTCTCCCTACAAGCAGACTACACCTACCTCACATCACTTTGAGGACCCCATCAGATTGTGTTGATAGGGCAGTCTGCTTGCTGGCCATCAGAGGTCAATTTAATCTATTGGAGAAAGCATGTACAGTTAAGGAGTAACAATAGTAAAGAATGGCAGACCTTCATTCCTCAGGCAGCAGGACTTTCTGGGCTAGGTTCTGAGAATGTAGCTGCAGTTTATTATACACTTTAAAAAGAGTATGAAGAGTTAGAATTCTACTGAGTTCATGAATACACGCGTGCAATTTTCCTGGCCATTTTACAGAAGTAGCTTCCCATTATATCCCTCCAGTAGAAGCATAGGGGTGGGAAGAGAGAGATTTAGACTCTCTGGCCTATCCTAAGCTCTTGGACTTTACCAACCAGACCCAACATAACTTAGCTTCCATGAAAAGATTATTGCTATCACACTTTTCTTATATCTTTTAAAATTGTGTGTGTGTGTGTACAGTCAACTTAAAATAAGCAATAGCAGTAACAATAGTACTTATATACTGCCCCATAGTGCTTTACAGCAGTCTCTGGGTGGTTTACAATATCAGCATATTTCCCCAACAGTCTTTATTTTACTGACCTTGGAAGGATAGAAGGCTGAGTCAATTTTGAGCCCCATCAGGATTGAACTTCAGGCTGAGGGCAGATTTTACTGCATTCTAACAACTGTGCCCTTAGGGTTCCTAAAGGTTGGTTAGAAGCTGCATACTTCTGAATTCACAACTAATCCAGGAGTTAGTACCAATGAACTCATGTGCAGAATTTCCAAGAACAACTGGAACAATTAAGATATATAAATGAAGAACAAAGGAAAGAGAAAAGTGGATTAATGTGCAGTGACATGAGTCACAGAAGGAATCCCAGCTTGGAGGGAATTGGTACAGATACATCTGCCTGGAGATTACAGTGACAGAGGCATGACTGATTTTGATAGATCTGTGGCTGGCAATACACACTGCTGTCATTATTGGAATCACACAGTTATAATAGAATCACACAGCGTGAATCACTTTGGAAGGCAGGGTGGTGATATCATGGCCATCGTGAAGAAGGCTGGTGGTGGAAGAAGCTTGATCCCAAACTATGTTATTGGGGAACAGAAAACCAAACTAATGAGGACACACAACTGCTACTTTCACCCTTTCACTGTTTCAACAATTGTAATTTAAGGAAGGGCACACCAAAAAAGATCATAACTTACAATTTCGTTATGAGCTTTATTAGTTAACAGGCTATAGTTGAATACTGTAGTAAGACCATCAGTTCCTGAAGAGATAGGAGAGTTGGGGACAGACCTGATTTTTTTTGGCATCGAGAATGCAGGGGGAGGAGGCAGCCTCTCTTAATTCACTGAACCACCATAGCAGAAAAGACAGCATATAATGTTGATATTAAGGGAAGTTGAATTAACAGGTGGTTGGAGAAAAGAAGTGCCTATGGGGACTTCCTGAATTTGAAGCTGGGCTGTAGGACAAGTTAGAGGCACTGTCTGTGTTGTGTCCTGAGACTGCGGAAGCAGGCTCGGGATGCTACAATGGTCCCAGGCAGTTGCAAAAGCTGCCCGGGACCAGATGGAGTGGTGCTGGCCCTGCGCGCATGCGCAGGGCATGAAAGTGCTCCGCAAATGTAACTTTTCTGTACAGGTCTCTGGGTTGTTAAGAGAGGCCTGCATGCCTCACAGAGTACCTGATTCGATCCTGTAAAGCACAATAAATCCTGTTGATGAAGTGATGAACCTTGTCACTCCTCATTCCTTGAAGGACATAAAAGTGGCGACGAAGGTGGGATTCCTTACGAGCAGAAGAAAAGGAAGCCATGAAAGAACTCACTTTTGAAGTCCTGAAGAGGGGAAGTTGGCGTTGGAAGTCAGCGTCTCAAGCAGCCAGTACAGCTTCGCTGGTGCTTGAGCTCGGCTGAAACAAACCCTTCCCCTCCCCCATTTAAAGTGTAGAGGAGTGAGAGGAAGAGTTAACTGCAGAATGGCGAAGATTGGTCGCATTTCTGAGTTTGATATCTCCCACCCAGAAAAATGGGACTCTTATGTTGCAAGGGTAGAGAATTATTTAAGGGTGAACCAGATAAGGGAAGATGGCTTGAAGGCTGCAACACTGCTGTGTGTCTGTGGTCAAGAAGTATTTGAAATAGCAGAGAACCTGGTAGCCCCTGAGACAGTCACGTTTATTGACTTAAAAAAATTACTAAAAGAACATTTTCAGCCCAAAATGTCTGTGATTGCATGGAGACATACGTTCGAGCAAAGGGATCAGAGGGCAGGTGAATCTGCTAAGGACTTTATTGCAGCTTTAAGAAGAGCAGCAAAGCCATGTGAATTCAAGGATCTGGAAGAGAGGCTGTGAGATCATTTCATTTGCGGGCTGAGGAACAGAGACTTGCAGCAGAAGATGTTTGCTAGAGAGGATGTCACGTTCCAAGATGCCCTGAGAGAGGTGACTGCTGAAGAAGCAGCAGAGGGGGCTGTAAGATCAATGCGGCCTAACAAGAACCTTCCAGAGGCAGTTACAGTCCATCGGGAGGACGTCAAAGATGGAAAAGACTCAGATCCTGAAGAAGAAGTGAATAAACTTTACCAGCCAACAGGAAGGAAGCAGAAGGAACATCTGGACAAGGTCCCCGCTGCCTTCAAATGCTTCGGATGTGGAGGAAGCCACAAGAGAGCTGAGTGCAGGTTCCATTCCGCCATATGCAGAGAGTGTGGAAAGCGAGGCCACATCGCAGCTGTCTGTTTGAGTCATCAGAAGGTACAACTTCAGGAAGAATTGCGTCTGAAAGGTACCAGGGTCCCCAGCCAAAATAGGGTGGGCTTCTGAGCATCATGCAGGAGTATTTTGAGGATAGGCACACACAAGCCTTTAACGAAAAAACTGTCCCTTAAGGTACGGTTGCAAGGGGTGCCCATTGCCATGGAGTTGGACACTGGGTCCGCTCTCTCTATTATTTCTAGCAGTACATTTAGAAAGATTTGTGGAAGCAGTGGCCTTCGAGCCAAACTAAGACCATCCAACATAATAATTACAGACTTTCAAAATTCCAAAGTGTGTGTTAAGGGGGAGGCCACCCTTAATATACAGCACAAGGATTTTGAAGGTCCCCTAGATGTGTTGGTTGTGGGGGGGAATGCACAAGCCTCATTGGACTCGATTGGTTCGAGGCCCTGAGAATCCAGGTCACGGGGCTGCACAATTTGCAAACGCAGAGCATAGCAGAAGTCTGCAGGGAGTTTGCAGATGTGTTTAGTCCAGAATTTGGATCCTTCAAGGGGCCTCCAGTCTCGCTAAGGTTAGATCCAACCATCACGCCCATCAGGGTTAAGCCAAGGAGGGTTCCTTTCGCCCTAAAGGCCAGGATTGATGCTGAACTGGACAAATTGCTCCAGCAAGGTATTTTAGAACCTGTAGATTCAAGCCCATGGGAAACCCCCATAGTAACGCCTTTAAAGGCTAATGGGGATATACGTATATGTGCAGATTACAAGTGCACACTAAATAAGGCACTTCAACAGCATGCTTACCCAGTACCTGTGGTAAGTCACATTCTGGACTCCCTTAAAGAGGGCCGCATATTTGCAAAGCTTGACCTGGCACAGGCTTATCAACAGCTGCCTGTTGACGATACAGCTGCAGAGGCCCAAACTATTGCGACTCACAGAGGGGCATTTAAAGTCAAAAGACTGCAATTTGGGGTAAACGTAGCCCCTGGCATATTCCAGAGTATCATGAAAAGCACGCTCTGAGGCATTCCTGGGGTCTGTCCCTACTTTGATGACATCCTCATTGCAGGAGAGTCAGCTCAAAACTTAGCTGAGAGATTAAGGGCTGTCTTGCTTCATTTCAGAAGAGCAGGCCTTAAACTAAAAAAGGAAAAATGCAAAATAGGAGTCAATTCCACTGACTTCTTGGGATTCAGGATAGATGCCCAAGGCATTCACCCCGCAGAATCAAAACTACAGGCCATCCAGAAGGCCCCATGTCCTAAGTCCAAGAGTGAATTACAGGCATTCCTGGGCCTACTAAATTGCTATCACGCTTTCCTGCCTCACAAGGCTGCTGTTGCGGAACCCTTACATAGGCTCTTGGACAAACAGGCTCCTTGGTTGTGGACAAAGGTCCACGAAAAAAGCTTTAATGAAGTTAAGGCCTTACTCACCTCTAATACTGTACTAGCTCATTTTAATGAGAAATTACCTGTTTGCATCGCTTGCGATGCTTCCCCATACAGTGTTGGAACTGTTCTTAGCCACCTAAGGGCAGATGGGGCCCCTATTATTCCAGAACTCTGTCAACTGCTGAGCAAAATTATGCCCTGATTGACCGAGAGGCTTTTGCAATATTGGCCAGCATTAAGAAATTTCATGATTTCTTATATGGCCGCAAATTTCTTATATGGCCGCAAACTGACCATAAGCCACTTCTGGGGTTGTTTACTATGAATAAACAGACCCCACACATCATTTCTCCTCGTATGTTGAGAGGGTCCATTTTTCTGTCAGCTTATGATTTCACACTGATTCACAAACCTGGTAAAGATATGGGTCATGCTGATGGCCTAAGTAGATTGCCCCTGCAGCATATGGAGCCTGCTCCTGTTCCTGCAGTTCATATTCTGTCTATTCAAGACTTACCTGAGTGTCCCCTCAATGCTAGGGATGTGGCTTCTGAAACCGCCACTGATCACATGCTTACACGTGTGTTGTCCTGGGTATTGTCAGAGTGGCCTGACCACTGCCCTGATGCTGTGTTCCAAAGTTTCTGGAAAAAGAAGCATGAGCTGTCCTCTTTGAAAGGTTGCCTATTATGGGGGTAGCAGAGTTGTGATCTGACCTCATTGAGGTCTAGAATCTTGACCTCCTTACATGAGGGACATCCTGGTATCGTCAGGATGAAAGCGCTTGCACATAGCCATCTTTGGTGGCCGGGTCTGGATAAGGCTATCGAGACCCAGGTGCACAAATGCTAAGTGTGTCAACAATCTTGCCCTGAAATGCCTCAGGCTCCAGTACACAGGTGGAAGGAAACCCAGTTCCCATGGTCTAGGGTGCATATAGATTACGCTGGGCCCTTTCAGGGACAATTCTTCCTGATTGTTGTGGACAGCCATTCCACTAGAGGTTGTTCCTGTTTCATCAACAACTAGGACCATCCAGGTGCTGCGAGGAATCTTTGCATCACACGGCCTTCCAGATGTTCTGGTTTCAGACAATGGTCCCCAATTTACTTCTTCTGAGTTCCAGGTCTTTCTGCAATCCAACATGATCCGGCATGCAACTTCGGCTCCCTTCCACCCATCATCTAACGGAATGGCTAAAAGAATGGTGCGCACTACCAAGGATGCCCTCAAGAGATTGACTTACGGTAACTGGCTCCACAGGCGTCACAACCAAGTGCTCCAAGAAGAACTGCAAGTGGGAGATCCAGTTTGGGCCCATAACTATGGGCCGGGTCACCCCTGGGTAACAGCTGTGGTTTGCAAGGTCTCAGGGCCTTTATCATACGAAGTGACACTGGGTCACAGCCGTGTCCTTCACCGGCACATTGATCAGCTGTGTGTGAGACTGGGTTCACACCCTTCCGCTCCTGGCTCTGCTCTGGGGGGGGGGGAGGAGGATCAGAATATGCATTCTGAGGAATTAATTCAACAGTCTGTCCAGGGTCCTAACAGTGGCTTGGGCAGGAATTTAATGGATAGGAAATCACCCCATACATCCACGATCACTACAGAAAGAGAGTTACACCAGGGGCATTCCAACTACTCACAAGACTCTAGTGAACTAGAATTCAGGGGGAACCAAGGCCCAGTTCTGCAATTGCTCCCAAAAGAAAGTCAGTGGGACAAGGGGTAGCCTGGGAGGTATCTCCTGACTCTGACACCTGGGGCACAGCCTTAGGGGGGTTGGGACAAGGAAGCAACCCAAATGCCCAGCACACTTCAGCTGCGGGCAGGGGATGTGAATACTGTCCCCCCCAAGAAAGGTCCTTTGTGGAACTGGGGACTACCACCCCGCCACAGTATGCTGCCTGGGATGGAGAGGCCCCAGCCACTCCACAGAGGGGTGGGTCAACCAGGTCATGGGAGCAGCAAAGTCCTGGCCTGCTGAGCCCAGTGGGCAAGCAGGCAGGCCAGGCAACAGCTCCAGAGGCATCTGGAAATGTAGGGCAGCAACGCCTGGGCTCACCTAGCCTGGTGGGTGAGCAGGTGGGCCCAGCATCGTCATCAGGTCCGAGAAGGTCACAAAGAATGGAACGGCCACCCAAATACCTCAGGGAATTTGTTAACCTGCAGTCCAGTTTTTGGGGAACGAATTAGTGGGCCCCAGAGAAGACGGGCCGTTTGGCTTCGCATTATTTTTGTTTCAGATACATTCATTCCCAAAATGATAGAGGGTATTAGCCCTAAACCAACAGTGGGTAACCCACAGTCAATGCATTTGATGCATGGGAGTATAACACTCTCACTAGAGACCTCGTGTGAACAGTGATGGGTATGTTCCCTCTAGGGGGAGGGGTGTTGTGTCCCGAGCCTGCGGAAGCAGGCTCAGGATGCTGCAATGGTCCCAGGCAGTTGCAAAAGCTGCCCGGGACCAGACAGAGTGGCGCCGGCCCTGCGTGCATGCGCAGGGCACGAAAGCACTCTGCAAATGTAACTTTTCTGTCCAGGTCTCTGGGTTGTTAAGAGAGGCCTGTGTGCCTCACAGTGTGCCTGATTCGATCCTGTAAAGCACAATAAAGCCTGTTGATGAAGAGATGAACCTCGTCACTCCTCATTCCTCAAAGGACATAAAAGTCAGGGTATTCTGCTGACCAGCAACATTTAGACCTGAGTGTCTCAATATGGTACAGGTGAGTTGGATCTCACAGGCTGACATCTAAATAAAATATCATTCTGTAAATTCCTTAAGCCACCTCCTTCAGGAATATTTTATCCCCAGATTACAGTAAGATTTTGTACCTATAAGATATATCTTGCAGATTCAGTCTGCAAAATCAGTAAGATTTTTAATGTAACTTTATGCTTTGTTTTGTGTTGGAAAAAGTTCCTAACGATTGTACTCAGTTGAGTTGTATTTAATTTGATTTTTTTTGTTTATATTTATAATTATAAAACTAATAAAATATTTAAAAAAAAGATTTTTAATGTAACGACAGGTTTTGCATTGATGTGTCAGTTGTATACTACATTTAAATTATTATCATAGATTTGGGCCTTCCTGCCTCCCTCTCTCTAGTAAAAATGTTCTCTTTGATGAAAACATATTTCTAAATGCAGATATAAATATGAAACTTACTTCCTCTGAAGACATAATCTATCTTCTGTTTTTATTTCCATCATATATTGAAAAACTAAAAATATTTTAATGGATAAGTTAGAAGTTAAATAAATAAGAAAATATTTTATATTGTAGAATGTATTTAATGGATATAACTATAAAACTCAAAGTAAAAAATAGCATTTTATGTAACAGCTCAATATAGCCCAATATCCTAAAGACTAGTCAATTAACCGTCCTCTAGCCCTACTGCCAAAGATTAATTTTTCTAATTATAAAAGAGGGTTTAATTTTGATCATATTTAGTCGATCCTCTGTAATTGAGAGGATTTAATTCAGTCACATATAATTCAAGTCCTGCTGAAATCAGTTACAAAAGTTATGATTAATTTATATTCCATCATGCATCTATCTAAATATAAGTAAATTTGGATCCATTCTAAATGTAGAAATCACATGTAATACACTTTAATTTTTAGCAGATATCTATGATCCATTCAGTTCTGGTTAGTTAGCCTTGCTTCAACTCATAATTTCTAGTTGTAAAAATTATACATTTAAAATGTTTTCTTAATGAAACAACTTGTTGGGGTTAGAATTGGGCAGACAAATTCTGCATTTTATGCCATTTCTCATTCAGTTTGATGAAAGAGAAATTGTTTTTGAGATTCATTAAAGTCATGTTTCATATATATATGGACTGTAGTGGTTTGAATCTAATTAAGTTATGAAATAGTCAGGATTCGTGTCTGTGAATATTCTATTCTATTTTATAATCATTTTCTGTATCTCTGGATTTCTATGCTCAATTTAAAAACTAAGGGAAGCATCATAAAAAAACATTACAAATTGTGCTACAGCTATTAATAAAAGAAGAGTTCTGCTCTTGAGAAATTGTTAAAGAAATTCTCTTTCCACTGGAAAAAGTCAGAGAAATTAGCCACACAATTTTCCTTCCCACAAATTAGGTGAAGAGTTTCAAAAGAGCTATTTATGCTCAGCTCTAGTTGAAATTATTGGCTGTATTTTAAATAAATTAAATCTTATTTCATTTATAATAGATCCCTTCCTTTCCCTGTTTAATTTCTTATTCTGACTTTGATCAATGGCCTTTTTATACTGTCATAGTGATAATATGATTTTGCCCCCTTCCTATCCTATTTAAAAAGACTGAAAAATACATTTTTGGTGTCTAAAGTACAAGTTAAAGATAGGAAGATTACTTTCAAGAACAAAAATTGGTTTTCTATGTACTTGCATATAAATGTGGGGCACAGTTATATAATTTTTACAGTAACATGTAAAAAGAATGTAACATGTAACAGAATTGTTGATTGTGGTGTGATTGATGAGTATGTATGGGGTTTGTATTTTTAATGTTGTTCGGATTTGTTCAATTGTTTTTATATATATGTTGTAAGCCGCTCCGAGTCTTCGGAGAGGAGCGGCATACAAATCCGAATAAATAAAATAATAAATAATAAGAATGAAAATGAAAGCTTTTCTTTCTGGAAAATTCTAAATAGATCTCATCCAAATTACAGTGTATTCCCCAGATTTGTGTTTATGAATTAATGCTCAGATAAATATTCATGAGGCAGTGGAAATACTAGTTATATCTTTTTCAAAAAAAGTGTTGTTAAACAAAGGACTTAGAGATTTCTTTCAGTAAGATGAATAATTAGTTATGATTGTCAAGAGACAAAATATTTTGCATAATTCAGAGAAAATATTCTTAGCCGTTGATGTTAGTTTTCAGCCCCAACCACAATCTGGGTACAATTTCTCTAAGGAAGAGGTAAGTTTTTCTTTATATTCCACTGATAATGGTCTTCAAGTAAAACAGTAATATATCAAAACAACTTACTTTGTCCAAATCAGAAATATATGCATTTTTTGTAATCAGCTATTACATTTGACCAGAATACTCTATTTTTCAGCAAAATATCTATTATTTTTTAAAAGAAATAACATACATACACACACACACGCACACACACACACACATATACTACTTGTGTCTTCTGTTCTGATTTAGTGTTTGTTTCCTTCAAGAGACTACCCTTACTAACATCTGTAAGATACAGGGTCTGTTTTTTCTTGATGTAATCATTAAGAATATGCTTTTGTTTTTCTAGTTTATTTTATTTGCAATAGTCCTCTAGCATCTTTACTTCTGGGTATGTATAATCAATGAATGTCATCTTGAGTGAAGGGCATGTTGTATGGTCATTAGTTTCCTTGTTTTCCTATCAAGATTGTCTGATTTTGGCTTGGAACCAGTCAATTATCTCTGTGGTATATCTAATTACAAGAAATTGCCCAAGTTTTTATTGCTTTAATGTTTCCATATTGCAGTTACCATATCATGGTATTCAAACTCAGGAGGAGGAGAAGGACATTACTTTCCCCAGATGGCATTTCATCCATGTGCCAAAATTTGAGTCAACAGATCATCACAGAATAAATAGAGGAGATAGGTGAGGAGTAAAATCTAGAATACAAATGGGAACATAAGAAGCTTTGAAAGAAGTTTCAAAAGGACCAAACCACAAATACAGAGCAAATTTGCTTAAAGCCCATCTGTATTCCAGCAGCTTATGTTTTACTAGCACTAATGAGATCATCAGTGCACAGTGCTTTTCTTGCCCAGCTTCCATACTCTGTGATGTATCACCCCTGATCTCTGATAGCCTTTTTTCCCTGTAGGGTGAAATTGGTAAAGATAAAGGGGGTAGAGGCAGGCAAAGTATTTAATGTTTTTGCATGATTAGAGATGAATATTGAGCAGCACGCACTGTTCAGAGCGAGCTCCCAGCCTAATTAAGTCACTGGAGAACATTGCCGGCAAATCTCAGTAGAATCCAGGGTAGAGATCTGCATATGAAAGCTACTGCAGCAGTCAATATGCTGAGCTCACTGTTCAACTTTGGTTCTGAATCAAAGACTGCAATACACCCAGCACATTAGATAAGATGGAAACAGTAATGAACTTTGAAGACATTTCTGAATAAACATTTTAAGACTTGGTGAAGTTTAGGGCTGGGATGGGCAGAGTTTGGATATGTAAGGAACTATTTGCTATTTTTATAGGAGTCTCCCACTAAGCAGAACAAATACAAATTGGTAAGGATGGGAAGCAAGATCTGTTTAAAAAGTCTTTATGCTTACTTCAGTTAATAGCCTATCACAAGACCACTGTATTATTACTGTATGTGCATTCAAAGCCTTTTCAAAGGAATGAAGATTGTATCCTTAACCACTTCTTGTTTTGCTTACTCTGACTCTAACTTTGAAGTTACCCTTCAAAGGGTTCAGAAGCTACTGTTAACACAAAATATGGTAGGTATATTGTGTCTTGACAAGCTTGAACAATGGGTCCTATCCAACAATATGAGCTTCAGTGTGAAGAAAAGCGAAGTTTTATATTTAGGCAGGAAAAATCAAAGATACAAGTACAGATTGGGAGAGACCTGGCTTAAAAACAGTATCCGTGAGAGGGACCTTGGAGTCCTAGTGGATGGTCACTTGACTATGAGCCAGCAGTGTGCAGCAGCAGCCAAAAAAACTAATACAATCCTGGGTTGTATAAACAGAGGCATAGAATCAAGATCACATGAAGTATTAGTACCACTTTATAAAACCCTATTTGAGGGGCTGCCACCAAGAAGAGGGGGTCACGTTATTCACCGAAGCACCAGAGGGCAGGACAATGGTTGGAAACTGATCAAAGAGAGAAGCAACCTGGAATTAAGGAGAAACTTACTGACAGTGAGGACAATTAACCAGTGGATCAGCTTGCCTCCAGAAATCGTGGCACTCCATCACTGGAGATTTTTAAGAAGAGGCTGGACAGTCACTTGTCTGAGATAGTATAGGTCCTCCTGCTTGAGCGGGGGGGCTGGACTAGAAGATCTCCAAGGTCCCTTCCAGCTCTATTCTATTCTAATCTTGGTCTTAGGACAATGCTCTCTTCAAGATCCAGATTTTCTCCTATGTGATTACAGATCTGATTGGATCTATCTGTTTATAATTTATTAGCATCATTCGAGATCTGTTACATGGCATGCCAGTTAATGAAAATAGGAAGGTGTGTATGTAAAAAAAGCACACTTACAATAGCAGCCATTCAGTTGAGGGAACTGAAGTTGGAGGTCTTCTAGTCCAATCCCCCTGCTCAAGTATGAGACCTATGCTATTTCAGATAGGTGGCTGTCCCCTCTTTTCTAAAAAAAATCTCCAGTGATGAAGCACCTACAACTTTTAAAGGAAAGCTGTTCCACTAGTTAATTGTCATCACTGTTAGGAAGTTTATCTTTAATACAACATAAATAAAATAAAGAAATAAAGATAGGAAAGATTTCCATGTAAGCTGTTTTGTTGTCCCAAGTAAAATATGAACTGGAAATACAGTAAATGAATAAACATGATGATCCATTAATAAAGTGATGGCTGAGCCTGCCAAATATCCCACAACTTCCAAGAGATGATGGCTAGAGAAACTAGATAGTCAATAAATTATGAACAGATAAGAAGATACAATGCAGATATCTGCTGTCCCAAACTCCTGAGTCACATCCTGTCTGGATTTCTGCAAGACTGTTTACATAAGGCTATATCTGGGGACTTCCCCAAAACTGGAACTTATTCAAATAGGGATGGGCACTAGTCAGGCCACCCATATTATACTTCTGTTCTGAGAACTATATATAATTTGTTGTCAATTGCAGTTTGGTTTGTTGGTTGTCTCTTTTAAAGTATTTCATTGCTCAGGTCCTAGGAAAACTTCAGGAATGCCTTCTTCCAGAGTTCTCAATGTAGTCTTTGAAATTTGAAAAAGAAAACTTCAGGTCCTAAGCTTTATGGAATGTCATTCAAAGATGATGTGCAATTTGGTGATCTTCCTAGAGTTATATCTCCTGTTGCAATCCATCAACATCCCTTTGATAGACATCAGATTTAGTCTAAATAAAATTTGGCTCTGTTCTCACTTTTTCACATACACATACTCACTCTTTCCATACTTACTTTTTTTAAAGTATATTCATCCATTAAATCAGGTATTATAACACATTTTGCTACTTTGAAATGCTAGGCCTTATTCTTAAAAGAAGATTTCAACATATGGATGGCATTAATTGTGCCCATCAGCTATATTTTCATGGACTGAAAACCAGTTTAATCAAAGGAAATTCTTAATGTGTTGCTTTTGCTTTGCTCCTTAGTCTTGTAAAGAGTAGAAATGATAGATGGGAATGCTATTTCTTATCCAGATAATGGCAAAGCGTTGGCTAGGCATAATTTCAGATAACGCAGCCATGAACTTTAACTCTGGGTTCTGTAACACACTGAAGAAAGCAAGTTGCAACAATTTGAAAGCAAGGGAAAATATTTGGTAGCCTATGCTTTGCATATCAGAAGAACTGGCACTCCAATTATTCTTGGATTCAGAATATGGATCCTCTCATTCTAAAGAAACCTTTGGATAATAGCCCTTTAATTTTAAAGGGATGTAGCCAGGAAGAAAGTTGTAAGAGACAGGATTAATTAGAATTTAGATCTTCAGTTTATGCAAAGTTTCAGATTTCTGATGTGCAACATCATTATATAGTTTCCTATAAGGGAGAGGTCCAAACAGGATTGCCTAGTAGTTGTTCAAAATCTTGAGTTCCCTGACTGAAGTGATGTTGTCTAACTGGACATATTATTGTTAGATAATATGTCATCTGGGGAGAGTTTGAGACTGTTACACCTGAGGAAGTGGACAGGGCCATTGGATCTGTATGTTCTGCCACCTGTTTGTTGGACCCGTGTCCCTCCTGGCTGGTTTCGGCCAGTAGGGTGGTGACACGTACCTGGATCCAGGAGATTGTCAATGCTTCTTTGAGGGAGGGGTCCTTTCCGGCTCCCTTAAAGGAGGCACTTGTGCGCCCCCTCCTCAAGAAGCCTTCCCTGGATCCAGAAATTTTGACCAACTATCGTCCGGTCTCCAACCTTCCCTTTGTGGGGAAGGTTGTCGAGAAGGTGGTGGCGCATCAGCTCCAGCGGTCTCTGGGAGGAAGCCGATTATCTGGGCCCTCTGCAGTCGGGGTTCAGGCCCGGCTACAGCACCGAAACTGCTTTGGTCGCTCTGATGGATGATCTCTGGCGAGCCCGGGATAGAGGCCAGTCCTCTGTCCTGGTGCTTCTTGACCTCTCAGCGGCATTCGATACCATTGACCACGTATCCTTCTGCGCCGGCTGGAGGGATTGGGAGGGGGGACACCGTATTGCGGTGGTTCTCCTCCTATCTCACTGGTCGGTCGCAGTCGGTGTTTGTGGGGGATCGAAGGTCCACCTCTAGGTTACTCCCATGTGGGGTGCCTCAGGGGTCGGTTCTCTCCCCCCTACTTTTTAATATTTACATGAAGCCACTGGGTGAGATCATCCACTGCCACGGAGTGAGATACCATCAGTACGCTGATGATACTCAGCTGTACCTTTCCACTCCTGGCCATATCAGTGAAGCGGTTGAGGTGATGTGCCGGTGTCTGGAGGCTGTGAGGGTTTGGATGGGTGTTAACAGATTAAGGCTCAACCCCGATAAGACAGAGTGGCTGTGGGTGATGCCTCCCAAGGACACTTCTATCTGTCCTTCGATTACCCTGGGGGGTGAATCTATAAACCCCTCAGAGAAGGTTCGCAACTTGGGAGTCCTCCTCGATCCACAGCTGACATTGGATCATCATTTGTCGGCAGTGGCGAGGGGGGCATTTGCCCAGGTTCGCCTGGTGCACCAGTTGCGTCCTTACTTGGATCGGGAGTCACTCCTCACAGTCACACATGTCCTTGTCACCTCGAGGATTGACTACTGCAACGCTCTCTACATGGGGCTACCCTTGAAGAGTGTTCGGAGACTACAATTAGTGCAAAATGCAGCTGCGCGAGCAGTTGTGGGTCTTCCTCGTTGTGCCCACATTTCATCAACTCTCCGCACGCTGCATTGGTTGCCTATTGGTCTCCGAGCCCAATTCAAGGTGTTGGTTATTACCTATAAAGCCCTTCATGGCTTGGGACCAGGATACTTACTGGACCGCCTTCTGCCACATACTTCTCTACGACCGGTGAGAGCGCACAGGGTCGGCCTCCTCCAGGTCCCGTCAACGAAACAATGTCATCTGGCGGGCCCTAGGGGGAGGGCTTTCTCTGTTGCGGCGCCCACCCTCTGGAACCAACTACCTCCTGAAGTCCGCGTTTCTCCGACCCTCCTGGCCTTCCGAAAGAATTTAAAAACCTACCTCTGCCGGCAGGCCTGGGGATGATTGTTGATTGTGGTGTGATTGATGAGTATGTATGGGGTTTGTATTTTTAATGTTGTTCGGATTTGTTGCAATTGTTTTTATATATATGTTGTGAGCCGCTCCGAGTCTTCGGAGAGGAGCGGCATACAAATCCAAATAAATAAATTTGAAACTCTGAGGAAGACTTTCCAACAAAGATCAATTTTCTTATTCTGCTGTTTTCCACATATTTTGCAATTATGGTTTATCCCACTTTAGTGTATAATTGAGAGTTATTATTTTCTAAAATATCCTAATTATAGGCCAGTAGAAATACTGTAAGTTATTGGATATAGGCTGGTGCTGACCAATTTCAAATAGTCCTGATAGAACTTTAGACTTTAGAAGAAAAAGCTGTCTAGGGACATAGAGATAGACCTCTATAATAATGGGATATCTGGAACCAGTTTCAGCCATATATCTGATGAAAATATAAAGCAATGTTCATTATGAGTTTATCCAATAAAAATACAGTTAATGTGTTTAACACAGTTTAGCTACTAAAAACCAGCTTGAACTTTATGAACATTGTAGTACATATATACATTGGCTGAAAAAAAAGAACATGTTTGAAATTAATTGTACATTTAAAAGGTTATCTGAAATGTTTTATTTTAAGATTTAAAATGAAAAAATGCTTTATGATACTTTGACAAGTGTTATGACTTTCAAATATGCTGAACAAGCCTCAAGTCATTGCACTGATTTTGTTCAAAGCCCAAAACATCTGGATAGCAGCCAGCTCTACATTAGGTTTATTTTAGAAATTGTTCTGGCTAATGATGCATAATGGAAGTGCAAATGCAGAATCAAAATAAAGTTTATCCTGTTCATTGAATCTCGGGAAATTAATTGTATTAATTATCTTTGTGAGAAAGTTAGATGTTGAATTGTTCAAATGTACAATTAATGCTGGAAATATTAAACCAGAGACGTACAATCTGAGGCTTCCCAAGGTGCTTTTCAAGAGGCAGCTGGATTTTCTTCTTCATCTCTGACTGGACAGTGGGGAATGGAAAGATTTATATTCCTTGGAGACAGCTGGTCATTTGCATTTTATTTTAGAAAGTCGCTGAAGCCATTTGGAGGTTTACCTGTGTCTTCAGGGTCATCTGAGTAGTGCAAATTGTGTGGAGCCTTCTTGGCTGCAGGATGTTTTCTGCCCTGTGTCCATTCCCTGTTGAAAACAGGCTTAGGCTGTTGGAGATAGGTCTGTGCTGTCTGCTTCTCAAACTGAAGTGCAGATGGTTCCTGTAATCTGCAATGTTTTCTGGAAATCCATTCATACTCCTAACCATTCAAAGGGTGTTCAACCCAAAGTGCATAGCTAAAGGTCTACGGCAGTGTTTCTCAACCTTGACAATTTTAAGGCATGTGGACTTCAACTCCCAGAATTCCACAGCCAGCATTGCTGTCTGTGGAATTCTGGGAGTTGAAGTCCACATGCCTTAAAATTGTCAAGGTTGAGAAACAGTGGTCTACGGAGAAAGAAAAACAAGAAGGCCCAGTTGCCTCCTGAAAAAGCACCTTTGGGACAACCATGACCTGGATGACTAAGAATCTCCATAGACTTTTAACCTGATACTTCAGGACCTTAATATAGGTCAGAGATTCCCAAAGTTGCTATGGTTATTTTTTTTATGCAATGGAAGGAGAGTAATAATTATATGATTGAAGAATAATCGTATTAACTATAATTCCAATCAAATGAAATAAAAATAAAAATACTTGATACAAGCCATATCCACTATTTTTGCGAGTGTGGCCATGACACTCCAAAGGCCAAGAATGCTTTTGGTTTATTGGCTAGGATTACTGTTTTGAAAAAATAGGTTGAGGACTACTAATCTTATTTTTGATTTGTTATAGCAAAAATGCAATAAAATTATCAATGACTGCCGTCCTGAAATGTTCAGTTTCATGTCTCTGTGCTTTTCAGTCCACATTGCTATGAAACTCTTTCAGATTTTCTGTTCATCTTACCTCAACACTGATCTTTCTAAAGCCAGGCATAAGTCAGCAAGTAAAGCAAAAGTTCTCTTCAGACATCAGGGGATTAAAAACATGAAAATGATATAGGAATTCAGCTCCTTCTTCTTTGATTACCTTTAATTTTCTTAAGAGAAAACCTGAAATGGTCATGTTTTGGGATAAAATTTCCCCTGAACTGTATCTTTGTTCAGCTGGAACTAGTATTCTCTCAGTTCCCCATTTTGTGATGTAATCAGAAAGATAAGAGTAGGTACATTTAATTGCCCTTCTTAAAGTCTAAAGACTTTTCAAGGCAAAGTGGAATTACATGGAATCCTTCATGGAATATAACCAATGGCATATAGGAGGGGAAATTTTGAGCAATGCTCCTAAGAGTCGCTAGACTGAAGTTTTTAAATTTACACTTATATAGAAACACAGACATATTGTCATCTTATGAATCTACTATTTTTTTCTTTCTCCTTTTACTTTTCAAAAAATAAATAACAAAAAAATCAAGTTGATGTTCAGCTTTACTACTAAAGTTAAAGTCAATCAGATGTAGATAATTTCACAAATTTTTAATAGGGAAAACAGAGATAGATGAACCTATGATGAATCTTGGTTGTAAAAAATGACAAGGTTCAATCATTTTGCTTGGAATTGTGTTGTAGATCAAGAATTGTTGTATATATTGACATCCCAAGCTTTTTAGTACCTTCTTGCAAGTTCTATAAAAAAAAAATAGGAAAACTATCAAGAATTGCAAAAATCTGAAATATATCATCCTTCTTATAATTCTCTTTCATTATATAAGTGAAAAGATAAGGCCAACAAATATACCATAATACTGGCAAGCCATAATGTACATAATGTACATATTATTTTATATAATTCCAATATGCAAATTCTGCTCTTAATTGAATGAAATATATGAATGTAAAACAAAAATTTACAGAAAAGTAGGCACTTAGCCTATCAACATTTTACTTGTAGCTGCTAAGCAATAGTAACTACGTATTTTAAAAAAAAACAGACTATCACAAAAAATATATTTTTCCTTCATGACAAGTGAACATGGCGTTTCTACTGGTTCCAATTAATAGCCCAATGTAGCAACTGTATGAAAAGCTGCACAATAAAATGATTTCCAGAAAAGAAATTATGAACTGAACATGACTGTAGCAGAATGACTGCAGCAAAATGAAAAGCGAGTGAGTAAACCACAATTCCTCTCTGGAGGAAGGACATGGTTATGGAAGAGGAACAAGTATTACCGGACAAGACTGAGACTGATGTGAAAGTGGATTTAAAAATGACAGTCTACAAGAATGATATGGAAAAAGATGTTACACCAGACATATATATGAAATTGATGGATATCTTCATAATTAAATCATGTTTGTTAATTGTATAAATAACAAATCAAAAAACTAACCTGGATAACTTTCCTATGCTGAATTTGTAAAAAGAGATTTTGTTAAAGCTATAAAGAATTTTGTGAGTGGTGATAAAGAAAAAAATGAAAACAAATAAAATTCTAGGACATTATTTGAAGGGACTGAAGATCAAGATTGTTAAAAATAAAAGGAAGGAATATAAAGTTGGTTTATATGTTCAAGGTTAAAATAGATATACTGTTAGCTCTGAAAATTTAATGGACTTTTGCTGCTTTTTGAAAATTAATGGCATAGGGCCAATTATAAATTGTTTCAGAATTGCCCATGAACATTTACTTTTAGCTTTTTAGTCTTGTACAATGATTAGTACTTTCAGATACTATATTGGTAAATTTATCTCCACAAAGAAAGTCAGTTAAAACAATTTCCTAAATAAAATATAAATGACTATCTTGGGACCAAAGAAATGAACAATGCCAAGACAGACCAATGCATTAGTTTTTAAGCTTAGCTTCCATGTTCAAGAAAAGATGGAAATTAATAAGCTTTAGCTATCTCTTAATGAATATATTCAAAAGTAGAAGATAATACTGGTATATTCAGTGGTAAGGCACAATGGAGCTAAGGCAACTTCCGTTAAAACTATGTTAGTTTCATTTGTGTCTTGCTTGTGTCATTACCCTTATGATCTGATTTTCATATAGCATAGTAATCTTTTTTTAGAGGAGGAGCTATATATATTAGAATAGCAAAATCCAAACAAATATATCAGGAAAATGAGATTAGGTGTAGTTCAAATTTGTGCGATGCCCCTTTACATCTCAATAATATATCAAATTAAAATACCCTCCAAAATTCATTTTGCTTCTTTTAAACACTGACCTAAAAAGAATAACTGGTTTTTAAGATGTAAAGAGCTCTGCTTGCAAAACCCTGTGCATGTGATCCATCAGCAAAACTTTACCAGTCAATTATTCAGCTCCTGCACAATTGAAACCATTATATCTGATCAGAACGTGAGCACTTATTTAGGAACTTCTCTCCTCTGTAGTATTAAATCACTTAAGAAAACTTCAGCCATTCAATATCTGAGAGTAATGAAAATATGAAAAGACTTCTGAGAACCCCTGCGCTCATCTCAATACACAGATGTCAATATGCTCATCTTGCTCTGACTCTAGCCAAGGCATAACTGGTTTGTAGGCACACAGGTGTATCCTATTCTGGTCCCTGCACAAATTTAAAAGATATTAAAGGAGAATGAGGGTTGCACTTTTGTGGTTAGCTATGAGTTAGCAATTTGATCAGTACTTTTGAACCTTGTCCTCTAGAGCCAGTAATTGCTCTCTTTGTTGGGAAGCTGCAAATTGCTAAAAGATTCTCTGGCCAGAAATGTTTACTTTAACTTCTTTCTGGGGCTTCTTATGAAATACGTTCTTGGAATCCAATGGGATTAGCTTGTAAGCATACATTTATAACCTTCACGTGTTAGACATGAAATTAATCAACAGAGCAATTGCAATATTATGGTTCAGAAGACACATCAGAATAAAGCCTTTCAATTCTGCCCATTAGAAATCTGCTTTGTAATGTTAGTGTGATTCTTCAAACAACCAGAAAGAAAGCCACACACGCTGACAAAAGCCGTACTGTCAACAATTGTCTTCAAGATTTCAGAAACCTATCTTCACATGGACAATTGGGTACTCATGATGGACATTACTTGGAGATTAATCATAATTTCCCCAAATTGACTCAAAACCAAACTAGATGGGGGATAAGGAAAGTCATAAAGACATTCGTCCAAGGTTGAGTTGCTCAGCTATTAATTTATTGGAAAGTTTCTGGTGGAAAGTGGAGGAAAAGAATGAGATTACAGTAAGGTGGGTTAGATATTCTTCTGTGGCACTGCAGTGAGTGGCATTTCCAGAAACTTGCAAACATGAAGATTCTAACATTATTGGTTCTTCCCATTCTCTCCCTTAATGCTAATAGCAGCTTCAGTGGAATAACTTTATGCAGGGAAAGGAATGCAACAAACCTGATTGCTAGATAATCCCCTTCCCCAGTTAGATTAACCACCAGGAGGCAGTATGTGACTGATTTCATGCTTTTTAAGGCTTGTCAGATGTATGTGCTAGTTGTCAGAGTAACTGAAAATACTTCTGAGGATATGCAATATATAAAAATATTGAAATCCAAGTGGACTGTATATAACATTGTGGCAGATTTTTCACTAATAGTTGCTTTATTACAGCCACACATGGCCTAATTAGTCCTAAAGTAGACTGGAGAGGTATATCTAATCTTGAGAGTGCATGGAATGAAATAAAGAAAAAGGTTATCATAAACATTGGAATGAACATATGTTTTTGATTTTGCTCATGAAAATGCATAGGATCTTCCTGTGTGTATCTTTTCTGTATATTGCATCCCTGTATATATTCCTTTGTCCAGTTGCCCAAAGTACAATAACTCCCCTGTGGGACCAGGAAAAAGAGAGAACCTGTCTCTAGAGAGGATTAATAAATCCTTCTAAACTATATGCTGGGGTCATGTAGTTGTGATTTATTTAGTAGTGGTTAATAAGTAATTGGACAGGGCAGCTAAGTCCTATGACTCCAACCTCCCGCTAGCTGCAAAAATCTGGATAATCTATAATTGGCTAGTTTCAACTATCATCCTACTTTATAAACAAATAAAGTGCATTACAGCATGCTTTCACACAGAAATAACCTGTCTTTGGGGCTTGATTGAGCAGATTTAGAATTTTAAGAATCTGTCTGGGTCTATCTGTGTTATAAAGTAGCTGTTGAGGAAAAAAGACACTGTGTCCAAAATATCCAGCTGCAAAACACCCTGAGTGATACTTCTGCTTTACTTCCAAAGGATTGTTAAAAGAAAAGTCTTCATCAGGGTCCAGTCCAAGCCCAGAATACACAAAATGGAGATTGCTCTAGAAAGAAGGTTGGAGTTTATTGAAGAGCAGAACCACAAGATAGAGGGTCTGAAGCAACTGACCACATGTAGCTGGGAATGGTCAGTTTTTATACCTTTTTGAGCTTTTGAGGTTGTTTCCTGTTCCTGTGGCATGAACTTTGACCTGAGGTTCAGTGTGCCTTTTTGGTATTGGTGGGTTAATCCTATTATGTACTAAAGATCATATCCTGCTTCTCTGGGGCTGGGATGATGGCTTACTTCCTGTGTTGGATTTTTTTGGGTGAGGGGTTGCTGATTCTAATTTTATCATTCTACTATTGTTACCTATCAGTTTTGCTGTAGGAGACTTCAAAATATTTTGTCTTGTCCCACATATATTTTTCATTTGAATGATCCTTCAAATATGCAGATATTTTAGCCATTTCTGCCATATTTATGACTTTCAAAGTCCATTCTTCAATAGATGGTATTTCTGATTTTTTCCAGTATTGTCCCACCAACAGTCTCGCTGCTGTGATCAAGTTCAAAATTAAGTTCGTCTCTATGGTGGTACAGTCTTTTATGATCCCTAACAAAAACAACTGAGGTAGAAATTCAATACGCTTTTTCAAAATGGTTTGAAGTGTCCACCATATTTTTCTCCAGAAAGCTTTAATTTTTCTACATGTCCACCATACATGAAAATATGTAGCCTCCATACTTTCACATCTCCAACATTTAGGTTGGATGTCAGGGTAGATATATGATAGTTTTTTCGGATCTAGATGCCACCTATAAAACATTTTATAAAAGTTCTCTCTTAAATGTTGCGCTTGCGTAAATTTTACATTTTTCACCCAAATTCTCTCCCACGTTTCCATCATGATGGGTTGCCCAAAATTTTGTTCCCACTTTATCATACAATCCTTGACTAGTTCAGGTTCAGAGTCAATTTCTATCAATACATTGTACACTCTTTTGATATGCATGGGCCTTTGTTCTCTAACTTGTTTAATTAAATTCTCATCTGTTAGGGATAAACCCTTCTTCAGGTCTTTCTGCCATCTAGACTGCAATTGTAAATATGAAAACCAGGTACAAACCATTCCTTCATCTGCTAGCATATTCGATCGCTTTAATGATATCACATTTCCTTCTTTCATTACGAGTTTACTATAGGGCACCACATCTTGACCTTGTACTATGTTTATGTTCCCTATTGCGTGTCTGGGGATCGTCCAGATGGGAATCTTTTTGTGTAGTAAGTACTGATACTTCTTCCAGACACGCAACAGCGGGTTTCTCAGTGTGTGCTCCTTGAAGCTCTTATCCACCTTCTTGTCATACACTAAATATGCGTGCCAACCACATAGTAATCCATGTCCTTCAACATTCAGTATTATGTCATTCGATAGATTAATCCAGTCACTCAACGCCACCAGCGCCGCAGCATAATAATATAACTTCAAATTGGGCATTTTTAAACCACCTCTTTCTCTTGTATCCTGGATGATTTTTAATTTAACCCTCGGTTTCTTGCCATCCCAAATAAATCTGTTAATGCCCTTCTGCCACTCCTCTAGGCCCACATCCTTTTTAAGTATAGGTAACATTTGAAAGAGAAATAAAAATTTTGGCATTACATTCATTTTTACTGCCACTATCCTGCCCAGCAGAGACAGTTGTAATGTTTTCCACCTGACCATGTCTGTTTGTATCTTGTTCCACAACACCTCATAATTATTTTTATATAATTTCCCATTTGCAGCTTCAATCTCGACTCCTAAGTATTTAACTTTCTCAACTATTTCACAGCCCGTTATTCTTTCTAAGTCCTGTTTTGATTTGTTGTCTAAATTTTTAACTAGCATCTTCGTCTTAGATATATTTACTTTGAAGCCTGATACCCTACCATAATCCTTAATTATCTCCATCAATCTCTTGGCTGATTGTGCTGGTTGAGTCAGTGTCACAAGCAAGTCATCCGCAAAGGCACACTAGAGAAACACCAATTAAAGAAAATGTATCTGACTTATAGTTAAATCTTGATATACGGAGTGAAGAATGTTTACAAGTTTAAAATGATTGTATTAAGTTGAATAGCATTTAACTTGAATTTTTTCTTTGTTTACATGTACAAATATATATATCTAATAATAATAAAAAAATATTTTGTCTTGAATGGGCTTCTTCCTGGTAGTATTTGCTCATGAATGGGATTATCAAATCTGCATTTCTAAAAGGTGGTTTCCTGAGTTTCTACTGGGGGCTATTAAGAAAAACTGGGCCTGCTTTTCAGCCTTTAAGATCCTTTGGGGAAATATAATATTCTGCTTTTTAATATTCCCAAAATATTTCTTTCTCTGGGCGGGGGGGATGCTGCTGCTGCTGTCCTCCCACAGGATGATTCCTTCCAGCCTTCCCCATGCCTTATACAATTGCCCAGAGACAATATTGGAAATAAACTTTATATTTAAGACTGGTGCTTTGCTTTGCAGCATGCCAGATTTCCATTTCTTTTAATTTAAAACTGTGTCTGTCTATCTGTCTGCGTGTGAGACAAAGAGAGAGAGAGAGAGATGTGTTATGTAACCTCTACTCTATCATATAGCAGTAATAGCAGTAACTTTGGACATGGTACTTGTTTAAAGTTATGTGTGAACCAATTTATTTTGGCTTCTTCAACAAATTCTGGTTACACAAATCTTGCCTGCAGTAAAATATGATCAGATACTGTGTGATAAGTTCTAATATTTCTCTCAAAATTTAAGGTCATAGTTTTAACCATTCTTACTAGGAATAAATCTAAAAGTAGAAAGCAAACCTCCAAAGAGTCGTGTGGCCCTCAAAGAAGCCCCAGCTTCCTTCCCCAAAGCATTGTGTCTTTGTATGTCAAAATGTAAACATAATGTTTATATCACTTTGAGGGGTCCTTGGTGCTCTCTGAGCTTGCTTGTTTTCTTGCAGACATTTCATTACACAAACTAGGTAACATTATCAGTGCTAGTAAAGAATGCAATTTACTGTCAGATTATATTCTGGTGGCTTTCCATGTTAGTGTTGGTGGGGGTGGTCTTAGAAATTCTTTGGCTGGGCTGTTTACTCTTGGCTCTTTGGCAGTTTCTTGACTGGGGTATTGTTTACTTGATTGTTGGTCTGATGTTAACCTTGGAGTTAATCTATGCTGATCTGGGTGCTGATTGGTGGTGGAGAGATGTTTGTGTCATTTTATTCTTTTTTTGGGCTGGGTGATAGTCTCTTTTGCATAGTCTATAGATGCAGTTAATGTATATGTGTCTATTGATCACTGATTTGTCAGAGTGCCAGGCTTCTAGAAATTACCTGGTGGTTTTTGGACTTGGCTTGTTCTAGGATGGTCACATTTTCCTGATTAAAATTATGGCTAAGTCTGTCTATATGTTATGAAATTAAAGAATTCAAGTCAAGTAAGTTTCAAGACAAAATTAAAGAATTTTCATCATGTAAAAACACCAGTACTGAGAGGGCAAGCCACCAGAATATAAACTGACAGCAAACTGCACTCATTACTAGGTATTATCTAGTTTGGGTAATGAAATGTCTACAAAAAAATAAGCAAGCTCAGAGAGCATCAAGGTTCCCTCATGTTAACCTGAGCTACGAATATTATCCTTTATTATACCACCTTTTATATCAAAACTGATTTCTCTAAAACAGTGACATTTTTGCTTGACATTGTCAGAAGAAAAAAATCATCAGGTCTAGTTTCAAGCTAGGAGTAAATAAAATGGAGGCTAATACACTGGAAATAAAATGGAGGCTGCTTAAGAAAGACGGTTCTTGTTTATTTGGCTGCCAGAAATTTCAGTGACATAACATGATTTTGGGGTGGCTGACAAAATGAAGTTGAGAGAACCTTCTTGGGCTTTGTATTTGAGGTGCCTGTTTCTGTCTGAGTACTTTGACCTGAGCTTGAGTGTGCCCTTTTGGTATTCTAATGGTGGTGGGTTAATCCTATTATGTCCTGAAGGTCATGTCTTGTCCTTGGAGTCTTTGTTTTCCTAATCACCTCAGATCCAGCCTTCCTGCCCCCAACCTTCCTGAATGAATTACAAATCTACATTTCTAAAAAGATGGCCTGCTCAGTTTCTGCTTGGAGGAAAGAGAGACTGGGGGCTTTTCTGCCTAAGATTTTTCTCCATTATTCCTTTGGGGAAATATAATATTCTGCCTTTTTTAATATTCCCCAAAATATTTCCTTCTCTAGGAGAGTGGGTGCTGACTTTCTACAACATCACAGTGAAGGGGTGTCAAACTCGCAACGTCAAATGATGTGTCGCGACGTATTGCAACTTTTTTTCCATTGCTGGCAATGGGGTGGCACGGTTTCGCCATGATACATCCGGACTGCAAGTTGGCAGTTTAACATCCCTGCTTTAGTCTATAAAATACATGTGGTTCCCTTGACTGTGTTGCTAAATCTTGGCAATAAAATAACCAAATTTCAACATAATTATTTTTAAACTTTAAGGACTTTGGATCTTATAGGGAAAGGCTTGGTTTGTCTCCTAGAATGTTCCAGGCTTATTTTCATCTTATCCTGTTCCCCCCTCCCTCTTTCAGTACCATGGGCTAAAAAATATGGTCTCATTTCTTTGGCTAATGTCATAGAACAATTGGTTGCTCTTCTGTAACCCTTTAGAACTTTGAAAGCCTTTGTTGAAGCCTCCAACCCTGGTTTACATGTTCCAAACAGGAGATTTCACATTTTTTTATTTCTTTACTGACTGGATTCGTATCTTGTCTTTTCTCCATCAATTGCAAGTAAACAACTCTTTCCTTTCTATGAGCAAGCATGAACACATGAAAAATGCAAGTCCATAGGCTCTTCTAAGGCTATGCATGGACAGGTTCATACTTCTCTTGGACAAGGGTATCCTCTGGACATTATTTCCTAATTCTTCAAAGGAGTTCAAATACATAGAAAAGGTTTGGATTTCATTTTGTCCATTTTCCTTTTTAAGGAAGAAAAAGGAAAATATTGAAGTAATTCTGTGCAAAAGGAAAAGTTCATTATTAGCAAATTATTAGCAGAGCAATGATAAGTTTTGAATATATAACTATATTTTGTAACAGCAAAAACACCAGCTGATTTTTGAACCAACAGTGCTTTTTGAATTTCACCTACTTGCCTGGCTTCAATACTTATGGCAGAAGGAGGCTAGGAGAATAAATCTCCCTACTACTGTTCAGCATAAAGAACACAAATAAAGGACTTTTAGATTTATTTATATTTTACTTTTTTAGTAGAAACCTCATTTCCAGGGATATTAGTAATTCTCTAGTGCAGTCCCTCTGACTGCATTCTCACTGCATTCCCAAAAGAGGAGAAAACCCATTTCTCCGTATATTTTGATGCATTTAAATGGAGGTATAAACTAAGAAAATGTCCAAAAATACTGGTATTAAGGCTGAAATAAAAGCAAAACAGAAGTACTGATCAGCATTCAGAAACCTCAGATGGGCAATCTGTTAAAATACCAGCCAGGTGGCAAACTCTGGATTTGAGATGGGTTGCAAAAAGTACAAGAACATAAAAATCTAATCAAAAAATTTTTTTCAAAGAAAATTTAGTTGCAGGTAAATATCACACATCACTCCCTGTGCTTGTGGAGAAATATAACATCAATATATAAATAACCCTTAGCCATGTATTTGAAAGCCACTGTGTATCTACATTTAAAATGACTTTTATCCTACAAGAGAAAAACAAATTAAGCAAAAGGAAATTATCATTCTTAATTATTTATTCTATCTTCGCAAACCTCTTTTACCTCTTCCTTCCTAGATGCCATTAAATGTATAGATTTCAGCTCCCACAATTCTCAGCAATGAATATTCTAGACTCCAAAACTGGAGGATTCTCAGATTAGGGTAAGCTACTGTAAACATTTTTCTCTTGGGGTACACTGACCTGGTTTAAATGTAACACTAAATTGTAGCTTTCCATTTTATATAATAAGGCATTTGTTTGAAAATTCTGAGAGTTTCTATGCAAAGCTATGAAGAATGCTTCATTTCAGTGATACTTCAAATGAAGCAGCACCTCCCAATAAATTGTTTCCAGAATAACATTCTTCTCCCACCATACCTTTCTAACAATGAAGTAGCTGCTTTACTTCATTTAGCTTCTCTCTGGATGCCGCCTCTTCCATAGCCAGAACAACTTTCTTAACTGGTTACTGGAAGCCTCTTCCAGAATTGGAATTATCACTTGAGGTTTCCTGTATATCCACATTGCCATAAAATATTGCTTTAATAAACAAAAGCTTATTTTTGTCACTGTCATGTTTTCTTTATATGGCCTGGGAAAATAATATTGTGTGACCAAAAAATGTGGTTAGTACCAAGAGAGGAATAAGGAAAACTTTGGATAGAGGAGTATTTCTCAAACCATGGCAACTTGAAAATAATACCAAGGTTGAGAAACACTGGGAAAGAGCAAGGGTACAAAAAGAAGTATCCCTTTCTTCGCAAATATTGTTTGAATTAGTTTAAAATCCACTGTGCATATATTTTAACTATTATAATTTCCTTTGATATTATTTTATTTGTTTCTAATCTTCTAAACTGATTTTAAGAACTAGTAACACTGTATGAATCCTTCACTGAATGATCAAATAGAACAGGGCTTTTCAACCTTTTCACCCATTGTACCACTTTTAGGATATGGCAACATCCGAGTACTACCAGTTGCCTAGCAAGGTGTCAAAAACTTGATGACCCCAAAAAAAGGGAAAAAAGTGATAAAGTACAGGTAGTCCTCGACTTACAACAGTTTGTTTAGTGACTGTTCGAAGTTACAATGGCACTGAAAAAAGTGCCCCCCAAGCCACAGCCAAGCAAGACACCTGCCTGCCCACCTGGCGGTGCTCTTCCTCCTGTTGTGAGCATTTCTGTTGAGGATTGGTAGCGGGGGTCAGGTGGGGGGGTGTTTGGTTTTTATTCCCCCCCTCTTCTGGGTGGTTGCAGCAGGTTTTGGTCACTTCACATGACCCTGGGACACTGTGACCGCCATAAATATGAATCAGTTGCCAAGCATCTGAATGTAAATCACAAAACCCTGGAGATGCTGCAACATTCCAGCTGATCAGCGCTTCTTTTGGGATCAGCAGAAGCGCCAGGATCAGCGCCGAGCTCCAGCTGGATCCTGGTGCTGATCCTGGTGCTTCCACTGATCCTGACAGCCCTGAAGAAGCGCCGATCAGCTGGAAAGCGGCACTGATCCTGGTGCTTTCACTGAGCCCTAACAGCCCTGCAGCTCCAGCCATCTCTCACTCAGGCTTGTGCGGTGCTGCTACCAGTTCAGCTCATTCCCCTCTTCCGCTACCACTTTTCTAGGATGGTCGCGTACCACCTGCCAGGTGCCAATGTACCACATGTGGTACCCGTACCACTGGTTGAAAAGCCCTGAAATAGAAGACACTTTGTTTTCCCGGTTGCATTTAAACACCAAACCAGAAGTAAGCAATCTTTTAGTACTGAAAGTGGGTAGGGGAAAACATTGTTTGGTGATATTTACTAGTGAAACTGTGCCCCACTGGGTTCATTTCAAAATTATTTCCTTATTTAAACAGTTAAACAGAATGACCACTGATGGACAAAAAAGCAGCAAGAGCAGGAGAAGTGCCAGCTTCCCCTTTGTATTTCCTTGTGGAAAATTGATAGGAACAATCAGAAATTTTGCTTTCTTCTTTCTCTCTTTCTTTCCTCCTTCCCTCCAACCTTACCCCCTTCCCCTTCCTTCCTCCTCCCTCCCTCCTTCCCTCTTCTATCCTTTTTCTCCCTCACTCTTTCTCTTCCTTCCCTTTCTTCCCTCTTCCCTTCACAGCAGGGATGTTAGTGGCTGTTGCTAGGTGGGAGAAAGCAAGAGGTTATGAGAGTGGCTGGGCAACTGTCACAGAATGTTGAAGATCAGCATCATGTGACTGCAGCAAAAGCCCACCAGAGATGAAACAATAGCAGCCCAATAGCATTGAAGCAGCAAACAACTTTCCCAATTAATTTCTGTGGAAATTATGGTTTCTGAATTTAGGACACATTCTGTAAATTAGCCCATTTGAAATACCTTGGTTCAAAAATTGTTGCCCTGTGGTGCACTGCTTCACCCAATTAAAGATTATGGGAACAAGTGTTTTAGATATATAGAGATAATCATTTATGGCTTTTACTGTTTATTCTATGTTGCAATGATATATCATTTTTATAAAAAATTCTCTTAGAAATCATAACAGTGTAAATTTCAACCCCTTTAACCATATATTTTCCCATTGATCTGCATATTATAACCAAAATTCTTAGTCCATTTTATCATATATTTTAACCTGTTCTTCCTGTTTCAGTTTCAACAAAAGTTTGTAAATTTTAGCAATTGCATATCCACATTACTACACATTTGTATTTCAAAATCTGTTTGCTCCATATAATGCCTTTTATCCATTTAAAATCTTTCTGTTAACTGTAAATGGGAAAATCATTGACAGTTATATCCATCTGCTATTAATTGCTCTCTTGATCTGATTTTAAATTTCCCTTGATAGTTTTCCAATAAGACCCAATATGTTATCTTTATCTGCCAATTCTTTTCTATCAGGTACTCTCACTTCTCTAAAAAGTTTATAATTATTGAATTTCAAATTATTTCTGAATGCTTCTAACAGATTTTTCTACACAATCTACACCTACTTCTCACATTTTGCTTTACAAAAAATACATTTTGATAAAAAAAAATAATTAAATATCTGTGCTTTTTTGCAAAATTCCAGAATAGCTTCTTTACTTTCTTGCTTTAATTATGAATGCTAAATTTATGCTCAGTGCTGTCAACTTCCACTCAGAATTTAATAATGGGTGCCAAGAGGACAAAGTCTGCCAGAGGCTGTTTGGCTCCAATTTCTTAAGAAGCATGAAGAAGTTTAAATAAGGCTGCATGAACAATGTATGCAGATGATTTGCTATGAATATTCATTGCAGACCATTAAACACAGTGCTGCTGCCCACACCTAGAAACAAATAAGAGTCAGTTTGGCTTGGTAAATGCAATCAAGAGGCGTAAGAGATTTTAACACATTTTACTGTCCAAAGGAATTTCATCACTTTGGTTTTGTGTAAAGCAGAAGGAATATAGAATTAGTACTTTCCCTCCCTCCTGGAAAATAAGACTTGGCATTCTGAAATGATATGATCAGAAATGATCTTAACTTCATAAATATTATTTATTGGAATTTCTACTTACAGGATTTTTGCTACATGTCTATGGAGATTCGCAAGCATCCAGGTCATGGTTGTCTCAGAGGTACTTTTCAAAGGGCAACTGGATTTTCTTGGGGGTTTTTTCTTTAAAAATGTTTCGCTTCTCACCCAAGAAGCTTCTTCAGTTCTGAAGAAATGAAGTGAAGTGAACGGAAGAAGCTTCTTGGATGAGAAGCGAAACATTTTTAAAGAAAAAAAAACAAGAAAATCTAGTTGCCTTTTGAAAAGCACTTTTGGAACTTTTCCTACATTATTTCCCTACATATTTGTTTGTTTGTTTACAGGAATATTAGACTTCTTCCTAACAATAGTTTAACAGGAAATGCAAGGAACTGAACTTGCAACTTTATATAAATAAAATAGATTCTTTAGCATTCAGCTCAAGCTCTTCGATTTCAGGAACTTACTGTTTTATGTAAAGGTTAATAACTACCCAAGCCCTTGCCAATATACAATAATTGGATTGCAAATAAATGTTAACTTTACATTTTAAGAGCACTTTTTAGAATGGAAGAGCACAACTGGACAAGTACCTATTATGTTGCCTGACTTCCTTGCAAAGTGAATTTATTTCAAACAAATGCAAATGCTTACTTTGAAAAGTAAAAAGTAAGAATAGTAGTACCAAACTGTACCCCATTTTCCTTAAGCTGAATAACTCTTTGAAGAAGCATCAGAACATTAGCTCCAGTGTGCCAATTGCACTCACAGGATGAAAGTCCAAGCCTTATATCTTTGTCCATTTTTGGAAGAATTGCAGTACTTTCTGTTATATACCTTTTCTTCTTCAAATTGTTTTGAAACTTTTTATGGAATGTTCCAGGCATCTGAATTTGCATCTGTGTTTGCCATCTTTATACCAGACTGCTAAACATTTCCAAGAAGTTACGTGATTAAAAAATGTTGAAGCTACTTAAGAAAGAGCTACTTTATTTATTTCTTTATAAAGCATAGCTTTTTGCCACTAATACCTATAGGTTGTATGATTTCCAGGTAATGCTGTATGAGACAATTGATATGTGCTGACAATTTGCTAGCTTCTTCAGATGTCATTGTATACAGCTCATGTTCCATAGGCAGAAAACTCAGATCCAGGTTCTTGGCCCCAAGTAGAAGATAATTGGTACCTTTCTTCATTTTAAATTTTTAGGTTATTTATACATTATATTGCCTTTCTAATAATTCTGAGGAAATATTTGTTATACTGTGTCTTGAAGCTGATGTTGTGCAGGAAAAAAAATAGCTTTTGTGATTAAAGTTCAGTCAAAGAAGACTGACCTATGTCTTCAAGGCTTCTATCCCTTATTTTGCATTCGGAGAGGAGCGGCATACAAATCCGAATAAATTAAATTAAATTAAATTAAAATTCTATGGAATGTTCAATTTGTCTAGTTGCATAAAAACAATTGGACCTTTTGCTATGCTAATGGCCAGTTTCTTTATGGGCAATTTAGCTCTTTTAGTTCTATCTTCCGGAAAGAACATGAGAAATAATCACTAGTCATAGGAAGAGTGGTTAATGTTTAAAAACATTTATTTATTGAGACCTCCCCTTTAAAACTCTGTCAGATTTTTAAATATACTGTATATTTACAAACATTGTACACTTAGACTGGAAAATGTACAGGGTAACTGTTCAGGATCATATAGCTCTATGTAACCCTAACTAGAGAACATGTATCAGTATGTTAAAATATCTGGCATTTATTGAGTTTAGTGTTGTTTCCGTAAGAGGTGGATTTTGGGAAATGCAGTTTAGTTAGTCAGTCATCTCATGTTAATGGGTCAGTGGGAGGAGTTTCTGAGTTCCTCTCAGGATATACTGGCTACATGCCCAGTTTGGAATGCCTTTGTTCATCCAGCCTCATGCCTGCCAGGCACACGGCTTGGAGGTCCTATGCTAATATGTGATGCTTATACAGAAGAAGAGGGGAAAATTCAGGAAAGTTGAACTGAGCACTATCAGGAGGGGCAGTAAGACAGCCCTGAAGAAAGAATCCCGGATTATGACTCTGGTGCTGCCCTTATGGACCCCTTTTCAGAGACCTGGTCCTTGCCCCTGGCAGCACATATACGAATCTGTGGATCGTGGATTAAACGAAGCAGGATGGAACAACATAGGGGCTTTTCCTGCTCGGACCACTCAAAATCTACCTTCTTCATTGTTATTATTATTATTATTATTTTTACCATCACCCTGATAGAAACTTGGTACTTGGACCTTAATTCAGACTTGACTGCCTGGTTTCTTGCCGGACCCTATCGATTCATCTTACTTGACTGGCTGCTTACTCGAAGTGGACGCTTCTTGCATTGCGAGACTCCCCCCTCTCGCAATTATGGCCCTCTGTTCTATCAAGGGCCCATCTCGAGGATGGACTTTGGAGTCCTGAGAGATGGCATGCATCAAAAAAGGGGCTTTGGGGTTTTTTAAATAGGTACTTAGTTAAAGTTTTAAGGGTGGGGAGGGGTGGGGAAGGAGTGTTTAGGGCAGGGGAAGAAATTGTCAGAAGGGAACAAGAAGACAGGCCAGGCGACGGAAGGGGACGGAGTCCCGAGGGTGCGGACGGGGGGCTGATTAAGACTAACTCAGTTCCAATAAGTACCGTTAGCGGGAGGGGCAGGTATGGTGGGAGCAGGGGGCCGTATCATAATAAGGGAGCGCGCACCCGCTGCTTACGAGCGGTCGTGCGCTCCGACCCCCAAGGCTCAACCTGTTCTCGGGGTTGTTCAGAACCACAGGGCCCTGGCTGTAGGCTGATGCTGTGCAATGCCAGGTCTGTGGTAAATAAGGCCCCCCTCATTCAAGATTTAATCTCAGAGGGGGGAGCAGACCTGGCGGGTATAACGGAGACCTGGTTGGGACCAGAGGGCGGTGTCCCTCTGGTGGAAATGTGCCCACCGGGTTTCCTTGCATTCCACCAGCCGAGAGCTCAAGGCAGGGGTGGGGGAGTGGCGGTCGTGATCAGGGAAAGTTTCAGGCCGAGGGAGGTCACTGTTCCTCAGACGGCAGGCTGTGAATCCCTTCTGGTGAAGTGGGACCTAGGGGGTCCGAGGGCGGTGTTGATTACGTACCTGGCGCCCTGCCACGTATCAACCTCCCTGCCCGAGCTCCTGAGCGTTGTCGCCGCGGTGGTGGTTGAAGTCCCCAGGCTAATAGTCATGGGTGACTTCAACCTGCCGTCCGGGGGCGGGGCGTCCGGGGAGGCTCAGGAGTTCATGGCTTCCATGACAGCCATGGACCTGACCCAGGTAATTCAAGGCCCCACACACACAGGGGGGAACACGCTTGACCTGGTTTTTGTCTCTGGACAGTGGCTGAGTGGTCAGAGTGTAGGGGATATAGTCATTGAACCCCTGTCATGGTCTGATCACTCTCTCCTATGCTTGGACTTTCGGACCGTTGCACCCCACCGCAGGGTGGCGGAACCGGTGAGATGGTACCGCCCCAGGCGGCTGATGGAACCCGAGCGGTTCCAGGCAGAGCTTGGGCCAATTCCTGAGGTTCTGACACACGACTCGGTTGGAGAGGTGGTGGCGGCCTGGGACAGGGCGGCTGCCGGTGCCCTGGATCGAGTTGTGCCTTTGCGGCCTCTGATTCGGCGTGGGTCTCGACCGGCCCCGTGGTATAACGAGGGGTTGAGAGAGATGAAACGCCGGAAAAGACGCCTAGAGAGCAGTTGGAGATCGAGCCGTGCCGAATCTGACCGAACATTGGTAAGAGACCATATTAGGTCCTACCTAATGGCGATAAGAGCAGAGAAGTGTTCCTACCTCACTGCTCTTATTGCGTCATCAGATAACCGCCCAGCCTCCTTGTTTAGGGTGACCCGCTCCCTCCTTCATCAGGAGGTGAGGGGAGACCCCTTAGAGGGTAGAGCTGAGGATTTCGGAAAATATCTGTATGATAAAATCGCTCAGATACGGGAAGGCTTCGACTTCAACTGGGTATGTCCAATGGGAGAGGCGGAGGCTGGTCTTGAGACTGTTACCTGGGTTGAGTTTGACCCCGTGACCCCCGAGGACGTGGACAGGTTGCTGGGGGGACTTAGGGCGACCACATGTTTACTGGACCCGTGCCCCTCCTGGTTGGTGCTGGCCTCCCGGGAGGTGGTACGAGGCTGGTTCCGAGCAATTATCAACGCTTCCTTGAGTGAGGGTGTCTTTCCCGCTGCCTTGAAAGAGGCAGTGGTGAGACCCCTCCTCAAGAAGCCTGCCCTGGATCCAGCCGTTTTATCAAACTACCGTCCCGTCTCCAACCTTCGCTTTCTTGCGAAGGTTGTTGAGAGTGTGGTTGCCCGACAGTTCCCGCAGCACCTGGAGGAATCGTCATATCTCGATCCGTTCCAGTCGGGCTTCAGGCCTGGCTACAGCACGGAAACAGCATTGGTCGCGTTGGTGGATGATCTCTGGCGGGCCCAAGACAGGGGTTGCTCCTCTGTTCTGGTGCTATTGGACCTCTCGGCGGCTTTTGATACCATCGATCATGGTATCATGCTGCAACGGTTGGAGGGGCTGGGCATAGGAGGCACTGTCTTGCAGTGGTTCTCCTCCTTCCTCTCTGGCCGGATGCAGTCTGTGTTGACAGGGGGCCAGAGGTCGACCCCGAGACCCCTCGTATGTGGGGTACCTCAGGGGTCGGTCCTCTCGCCTCTACTGTTCAACATTTATGTAAAGCCGCTGGGTGAGATCATCCGTGGTTTTGGCGTGGAGTACCACCAGTACGCTGATGATACCCAGCTGTACATTTCCACGCCAAACCACCCCAACGATGCCCTTGCCGTGCTGACCCAGTGCCTGGAGGCCGTGCGGGTATGGATGGGGAGAAACGGACTCAAGCTCAACCCCTCCAAGACCGAGTGGCTGTGGTTACCGTCATCCCGGTACAGCCAGCTGATTCCATCGCTGTGTATTGGGGGCGAAACAGTGGCTCCCACAGGAAGGGTTCGCAACTTGGGAATCCTCCTGGACTCACGGCTGTCCTTAGAGGACCATCTGACGGCCGTGGCCGGGAGGATGTTCCACCAGGTTCGCCTGGTGCGCCAGTTGCGTCCCTTCCTAGACCGGGACTCGCTACGCACAGTCACTCATGCCCTCGTGACCTCCAGGCTGGACTACTGTAATGCTCTCTACATGGGGCTCCCCTTGAGGTGCATCCGGAAGCTCCAACTTGCCCAGAATGCAGCCGCGCGGGTAGTGATGGGAGCGTCGTGGCGCTCCCACGTAACACCGCTCCTGCGTGAGTTGCACTGGTTGCCGGTGGTCTTTCGGGTGCGGTTCAAGGTGTTAGTGACCACTTTTAAAGCGCTCCATGGCATCGGACCCGGATACTTACAGGACCGTCTACTGCCAGCAAATACCTCCCGCCGTCCGGTACGCTCCCACAGAGAGGGCCTCCTCAGGGAGCCGTCGGCCAGACAGTGCCGGCTGGCGACCCCCAGGGGGAGAGCCTTCTCTGTGGGAGCTCCCACGTTATGGAACGAGCTCCCCCCCGAACTCCGTATAATAACAGATTTACGCACCTTCCGTCGGGAACTAAAAACATTCCTTTTCCGACAGGCCGGCCTGGCATAGAAGCTTCTGAGTATTTTTTAAGATTTTAAATTTTGTATGTTTTGGGTTTTAGGATTTTGGCCAAATGATTTAATTTATTTTTAATTATTTTAAATCTTGTATATTTATATGTTTTTTAAAGTTTAGGCTGTACACCGCCCCGAGTCCTTCGGGAGAGGGGCGGTATAGAAATTTAATAAAATAAATAAATAAATAAATAAATTATCAATTTACCTATGGAAATGAACAGAGAGATGTGTTATCCAGAAGCTACAACGTAAAAGCAAGTATTTTCTCTGAATAAATGTATTTATCTGTTATGCAATCATTTCTATCGAGTGGTCTGTTTGCCCTGGATTGGACAATTAAGCAAATTGTTCTGTCTGGGTCAGAACAGTAACTGCTAAACATGGTATTATATCTCATATGAAATCACAGTAGAATAACAACTGCAGAGCAAACCAAATCTGTATATTCTTTTCTGGTTAAACATATTCTATCTCTAGCTTGCTCTGCTGTCATCTTTCTACATTTCCTGTCTACATTTTTACCAGTGCTATTTTTTTACTTGGATGCAGAAGTTACCTGATTCAAACATTGGCACTTGGCACTTCCAACAAAAAAGGAGCTGGAAGCATATGAGATTCTCTTTGAGATGTGGAGAGTTACCAAGAAACAGTAGAAAATATTCAGTAGATTCAGAAGTCATATAGCCATGGTGGAATCGGGTGCAAAGTCACTTTAGAAGTCATATAGCCATGGTGGAATCGGGTGCAAAGTCACTGGAGGAAGAGGGTCTTTCAGGAGGAACTAAGACATAAATCAGCCTGGAATTTTTGGTATGCAGAAAGAGGTCCAGGGTGGTCCTCACTAACTATTCACAGAATGTATCAGATAGTTAAGCAGATTGTGCTTTAGTCTGGCAAGATTTTTTTCTATGAGTGTTGTTCGTGGTTCATTGAACCTGAGAGTAGCAGCAGATTGGGTTCTTAAGTATCAACAACAGGTTAACTTCTTCGCAGTCAAAGAAATATTCTTTGTTTTTTTTAATCAGTTAAAGATTACAGCAGGTAGTCTGACACAATCATAGAACTAGAAAAGCCATTTAGGCTCTAAACTGCTTTTCAGTGTAAAAATCCAAATTAAAGGATCACAAGAGTTAGCTGTCTATCCTCCACTGAATATATCAGATGAAGTAGAGCTTATATATCTTCCTGTAACTTAAATGTATTGTTCCATTCTTAAACTCTAAAACAATGGAGAATAGTTCTTATCCAATGCTAGTTTTGTTTGTTTGTTCCAAGTTCTTACCTTCCTTAACTTTTTCTCATAAATAAATGTTTCTCTTTATAATCAGGAATATGCTAGTACTTTTTCCAAATAACACATTTCTTAAAAGCCATAAACTTGATCTCATTGGATAGATTGTTCAGTCTCCCAAATCATTGGTTTAATTCCATCAATTGTGCATTTCTATCAAATGGATCAGAATAAATGTGGTTTGTTTAGTGGTATATTCTGTATGGAAGCCAGAAACATATATGCTACATTTATTTATTTATTTATTTATTTATTTATTTATTTATTTAATTTCTATGCCGCCCTATTCCGGAGAACTCAGGGCGGCTCACAGCATGATAGAAATTACATTATATACATATAAAAAACCCTTAAGTTAAAAAAAAAAAAGAAACCAATCATGTTGTCTAAACTACACACACCCAAAAATATAAACAGGGAAATAAATAGAACTAGATCAGTTTCTAAGGCGGATCCATTGAAACACAGATAAGAAAATGCAGAATATCACTGATTGTCATATATAGCTCACAGCTCAAATGCATTATTAATGAACTTCAGCTAATATTGAACAATAACACTACATTTTCTAAGGCATTGGATGCCAAGACTATATTTGCATATTGACAGCTACCAATTTGAAGCAGATTCTCACAAGGGACAAATAGCAACTCATCTCCAACAGGAGAACCAGATCCTGCAAACTTAGATGTCTATTTTGGCGTCCAAAGATGAAGACCAGTAGCACCACCACAGCCCCCAACAAGGACAGACACAGGATTAGAGGCACCTTCACTTGCTCTTCCAATAATGTGATATGTATCATCATCTGCAAACAATGCCCCTCTGGATTCTATGTAATGCAAAGAGAAAATAATTGATGTACTCAAATTTGACATCAAGATTCAGAACAAGGGCAAAGCAATATCAGAGTATTTCAGCATCCAAGGATTGCATATATAAAAGTATGGGTTTTTTTGGAAAATGGTACTTTAACTGCACCATTATGTGAGAAGTAACTGAACATTAAAAGGCAATCCTGAAAGATTTCTGTGAAAACATATTTGTTAAGATGCTGGTAATCCATCTCACATGTAACTAAACCATCTGCTTAACCAACATATCTTCCTTCCCCTTTCTGTCCCCTTATCACACCTTATAATCTTATCCCCATAGCCACAGTATGCTTCTGATGGAGTGAGTTGCAGCTCATGAAACTGTATGGCTTTTAATATTTGTTAGTCTGAAAAAGGTGCTGCCAGATTCCTTATGACTTTACCACTATGGCTTAAAATTGCTTTTTTCATACAATCTCTCTCTGTGTATTATTCAGCTTCTAGATCCTTGATTATGCCTTTTGCCTTTCTATGAATCTTCTGTTTGTCAATCCTTAAAATGTGATATCAAGACATGTGAGTGGGAATTAAATCATGAAATACTTCATCAAATGTTTGGCAGATTTTTTAAAAAATTGCATGTGTCCCCCAATAGAATATGTGTATGTGTGTGCACGCATGCGTCTGTGTGTGTGTGTGTGAGAGAGAGAGAGAGACAGAGAGACAGAGAGACAGAGAGACAGAGAGACAGCGAAAGAGAGAATTAAAAAAAATTATGTATATCCTGTCTTTATTATTTTTATAAATAACTCAAGGTAGCAATATAGCTAATATTCCTTCTTCCTCCTATTTTCCCACATCAACCCTTTGAGAAAGAATGACTGGCCCAAGTCACCCAGCTGTATTTCATGCCTAATGCAGGACTAGAATTTAAAGTCTTCTGATTTCTAGTCTGGTGCTTTAACCACTAGACTAGATATTGCTTAATTAGCAGTGGGAGGTCTACATTGATAAATGCATGTTTATGTTTATGTCCACTTGATTACTAAGTCTTTAATCTCTATTGCTGTCAGTTATAAACTATTCTCCCTCTTAATTTTTGTTATCACTTTCTTTCCTAATGTAATCATTCATTTCTAACTTGGTGGCCCTATTAAGCATTTCAATTTTGTTTTTGCGTTTTCTTTGCTCCTGGCATAATTCATTCCTGTATAACTCAGCTTTCTTTTTTTTCCCCATACTAGCTATTTGATACAGATAAATTATATTTCTGCCTTTCTTTCTTTTCACGTGGCTGTAATCCATATGCTTTTGTAATTTAGGTTGACTTCTTGGTTGTCTACAGCTCAAGCCTATGCTGGGTATGAGTTCAACTGAGATCTTTCCTGATGTCTGTTTATTATGATTCCTCCTTAGCTTTCATCCAAAAGTACATCATTTTTAAACTCATCTTTTCTTATATTTCACTGCTTTTTCTGATATGTATATCTCTTTGGCTAGCTCTCTTTTTCTACGTACATTAGTGCTGCTGACATGAGAAGGAGGACCATCTTTATATCTTTCCAGAAAGCTATGTGAGGAACCACTTCTCTTTGCCTGGTTGCTTAAATCAGTTGGAAAGTCCACTGAAGATGTCCCAGATGCCAGCAACTTGGCTATCTGGTACACAAAACAGGGTTTTTTCCAGATAACTTTCAATCAGTGCAATACTCTTCCTAGAGAGGTACATTTGACTGTGTACTTCCAGAATTTAGGAAAATACCCAGTAGTGGGATTTAGCCGGTTTGCACAATTTAGCCGGTAGCTAATTTTTTGTTGCCTAGGCCCAGAATGGACTTCCGGAAGCGGCATTCACACAGAGAACCAGTTGTTCACATATTTGAATCCCACCACTGAAAATACCTCCCCTCCCATCATCTTTTCAAATTTGTGAAACAGATTTTAATTGTCTTATAAACATTAAACAAAATACATAGTGATTAATCATTTTGAACATTCATAAAAGTAGCTATGCAAAATTATTAAAACATTTTGCCCATAGGAAAGAAGATTACTTTTTATGTGTTACTATAAAAGCAACTAAAAATATTGCTTAAATAGTATTTTATTATCACTGCTTTTAGATCAATCATATACATTGATGTAGCATTGCCTCAAGATAACACATATTGCAGAGGAAGTCTTGTATCTCAGGGATAATGAATATTGCAATTCTGACCTAAATGAAAGCAAAGCTATACCTCAAGCCAAATTTTAACTTGATAAACTACTTTGTAAATCTAGACTTTAACATGTTGTAAATCTGCAGACCTGAAGTATTTCAAAGTGGATTCAAATCACCTTTTGAGTCAACAGAGATCCTTAGGTATTAAGGCAAACAAAAACAATATCTAAAAGTATGTAATAAATGAACAGGCATTGTCACTAGCCAACATGAATTGTTATGAAATTTACAGAAATGTTCTTGAGTTTGTGAAAGACATTCATTCATATACTTCATTAAAAATATAGACCTGAAGGTGCAATTCTCAACCTTATGAAAAATTTATAGCCATGCATCCATTCTCTTCTCCCTGTGCAATTGATACTAAAGGTAAGAAAAGTCAAACTATTACATTTTTTTTCAAGGTAAGAAATGGGTTCTTACCTTGCTTGGGTGGAGATAATGTTTCTTTTTTAATTCACTTTTTTATTTTATTCAAAAATAGATTATAATGTAAAACTGTAAATAAAATTAAAGATAGGAAAAAACAATGTTTTTTGACTTCAAGCTTGTTAAGGAGATTAGAATTATGGCTGCTATAAAAACATACACATTCACAAAGAGTAAGTGCACAAAATTTATCTCTTTTTTTATTGGTTTTTTAATTTTTAACAGAAAAGGAAAAATGCTCAAATCAAATCATAGTGTTAAAATAAACAATAAACATAATCACAACATAAATACATATTTCAAAATCATCCATTAACAAAACATTAGTACATATTTCAATACATTTAATAATAATAACTCAACTGAAAATAATCATAGACCACATTTACCAAACAATTAACATTACTGCCTGGTACCCCCACCACCACATCCCCCTAACCCTAACCTTCCCCCCTCACTTACCAACTATCTACCTACTCTCCTCCCTCCTTCTCTTTCTCCCTCCTTCTACTCCACCCAACTATCCCTACTCTTCCCCCTTCTTATCAACTTTCTACTTACATCAGCCTTCCCTCCTCCTTCCTCTTTCCATCGGATGTGGTGCCCAGAGGCCCCCCGAGCAACCCCTTAATAACAATAATTACATATTCTTGCATCAACCCCAATTACAGTTGAGAAAGCATAGTATATAAAATTATAAACCCTCCCTACCCCCCCCCTGACTTCCCAGAGTGAGTACAGGGTAAAACAAAAGAAAACCCACTACTTCAAACAAAGTTATTATATAATCCTAACAAGAATTTTAAACTACACTAAGCCAGACCGACACATCGTCTTGTTAAGAATATTAATTTTCATTTACATATCTAAACCATCAATCTAACAATCAATCCATCACTTCAATTCATTGAGAGGTTATGTAAAGTCACCCAAACAATCAAGTTTAGTATATATCTTCCAATAATCAGTTTCTTTTAAACAAATAGTATTAATAAGCCCCTCAATTCAAAAAAATTATATTCTTAATCAATTTAGTGTATCTTCCATTAAACAACCTCTCTTACATCTTACTCATAAACTTAATCCTTAATTCAGCCCATAATCTTAGATTAGCCTTAATTCCTTACACTTAATTTTAAATTTCACTTCTTCAATCGACTTCTGGGCTTTCTCATATGTCAAATAAACCTAAATAACAAATACAATCTATTTAATCCATTTCTAACTTAGATTCCTTCAACCTTATCAAATCACATAATGCTTATCTATCCCATCAATCAATCAATCTAATGTCAAACCTAAATCATTTCAAAGCAGGTACATTCTTCTTCAATTTAATTATATCTTCCATTAATCATCTTCTTTTACGTCTTACTCATAATCTTAATATTATATCTTCCGTTAATCATCTTCTCTTACATCTTACTCATAGTCTTAGTCCTTAAGTCAATCCATAATTTTGAATTACCCATAATTCCTTACATACAATTTTAAATTTCACTTCTTCAATCGTACTCTTGGTTTTTTTCTTCTGCCAGGTAAATCTCCATAATGAGGCCTCCCTTCCAAATAATAAGTCTCTCTTTTTTACTTGCAATATCATTTGTCTCTTAACCACAAACTTTCGTTGAAGTAACATTTCAAATCTCTGTCTTTGCTTTTCCTGGTCCTCAGCAGCATAGATAGATTGCTTCTTAAACTGGATCAATTTCTCTTTTTTCTCAATTAAATCTTCTTCTTGCTGCTTGTCTGAGAGGAATAGCCATCCCCTCCTGTCTTGAAACAAATCCTCTTCCTCCACTCCGTAAATGAACTGTTTATCAAGCAAGATCCATTTCCCATTATTCTCTTTATTCTCAATACTGTCTTCTTCTTGTTTGGATTGTTGTGTAGAATATTCAATAGTCGGTTGCAAATCAGTTTCATTTGGAAAAAAGGATCTAATTAATTTTAATATTTCTGTACTAGTCTCTTTCAATATTGCAATCCTTTCTTCTTTAAATTCATCAATGCGGTCCAAAATAGGTTTGACATTAAAACGTAAATTCCACTCCATTTTAAATTTTAAAACAATCGCTCTGGCTTTAATCCAATTTCTACAACCGTGTCTCTAGCTTCGCTTATGAGAACAAAGAAGAAAAAAATGGAGAATTCACTTTCACTTTCAAGCACTTTCCTTTAGCAGTGAAAGTAGTGAAAGCTATACGCCATCTTGAATGCATTATGTTAAATGTAACAGTTAGAAATACATAGCCAGAAAAACAATAAGAAATACTTGCAATCCAATAAAAACTCCTGTATTCACTCAGTCTGCAAACAGTCTCTCTTGTGTTCTATTTTTAAAAGCAGAGGCGGTCGCGGTGTCTTTTTCTGTCTGATGACAGAAGCGTCTCTGAGCAGGAGCGTCTTCAGGAGTTATGGGGAGCTCGCACTCTTAATCCCTGAAAGCTTTTTTCAGGGATATTAGAGGAGCTCAACCCTACTCCCGATGCTCTGCACCTCTTCTTCGCCCGAAGAGGGGATTTTTCACCGCAAAAAACAGCTGATGTTCGCTATTTTTTGCGGCTTTACATACCCAGGGAACGGAGCCTCACAGAGGAGACTCTAGCGACGCCGGCAGAGCCACCGGAAGTCCCAACATTTATCTCTTTATTATCCATCATAACAAACAACATATTAGTGTTTTTGTTTATCTAGAAAAACAAGTCAGACATTCTTGTTCTCCGGACATATTGTTATTGTGGATGACCCTGCCTCATTGGTGGAATGCTATGGATAAGGTTGCCTTCTTTTATTATTTTCCCATGTCTCAGTACAACTATTTACAGCAAGCAATACAATCACACAAAAAAACCACACACATAAAAAAAATTGTTATGAGGGACAGTAGCCCAGTACAACACCTTAACATTCTAGATTCCTCAAAAGTTTGATTGAAAAACATTCAAAAAACAAACAGATAGTAAGACTACCTGACCAGTGGGAAAAGGGAGAAGCCTATAGAGAAAACTTATTTCTAAATACCATCCCTATCATATTAAAGAAGGAGGGGAAAATCTTCAGTATGCCTTCAGAAGAAGAAAGTATCTGTCGTTGAGGGTTGAAGTATGGATTTTTTGGTGTTGGGCTTGGCTAATAGCTTGCAGGTATTTAATTACCCACTTGGTAAATATCACTGGTGGTGTTACTTGATTGGGTAATGAAACATCTGCAAGCAAACAGCTAAGCTCAGAGAGCACCAAGGATTCAATATGGCTTCTTGTTTCAAAAGTACCAGATGGGAAGATTCAAGGTGGAAGAATTTACCTGTCTTTCCTCACATTCCTTCCATCATTTTCTGTGTCTTTTGACAGGTAGAAGCTTTCTGTAGGGGAGAGTAGAAAGGGAAAGACACAATAGCTGCATGGTATCATTTAATGTGTAGCAAATAGACTCTCCATGTTAGTCAAGGCAACCAAGAGTGCAGCCTGCCTATGAATTGCAGGAATCGAATTGCAGCCTATGATGATGTCTTTGGTCCCTATCTTCTAGCCTTCTCTGTCTCTCCCTGTTGCTTTATATGCTGGCACATGTATGTTAGAGGGAAGCTGTTCTGTCTGGCCTCTCTCAGCTCATTAAAATCCACATAAATATGTCTTTAAGAGGTTTATTTAACACATTTCAAAAGGATTCACTTCAGAGCACGCTGCTGGCATGTTGCTGGCAAGAACGGCCAAATCTCATTTATTTACATTTAGATTAAAACAGGCTCTGCCCACACCTTCCAATTACTCACTCTTTCTTTATCACATTGTCCAATACCTCATTATTCTTCCGTAGATTTCCAAAACATCAGAAGACTGAATTCAAAGGCAATGCTCCAGATATCAGGCTACTCCTTGATTAACGTTGCTCGTGACAAAGGCGTAGTCTCTCTGTCCCTTTCTAATATAGTGTCCGATACGTCACTTCCCCTCATTACTTCCTTTTTCCACTTAACTGACACCGTCGCTTATCAAACCTTCGGAATCTCGGATCAAGCCATTTATCTTCTTGATCCAAATCTGACTCCTCACTTTGTGAATCTGATCCAGACTGCCTGTAAATCTCCTCCCTGTCTGGCTCAGCTGCCGGGAGGGGAAAATACCCAGAGGGGTCTGGCTGCTGATCCTCATATTCTGACACTTCCCAAGCTGGTCTAGGGACACTCACAACAGAAGCCAGCTACATATAAAACACCTTTTTGAAAAAGTACTAATTTTTTTGCCTGCATTTAAAGTGTGTATCTTGGTCAGCTGTGTAGCAGCTAAAGTGGCCTGTAGGCTGATGGAAGTTGTGCTTTCCTTACCAGATCCTAGATCTCACCCCTTGTTTCTGCTAGCATTGTCAATGTTAACTATGTCAATGTCATAGTTGCTTCAGTTAAAGAATTTTCATTTTGGACATCATTGAGGGTTCAGCTCCAGGGTATTTTATTCTTTGACACTACCATATGCTGTTTAGAGTTATATTTTTTGAATGATTTTGCATGTGTGAAATTGTCATTTATCACATATAACTGTATTATATATTATTTATTGTCAGATTTGTGCCTTAAATATAACAGATTGAATCTAGTACACATACTAGTTTGGAGTACATACATAACATCCTGTCAGAATGACAGTGTCTTTATATTTAAGTGTTGCTCAACTGTTTAAACAAGTTTGCACTAAGAGACTGCTACTGAGTCAATGTTAGGGCAAGAGATTTTACTACTTCCAAGCAACAGATGTTAGAAGTAAATATAGGGAAAGGGTTGCAGCAAGGTTGCAAAAATCTTGATTTGTATGCAAAAAGTATCAAAGGTCACTCTGTATATTTCTGCTTTAACTGCCTCAATAGCAGATTAGAAAGCATCTCTCTGAATGTTTGCAGAGTTGTTCATTAAGCAAGATTAGGTAGGATGCAGCTTGATGCAGTTTATGGGTGCTCCTCATTCTCCCCAGCCTCCACTAACAAACTAAAAATCTTGCCAGCCCAAATAACCTTGCTGGACTTATTTTATGCTCTTCTTGAAGCATAAAATAGTTTATCAACCTAATTACTAGTTTTAATGAGATCTCTTCCTTCAAGCATTTGTAAATATATAGATGCAGAAGATTCATGTCAGATAATACGCTGTGTTTTAGCTTTTCTGGCTGTTCTGAAATTGCTCAGTGTTGTGTTCTCCATTCACGTGTGAATGATGAAGACACATGGTGACAACTAATCAATGCTTTATTCTCCTACTCCAACTCCAAGCAAAAAGCAAAAGGCACGCAGGCCTTTTTATAGGGCTTGAACCCTGTACAGAATGAACCAATAAGAGTTCTTCTTTCTTCACGCCTTGCGCATGTGCACAAGGGTGACGCCACTCTGTCTGGTCCCGGGAAGCTTTTAGAATGCTCGGGACCATTTGCAACAATTCTGGGCCTGCTGAGTTTCCTTATCAGGCCCAGGACACAACACTCCTCCCCCTCTGTCAGAAAACTACATTAGCTCAACATTGGTGAAAACAATCCTTATAACAAAACAAAATTCATCTTACTGATTTTACTTGGCCACTAGGGGGCTGCGAGGCGCCCTTTTGATCTTCTGCATACAGTATTCTAATTTTAGGCTCTAATGCCATTCCTATTTTCCTCATCTCTTTAAGTCGAATTAACCTAATGAAAAACTGAAACAAGATTTGCTTCTAGCCATAGGGCTATTTTCTGTAGCTAAACTATTTTATTCTAGGTTGAATAGGATGATTGTGGCCTTTTGTTTTCTATTATAAAATATACTTTATGTTTAATGTTCATCAGTGAACATATTCTTGCTTTCATCAGTGTGTATTTTTCTGCCTTAGATTCCACTAAAGACATACTGTAGGATCACAGATACAATTTACTGGGAGGGAGGGGGACACTATTATTTTCTGGGTGTTTATGAAGGATGTCAGGGCACTGCCTCAAAGATAGTTCAAGATAACTCAGCATGAGATTCTACTTATAAAGCTGGACCTTAAGGATGATATAGAATTGATGCTACTGATAAGCATATTCCTTGCCCAAGCTGCTCAATGCCTTCTCTGTATTAGTACTGGAATCTCCCAGGGTTATAGTCCATCAACTTTATTAAGTATATCAGTACTTTACTCATGATCCTTTAGATCTATACATGTCCTGTTTCAGGTTTCAAACCCACATACACATAGACAGTCAACCTTTTCCTGGTGAATTCCCAATCACATGCTCAATGGTGGTGTGGCCCAGACCACTGGGACTGATGGCAAATGATCATCTCAATTACTAGGGATGGTTTGATGGTGTGCTTTGAAACGCCATGGTATGCTGTGAACTAGAGATCTATGAAGTTGGTTGTAGCTTCAGAATCTACAAAAATCAGAGTTAGTAGAGATCTTTTTCCTGCCACTTGAAATTTTTAAACCGCCATAGGCACTTGGTGGGTGTTACTTGAGGGTTCTGACTTGCTGATAAATTGCCCCAGGCTAGAAAGACTTCTAGTTCCCTTTCCCAACATGGTGGGGCACAGTGCCTTAACAGCATATGCAGCCCTAGCCCTCACAGTTAAGCACAGCTGCATTCTGGATTGTAAAGTCTTTTCTGCTTGATGGGTCCTGCTTGCTTACATAGATTCCAGGAAATGCAGGCATGATGAGTTCAGGCAGGTCTGATCTTTTAGACACTCAAGTTCTGGTCCTTCATCGTGGTAGTTGCACTTCTATACACAGACTGAGTTGCATCAAGCCATTCAGTTCAAGCCAACTCATCAAGAAGCTCATTTAACAGACCCTCCTAAACCTGATTAGCCAAACCTGCATTGTTCCAGTCCAAATCAAGAGCTAATAAACTAATGGTATTGATGTATTCAGCCACCAGGCCTTGCCCTTTCTTCAGTTCATAAATGCACCTATTGGCAGTCCAAGGTTTCATGGGATATGGATATATAATCTTTAATTGCTATCTACATCCATCAAAGTAATCTAGCAGAGGCCTCTACTGTAGCAAAAAAGGTGTGATTCTTTTACCATCAGCTCCAGTTGGTCATCCATTTCACACATATATAGTCATTTTGGAAGTCTTCAAAATGTAGCTCTATGAAGAGTATGTATTGTATAAAGAAAGCTGGAAAATGATTGTGCAGGTCATCACATTTCTCTGGCGTGGCTACTAGATATATCCTCAATGGAAGAGGAACAGCTCCTACATTGGCTGTGTCAGTAGCTTGTAGGCTATTTATGTAGCAAGTATTAGCAGGCCTAGTTGAGTGCTTTCAATTGTGTCCAATTCTCAGAAATTCTATAGACCAGAAAGAAGCTGTACAATATCATTATCTGAGGTTGTACAGCTTCTTTCAGTTGTTTATTTTCTGGCTGATGTCTATGATGTCTATCCACTGTGTTTTTTGGCAGTCTGCTTTCCTTTCATTGATGCTGCATAACTGCCTTTTCCAGTGAGTTTGATCACATGATATGGCCAAAAGAAGTATTGGCAGAATTTTGTGATTTTGCCTTCCAGTGATATGTCTGGTTTTATATGCTCCTATACTTGTTTGTTACCTTTTCTGTCCAAGGAATCCTCAGGAGCCTTCTCCAACACCACAGCTTGAACAAGTCAATTTTCCTCCTGTCTGGCTTTTTCATGGTCCAGCTTTCATAGCTGTAGGTAGCTGTAGGAAGACATGATAGTACAAACTAATCTATATTTAGATGCCAGACTGATATCTTTGCTTTACCATATTTGATTCATGCTAATAATTGCAGTGTGACCCAGTGCAATTTGACACTTCATTTCTGGACTGCATTCACTACTTTGATCAATTTGCAATCCTACATTAGTGACTTTTTGCACACATTTGATCTCTTCACCATCAATTGTCATTATAACATTTCTATTTCTCACAGTGATCACGAGCTTGGCCTTTTTGACATTCTGGAAGAGACCAAATTTCTCACTTTCTTCTTTTATCCTTTTGATCAAATGTTTTAGGCCTTCTTTGGTTTCTGAGATGAGAATTGTGTCATCAGCAGATTCAACATTGTTGATGTTCCTTCCCCTAATCTCCAATTTCTGAGTCAAGTTTCAGCTTCCTCATGATCACTTCAGTAAATAGGTTGAATAAGAAACATGAAATATTGCAACCATTAAAACACTTCTATCTCTTGATTAGTTGAGTATTTTCAAGTGTAAATTGCTCCACTGTACTTTCCAAGTTTCTCTTACTTCTTATGCAGGAAAATAGGGGTGAGAATGGAAATAAACTCCTAATTCAGATTTCAAACTCATACACATTGCACAGTTATCTAGATGATAAGAGTAATTTACTCAAAGATGAATAAATAAATGGCAGATGAGGAAGGGAATGCAAATCAAAACAGACTCTCTTAGAAGAGTCCATGGGTTAATCATGTTTTCAATGGGAACACACAAAAGAGAAATTAAAATCCAGCCCAAAGTTCAGTGAGCCAAGCCTGGTTTGTCAACCAGTCCAAAGATTGGGGTTTCAAGTTTTTTTATGCAAGCAGAATACACAGGAGCAACAGAGCAGGAAATCAGACAGTTATTTCCAATGGAGAAACATGGGTCAGGTTGTAGCCAGCTATCTTTAATTAAGATAGTTACTCCTTTATGTAGCAAGAACTCTCATTAAACATCTTCACTCTGGTCTCTATTTTACTTGCTGAGTCTGAGTTCTAATTCAACATGGGCTCATAGAAAGAATAGGACTGACCTTGACCCAATATCAGTTTCTGAACCCACAGAAACATGGAAAATAGGGGCTGGGTAAACCAAATGAGACTTTATAATTGGGAAGGTTCCAGAGGGATCTGAAGTAGGAGTGACCTTGAGGGAGACAAAGGTGGCAGAGCTACATGATAAAAGTCTTTGGAAACGGAGCTACTCATCAAAGAAGCAAAGGGAAATCCATTACAAGAGAGATGTTTTTGCTACCACGGCCCCTCTATGGTATCTTAACTGACATTGCCCCCAAGTTTGGACTGAATTATGTCAGTTACACAGTTGAATGTCCTGCAACCTGCTTCCCTGCTCTTATATACTAAAGAAAGTAGGTAGCCTTCTTCATAATCCAGAAATGTTCCATTATTTTGGAGAAGAAAATAAAGTAAATGTATCAGTCTTGGGCACAGAAAAGAAGACAGATAAAATATTTCTTTCTGAAAAGGGAAGCAAACTCTGGTTGAGTATGCTTAATAGAGAAAGTGGAACAAGCATGGCGATGGTGATGGTGCAGAGGACAAGAGGATAAGAGTTTGTGACAACATCTCAAAGGAAATTAGCTGAGAATGCAACAAAAATTGTGAATATGAATCAGGTATGGTGACGCAAGAACTTCAGGTGAAGAAAACACTTTAGATCTTGAATATGTTTCTTTAAGATACCTGATATCTGCTGACCCAGTTGCTTTGGGGCACATCACCTCAACTCAACTCTGTAAGTTTTTCTCCAAACATTCAGTTCCTACATCTGTTTTTTCCAAGACTCTGCCTAATTGTGACAGTGTGAAAGGGACTGGCTCATTTTGAGCCCAAGGCATGCTGCCTGTTTTACTTGTCATGCTGTCTGTTTTTAGAAATTACCAAAAATCAATCTATGTTTAATTTCAAATTCTGCCATAGGGATGAGAATAATAACTGGAAGAAACTGTACGATAAAGTCAAGAGCCATGAGGTCAGTTCCAGTGTTTGTAATGAAAAGATTTTGCAAATGCTATTTCTGGAGAAGGAGCTAACAGTAATTCTCTTGAGAAGACTATACAGCCAGACGAGAGGTCACTTAAGGTATGGTAATACTTAATAGACATTTCCTTGTTTCTGACAGCACAGGATTCCAAACAAGCTGCAATCAACAGACATATAAACCCTATCTATGGAGCTCTCAAAAGACATAAACAAAAATCCAACTTTACCAATTCAACTTGCCATACAACTTTTGTGACAATGCCCTAAAAACTGTGTTTCCCTCAATTATTCATTTGCTTGAGAAGGCTTGTTGCTTTGCCATTATTTATTGCATCAGAGGAAATGAATTTTAGTAAGCATAAGCTTATTAAAACTGTTTGTGGCCCGTAAGAGAATCCACTGAATTACTTGATCCTTTATTCAGTGAGAACAAACGTGCAAAGGAAATGAAATAAAATATGATAAGTCATATAGGGATTCACAGCCTTGCAATTGAGAAAGTAAGACTTTGCTTAAAAATTCATTGGAAATGTAATGAAGCTCAAATGAAAAGGGCAGGGTGCTTTTAAATACTATGACTTTAATCTAGATATGTTGAGAAAAGATCAGACTAATGTGGATATTTTAACAGCGGAGTGTAAGGTGAGGATGAGACTCTGGTGGGCTCATTATATGCATATATAAGTATTTTTGTACATGCAAGTTAATCAAAGAATAAAGAAATTTGGTTTATTGTAGTCCTGAAAACTGTTTTGCCATGCCGGAAGTTCGAGCCCTCTAAAAGGCAAGCAGACGTGGCTAGATACCAGGTCTTGTTGTGCCGAATGTGGAATGGTTTCAGGTGCTGCTGGGCTGAAGACTATCTGAATTCACTACAATCTGCTCCAAAACAGAACATCAAGGTATTGAATTAAAAAATAATTATCTAAACAAAAGAAAGTATTCCTATATGGGGTATTGAAAAAGCTACAGAGAAAGAAATCACACAGTCAGATGTATCTATTCTCTGAATCTAACTTGTTTGTTTTCATGGCTCTGTGGATTTTCATAATAATTCCATATATCTTTCCACTTGTTTTTCATTGAAAATGCATTCCTTTAAGATAAAGGGGGAAAAGTAGCTATCTTAAGATAGCTGAGAAAGGTAAGGCAGTATTTTAAGAGCCAATTGCACTGCTGAGAGACTGCCTATCTCCAAGTACATCTAACATCTACCTGTCCCATCAGGTCTGGCAAAAAAAGGCATGTTGCAGATCCCATCCATGAAGGAATATCATTTGATAGGACTCAGGAGGAAAGCTTTTTCTGCTGTGGCACCCAAAGATTAGTGTATGGTTTCAGCAGTTCGCAGCTTCTAACCAACTTTTAGGAGCCCTGGTGGCACAGTTGTTAGAATGTAACATTGCAGGCAAACTCTGCCTCAGCCTGAAGATCGGTCTTGATAGGCTCAAGGTTGACTCAGTCTTCCATCCTTCTGAGGTCAGTCAGTTGATCCAAGAAAATTACCTTGTTTGCTTCGTTGTTGCACTGATGGGTTTTTTTGTTTTTTTTTAAAAAACTTTGCAGAAAACCTTCCTGTTTACTTAAATAGACACATGTACTGATATCCCCTTACAGCTATGGCAGCTGTCCAATGTCTGTTTCATTCTGTTTCCAAGGGTTTTCTAAATTTCAAAAAATCTTTTGGGGTCAGGGGAACACAGGGAATATTAAATACCAGGATTGTATGAATGGCATCCCTTTTCCTTAATGCAAAGTCACACACGGTATGTATTACTGATGGAAAATCAATGTATTTGGAGAATCATATTGCATTTCCCTATACTGGAAGACAGTATAGGCTGCCAGCATATGCAAGCATATCTTGTCTATTTTAATGATGACATTTCACCCATAAATAAATTATATTGACACTCAACATATCTTCATTCCCATTATGCAATTTCCTTTTGGAGTCAGCAGTTCTGCAAAGCAAAGAAAAGCAATAAGTAAGCAACAAAGGTTAAAGGCATAACAAGAAAAAGCAAGGAAAATATAGTTAAATCTATTTTTTTTCACTAGTACCATTCCTGAAACTCCTCCACACCTTTTTGTCTTTGCAAATCATCCATGCTTCTAATCTATCCACCCACCATTTCATAGGCGTTTGCACTTTAAAGTTTTCACCTCTCTTTTTGAAGATTTTTATCAGTTCTAGCCAATTACAACTTTCTCATTCTTTCCTTTCCTCTAAACCTCTTCAATCCACCTATAAATGAATCCTCATTCTTTCTTTATGACCAAAACAATTTGAAACACTTGTTTTGTACCTACGTATTATTCACTTTTGCATTCAGTTTATTCCTCAGCTATTCAATCATTTTTGACCATACCTTTTTTTTAATGTATCACACGCTTAGTATCCCATTCACACTTTTTTTAATATAAAAATTCTTTTATTAAAACAATCAGCATTAAACATAAAATCTTAGTATGCATCAATCGTCATAGCACCTGATATACAACACTAAGTATTAATCTTTGTAAACGTCTGGTTTGGTAAACATTTTTCACTCCTCACATTAAGCCTCAACTATACGCCTGTTACACTTTATTTGATTGGTGTTTCTCTTTTCTATAGTCTATCCACAGTTTCTAGTCTATCACATATTATTCATCTCAGTATTAGTACAATCTTTTATGATCCCTAACCAAAAATCCTGAGGTAAAAGTTTAATAACCTGAGGTGAATCTTATATATGGTCTATTTACTATATCTAGTCTATCACATATTGTTCATTCGCACTTCTGAATTAACTTCGTCTCAGTAATAGTGCAATCTTTTATAGTCCCTAACCAAAGATCCTGAGGTAGAAGTTTCATAACCTGAGGTAGAAATTCAATCCGCTTTCTCAATATTAAAGCAAACAACATTAGGCATAAGCTCCTGTTAAGAGGCATTCGTCATAGAACATAAACATACAACATTAGGTGTTAGTTTTTGTAAACGTTTGATTTGGTAAACATTCTTCCCTCCTCACGTCGAGCCTCAACTAAACGCCAGATACATTTTGTTTGATTGGTGTTTCTCTTGTATATAGTCTATCCACTGTTTCCAGTCTGTCAAATATTGTTCATTGGAGCGATCCTTCAAGTATGCTGATATTTTCGCCATTTCCGCCAAATTTGTTACTTTCAAAGTCCATTCTTCCATAGGCGGTATTTCTGGATTCTTCCAGTATTGTCCCACTAACAGTCTTGCTGCTGTGATCAAGTTCAGAAATAAGTTCGTCTCTGAGGTAGTGCAATCTTTTGTGATCCCTAACAAAAAAACCTGAGGTAGAAATTCAATACATTTTTTGAAAATGGTTTGGATTGTCCACCATATCTTCCTCCAGAAGGCTTTGATTTTTCTGCATGTCCACCATACATGAAAGTAGGTAGCCTCCCCATCACCACACCTCCAGCATTTGGGTTGGGAGTCTGGATAGATGAGTGATATTTTTTTCGGGACTAGGTGCCATCTATAGAACATCTTGTAGAAGTTTTCCCTTAAGTGTTGCGATTTCGTAAATTCTACATTTCTCACCCAGATTTTCTCCCATGTGTCCATGGTGATAGGATGCCCAAAGTCTTGTTCCCACTTTACCATACAGTTCTTGACTAGCACGGTTTCAGAGTCCATTTCTATCAGAATGCTGTACACTTGTTTGATGTGCATGATCCCCTGCTCTCTAATCTGTTTAATTAGATTCTCATCAGTCTGGGATAAACCCTTCTTCTTGTCTTTATGCCACCGTGATTGCAGTTGTAAATATGATAGCCAGGTACCTCCTATTCCTTCATCTGCTAGCGTTGTTTGGGGTTTCAAGGAGAACCCATTTTCTTCTTCCAGTACAAGTTTACTGTAGGGCACCACTTCTTGCCCTTGGGATATGTTTACATCCCCTATTGCGTTTCCGGGGATCGTCCAGATGGAGATCTTGTCGTGTAAAAGCTGTTTATATTTCTTCCAGACCCATAACAATGGGATTCGTAGTGGGTTCTCCTTGAAGTTCCTGTCTGCCTTTTTGTCGTATACCAAGTATGCGTGCCAGCTGAATAGTAGACCATGCCCTTCAACATTCAGTATTCTATCATTCGTCATATTGATCCAGTCACTCAACGCCACCAACGTCGCTGCATAGTAGTATAGCTTTAGATTAGGCATTTTTAGTCCCCCTCTCTTCCTCGTGTCCTGGATGATTTTTAGTTTCACCCTCGGTCTCTTGTCATCCCAAATAAATCTGTTGATGCCCTTCTGCCAATTATCCAAGTCCACATCCTTTTTGAGTATGGGTGGCATTTGAAAGAGAAATAGAAATCTTGGCAAGACGTTCATCTTTACTGCTGCTATCCTGCCCAGCAAGGATAGTCGTAGTGTTTTCCACCTTTCCAGATCTGCTTGTATCTTGTTCCACAGCACCTCGTAGTTATTTTTGTATAATTTCACATTAGTTGTTTCTATCTTCACTCCCAGGTATTTAACTTTCTTAACTATTTCACAACCCGTTATTCTTTCCAAGTCCTGTTTTGCTTTGTTGTCTAGATTTTTAACTAGCATCTTCATTTTTGATATATTAACTTTAAAACCTGATACCTTGCCATAGTCTTTCATTATCTCCATCAAACTCCTTGCTGATTGTACTGGTTGCGATACTGTCACCAGCAGGTCGTCTGCGAAGGCACACAGTCTGTAGTCCTGTTGTCCAATCTGTATGCCCTTTATGTCCTCTGCTGCTCTTATCTTGTTCAGCAGAATCTCCATCGTTAAGACAAATAACAGTGGTGACAGCGGACAGCCCTGTCTCGTGCCTCTTTCTATGTTGAATGGGTCTGTTAGTTCGCCGTTCACAATGATCTGGCCCGTTTGTTTCTGGTAGATTGCTATTATGCAGTTGAGGAACTGCTTTCCCATTTTCATCCCCCGGGCTAGGTTCGTCAGGAATGGCCAATTCAGTCTGTCAAAGGCTTTTTCTGCGTCCACAAACATGAGGGTAGCAGGTACCTGGTTGTGCCTTTCCAAGTACTCTATTATGTTCAACAGCTGTCTCACGTTGGTTTTCATCTGACGTCCTTGTATAAACCCCGTTTGATCTGGGTGAATTATTATTTGTAATACAGTCATTAATCTGTTGGCCAGCACTTTTGTGAAGAGTTTGTAGTCTGTGTTCAATAGTGAGATGGGCCTATAGTTTGCCGGTTGTGCATTATCTTTTCCCTCTTTGGGGATTAGAGAAATGTAGGCTGTTTTCCAGGAGGGTGGAACTTGGCCTCCTTCTTGTATGTTGACAAATAGCTTTCTGAGGGGTTCTATCATTTCCTCTTGGAGATGCTTGTAATAGGTAGCCGTTATCCCATCCGTCCCGGGTGATTTTCCTTTTTTCAATTGTTTGATCGCTGAGTGTATTTCCTCCTTCGTGATTGGGGTGTTCAGGGCATCTCGTTGTGTATCGGTGAGTACCATTAATTTTTCGTTTTGTAGACACTTTTCTATCTCTTTGTCCTGTATCTTCTCCTCGGCGTATAGCTTTGAGTAGAACTTGGTGAAAGCTTTCTTAATGGTTTCCTGTTTGAATTCTTCCTTGCCTTTGTACTCTATCTTTTCAATTATGCGGGCTTTCTGTTTCTTTCTTATGGTGTAAGCCAGCCACCGACCCGGTTTGTTGGTGCTACAGAATGTGTTGTGTTTTGCACATTGTATATTCCATGCTACTTGATCCGCCATCAGCATGTCAAATTGTTTTCTTAGTATCTTAATTCCTTCTTTTGTGGCTTTGTCCTCCGGTCTTTTTATTAATAATTGTTCTGTTTCTTTATCTCCTCCTCTAGTTCCTTTCTTTTTCGTTCTTGTTTGCGTCGGTGCCTGGCGTTCATGTTCATGAGGATCCCGCGCATAAATGCCTTGCTAGCGTCCCAAATCATTTCAATGGGTGTTTCATTGTTCATATTTATACTAAAGAATTCCTTCATGGCACTTTTGCATTCAGCCACCTCTTTCTCGTGTCTAAACAGGTTTTCATTAATTCTCCAGGATCTCCTCGATTTCCGATCCTGTCTTAATTCCATCCCTACCGGGTTATGGTCTGTTAGTACTTTGGGTAGGATTGACACAGTGTTTAGGCGGACTAGCAAGTCACTAGATGCCAGGATGAAGTCAATTCTGGAAAATAATTGATGCCTGTCAGAGAAAAAGGTGAATTCTTGCTCTTTGCCATGCCGTTCCCTCCAGACGTCTGTCAGTACAAGGTCCTCCTTCATGTCGAAGAAAGATTTGGGCAACTTGGAGTGCCTCTGTGGGTTAGGTTTTGTTTTCTTCTTGTCTAGGGCAATCTCTATGACCCCGTTCCAATCTCCCAGAATAATACATGATCTGTAGTTGAGTTGTATTAACTTCTTGTGTATCTTTTTGTAGAATTTTCCTTGTTGTTGATTTGGTGCATATATGCCCATCACTAGAATTTTCTTGTCGTCCTGTGTCACTTCGATTGCTAGGTATCTACCCTGGGAGTCCGACTCTATTAGCTTAGCTATTACATGTTTCTTCACGTATATAACAATCCCGTTCTTCTTTCATGGCGCCGCGGCGACAAAATGTGTACCTAGTCTGTTGTTGATTAAGTATTTCTGGTCCGCTGCTCTGATGTGTGTTTCTTGTAGGCAAATTATGTCGTTTCTTCCTTGATACAGATAGTGAAATATCTTTCTCCTTTTCTGTGGGGAATTTAGTCCGTTAACGTTCCATGTCAAGTATTTAGTTGTCATTGTCGGTTTCAGGATACTCTTCCAAGACCGCTTCTGTTCTATCTCTTGTGTTCTTCTTTGGTCTCGTTCCCATGGTATCCAAGCTGGTGCTCAAGTTGCGTAGAGGGGTCGTGCCTTGCTGCTCCGTGCGTTTGGTAGTGGATCTTAGTATTCTGCTCTCTGCATTCTGTCCTGTTTCCTTGTTGTTGTTGCTTTCTGTTCTCTGTGTCGTCGTGTCTCGAGTTGGTCCTTTCCTTTCTCTTGCTACTGCGTCGGTCTGTATTTCTGGGTGGGTTGCTCGTTATTCTCGATCCCTTCCGCGTTCCAGTGGCCCTTCTGCGTCTTCTCTCATGGCATGCTGAGGTCCATCCGACGTCAGTTCCTTTGCAAGGAATTCTCTGGCTTTCTGGACCGAGTTCAGGTAGTATCTTTTATTTTTATAGAAAAGTGACATCCCCGTTGGGGCTTCCCATCGGTATCGCAGAGCGCATAGTCTCAGTTCATCGACCAGCAACTTGTAGTTCTTTCTGTCTCGCAGCATCGTCTGGGGGATCTCTTTCAGTACTTTCACTTCCTGCCCCTCCATGTAAAATCTCTTGTTGTAAGATGTGACTGAGATGAGGTTCCTGAACCCCTGTGTCGCAAAGTGGATGACCACATCCCTTGGTTGACGCCTGTTTGTTGCCGTCCGTGCGCCCACTCTGTAGATTCTGTCGAATTGCCATGCGATCTCTGGGATTTGCTTTCCCAGGAACGTTGCCAGGGTTCCGAGCAGGCCCCCTTGGGTTTCGTTTGGTGACTCTTTCCAACCTCTAAACCTGATTGCGGACTCCATTTGCCAGTATTGTATCATGGAGGATTGGTCTTGGGCCACCCCTTTCATCTCTGCTATCTGTCCCTCTACGTGGTTCTCCACTTCTTCCATCCTCTTGTCTACATTCTCCCTGATCTCCTGGAAGTTTTTCTCCATTTCTTCCCCTATTCCCTTGTAGTGTGCTTGCATTGCCTCCTTCATTTGGTCCAGGTCCACGGCCATCGCCCTGCGTTGCTCTTCCCATTTTCTCTCTAGTTCTCTACCCTGGTCTCTCAGCATTCGTTTTATGTCGTTGCATCTTTCCTCCATCTTTTGTTCTGCCTCTACACACCTCCTCTCCATCCTTGTGTCCATTTCCATCAACTTTTTGTCCATTCCATCCATCCTTAGTACCAGCGTTTCTATTACCTCTTTTAATCCTTGTATCATGTGTGCTGTTGGGCTGGCTTGGGTGGACAGATGGGTCTGGGGGCCTGTAGTTGGATGGAAGGGTGTGGGGAGGGGTAAGGTGTTTCCTGGTGGTTTAAGAAGCTGGGCTGGGGAGGATGTAACTCCCTTTGTTTGTGTCAGCTTAGTCTGTTTGGAGGCCATCTTGGGCTTATCCTCCTGTTGTTCTTGCACTGTTTTGGTTTCCAAGTTAGGCCAAGTTAGACACTAGGTTGTGATCTGATGGTGATTCAGTAATCCAACCTTTCAGGGGGGAGCTTCAGGGTTCAGGCAGTGTGGGGGTAAGAGCCTATATTCAGGCAGTTCTGTGTTCAGGGAGCCTGTTCAGTGCCTTTGCCTTGGTTTCCTTTTCACTCCCCTCTGCCAGCCTGTTTCTTCTCTTTGTTCTTTTCTGGCTCCTTCCTTCCCCTCTTTCTTTGCTTTCTTGCCCAGATCACTTTCTCCTGTCTTCTGTCAGCTTGTGTTTACAGATCCCTTCTGCCTTTCCTTTATAGCGCTCCAGGTTGCCTTCCAGCTTTCTTCTTCCTCCCACCTTCTTCCCTGGGTAGTCCTGTCCTCTTCTGAATCCCTGGGGCTCCCTTTCTGGTGGGTCTGGGGCGCAGCACGTGGGGTAACACTCACCAGTCCCTCTGTCTGGGTCTTCCCCCGCCGTCTGCTTCTTTGCCGCCTCCTTCTTGTCGATATTGCTCTCCTCCAGCTCTACTTGCCTCCTCCTTTGTTCTCCGGACCTGGCTCTCTCTCTCTCCCATTCACACTTTTATTCAACTTTCTTTTATGTTTCTCCTCTTATAAAAGTGGGCAAAGCATCATGTTACGCACACCCATGTTTGCTTCTTTTAACAAACATTCATTTCTTGCAATTGAATGCTAAATATCTATTATCTTTTGCACAGTATTTACTCAACCTTAAAGTTTATCTATCCTTTTTTCATCTTCAGTACTCACATTCATCTCCTTCTTTAATATTTTTACAATTTCTTTTAACTTGCAATCATGATCTGTTTCTGTGTCAACTGCAATTAACTTGATCTTTGACATACTAATTTTGATGTCCAAACTTCTCATTGTATCACACTATCTGATCAACAACTATCTGTTCAGGTTATCAACCAATCACATGATAACATCCCCATACAAAAATATGCATATTTTTACATCTCAGCTAACATATATCTATCTAGCATCATCACAAGCATTTCTTGTACACTCAGTAAGCAATGGGATAGCACACCTGTTTGTCTTACTCCTTGCTCAACAACCAACCATTCACCAAGCATTCCATTTAATTACATGCATGTTTTATTCAAGCATATTTTGTATTCATCACATTCAACAACCAGAATTCATATTCATGCCAAGCATTCAATATTTTTAGGTTGTTCATTTGAGTTCACCTAAATCAACAAACATGGAATAAACTTTCTAACGTCAGTACAGTCAGTGATGTGTTGAAGAACAAAATTCTGGTATGCAACACTCTCTGACTGGTATAAAATCTGAAATGTTGCTCACTGTCACCTTTTATACCCTCTCAAAGGAAAAGTGTGATACTCACCTTCCCGGATACACTGAACAAATTAATACCATGAGAGATTTTTGCATTTGTGCTTACTAACTTTCCTTTTGTACATGGGGGAATGTTAATGACAACTTTGTTCTTATCACCAGGCACAGATGCAGTTTTTGCATACTTGTTAAATATATTTTTGTTTGTTAAATGTTAACATATTAAAATATGAGTTTCCTAAAAACCTTTTCCCAGTCTTTCTGCAAATATGGAACTATCTGTGCAAAACATTACTGTATATCAAGAGCTGAGTAACATTAGCAGTTGCTTAACATGGGTGACACTAGCATAAATGGTAGCAGCTTATAAAGGATCCTCACACAAACCTGTATGGACTTGTTCCTTTGTGGAATCAGTGTTGATGGTGGTTTCACATAGAGATTGAAAGATCTTGCCCATTCTTCAGCTACCCTAGTTAAGGAGGCTTGTGTTGCTTTTTACTCTATGCTTTGACCAAGAACTGAAGTTAAAATGTATAAAACTTTGCCATAGGAAATACAGAGTCAGCTCCATTCTCAAGGTTCCAGAGATCCTATTACTGCAAAAGAGGCCAACCATCCTGTGGCATGCCTTCTCTTTATAGAAGCTCTTGGCTCAGTAAAAGTGAGAGCAGATGGTCATAATGACTTGGCTGAGAAGAACTGTCAGCACTGATCCTCCCATCTCACATGGTTTTAAAAATGCCACCTGGGAAGTGCAAAATGTCTTGCCACACGCATACTGAATTACTGTCCATGCCATGTTTCTTGGCTATGGTATCCACAATGTGCGCCTGTTGCACTTTCTGCATGTTATATAAAATAACTTTATATTTTAAGTTAATCACATGTTTTGTTTGCTTGCAACTTGAAGGGTTGGTGCTTACAAAGCAAGCAGATTTGATGTTAATTTGGCTGCAGGTATAGTTGCATACATTTCTGAAAAGAATATAAAAAACATGCTCAGTATGAATCACACAACAGAAGCATAAGCTGAAATCATGCATGCATTAATATTTACATAAGAAATTTCTCCCCATTTTAATTAATAAATATTTCCACCAGTTAATTTTATTTATTCATGTCATGCTACATTTGTATGCCACCTGCTCTATTAATTATATAGCACTATCCATAAAATCATAAAAATAACAAAATGAATATTGTAAATCATACATTATGTAACTCCATGCATTCTAGACAATTACCTCCAGTTAGAGATCCAATTAAGTGACATCTTTACCCCCAAATATTAGTTAGAAAAAGACTATTTTATATCAAATTCCAAAATGCCTGCAGTTTTCATCACCTTCCAAGATTAGGGACCATCCTTACTTCAGGAAGTGGCATAAAGGGACTGCTAAGGAGAAAGCTTTTTTCCAAATGCCATTCCTTTAATGTCATGATGGGGCCATTCTTAGTGTATCCTCAGCCAGCATGTGCTGGGCAAATAGATTTTACTTGGGTCCCCAAACTAATAAGGATACAAGCTTAAAGCACTTTATAGGTAATAAGTAGAACCTTGAAGTGTAATTGGCAATCAATGCACCTCCCACAATATTAATGTTCCTCTGCTATATCAGTGTTGGCTATTCAACCTGTCGGCAGCTGCCTTTATAAAGGCACCTCATATAAAGCAAATTAAAATAATTCACCTTCAAGAAAATAAGAACATTGTAGCAGCCCCGAGGGGACGGTAGCAGCCCCGAGGGGGCGTGGCTGCCTCAGGGTCGAAATAGCCTTGCTAAGAGGCTCTGCGACATGGGACCTGTAAAGCCGCCAAAGCAGCGTAAACCAGCTGTTTTTCGTGGCAAAAAAACCCCTCCTCGGTAGGAGTAGGGGCGAAGAGCTGTGGGTGAGGGTTGAGATCTTCTGAAAGCCCCCCAAAAACACACTCGGGGGGGGAGAAAGAAGACTCCCTGTAAGCTCACAATCGCTCCAGCCCTGTGCAGCATCAAGATGCTGACACCAGCCACCACCCGAGGAACACATCTCGAAGAAGCACAGAGATTGACAGACTGAACCCAGGAGCTTAAAAAGCAAGTATTTCTTATATTTTACCTCGGATCAAATACATTCACAATAACCAGGAGGCACCCAAGATGGCGACCACTCTTAATTTAAAGGGATAGGCACCGGAAGAGAAACTGTAATGCGAAAGAGACCTCTAGAGGGCAGCAGAGAGGCATAACTTAAAACCTGTGCAAAATAAACCTAAGGAAGAGAAACTGTAATGCGAAAGAGACCTCTAGAGGGCACCAGAGACACATAACTTAAAAACGTTGCAGAATAAACCTAAGGATGTATCCCAGCTCCCCAGAGATGACGATGAAGGAATTAAAAGATGACATATCAACAATTATTGAAAAAATAAAGAGAAAGATGGACATGATAATAGACATGTGTGCAAAAACATGTGAGGGAAGGATGGAGGCAGTGGAACAAAACGGAGAAATGGAGAAAATGGTGGAAAATCACAGCAAAGCAGTTATTGAGGACTTGGACCAAACCGGAGGAACGTACAGTGGGGAAATGAGAGAAGATACTGGGAGAAATTTGAAGAGAGTCTGGGAAGGAGTTGAAGAAAAGATGGAAGAGGTGGAGAGACAAGAAGATTTGAAAAGAATTGTTATAAACGCATGGGGAAAATATCTAGGAGAGGAGGCTAAAAATTTCTCTTGGCAAACTGACAGAATCCATAGAGCATGGCTTATATGGAACCAAGGGACATTGCAAGCAATAAAGAGAGACTTATTATGTGGAAGGGAAGCTGTGCTATGGAAAGCCACCTGGCAGAGGAAGAAACCTAGAATTCGTCTGAAATGAAGAGAAACTTAATATTTTATGCAAGGAATTAAAGGCAAAGAATTATGGACTGATTTAAGGACTAAGTGCAAGAGCAAAAGACATGAGAGGGTGATTAATGGAAGATGTATATTAACTAGACTAGGAATGTACGCGTTGAAGGGAGGGGTGCAAAGACATGATAATTATTAACTTTAGAAAGAAGATTTGTTTGTGTGATGTACAATGGATAGATTTGAAAAGAAGTGAAACTTAAAATTTATAAAATGTAGTTGGCTTATAGTTGGACTTTGATATACGGAGTGAAGAAGGTCTACAAATTTGAAATGATTGTATTAAGCTGAATGGCTTTAACTTGAATTTTTTCTTTGTTTGCATGTACAAATGGATATCTAATAATAATAAATTTAAAAAAAGAAAAAAAGAAAATAAGAACATTGATAACTCTTGTCAGAACCTTTTCATGTAGATTGCATGCTGGACAAAGGCTTGCAAAAGTCATAAGTTCAGGAAGATCCCAAAGTTGCACAGCTGCTTCTTCAGGGAGACATGACTAAGATAACTAGAATCAAGGGTGTTGCAGTTCTGGATCCAGGGAGCTTCCAAATAAAGAGCTCTCTCATACTGTGTTTTATTCACAACCTGTTCCATCCCATCCAGTCCCATTCATGGATTCCAAGGACTGGATCAGGACTTCTACTGCATTTCCTGCTCAGCAGAGGTGATTATACTTCACTCTGAATTTAAAAAAAAAACCCTTTCCCAGTAGATTTATGTACATATTGAAAAAGAAGGTGGAAAAACTGAGCACTGAGGCTCACAATGTCATAGCCAAGGGCCTGATCTTCCCACCCTCATTAACACTGATTGGATCACCCTTTATGTACTCAAGAAGCAAAATAACCGGAAAACAATACCTCCAATCTGCATCCCTCATGGGTATATAATGATCAACAGTATTGAATGTCACTGAAATATTAAGCATGATTTAAAAAGATGTACTCCCTCCATGATTTAAAAAGATGTACTCCCTCCATATAAGATAGTCCAGTATTGGCTGAATCATTGACTTCTTGAGAAGGGTGACTTATCCTAGTTTTGTTATTATGTTCATCAAATACTACTACTACTACTACTACTACTACTACTACTACTACTACTACTTATTATTATTATTATTATTATTATTATTATTATTATTATTATTATTATTATTATTATTATTATTATTATTATGTTGGAAGGGTCATCTAATCCAATCCCCTGCTCAGGCAAGAAACCCTATACGATTTCAGACAAATGGCTGTCCAGTCTCTTCTTAAAAACTCCAGTGTTGGAGCATTCACAGTTTCTGGAGGCAGGTTGTTCCACTGATTAATTGTTCTAATTGTCAGAAAATTTCTCCTTAGTTGTAGGTTGCTTCTCTCTTTGATTAGTTTGATTAGTTGCTTCTTATCCTGCCTTCAGGTGCTTTGAAGAATAGCTTGACTCCCTCTTCTTTGTGGCAGCCCCTGAGATATTGGAACACTGCTAACATGTCCCTCTCTTCATTAGACTAGAGTAGACATACCCAATTCCAGCAACCATTCCTTATATGTTTTAGCCTCCAGTCCCCTGATCATCATTGTTATATTGTTATATAAATGTTGTGTGGGATACAAGATAGACACATTGTTTTTAGACTTTGCTATCTACCTATGCAATATATAATTTTTTGTTATGTATGTATATAATATGTATTATATTTAAAACTAGAGTTTCAAGGACAGTTTTAATTACCTCTTGAAAGGACCATTGTACTCAGAATGATGAGGCTGTTGAATTTATCAAGTTAAACACTGATGGATACATACTGGAAAATGAATGTCACACAGAGCACTCACAAAGAAGGACCAATCAGGAACTAGGATTGTCAGACAGTTCTGAAAGGTGATCAATAAGGAGCAAGAAGGAACCGGACAACCTGAATTTAGTTGAAAATTGAGAGCCCTCATCGCCTACTACTCATTCAATAAACATAATAATTTATTAAATGTGTATACTGGCCAATTCCAGTAACTCAGGCTGGTTTACAAATTGTTAAAGCATTTAAAAACAAGGAAACAGTAAATCCACAAAAGGATAAAGATAGCCAAAATGATTTAACCAGATAGTCACAAAGAAAGGGAGGAGGGCTTCAATCGTCCTTTCCAAAGGTCTGGGCAAGAGCCAAGTTTTCAGGAACCTCCTGCAGGTGGGGGAGGGAGGCGTTTGAATCTCAAGGGCAACCTCCTTCAAGCCAAGCCTTCAAGCCCTTCATTGTTCTATATGCAAGAGTCTCTTCCGGCTGGCCATCCAATTAGATCCAGATTATTTTTGAATAAGACTTTTGCTAAGTGGTATTTCAAGAAGGAATATATATAGTACCTTCTATTGGAGATTGAGAATTTTACCTTGCTTATAAGACTGGTTATTGCCTGTTTTGTTTAGTTAAATGTTTTACTGAATCTTTCATTCCATTCCCACAGCTATTTGGATAGCCTCATACTAATAAAGCAAAGCTGAATTCTAATTTAGGGATAAAATAGGCAAATAACATGTGCATTTAGTTGTTAAAAGTATAGTTTCAACTGTCATTATAAAAAACATTGACTAAGTCTCAAAAGGGAAATAAATTAAAACATCATATTTTCTGACTACGTAAAGTCAATTTAAGATTTTTTTGGGACAATGAGTGAAAAGGTGCTCTAAAACCTGTTTCAGGTACAAAATGAGGTTTGAACTGGTGCCTGTAAAAAGTATCTGTGTGTGTGTGTGTGTGTGTGTGTGTTAAATCATACTACAGCTTGAGTTCTGCTTTGTTATCCATGGCTCCTTGAATCATAGTCAACGATTATCTAAATTCTTAGGCTGTTCATGAGTATTCACAAACATAACAATGAAAACAGACATAATCCAAACTATTAGGTTAGTTCCAGTGAAATCCAGCTTGGTGAAAATTCATACTGAAAGAACTTCTCCAGCAATTCAAAACACAACTATATAGAAGAGACTGTTTTGGAATAGGAATTTAACCAATTTAAATCTAAAGCGTATTCATATGTCCATAAATTTCAGAAAGAGATTTGGCAATTCTGACTTTTCCTGCATTTTCTTTATAGTCTCTTCTATATAGTTGTGTTCTTTTCAATCATGTCATCTGCAATTTATTGGGAATTTAGCTGTGCCACACATTGAGGAACAATGCAGCAAGAATGCAGAAATAAGTAGAACTAATCATGGCCTTTATATCTCCTGATGTGAAAGTTTTACACTATCTGATTTCCAATTTGTATGGTGTATTACCTTGTCTTATACAGAAGCAGAAATAGCATATATGCAGGTCTTGGTGTATTCGGGTCTTTTCCCGTGTAAGATTGAGAGTATCTTGGTGACGTTTCGATGAGGTCCCACTTGTCATCTTCAGGCTGGGGTCTTTGGCTTCATGCTTGTGTGAGCAAAGTGTGATCGGAGCTGCCGTCTCTCTATATATATTGGTGGGGGGGTGGAATGCTGGCTTAGTTGCTGTAGGTGGATTGGTTGGCTGTGTTGGAGTTATTGTTTGTGGATTGTTTGGCTGTTTCATAACATCCTGAGTAGTTGAGGTGCTGGCTGTGTGCCCATTAGTCTTTTGTGTTGTAACAACCTGGGTAATGGGTTGTGTGATGGCATCCTGAGATCTAGTGTAGTGATATCCTGAGTTCTGTGTTGCACCATCCTGGGTGGTTGGCTGTGTTGTAACATCCTGAGCTTTAGCATTGTAGCCTCCTGAGTTCTGTGATGTGATGTCCAGGGCTGAAGGCTGTGAAGTAACATACTGGGCTTTGGTTTGGCTCCGAGTTTGCGATCTAGCTCTGTGTTCATGGCGTGTGTCTGTTTGCTTTGTGTGGGGGTTGGAGGGAGGTGTAGCAGCTGGTGATGTCGTCGTGGTTTGGGTTCTGGATGGTGGTTGCATTTCATCTGAGGGATGGGTTTGGGATTGGGTTTGGGTCTGGTGAGGGTGAATGGTTGTGGCATACTGTGTTGTTCTGGGTCCGGTGTCAGTTTTCGTGACTAGGACTCATTTGTTGATTAGGGCTAGTTTTCAGATGTCTGGTAGGTGGGAGGTATCGTCACATTTATTCATGTTGTGGGGTATTTTTCTATTTCAATGGCTTCCATAATTATTCTCTTGTTGTGGTGTTCAGTTTTGGAGATTAGTTTGGTTCCTTCAAAATCAATTTCATGTCCTGTAGCTTTAAGGTGCTGGAAGAGGGAGGAAGTTTTTTCTTCTTTTCTGACAGCATTCTTGTGTTCTGCGATGCATGCATTTATTCTCCTATTAGTTTGTCCAATGTATGTGGCTGGGCAGATTTTGCATGGTATTTCATAGACTCCTTGGTTTTCTACCGGTAGCTGGATCGTGTCTTTGGGATTTCTTAAGATGTTGGCTAATTTTTTGGTCGGTGCCGAAGGCAGTCTTAATATTGTGTTTGTGGAGAATTTTGCTGATTTTATCTGTGGTGCCTTTGATGTAGGGGAGGAGGGCGATTTCATTGTACTGTTCTATGTCTCAGTTCTTGGGGGGTGTTTCCCTTTGGATTAGGTTGGTAATAGTATTTCTTTGGAATCCGTTGGAGATTAATACATTTGTGAGAGTGTGTAATTACACACAACAACATACCGGTAGCATTCCTATACAGCTTGTTTTAATAGGGTGCATGTTGTATATTTTTCACTTGCAGATTTTAACTTTTGACTACTATACTCAATTGGTATATGCTTCAAGTTCTGAGCTGCACAGAAATTTTCCTGATCATATTCAGAAAGTCAGATTAGAGATAACAGGTACCCATGAAATTAAAGACATATACCAGGAAATACTTTACAGGTAACAAATGTTCAACAAGTAAAGCAAGCTTTCTGGATATTCCCCTTGCACCTCTACAGAGCAAAATGTCAGTCAGAAAATGAGAGTTAAAGCTTCCATTAACAGACTCTTCCAAGCTCATATTACCCTGGAAGTCTTTGTTCTATAGTTGAAGCATAACAGGAGAGCTGCAGTTAATTTAGTCAGCGTCTTTAAACAGAAATGGAAAAAGCTTCCTTTCCCAGTACATTTAATTGGTGACTTGCCAACTTAACAAAACAATTTTATTGGAGATGGCTGCCTTGTAAAAATGTTTTCGGATTGAATTGGCTTGTCAATCACTACAAAATGACTAATACTGTATACTTCTTGCTAGATCATGACAGTCTTTTCTTGTAATAAAGGCAGTAGCAATAATAAATCTTCAAATAATAATTTTATTTATTCATGGTTTTATAAACCATTCTAACTCTGCATGGCATACATCCTAACATTGTAAATAAGGTTAAAAACATAAATGTATATTTTTTTAAAAAATCAAACATATCAACATAAGTAAACATAAACACAAGGAGCTTCGTTTAATTATAAAATTATATATCAGAGGGAAAGTTTTATGACAATCAAATTTCTGATGCCTCCTGTAATAGCCAAGCTGAATCACCTTTCTGAAAACAAAGAGGAACAATCTGCACTTCTGGGTGAATTATGTTCCACGGAGGTGGTGGGGGTGCACTGATGGAGAAGGATTATTCCCATGACTCCCGCAGATAATAATTCTAGAGCATGAAGGGAGGCTGTTTACCACGTCTTATTAGAATGGCAGATACTATTGGGGATAAGTGATCCCACAGATGCCTACATCTTGAGGGATGAAGGGCTTTTAAAATGATCACCATAAGTTAACTTTCAACCAATAAAAATTCCAAAGTAGCCGTGTTCTATGAATAAATTAGGTAGCATCCATAACCACTTGAGTAATTGCATTCTGGATCAGCTGTGTCTTCTAAATGCTTTTCAAAGGCACTCCATGCAGATTCTATTGCAATGATCTAGATGAAAGATGAATAAGCCCCGTCCTCCAAGTTAAGAGCCCATTTTATATATGGCAGTATGATTCAGAATTGAGGATGGTCTCTCCCTGAAAATGGATGCCTCCTAAACATGCAGCCATTTGACCTAGTTGGAATAGAACCTAAGCTTTTTCTTCCCCATCCAGTCTCTAAGTCAATACATTCATATTATCTGTTTAATGAGGAATTAAAGTTTAGAGTTGAATCACATCTGTGTCCAGATCTTGTGTTGATGCATGTGTTTGTCAAGCATAGGAAATCAGGAATTCAGGCATTTCAAATGAATATATAGGCTTATTAGAAGCGTAAGCTCTCTATAAGAATCTGAACTACTGACAGTCAAAGCAAATTGACAGTAGATAAGAGATAATGGAATTCAAGGTGGGCTGGACTAAGATCTCCTGTGGGCACGAAGAGACTCAAGACTGATGGTACAACTCTTTCCTCGGGATTAGACTGGTCATCTACAGCAGACATGTCAAACACAAGACCCGGGCACCGGATGCGGCCCGCGAAGTGGTTTCATGTGGCCCGCAAAGCCATCCTGGAAACAGTGAGGGAATGGCCCCACTGCCTTGTCTCTGGCCCAGGCTGGCCAGGAGCGAATGTACAATTTTGTGGTGGCCATCTATGCTGAAATGCATTTAGTCTTAGCTCCACAAGGCCATCTAGAAATAGTGATGAACCAGCCCCTGCCGTGTCGGCCCTGCCCCCTGAGTGCATGCTGGGGAGGTGTCATCCTTTGAGAGGAATGAAAAAATGGACCATGCCTTGGCACTTGCCCCAGTCCCATCCCCTTCTGCTAGAGATCCTCAGATCTGTCCCACTCCTGCCCAAGCTCCCACAGGAACCCTTGACGCGAACGATGTAGAGCTGGCCATGCCCACCCAATAGGCCATACCCACTCCATCCACACCCACCCAGTAGGCCGCATCCACCCTGGCCACACCCACCTGGCCCCCCGAGGGCAACCGCAATGCTGATGCAGCCCTGAATATAATTGAGTTTGACACCCCTGTCCTACAGTGTTGATGACCTTTAGGCCAGCCTTAGAAGTAGTCCAAAGGGTAGATATATATATGGAAGGGGCATGGAAGTAATATGAAACAACACCAGAGAGTCACATTCACAATCTTGCCATAAATTATCTGCATGCTTAATCAGTATCATCTCAATATAAGATAAAAGCAATTCATACCTAAAACTGATTACTATGATTATTTAAACCTATGACAATCAAATTAATTTGGATGATATCCTAGATTAGCTATAGATGATGGAAACTATGTGATCTTCTACCATGAATAAGGCACTGCATGTTTCAAAATGGAAGAATTGCGCCAGACCTTGCACAAGTACAGTACTACTCTGATATTAGTTAAAGTTCGTGTTGCTGCCAACCTTTGCAGTCATTCCAATAGGATATCACGATGAATGGTATGAAGGATGCTAAAAGATCAAGCAGGAACAAGAAGAGTGCCACCAAAGCAATAAATGTAATTTATATTCTATGACTAGGTCTGAACCCTGAATAGAAGAGTTCAGATGTGTACATATTAAGGTTACATTACAAATCACTGGTTGAAAAAAAAATACTTAGCCTTAGCCAAATGAATATCCAAATTCAGATCTCATGTACTAGAAGAAGAGATTCAAAAATGCTTCTTGGATGAGAAGCAAAACATCTTCAAAGAAAAACAAAGACCAGTTGCCTTGTGAAAAAGCACCTTTGGGTCAAAAAAGATGTGTTTAATTCCTGATTTTTGATCTAAAACTAGAAAAAATGAGTCTTTCTGAACCAAGAGTTATAAATATACCATAATTTAACATTTAAACTGAAGAGTTCAATGAGAAGAAAAATTGAACCCAGGTTAGGCAAATCACCACAGTCTATTCTGTGCCTTTTTCACACAATACAACATGATTACACCTTTAGAAATCAAGACAATTTGTTTGAAAATGACTATTTAATAATTTCATCTTTTTATTCCTTTCAACTCAACAGTGTGTCGTAAAGAAAGGACTTAGTCATTAGAATAGCCTTTTGAAAACAAACCAGAACAAGACCACATTTGGTGCAGGAGGAGAAGCTGACCAAAGAAAGATTGAGTTAGAAAATGGGCCAGGTGTGGCTATGAGCTTCATAACCAAACATTCTGGAGAAAAAAAGTCCTCAGATTCATCCATTTGGAAAACACAAATTGGGAGTGGCTTGTAATCCTGGGAGAGTTGCACTCCGGTTCGGTCTCACTTCCCTCAAGGTCACTGATTCATAGAAAAGCCTCTGCTGCTTCCTATGTTATATAGGCTTTTCTATCAAGCAACACATCTGCACACAATCTGAATAGCCCTTTGGAATAAATGCATACTGTGAAAAAAAAAAAAACACCAGAAGGATGCAATATACTGCATCCAGTTCTGGTCATCACGATACAAAAAAAGATGTTGAGACTCTAGAAAGAGCAGAGAGAAGAGCAAAAAAAAATGATTAGGGTTTGGAGATTAACACATATGACAAACAGTTGCAGAAAATGGGTGTCTAGTCTAACAAAGAGAAGGACTAAGAGTGACATGATAGCAATCTTTGAATATTTGAGACAGTATCACAAAGAAGAGGGAGTCAACCTATTTTCCAAAAGACAAGACAAGAAATAACAGATGGAAACTTATCAAAGATTAATCCAACCTAAAACAAAGAAGAATTTTCTTTACAGTGAGAAAAATTAATCAGTGAATAGCTTGCCTTCAGAAGATGTGGGTGCTCCATCATTGGAGGTTTTTAGGAAGAGATTGGACAGCCATTTGTTTGGAATGGTATAGGGTTTTCTGCTTGACAGAAGATTGCCTAGAACAGTGTTTCTCAACCTTGACAATTTTAAGGCATGTGGACTTCAACTCCCAGAATTCCACAGCCAGCAATGCTGGCTGTGGAATTCTGGGAGTTGAAGTCCACATGCCTTAAAATTGTCAAGGTTGAGAAACACTGGCCTAGAAGACCTCCAACATCCCTTCCAACTCTGTTATTCTAATTTTTTTATACACTTACAAAAGGGTGTCACTAGCTTAAACCACTCTCTTACATAGAAGAAAATGCACTTCCCACAACCATTGCTGGAAAAGGGGCTAGAAAGATTCCAGAACTTATGCCCCACATACTTGGTCTGCCTTTTTTTTTCCTCCAAAGGTTTTCTTCATTCCTTGTGGAACCTATTTAAACCCCCTTCCTGTTTACCCAGGATATCAAGATACAAATTGAATGTATATGTAGGGTAGATTTATTCATCGTGCATCCTGATAGCTTCCTTTAGTAACTAATGCATCTCCCTGGGACTTATTACTACCTCGCCCATAAACAACTAAAATATATATCTTTTTCTTTTTTCACCTGAATGTTAAATTTCTTCTTTAAAAATTCAGTCTGCATTCCAGAACAGCAGAATTCAGTATCAAAGCAACATCTTGTGCAATCAGATTAACATACCATGATAATAGACACAAATATCAACAATCCTAGGCATAAATAAACAAGTTCCATTGAATCTGGGAGGAATTATTTTTTCCAAATAAATATGCTTAGGACTAGGCTAAGAGCTCAAGCAACATGATACTTTTCACAAATATAAAATTACAGTATGCAATCAGAACTAAGGACAAATACAAGTGGAAATGTTTGCTTACTCCTTTCCCTCTTTGATTATTTTTTTGAGGGGAGGAAGTTACTCAAAGTTACTTCCTGCAAGCTATTTCTCACAAGCTACATGGTGAGAGAAAATATGGGTATAATCCTGGTTATAAATGGAACATAAATCATGTAATACAGTTCTCAGTCTATTCTCAGAATCAGTCAAATGTACAAAGTGCTTAATGGGCTAGCAAATAAATTCTGCTGAAAGGTGTTTAAGAACTAGAGTTGTGCAAAACTTCAAAGGAGTTCTTCAGTTCAACAAAACATCAACTGAATCATTCCAGCCAAGCATATTTGTGAATCAAAGCAGAGAACTGTATGAAAGCAGTGAATCAAATCAGCAACTTCAAAGCATTTCATAGCCTTTCGAAGCACTTCACAGACTTTATGGCGTTTCTGTTGCATTGAGGAGGGGGTCTACAAACAATATTTAATATTGCAACTTAATCCCTTAATGTGAAGACAAAATAGAGGATCAAGATTTGTGACTTTGCCATTAGTAATTGATCAATGAGTTTTATCACCTTATTAAATTTGCTAGCTGTCAGAAAGCTCATTTGAGGCAACAAAGCTAACATTGCATTAAGCTTTATTCCCTTTTTCAGCTCTCAGTCACAAAGAGAGCCATAACTATCCTCTCTTTTGTGCTATTGGAACATTATACTTCTGTGCTAGGATGCTGGGAGTTCATTCATTTTTTAGCATTTTGAACAAGGGTGTCCACTGGATACAGGATCCAATAGGCAACATGACTGACACAGCATCAGAAGCCAAGACTAATTCTTTTTCTGTGTGCATCACTATCATGCATGTGTACAAAGTGATGAGGATTTGATTCTGAAACTGCATCCACTGTTGTGTCTGTTTTGAGGTCTCCTGACCTCGCAGAAGCTTTTGACTGAGAGTTAAGGCTCAGCAGTCTAATGTACATCCCTGGGACAAAACTTACTTTGATATTCTGTATGATCAAGTGAGATTTAGGCTATTAATTATTAACAAATGAAACTATGCTAAAATATATCAATTATTAACAAATGAATGTACACTAATACTTATAGGCCCTGGGCTAAATGCATATTGCTTTTAAGATGCGGAAAGGCTACAAATGTCTTACTCTGGAACAACCACTTTCTCGGTGGCCTTCCTATCTCTGTAGTATTCTCTCTAAGGCAGATTTACACATTCTATGTGGTTCATCATCTATATGAACCTCTTACCAATTCTTTACTGCAGGAATGGAGGACTTTGTTCCTGCCCATTCACAGCCCCTTACAAAGGCATCTTGTGGTCCAACCCTTATTTTACCAGAGAAAATTGAGATCCGCCCTGATTCCTATTGGGACTGCAGAATGGGGAAGGTTAATATTTGCACACCTTTTCTTAAATGCACTTAGAAGTTAGCACAATACTTTTCTTTTATAAACACACTCATTGTATTATGTAAAAGGAGTCAGGGTTTGGCAGCTGTGAAACAATAAATTTCACACTACAGATTATTAGAAAAAGAAGTGGTGATAAAATTGTTCAAGCCTTAATGGTGTTACATAAATCTGTGGTATCACGTTTTTTGGCATACTATATTTGTACTGTAGAGCTGGAAAAGGTGCAAAAAAAGAGCAATAAAAATTAAGGTGTTGGAACAGTTTCCTTAACAAAATAAGACTAAAATATTTAAAGCTTTAAGAAATAAAAAAAATAAGATAATGTACTAGTAGTTTATAGAAATAAAGATACACGGTGTGGATAAAGTAGATGTTTTTCCTCCCTCAAAGTAGAACCTAGAATCTACTGAGAGAAAGAATGAGCAGCAGGATACATAACAAACAGTAAAAAATATTACTGCACATAAGATTTAATTGACGGATTTGTGATCAGGGCTACCAAATGGCATGATTGAGGGATTAGAAATTTTTTGGGATGATAGAGTATTTGTCATGAGGATCACGTGTGGGAGAAAGTGTGATGGAGGCTGTTGCATTCATGCCCTGATTGGAGACTTCTGGGAAGGTGCAATTTGGTCCTTATGGAAATGCTGGACAAATTTTTTTAACTTTCATTTAATTATACAATTCTATCCCCAGGGCCTGTGAATGCATAATTGTGAAAAGTTGGTTAAAACTAGTTAACTTTGTTCATTTCCTTTCTTTGATTTTTTATTTTTCTTGGTTTATGCTTCTGTTTTGTTCTTTACAATTTCCATCATTTCTTCCAACATTTAATTTGCTTTCTTCTGTTTCTTGGACTTTGGCAGATTCTTTTTACATTCATCCTGAAACATTTTCAGTTTTATTCTTTAGTTCCTCTGGTTCTCTATCAGTGAGGTTCAAGACTTTAAAGTAAATCTGATGTTCTCCTTGAAAATGGTAGCATATACTCAAGATCACATCATACAATCTGGTTGGCTTTGTTCTTCTGTTTTAGCTTAAGGATAACCAATTCATGATCTGTTCCACAATCTACTCTTGGCTACATCTTTACTCTTATAATTGAGCTCTTGAATGTGAGAAGTGGTCATCATAACTTCTAGAGCAGCGGTTCTCAACCTATTTCAGGTTGCGACCCCGACCTGCGCCACGCATGCGAGGCGCAACCCTGACCTGCAGTGTGCATGCGTGGCACGACAGTCCGCATTGCGCATGCGCGGCACGATGGTCTGCATCGTGCATGCGCGACAGTCCACATTGCGCATGCGTGACGGTCCGCATCGTGCATGTGCGACGGTCCGCATTGCGCATGCGCGATGGTCCGCGTCGTGCATGCGCGACGCGTGACGGACCGCATCGCGTGTGCGTGGTGCAACGGCCCACATCGCGCATGCGCGCCACACAACGGCCCGCATTGTGCATGCGCGGCCACGGCGGCCCACATCATGCATGCGCGGTGCGACAGTCCACATTGCGCATACGTGGCGCGCCAACAACGGCCCGAATCGCGCATGCGCCGTGCGGCACCCCGCATCACGCATGCACCACACGCCCGCGATGGCCCGCATCGCGCATGCGCAGCACGACGGCCCCCATCGCGCATGCACGGTGCACGCGCGACAGCCCCCATCGCGCGTGTGCGGTGCTACCCCACGCATGCGCGGTGCTGCCCCCTGCGCCGGCCGAGGGGAAAAGGGGGAAAAATGGCAGACTGCAGTGTTTGGCGACCCTCGTGAAATGGTCGTTCGACCCCAAATGGGGTCGCAACCCATAGGTTTATTTATTTATTTATTTTATTAAACTTATATGCCGCCCTTCTCCCAAGACTCAGGGCGGCTCACAACAAGAATACAAGTATAAAAATAACATAAGATAAAAACAATTAAAATTACTAATTCACCGTATAAAAACTAAGTAGTTAATTTCACTCATACCACACACAATCACAGTCAAAGGCTTAGGGGCAGAGTGCAGCTCACACGCCCCAAACCTGTCTGCATAAATGTGTTTTCAACAGTTTTCAGAAAGCTAGGAGGGAGGAAGCAGTACGGACCTCTGAGGGAAGCTGGTTCCAGAGGGCTGGGGCAGCAACAGAGAAGGCCCTAACCCTAGGCCCCACCAGATGACATTGTCTAACAGACGGGACCCGTAGGAGGCCAACCCTATGTGCCCTAACCGGTCGCTGGGATTCATGAGGCAGAAGACGGTCCCGCAAGTATCCTGGCCCATTGCCATAAAGGGCTTTATAGGTCATAACCAACACTTTGAATTGTGTTCGGAGACCAATTGGTAGCCAGTGCAGCTCACGGAGGGCTGGAGTGATATGAGCATGTCTTGGGAGACCCAAGATGGCTCGCACGGCCACATTCTGGACTACTTGCAGTTTCCGGACATTCTTCAAAGGTTGCCCCATGTAGAGAGCATTACAGTAGTCGAGTCTCGAGGTGAATGTGAGGAGTGACTCCCGGTCCAAATAGGCTCACAACTGACACACCAGGCGAACCTGGGCGAATGCCCCCCTCGCCACAGCCGAAAGATGGTATTCTAAACTTAGCTGTGGATTGAGGAGGACACCCAAGTTGTGAACCCTCTCCGAGGGGGGACAGAACTTCTCCCCCCAGGATGATGGACGGACAATTGGAATTGTCCTTGGGAGGCAGAACCCATAGCCACTCCGTCTTGTCGGGATTGAGTCTGAGCCTGTTGGCACCCATCCAGACCTCAACAGCCTCCAGGCACTGGTTCATCACTTCCACTGCTCCGCTGTAATGACGTGGGGTAGAGATATAGAGCTGAGTATCATCAGCATATTGATGATAACTCACCCCGTGTCGATGGATGATCTCACCCAACGGCTTCATGTAGATGTTAAAAAGCAGAGGTGAGAGAACAGACCCCTGAGGAACTCCACACAGAAGAGGCCTCGGAGCCGATCTCTGACCTCCTACAAACACCGACTGCGACTGGCCAGAGAGGTAGGAGGTGAACCACCGCAAAACAGTGTCCCGCACTCCAAGCCCCTCCAACCGGTGCAGAAGGATACCATGGTCGATGGTATCGAATGCCGCTGAAAGGTCAAGAAGCACCAAGATAGTGGAGTAGCCTCTATCCCGGGCCCACCAGAGATCATCAGTCAGCGCGACCAAAGCAGTTTCCGTGCTGTAACCGGACCTGAACCCAGACTGCTGAAGGCCCAGATAATCAGTTTTATTCAAGGACCGTTGGAGTTGGAGTGCCACCACCTTCTCAACAACTTTCCCTAAAAAGGGAAGGTTGGAGACTGGACAATAGTTACGGTATTTAAAACTGCCGGGTCCAGGGAAGCCTTCTTGAGGAGGGGGCGCATGAGTGCCTCCTTTAAGGGAGCCGGAAAGGACCCCTCCCTCAGTGAAGCATTTGCAACAGCCTGGACCCAGCTCCGTGTCACCGCCCTGCTAGCCAAGACCAGCCAGGAGGGGCACAGGTCCAGTAAACAGGTGGCAGAACTCACAGCTCCAATGGCCTTGTCCACTTCATCAGGAGTTACCAGGTCAAACTCCTCCCATTCAACAGGACTAAGACGGGCCTCTGTCATCTCGACTAACTCATTGTCAGCTGACACTGTATTCCAATTGGAGTCCAAGTCAGCCCGGATCTGAGTAACCTTGTCTGCGAAAAAGATGTTAAATTCTTCGGCATTGCCCTGCAAAGTTTCCTCCCTCCTCCCCGTATCAAGGAGAGAGTGAGTCACCCTAAACAGGGCAGCCGGACAAGATTCCGCAGACACGATCAATGCGGAAAGATACTGAGATCTTGCCGGAGTGATCGCTTCCAAATAGGTCTTAATATAAGCTCCCAATTTGGTTCGATCAGATTCGGATCTGCTTTCCCTCCATTGCTTCTCCAAACGTTTCTTCTGGTGCTTCATCCCCCTGAGTTCCTCAATAAACCAAGGAGATCTCCTGGGTCTGCTACCACAGAGAGGTCGCAACGGCGCAATCCATTCTAGAGCCCCCGTAGTGGCCGTATTCCAGGCCGTCACTAGGGACTCCGCCGAACTGTGTACGAGTGAATCCGGCAATTCCCCAAGCGCCCTTTGAAAATCAATAGGGTCCATCAGGCATCTGGGGCAGAACCATTTAATCGGTTCCGGCTCCCTACGAGAGAGGATTGGTGTCGTAAACTCAAGCCGCAGCAGAAAATGATCTGTCCATGACATGGGCAATGCTTCTAAGCCCCTTAATTTCAGATCATACCTCAACTGTTCCGAGAGAAAAACCAGATCAGGTGTGTGTCCCCCCTCATGGGTTGGGCCCTCGATTACTTGTGTCAGGTCCATGGTTGCCATGGAGGCCATGAACTCCCGCGCCAACCCAGAGGACTCACCGAGTGACGGCACATTGAAGTGTTCTAGCGTTTTCGGTGCCATTATAACATCTAGCGGTTACTAAATGAAGGGTAGTAAGTCAAGGATTACCTGCACAAATATTTATAGTCACAAGCTACAGCAAAGTTACTTGAAAAAAATGAGCTGGTAGTGGTTAAAGCTTGGGTTTTCTGTGATCAATTATATAAATTCACATTTGATTAATGAACAAGGGATACAGAAGCACAAAAATATGTAACTGTGTGGAACAGTCCTTTACTCACCCTCCAAAAACCACAAGCCAAACATCATTAAACATCCAGCTCTAGATAGAGGCCCAATATATATTTAGAAAGGATTCTTAAGCTAGCACACTCTCTCCCCACTACACTGGCTGGCTAAACTAGGTCACTCATAATTGCTAAACCATATTGCCTATGTTCCTTCTCGATTTTAGCAGGCCTGGAAGACTGCAAAAAGGATTGGTTGAGACTTCAGCCTTTTTTATGCTTAGCCTGAGTGGGCACTGCAAATTTAATCAAATATGGAAAATGTCACAAAAATGGGGGAATGCAGATATTGTACTAATACTGTTATATCTTGGAAGATCTGGTCAGCTTCTAAAGATAGTTGAGATTGCATTGTTAACTGTTTGAGATGATTTGGACAATATCAAAAACTTCCATTTCCAAAGAGCATCCAGATCATTTCTTTCCTTTTTGCTATTTTTTTTTTATTTCACTGATTTTCTACCCAAACTAGCTCACCCTAAGCCTTGTTTTAAGTCCAAGCATTGGTTTGTCAATCAAGGAGAAATCCTTTTAGGGAACGGGCAATTTTCACAAAGTAAATTCTCCGATAGCAACAGAGGTATTAGCAGGATTTATATGTGGGCAAGGACTTCATGCTGAAAGGGCAGCCAGAAAAGGAAGAGGCTTAAAGAGGACATGATCTGAAACTTGACCCCTCTCTCTCTCTCTCTCTCTCTCTCTCTCTCTCTCTCTCTCTCTCTCTCTCTCTCTCTCTCTCTCTCTCTCTCTCTCTCTCTCTCTCTCTCTCTCCCTCTCTCTCTCTAGGTTTGGGAAATGGATCCCTGCTGGGATTTCCTTTCAAAACTGACTTGTAACCTGATTTAAGGTCAGATCATCAACAAGATCATCAACCTTCTGCATGTGTTTCATGCATGTATGGGTGGGTGCATGTATTGGGCATAGGGTGAAGCAAAAGGTGCACAGTGTTTGTCCTTGGAGACAGTATAATCAGTAGCTATAAGGGAGAAGAGGCAATGATCTGATGGGGACTATGGAGTTTCCAAATGTTCATAGTGCAGTTGCTCTAGAAATGCTTCTTGTAGTACAATCTGAGAAGAGACACACCACTGCTGTGCAAAAACTGCAGGAAGACAAACAGGGGGGAAGCCTTATCCTACAGCAAAACCAAGGTAAAAAAAAAAGTATTGACTGGGGAGTTTGCAGTGAGGGGTTATCTGTACATCTCCCTTAGTAAGTGTTACCTTAGCAGAATGGGGGGATTGGGGAATCAAAGGAAACAAAGCAGGTTGGGGTTTTCTGGTTTGTTTGTTCTTTTGTTTTGTTTTGCATGTGTGTGTGTGTGTGTGTGTGTGTGTGTGTGTGTGTGTGTCTGGATAAACAAGAGTTTAACCAAAAAGGGGAATATTACTTAGTCTTAGCTCCTTTCATTTTTTCCTTTCAGTCTTATTCTTTTCTGCCAGCCTTTGAATGGAGGCTACAGGGTGTGGGGCTGTTTTAATAGTGTGTAAAGCAGCACATCTGTATGGCAATGTTCTCTGTATGGCAATGCAGCTGGGAGCAATACAAGCATACAGCAAAACATAGGACTAAGTGCAAAGGAACACATTGTGGCTACTGTTGCAAGGATTATGAATGCAGATAGTCCTAGCTCAATGTGAGATTTATCAGAGCACCTGGATCTGCACTGTAATTTTTTTCTATATCTTTTTATCTACCAACTGGATTTTTGCACCATGGGCCTGATAGTCCTAAATTTTGTAGCATAAGATTCTATACTTCTAAAGTTTAATCCAGAAATCACTCTTAATTTGCAGACAAAGCCAGTGAGGGAACAGACTGAAATGGACAATGATTCAGTAATTCTATTTCCAGCTGCTGCTATAATGAACAAAGAGAAGAAATATCTCATGGGTCTATATAAATACGATTGTATTAGCGTGCATAGTTGTGATTAATAAAAGGGATATCAGAATGAGACATTTATAGCTTCGTTCAAATCAGAAGCCTAGATTGTGTTTTGCAGAGGGTATAAATTTTAATAGTGACTTAGCAGATTTTATAGTTGTTGCTGCTGCTATTTTTTTCCATCTGATTTTGGAATTAGGCAAAACTTGCATTCCTATTTGTATCATGAATACTATTCACTGATTAAGTGACATGCCACTGAAGTTTATACAGATTTCCTGTATTATTGATTTTACTTCATAATAACTTTCCTGGTGAGATAGTTTAAGGTGAGAAAAAGTCCAAAGTCATCCAGAGAAATTCATAACTGAACAGAAACTGGAACCTGATTTTCCCTTTCCTTCTCCATAACATTAAGCCACAGAGGTTCCTAAAGCTTGTTCTTCTATCCATCTTATTATGGGGGTGTGCAGGGTATCCACAGGGGAGAGTCAAAAAAAGTCTCACTTAAAAAACAGGCAGAGCTTTTATTGCAGTTTTAATCGCCATTTTGGCTTTTTTGACCATACCTAGTGGATATCCTGCAGGGGTGATATGTTTTTAAATTAAAACAATTAAAGCCATCAGATGGTAACTCAATAATATCACTAGAGATAATGTTGCTGATGATGGGGGTGAAGGTTTGTTTGTTGTTGTTATGAGAGAGACAGACAGACAAACAGACAGACAGAGACGGATGGAGAGAGAGAGAATATTTGAAGAGTGGTGGCTGGTTAGACAAAATGAATTTATTTAACTCAACAGAGCCTTAACACCTTTATTTTAAAGACTAACTTTGCAAAAAATATAAATTTAACTTTTTAGAATCACAGAAACAAGAGCATCAACAATTTGCTGCTGAATTTCAGCAACATAATCCTAACAGACATTGGGACTGCAAAACTAAGGCTGGGGCCTTGGGCTGGTCATCCCATCTTTTATTAATCTTTTGAGAGACCATTTATAAATCATCATGTACAGTTCCAGACATGCAATTGTGTTTGATTATCAAAAACTGAGTAGAGAAAAGTTTTTCCTCCTTTGTCATTATTAAAATCAGAGTAAGGTGTCTTTCCATGCAGAGTTAAAACAGCTGTATTCCTAAGACAGTTTATGTGATTTAAAGGCTTCTCCAGTTGCTTTTTCTGTTTTGTACAAATATATTATCTACATGGCTAGTCATGGCTTCCCTTGTGGATACAAGTAGAGGCTATACATGTGGAAACAACTGGAAAACATAGACCTTTCTGGAGGATGTGACTGGTTTAATCGTTCAAAGAGAGTGGTGTGCTCACATCATCTCTTTCAAATTCTTTGCATAGTCCTAAACATTTTTTTATCCAACAGATAATTAAACTGTGGAATTCACAGCCAAAATTATGTCAAAATAATAGCACATGTATCTGTGAATATATGGCAGTCTCTAAATTTGATTTATCAAGGAAAATAAATAATGATGTCATTTTGCAAATGGTGTATTATGTAGTGACACAAGCATTGATGATGGTGCCATGCATGTTGATATTTGTTTCCCACTACCCCTCTGAACTGTTCATTGTACCAATAAAGACAATTTTAAAAGCAGACCAGTTAAATTCATGGAGAATAGAGCCATCAATGGCTTATAGTCTTCATAGTGAATCTTATCTCTGGAATCAAAAGCAGCATTCCTTAAATGCCATTTAATAAGGATCAACAGTGGAAAAGAGCCATAACCCTCATGTGAACTTCCTGAATGTTTTCCGTTGGCTACTCCATGATGCAGTCTTTCATAGTAGGGATCATAAGCAGGACCCATCTCATCCTGTGGTGATAGATTTATCTGTGTAAGGATGCTTTGTCCTGGGTTTGCCCTGGTTTTCTTCTATGCTTTGCAGTTGGAGAATATTTTGCATAACTCATGGCATAAGGAGGATAGATCAGCCTGGAATAAAATTGTGGTTGCTAGCCATTCCAATGGGGGTGTAAATAACTAATGAATAAGTAACTAGTGAAGAAAGGCTCATAGAATGCTATAGCAGAAATGTTTTTAGTATATAAATCTACTAAAGTCCTCACATGAGGGGAATTAAAGCAATCACATAAGGATGATTATTTATTCTATTTTACTAGTAAACAGGAAGAGGAAGCAATATGCTAGCCTTATATAATATGAACAGATTCTGTATTGGTTTGGGGCTGTTGATTATAAAGAAAATGTATCACTTGCAGTGTATCCAACTATTTTGATGTTCCTTCGGCAGCTGATTCAGCCATCACTCCCAGTGGTCTGCTTGGGTCAGCTGCAGCAGGCAGGATCAATCAAAGCGTGCCAGGCTATGTGTGTTTGTTGCCAAACAAGGAAAAGCCACAGCAATGGACACAGTGGAAGATTTTCCCTTGAGCCAACACGTTTCAGAAATGATCCACTGGGAGATTCTGTTATTGTTGTTTCTTGCCAGCCTTTTCATTTCTAATCCCTTCCAACTTTTTATTATTATTATTATTATTATATATGAATTTTGTTTACAGTAATAAAATCTAATAGAAACTGAAGTTAAAGAAATCATTTGCTTCAGGCATCAAGTCACAAGATGTAGGCACCAAGTTAATCAGGAGCATTATGCAAGTTTATTTGTTAGTTTGACAATAAGAATTTATATCAACTTCTACTTTGTAAATAGTTTCTAACAATTTTTTGTTGAATAATTATCAGAAATCTTCATGCACTTAGTGGAAAGGCGTCAATAAATCAATTTTGGGTATTAAGGTTTGATTACTGTACTTGTGAAGTTTGACACTATGAAACAGCCAGTGCTCTTACAGTATTTCTGAATGCTCTGAGGTAATTCAGATTGAGCCATACTGTAGTTAAACAAACACATGACTATCACACGCTGCAATGATAATTTATCATTCATGGCCTGAGCTATGCCAGTCATAAGTTATGTAGTACCCAGAATGGAAAATGCATTTTTGGAATGCTGCAACTTATCTTTGATGATTATCAGTATACAGTTGTTTGAAAGCATATATTGCTTAATGCATTCCTTTATGGAGACTGAGTTTAGCAATGTTATATTATTCTGTACTTTATTTTGATTTATGCATTAAAATATAAGATTTTAAAACATAAAAAACACATTTTAGCACTTCCCATATGTTCTTCCAAAGCATAGAGAAGGTTTGGGTTCAACTAACTCTCTTGGTAAACTCCCTTGATAGAAGGTCTGGGGGCTAAATTGTATGATGAACGGTTGAGGGAGTTAGATATGTCTAGCCTAGCAACAGGAAGGATTAGGAGGACATAATAACTGTCTTTCAGTACTTGAAGGGTTGTCACAGAGAAGACGGGGTTATTTTCCAAAGCACCAGAGGGAAGAACAAGAAGTAACAGGTGGAAGCTTGTTAGAGAGACCCAACCTAGAAGTAAGGAGAATTTTTCTGATAGTGAGATCAATTAATCAGTATAGCTTGTCTCCTGGAGTTGGCGGATTTTCCCTCACTGGAAGTTTTCAAAAATTAACTGAACAACCATTTGACCGGGATTGTATAAGGGCTCTTGCCTTGCACAGGGGGTGGGACTAGAAGATCTCTGAGGTCCCTTCCAGCTCTATGTTTCTGTGGCTACCCATTGCATGGATCCATCCTTCATGTACACAATTACATATAATAAACCTTCTCATGGCCATAATTAAAATGTACCTCCATTTCTATGATCTGCTGTTTGTGCAATTTGATTGTTAACCAAACCCCACCATTCAAAGAATTTGCCTATATTTGCTCAGCCTAGCACTATCACACATTAAGGAGATTGTTAGTTTTCCTGTCAGAAAATGATACTTGGAGGAAGAAGAAAAAAACCAGGATAATCCATGAATCTTCTTTCTTAACTTAATCCCATTAAACCCTACAAATAGCATAATCTTTAGCCTTGTGGTTGAGGAGGAATAGAAATCAGCAATTAAAGCAGCAAAATATACATAGCCAGGATAGAACAGCTATCTGGTCTAGTCACAAAACAAGGCAAATTTAAGAAGTATACTCTTTGACTTAACTCCAAAGCAAATCAAATGTATTATTTTAATCAAAGATCAGCATACCACTCTCCCCTGGTAAAATTGATAAAATAAAAATCTTGCAATGAGTTTTGACTACCACTCTAGTTGCACTAGTTGTTGCCATGCTTTCACAGCAGTCACACAAAATTTGGTTTTGGTACTGATCGTAGCATAGTTTGAGCCTCACAAAGAGGATTGGGATGTATTGCATCAGGAGCAATATGTAATCCTTACACCCAGTGCTTTTTTTGTAAAAGAAAGAAAGAAAGAAAGAAAGAAAGAAAGAAAGAAAGAAAGAAAGAAAGAAAGAAAGAAAGAAAGAAAGAAAGAAAGAAAGAAAGAAAGAAAGAAAGAAAGAAAGAAAGAAAGAAAGAAAGAAAGAAAAGAAAAAGGTGCTGGAACTCACACACATCATATAACCTGCCTTGCCTACCCTACAAGATTCCATGCAAAAAAGGTGCCGGAACTCATTTCTGGGCGTTCTATGACAAAGAAAAAGCCTTGCTTACACAGATCCTCTTAAAAACTGCAGTAAAACATTATAGATTGGATGGTTTCTATTTCCTAAGAGTCATAAGAGCAGATGTGTTCTGTTAGTGAGCATTTACTGAATATTCCCTATAATAAAGTCAATGGGAATACACTGTGCCTAACTTTAAAAAATGCCTTTCTGAATCCAGGGAAGTTTAACCTGTCTAAACAGTGTGGAGACTGCCATGTGCCTCTCACTATCAGGCAGGACAGTTCCAGGAAGCAGTGCTAACTTTGGTTTGGTATTCAGCATCAATCAACCTTTTAAAGACTGTCTTTTTGCCTGATCAAACCTTATGATAGCAAATCTGTAGTGAGCACAGAACACCCCAGTCTTTGATTTACTGTTAGTATCCATGATGAGACGTGGTTGCCCTTCCAAATTAAGAGAACCAGACCATTAAGGAAGAATGTTACCTCCAGCCAATTTGTAATAACTTCTATTTTGGGCACTCCTGTTCTCAGGCCTACCTTCTGTGTCAGTTCAGAAGGTAAAGAAGATGACCTTGACGGAGTGTGTGTGTGTGTGTGTGTGTGTGTGTGTGTGTGTGTGCGTGCGTGCAGCCTGGCTGACAAGAGGTGAAACATATTTTAAATCTAGATAACATTTGGAAGTGGCTTAGGCAAAGACAAGGAGGAGGAGATGCAGCAAATTAGATTTGCAAGGTTCTGCCATTAGTATAGCCAATCTCAGCAAAAGTAGTTTTAATCTTCCTGGGGAATTGATTTCTTGATTGGCCTACCCAATGGGTAGACTGACAACAGTCTTGCAAATCTGATTGTGTTGGTCTTAAAATATTTTCACACTTTGTTGCCCTCACAACAGATCTTTCATACTTCGATCAAGGTCATCTTCCTTACTTTCTATAGTTGGAATACACTTTACTTTCTATAGTTGGGATACACTTTACAGCTGATAGAATGGACCTTAAACATTTTCTCTGTGTAGACTCAAGAGAATCTTTCTACATAAAAAGTCCCACTTGATCATCATAGAAAGTTTGGGCAAGGATTTTAATATTAACAATTCTTAGGTATGCCTTATTAATTCCTTTGGTTGGTTATTTATTTTAGAGGACTATTCCTTATCAATACAATATTTAGATGCATAGATTTTCTCCAGATATTAGGATGAAAAGTTTTTCCTAAATTTATGTCCTGAAAATACATTGGATGATACCCTTCATCCTCCTCCATTGCTTGAATGTCCACGATCACAGAGTAGTGATCCTCCAAAAGGATCAGGTTTTTTTTAAAAAAAAAAACTGCTTCTGAGGAAAAAAGTGAAAGCTATGGTTCCAATTTCTCTGTGTAATTCCACAATTTAACTGATCCAGTTTGACTGAGTGCTTATGAGCCATCAAATCAGTGTCAATCTTTAGTCATCACATAGATAAATTTTGTCCATGATGATCTGTTCCTAAACTGATCCTTCAGATTTTCCAACAGTACACTTCTCGCCACTGTAACTGAGTTCATCCCCTTTGGCATCTTCTTCTTCTCTTTCTTTCCATCTTACCCAAACCATTTTCCAGAAAGCTAGTAGTCTGCATAATATGTCCAATGTCATTTGTTGTCATTTGTGCCTTAAATAAGAATTCTAGGTTGATTTGTTTGATGGTCTATTTATTTGTTTTCTTGGCTGTCCATGTTGTTCTCCACAAAATTCAAAACTATTAATACCCTTTCCAATTTTCACTATCATACAGTGTCACAGGGAATATTATTGCCTGCCCTGTTGTGATCTTTATAGGTGCAGACATATTAGAACATTTGAATATATTTTCCAAGGTCTTCATGTTAGCATATTCTTTTACCAAGAAAACCACAAAGATAGAAACATTCACACACAAGTACATAAAACTGGAAATAGTATAATTACAAATATTATTTGTCATCTGACTTGGCTCTGAGATGTACAGAAAATTATGTTTCAAGAGTAACCATTTTGTAATGAAAAGCCAGCTTGTTTCAGCATAGATGCTGAATAGAATGCACTATGTAATATAGTTGTTGTGAGCCGCCCTGAGTTCTCCAGAATAGGGCGGCATAGAAGTAAAATCAAATAAATAAATAAATAAATAAATAGTCCTTGAAACTATTCAGTGTGTAACTACTGTATATGTAGCTATGTGTAACTAGGTAATTGTATAAACTTCAATAATAATAATAATAATAATAATAATAATAATAATAATAATAATAATAAAGTTGGAAGGGACCTTGGTGGTCATCTAGTCCAACCCCTTGCTCAGGCAGGAAACTTTACCATTTTGGACAAATGGCTGTCCAGTCTCTTCTTAAAAACTCTCCAAGGGCATATGTAAAACCTTGGCAAACCACCTTGTCATAGCAAAAGCTGAGAAGAATGCAATTAAATAGAGTTTTGCCAGTTTGTTTAAGAATAAAGAAGAATCTTATTACACTTTTACAGATCAAAGCATGGTTCAAGAAGGTACAAGACTTCAGTTCTTATTAATTTGGAACAAATAATAGATGTTTACTATAAAGCATAAATATAACCTGAAGACTCTGCTTTGCACTTTCTCTTAATGCCTTGAACTTAAACTGCAGGAACTTCATTCACCTTGTTGTCCTCATTTCTTGCTAGTTTTTTAAAAATTTCCACATAAACTAGGCATCACAAATAGGAATGCTCAAGAGACATTTAGGAGCATTTTGTATATACTTCAGTAGGCTTTTTTTTTTTCTATCTTGGGGGCCATAGGATCTGCAAAGGATTTTCTAATCCACTACAGATCTAAGGACTGGTGAACTGATGCAGTGTAGTTGGAATGCCTTGGTAAAGATAAGTATTTCCAATGGCATATTCCTGCAAGTTGGAAGAGAATCAGCCTGAAGAGAACATATAAGCAAGCAATTGCTTAAGGAATTGGAAGAGCCTCCCAAAGGAATCCCTGGGAGAGTAGTGGATTTTAAGTGTGGAATGTATGAGGTAAGATATTTAATGCTTGGAAACAAGAAACTAGAGATGAGTTTGTAAAGTAAGGGCCACTGCTTTTGGTGATTGGATTGAATTGGACTGAAACATGAGAGCCAAATGAGGTGGCATATTTTATTATGGTTGTTTATTACCAATGGCCACTTCTCTTTTAAGAAATCATGGCTCATTATTGTCCCCAGGAATGTTTGCAGAATCTTAAGGTTTACAAAATTAGAAATAAGATTTTACAACAAATTTAGGAAGATAGAAAAAGAGAGAGGAGGCAAGGCAGGGCAGGGAGGGGAGGGGAAGAGAGAGGAAGGGAGAGGGAAGAAACAAGCAGAAATGAGAACTAAGCACACTCAGTAATCATTAAATGTGGAACATAGTTATGAGTTGACAATATACACCAAGGTTAGGTCCAGATCCTATTTGTTTCTACTCATCTAATTTAATACTGCTTCTGTCATTTAATATATTTTTTTTCCTCCAGGCTATGCGGTTCGCAAGCAACAAGTCATTACAACCTGCTCGTCTCAAGGTATGTGGCAAACTAGCAAATGAGCTGATGGTTCCCTATGTTTCTGCAATTTTTATTCTCTAGAATAACATAAAAATTGTGAAGCACTTAAAAAGGTTTGGAAAGCAATGGAAAGGTCTGTAAAGGCACTGAATTCTGTTCATATATTCCAAATGAAGTGGAATTAAATGTGTGTCAAAGAGATGGGGTTATGCTTCCTGATTTTATTTAATTAGTTCCCAAGCTTCCCTATCCAGCAGGAAATTAACAGAGAAGGACATTTCTGTTGAAAGGGAAATTGAAAGGAACCTGCTGACAGAAAAATAGTGCTATGACCAGATCCTGGATCATGCAAGATTGTATTGGCATTCAAGCACAAACAAGCAGAACTTCCCCTTAAAAGCTTGCTGGAATGATCAGGACTGATAGATTCCAGTTCACCTTTAACATGTACTTTTTGAGTACAAAATGTGGACGGCAGCCTTGTCACCCATGTTTAAAAAAAACCCAAGAGCTTGAAAGAAAATTAGAAATTAATCTGTTCCTATTGAGTAAAACATTAAAAGGAAATCCTTTAAATCTGAATTATTGAAGTAACCAGAGCAGGTCTACCTTGAACTGTATTTTCTATTAGAACTTTTTTCATTCCAGTTCGCATCAGTTATGAATCTTATTTTCATGCAAATGGGAGAATGGTCTATCTTGACCAGAATAAAGTCTCATTTAATCCAGCATTCAGTCTCCATCACTAGTTAACCAGATGCCTCTAGAAAGTAGAGTTTCATGAAAATTATTTTCCAAGCCTTTGTAATAGAAGAGTTATAGCTCAATGATACATGATGCTTTTACAAACAATACCCAGTTCCATTTCCAAACTCTTCAAAAGAGCTGGAAAAGACTCATGGTGGGTGTTAAGTACTTCGTTCGTTTGCGAATGATGAAGACACATGGCGATGTTCAACAGCTCTTTATTCTTCTTCTAACAACACCTAAATGAAAACAAAAGGCTCGCAGGCCCCGTTATATGGCCAGAAACCCATACAATGACAAGCAACAGTAACAGAGCACTTTCGCGCCTTGCGCATGCACACAAGGCCGGTGCCGCTCAGTCTGGTCCCGGGCAGCTTTGGAATGCCCGGGACCAATGCAACATCCCGAGCCTGCTTTTGCAGGCTCGGGACACAACACCCCTTCCCTCCTAGATGTAACATACCTTGCGCACACACATGTACGCCATTCATTAGGAAGAGTGTCATACAGTTTCAATAATCAAATGCAAGGAGTGTGGAATACTCGAGTCTGCCCTCAGGCAACCCCCTTCAATCTTTAGTAATACAATAATGTATCCAAAATTAAAAAAAAATACAAATAATCTACGAGTTACTCCCTTTATTCAGGACCCTCATGAACAGAACCCTCATATTTGACAGCAACTTCACAAATTCTCTCAGATGTTTGGGTGGGCACTTGGCCCACTGCGACCTTCTAAGGCCGGAGAGATTGCCTGGCCCACCTGCTCGCCCACCAGGCTAGGCAGGCCGGGGCGTTGCCGTCCTAGATTTCCAGGTGACCCCGGTGAGGGTGCCTGGCCCACCTGCTTGTCTACCTGCTGCCCCGAATACCTGGTTGACCTGCCCCGCTGCTGGCTGGCTGGACCCTCTAAGTCCAAGCCAGCATACCATGGAGGGGTGGAAATCCCCGATTCCACAATGGACCCCTCTTGGGAACACTGTCCCTTGAGCCCATGGCCAGCAGATGGAGAGGGCTGGGTAGTGAAAGTGAGTATTAGATTCGATGGCCTGAGTTTAACTCGAAGGCCACTGCTGCTACATATCCTTTTGAATGTGTTAATTGAAATAATTGAGAGAGCGCACCCAGTGTCCAACTCCATTGATAAGGAAACCCCTTGCAACCTTACGTTAATGGAAAGTTTCTTCTTAAGGGGCTTATGTGTCCCTGTCCTCAAAATACTCCTGTGCAATGTGCAGAAACCCACCCTGGGGACCCTGGTACCTTTCAGACGCAATTCTTCATGAGGTTGGACCTTCTGGCAACCCAAACAGATGGATGCGATGTGGCCTTGCCTGCCACACGCTCTGCAAATGGCAGAGCAGAACCTGCGGTCAGCTCGCTTGTGGCGTTCTCCACACCCGAAGCATTGAAGAGATGCTGGGGCCTTGTCCGGATGTTCCTTCTGCCTCCTTTCAGCTGGCTGGTGAAGCCTATCCACCTCTTCTTCAGGATCCACTTCCGATCCTTCTTGAGCGTCCTCTTGATGGACGGTGGCTGTATCTCGAGGGTTCTTGGTGAGCCGTAAGGCCTTCACAGCCCCGCCTGCTGCTTCCTCAGCTATCACCTCTTGTAGCGCATCTTGGAAAGAGACATCTTCTTTTTCAAAAATCTTCTGTTGTAAGTTTCTGTTCCTTAAACCGCATATGAAGCGATCTCACAGCCTCTCTTCCAGTTCCTTGAACTCACAAGGTCTGGCTGCTTGCCTTAAAGCCGCAATAAAATCCGCAGCAGATTCACCCAGCCTCTGGTCTCTCTGCTCGAACGCGTGCCTCCAAGCAATAACAGATAACTTTGGCTGGAAGTGTTCCTTTAACATTTTCTTCAAGTTAGTATATGTTACTGACTCCAGAGGTGCAGGGGCCACCAGATTATCTGTGATTTCAAAAGCTTCCTATCCACAGAGACACAAAAGAGTTGCAGCCTTCAAGCCGTCTTCTCTAATTTGATTTACTCTGAAGTAATTCTCCACCCTTGCTATGTAATAATTCCATCTCTCTGGGTGTGAGACATCAAAATCAGACAAACGGTCAATCTTTGCCATTATACTATTACAACCTTCACCACTCGCTCCTCTGCAAACTGCTATTGGGGAAAGGGTCCTTTAGCTGAGCTCACTCTCCAGCGATGCTATACTGGCAGGCTGGGATGCTGATTCAGATGCCGTCTTCCTTTCTTCAGGACTTCCTGGGTAAGTCCTTAAAGCTTTTTCTTCAGGTTACAAAGGATCCCAACTTTGTCACCAGTGTTAAGTACTTCATTCGCATGCGAATGATGAAGACACATGGCGATGTTCAACAGCTCTTTATTCTTCTTCTAACAACACCTGAATGAAAACAAAAGGCTCGCAGGCCCCTTTATATGGCCAGAAACCCGTACAATGTCAAGCAACAGTAACAGAGCACTTTCGCGCCTTGCGCATGTGCTCAAGGCCAGCGCCACTCAGTCTAGTCCCGGGCAGCTTTGGAATGCCCGGGACCAATGCATGGAAAGCTCCCACCAGCCATAGAAATCGGTACCTGCAATGCTCCCAGATTTTGAATGTATAAAATATATATATATAAGCTGACTGGGAAAGCCAGGAACTGCATATCCAAAGAATGCCCAATTGGGGCAAGTGGATTACAAGCCTTAATAATATTTAAAGAGGTCTTGAGGAAGAATGCTAATTGAACCTCCCTGATTTCCTTTCTCCTTTTTTAGTTCATTGAAATCAATGACTCAGTGAAGAAGAGAATAAGAGAACTCAAAATATTTACATTATTAATGCAATAATTTTTAATTTATCAGTTCTGCTAGATCAGGGGTTCTCAACCTTGGCAACTTTAAGACTTGTGGACTTCAACTCCCAGAATTCCTCAGCCAGCGCTGGCTGAGGAATTCTGGGAGTTGAAGTCCACAAGTCTTAAAGTTGCCAAGGTTGAGAACCCCTGTGCTAGATTGAGGGAAATTTACTGACCCCACTGGTCAAATGTTGAACCATATTTAGATGAGGGCTTTCTCCACTGATGGTCTGTGGTAATTATGTACTTTAAAAATATCCCGTTGATACAGAACTCTGATAAACTATAGATTGCTCACTTTGTGTACCACTCAAAGTATCCGTGTTAGAGTGAGCAGGACCATTTTTTCACTTTGCATTTTGGAATGTGTCTGTCTGTCCGTCTGTGTATGTGCACTAGCAGAATGCCTTTAAAAATCCCTCGAGACACAACATTAGAATAAACTTCTGTCTGTTCTGTGGCTGAGTAAATGGGTAGAGGATGCCTCTATCCATTAAAGAGGAGATAAAAACAGCAAAAAAAAATCAGCTGTCAGAGATAGGCTACCAGGCTAGGAAGCTAAGATGGTAGTACTTATAGTAACAAAGAACTTTAATTGAGGAGTATTGGACTTTGATGTGAAATAACTTAGATATGTAAATTGAGGTGTTTCTGCCCTGAGCACATGTGAAGTCAAGGAGAGGAGGATCCATTTCTTGTTTTGAGGGGGTGGGTGGTAAATCTCTTCCTTGGTGTGGTGTTTTATTAGGGGGTCTGGCCTCAAAGTGAAGTATTGTGATTTCCCTTATCTTGAAGAGGTTCCATTTTATATTTGCTTGTCAGTGCCAGCTGATTTCCTGGAGAAAGTCATTTAATCAGTTGCAACCCAAGTGTCAAACGGCAGCAAAAAAAGCTTTTATCTATATCTTTATTTGAGGTTGCTGGTAGATGAGAGGTGGTTGATGTTGATGTGTGACCTCACTAAGGGAGGTGTCATAAGGGCTTTTATTGTTCCAACAACATAATGCATTTTCCTCCATTTGGAGGAGATTAAGAGGCATTTTCCCTAATTCCTAATCCCATTTGCAAAGAAAAGAAGGGCAACGATATTGCACACTGTGTAACCAAAAAGTTTTCCTGCATTTGATATAAACTTTATTGAGGCCAATGAACCAAAGATCAGAATTGGTAGTACTACTGCATGCAATTTACTATAATTTTTAAGATTTCATATACTTCCAAATGGATATGCTACCAAATGGAATAAAGTGAAGCTATTACATATCTCTAATCTTGTTTCTTTTCTGGAAAGATGTACAAATGGAAAATAGTAATGTCTGTACCTTATATACAATTCTACCGGTATGTATGACACGATGATTATACAGTAAAAGCCTACTTACTGTGGACAGAATTGACAATTGACCTTTATTCCCGTCTCCAATTTATGAACTTTCAGGCAATCTACCCTTTGTTCCCTGCTGTCCTAATCTCCTTGCACTTTTTCAGCAACCTTTTTGTCCAGGAAACAAATTTAATAAGCATAATTAAGCTATATCTCAAAGAGAATGAACAGAAAGGATTCACCTGTAATAGAAAGAAGAAGAAAAAACACCCCTTCCTTCTTCAAAGGAAAAGGAAGGACTGTGAGAGCGATTACTTGGTTTCATTGTTTGCAAAGAGACTACAAGAAATTCTAAAACACATCAGTAAATGCCCAGAGGCTCTCAGCTAAATTTCCCTGTTTGATGAGGAAATATCAAAGGCAAGGAGACATGGCTGTCATAACATGTCTTTACTTCCTGGCAGCATTTCATCCTTTGCAGCTCAATTCTGGGGGGAAAACAATTGAGCTGGATTAAGATTGATCCATCCCATAACCCTAATATAACTTTTCTTGAAAAGAAGCAGAAAGGTGGCATAGATATACAAGAAATCAGCTCCTGAAAAGTAATTCTGTCTTTTACTATTAAATAAATGAACAGATAAACGAACAGTAATGGAAATAATAGAAAACAAACAAGATCTGAAGGAACTGAAAACAGTTGAACAAAAAGTTGATGGCCTTGTAAAATGAAGAGGTGAACCAGATATAAGCTTGCTGAAGTTACCTAGTTTGGGTAATGAAACGTCTGCAAGAAAACAGCCGAGCTCAGAGAGCACCAGGGAGCCCTCACTTCAGCCCTGAGCTGCAAATATTCTCCTTGATTGGTACTGTGAAAATCTACTCACTGCTGAAGGCTTTCATCCTCCCCCCCTCCACTGTTGTCTTTATTGTTCAAAGGCTGGAATGTGTGATGACAAACTGAGATGGAAGAAGAGAATTATTCAATATTGAATGGAAGCTGTGTGGTTGAACAGAAAGTTACTCACACAAGTTTATGCTGCTGCCTAGTTGTTGCCAAGTTTGTTCGCAACCCTGCCCTTTCCTGTAATTAATTGACCTCAGGTTTGGAGGTTGCATAGCAAGTTGCACTGGGGAAAAAAGAGATGTGGAACTGCCTTTTCTGTATATATTTTCACTTTTTGTATCTATGGAATAGAATATTTGTATGCTGTGCAATCTGAAGTGTCTTTTCCAAAATTCACTGACTACAAAATTATTATTTATTTTAGGAACCCAGGTGGCAGTAGAAGTTCATAGTAGCAATTCTACTCCACAATTATTCAAGAAGATCTCCTCTGACAAAGGTATGTGGCTTTTTAAAAACAGACTGCTTTAAAAAGAAAGAGAGAGGTTAGATTAAATCATACCATATTAAGCAGCTGGCATTACTCAGGGTTGCCTCAGGAAATCCCTATTTTGTATCTGCATATTGCTATGAAATCACTAATTGGTTTTAGAAAAACTACTCTCTTTCAGCCTGAATTCCCCTTTCTGTAATATGAAGCCAATAATGATTTACTTTATAGACCAGTCATAAAGTTGACAAGAAGTAATGTACGTGAAATGCTTTCAGTAATTGGGAGCACTATATAAATTAACAGAGTGCAGCACAGAAAAGGAACTAATTCTCAGCAATTCCTTGCTTAAAAAAACATTCTGGTTGTAAAGATTTATAGGTAGTCCATGTTCCCCAAGTAAAGAAAGCAAATTAGCCTCAAACTAATTTGCAAATAGATTATTAGGGCTGTTCCCCTCCCCTTCATTAAGAAATCAATTCTATGAGATATGAGTATGTTCTTCATAATAGTAAATTTGACTGCTGGTAACTATTCAGATGGGTCCATGAAGGTTGGGGGTCAGGTTAGAGCTGTTTGTTTTAGGAAGTAATTTACTGTTGTCTTCTTCTCAGGTTTTGGGGGGGGGTTTGTTTGTTTTTTTTTACTTTTTCAGACTAGTGTGCAACCTTGAGAATTCCTTAAGGTCCCCCATCATAAACATTAGCCAAGTCTGACCGTGCTTTCTTCATAAAGATTGGCCAAGATTGATTAACTACTGCAGCCTACAGATCCCTAAGTCAATAAATAGGTTGCTTCAATAAAAGGAAAATAAAAAAAATGTTATTGAGTTGCCTAAGAAGTGCCTTTTTACTTAGAAAATCTTAAATGGACACTACCAAAAGTCCTTGTTCAAGCAATACTGTTAGATACTTTTTATGGGGTAGAAGAATCAATTGCAGACATAGTCAACAGTAAATATTTTCATTAAAAACTTCCAGTTCAATGGAAGAATGATACAAAATGGATAAGATTAAGCTTAAACATTATTGTCAATTCTCCATGTTGGTCAAATCTGCTTTCAGCTATAGTGTTACTTAAATTCAAGATCAGTTTTTCAGACAGTTGTATCCAGTATCTAATCATGAGAGAGATTAATGTCCTAGATCAGGGCTGTCAAACTGCCTGCCACGGGCCAGATGCATCATGCCAAAACCGTGCCCACCCCATTGCCAGCAATGGAAAAAAAAGTTGTGATATGTTGCGACACATCACATGATGTTGCGAGTTTGACAGCCCTGTCCTAGATTCCCCACATCCCCACAATATTTACTGTAAGAGGAAATTTACAATTGATTCTGGTTTTCTAATTTTGATCAATTGGACATTCCAATTACATCCCATTTATATCCAATCAATTTCTCTATGCTTTCCTATTGTAATACTTGATAATTAAAAGAAAGAGTTGGATAGATTGAGGAGAGAAAAATATCAAAAATCATCTAGAGTCTAAGTAAAACAATAGGCCCATTTCAGATGAAAATTTTGCAAAGCTATGACACAAATAATGATTACATCATCAACTCCTTGATATACATACTCATGAAAAAGTATATATTTTTGTCCAGAACACCGCTCAACATGTGTTATTGTGGTGGGGAGACTTGACTGTAAAGACTTTCTAATAGCAAAGAACTCTAACAGGTCTCCAGCCTGATGTTTTCCAGTTGTGTGCTACCAAAACTTCCACAACTTTTCAAGCCAGCATATTAGAATATGCATTTTTCTGTCTACCTAATTTGTTCATATTTCTTTCACAATGTCACAGCTTTTCAAGTGAATAGAAAGAGCAGACCCCGCCCACCCGGACAGAAAGATCAGCATGGTAACTACATTATATTGTCTGTCCCGTTTTTTCCAACCAACTGTCTGTATATATGTCTATCTGTGTACCAGCAAGAAAACTCTCTGAACACAAATCAGAATGGGATCAAATATGGCACGGCAGAAAATGTCAGGAAAAAAAATGAGTTTGTAAATGGATCAGTCCAGCCAGGAACTACAGAGAAGAACACTCCAGCAAATCCATCATCAATTCAGCCTTATGTCAAAGGCTCTTGGGCACTGAATTGGAATACTGCCAAATGCTCCATTCTAAGCTCCCCTCCTCCTGGCATTTGCATCCTGATCTGTTGTTGTTGTTTTTTTGTGCACACATATGTGTAAGCACACAAACAACTAAAGAAAAAGCAGAAACATGCACACACTCACAGGAGGCCACACAGTTCATAATTACACTATGGAAAAAAAAGAAAATGCCTCCTATGGCTATTTATTGCTGGTAAAGGAATTCTATGTATAATGATCTACATGCTTTCCCTATCTTGTTGCAGATAGAGACAACATCCACTGTCTTCCAGTTGTCTGGCATCTTACCAGTTTTCTGAGATTTCTTAAGATAGTACATACAGCTTCTGCCAGATCATCTGCAAATTCCCTCTCTAATATGTTGCTGTTGCTTTAAGGGCAACTCCCAAGAACAACTCTCAAATCAAATAAGTTATGTATAAAAATGGAAAAAGTTCACAGCTTGTTGTTCATCTTTGAATGTTGCCTGTGTTTAGTGACAATAAAAAAATCTCCCGATAACCAGTGGATGTATATTACTTACAGATAGAATGTGAGATTTAAACTCATTAAGAATAAATGAATATTCCCTGATTATGTTTTTCTCAATCTTTAGCCTGTTCTTCCCAAATGTCTGGGGAAAGATATAATAATAGCACTTAGACTGCTCCGTATGTAAGTGTGTTTTACAGCACTTTCTGAGCAGCTTACAATGTCAGCTTATTGCCCCCAACAATCTGGGTTCTCATTTTACTGACCATAGAAGGATGGAAGGCTGAGTTTACCTTGAATTCATCAGGATTGAACTCCAGACTTAGGTAGAGTTAGCCTGCAGTACTGCATTCTAACCACTATGCCATCATGCCCAGTTGTTGATGAACACAGAGTTAAAACCAGAATTGTGTGCTTCTGCCTTTTATTTTATTTATTTATTATTTATTTTAGGTTTGGTTAAGTTAATTTTTAAATTTTTAAAACTAGTAGCATTTTGCCACTTTATTCACTGAACAACTGTTACAGTTATTTTCTTTCTATTTTGAACATACCTGAAAAAGTGTTTTTTGTGTTTGTTAGCATCTTTTGACAACATGACTTTGTTACAAACATGGTACGAGCACTGTGGGTCACAACTGCAAATTGCTATCTATTCAGTTGCATTTTTATTTTTTAAGACATCACCAGGAAAGGAATTTTGTTGCTCATTTCTCCATTCCCAGGTTCTCAAATTATTTATATAGTGTGATGCACACACACACACACACACGTATAATTAATCATTACCCATGGTTAATTTAATTTTTTCTTGAAAAGAAGTCACCAGAAATGGAAGATGAATTGTATAATTTAAGTTTATTTACATTTCTGTACGGGCTGAGCAAAAGAGTTTTATAGTATTAATAACAGATTTCCCTTTTCCACTAAAGAAGCCACAGCACTTAATGGTAAATATCAAACTTTCCCCTTATTTTTCAGTTTTATTAAATATGAAAATAAAAATCGATTAGCCCGGTCCTTTTCCTTCACTAATCATTAGAAGAGGATGGCCAAATTTCATCCATTCAATGTCTGAAGAAGAACTTTAATTCCTTTTGGTTTTCAATATAAACACATTCATAGTGACTACTTAAAATCAAGAGGTAAGATTTTTGGGTGCCCACATAATAAAGTTGCACTCAGAAGCCTCTGTAGCCCTCAAGAGCGACAAAGCAGAATGGTAGCCTTGAGGCACATTCAGATTAACCCCAAATCATGTCAATATTCTCAAGACTAATAACTTGGCCTCTTTCCTATGCTTTCCTATAAATCTTTCAGATTACAAATGAACTCATTTATAAATGAATAATGATGTAAAAGAACATCATACTCCCTGTTGATTAAAATTGCCATTGAAATATAAAAAGGAGAGCAATTAGATTTTTTTAAAAAACAAAAAAGGCCCAAGTGCATCTCCAGCTAAAAAAACTGCAACAATTAAAATAATGTAAGAAGTGTAAGCTAAAGACTCTTTCCCTGCTCTCTCTTACACACATATACACAGATGCTTTTGTTTCATACAGACACCACTTTCTTAGATCTTCTCCTACACACACACACACACACACACACACAGAGAGAGAGAGAGAGAGAGAGAGAGAGAGAGAGAGAGAGAGAGAGAGAGAGAGAGAGAGAGAGAGAGAGAGAGAGAGAGAGAGAGAGAGAGAGAATTTTCGGTATGGTACTAACATATTCCAAGGTAATACATTGGCAACTGTCTTTTTTAATATGCTCTGGCAGCTACAGCCATCAGATTTGTACTGCAAATGTCCAAGGGCATGCAGAAAATGCTTTTTACCATGACTTAAGTCAATGTTTCTCAACCCCAGGAACTTTAAACTTCAGCTCCCTGAATTCCCCAGCCAGAAACCTGGGAGTTGGAGTTCACATATCTTAAAAGTTGCTAAGGTTGAGAAACACTGGCCTAACAGAGAGCATTTTCTGCATGTCCTTGGACTTTTGTAGTACAAATCTGATGGCTGTAGCTGCCAGAGCATATTTAAAAAAAAAAAAAAAGACTATAATAGTCATCTGAAATTTTGCAGCCCAGGTCTGGTGTAGTTCTACAAAGAAGCAAACCAGATTTTAAAAGGCAAACAAAAGTTGAGTCTGTCAGAGGAGCAACCTTCAAAAAAACTATCTAGATACTGTTATAATTCCAAATGTTTTGCAACCCTACTGGGGATGGAGATCCAATGTAGAACTTAAGAGAGCTTTTCATGTTCCTAACCTGATCTTTCCTAGTGCTAATTTGTAGAATTAGAATCCTTTACATTTGGTATACTGTATATTTTAGCTGAGATAGCAAATAGTAAGATGGGTTTTTAATGAAGTATCAGACACTGGGATAGACAGTGCCTGCCAGAACTTGATGTAGCCTTTGTTTGCTAAAATGAAGCAATGCACTTATTAATTTAGAATATGGCATATCATCCATGCACTAGCAATATATATTAACATTTCACCTATATTAGTAAAACACAATAAAATATAAATTTTAAAAAGATCTATGTTAAAATACCAATATCTAGACAAGCTAACCACTGAAGCACAGCATCATTTATATTAAAAAAAAATGCACTAGCAAAGCACTAGCAGCCTGGTACAGAATTCCAGCTGTTAGTGGTATCTTTATATCATTGTATGACTTCTTTTGAATTCTATTGCTGTTTGGAGCCTTTTCAGCCTTATAATCTGACAAAGAGCAAAACAGACCACCAATTTAAAGAATGGCCATGCTTCCAAATTTGCTTACTTTTTAGTAATTTTCAGAGATGTGCAGAGTAGGAACCTCTTAAATGCATAAATCTGCTTTAGCTCTCTTTAGGTAACTGTAATAGCCCTTTTCAGTAAAAGGCCATATATACAAACAAGCTTATTAAAGAGACAGATGCCTGGTGCTGAATGTTGGCTGAGACAGACAGATGGCTGCTCAGTACATTAGGCTGCTGACAGGTACATCCTATCTTGCCTGACATTTTGCCTTCACTCACTGCAGCCTAGAAATGAGGTTTAATCCTAAAGTATCCTGTAGCTGCTATAGCTTCTGACACAAGGCTTTGCTTTGGCAGCACCTGTCCTTCCCTGTAACCTCAGGTACAGAAGAAAGTTTAGAAACAAGATACTCCCTAACTTTAAAATATGGAATAGTGTAACTATGGGAAGCTCCAGTCTGAAATAGTATATTATTGCAGTTTTCTCTACACAGGGCTGTCACCTGGAAATTTCTGAGTAAATTATCTAAGTAAAGATGTTTGAGAATATGGAAGTTCACCCAAGGAATATCTCTACTTTGAAAATTGCAGTGGTTGCCAGCTGATTGTCAGCAACCCAAGGTGCTGAAAGCTCTACATATCTCAGGATCAAGATTTCTATGGGACTGTCTGTTCCCCAAGGGCTTTGCCTGTCCAATGAAATCAAATTGGTGAGCCTACTCTGGCTCCCTTCTTTTAGGAACTGCCATCTGCAGAACCTAAGGAGTTGAACCTTGGGCTCTCTTTTTTGGAATAGTTTTCTTCTAGATCTCACCCTGCTGAGTTTTAGGATAATCATAAAAACTAGGGTTTTTAAGATAGCTCTCCCAGGAGACTTTGTGTTAGTAGGGATGGAGTTTGTCGATGGGCAGTTTTCTTTGCAATGTTTGACTACTATGCTTTGTGCTGTTACTTATGTTATTTTGTTATATTAATAGTTAATATTCTTTGTGCTTTGTGCTGTTACTTATGTTATTTTGTTATTTTGTTATATTAATAGTTAATATTCTATTTAAAGCAATATGAGCTACTTGGAGGTCATTATATAGGAACAGCATATGAATCCCAGGCACTAATCAACTAAAATGGGTGTTTGGCAATGCACAATCTTGCTTAAAGATCAACTGCCTCACAACCTCTCCAATACACAACCAACCATTTTTTACATTCAGTCCAAATTTGTTGTGATAGTTAAGATTCATATGGGAGGACTGGAATTTTACAACAATTTAAAGTTATTTCACAAGATCCTAGAAAAAAAAACATTAAAATGGATAATTCTCAGGATGGGTACTTTCTAAACGTAGAGTGGATCCTAACTGCTGGATTAGATTATGTGCATTTTTACAAATCCAACATAGGTTGAGCTATCTCTGCAACAGTGCCAGCCATGCAAGGTGATTAAGCCCCAAGTGTTCAGAAGAACACATGTATCAAACAAAATTCCTTGCTACTCAGAAACAAAGTAGCTAGGTGTAAAAGAAAGCTGGATTCCTGTCTTCTTTATAAAGTTGTAGAAATCATCTGATCTGAGGAGTAGGTGTTTTCATACTTTTGCATCTAGTACCTATCTAGAGTAGCACTTACTTGATGTAATATTTACTTTGTACTAACATTGTAAGACATAACTCTCATCACCTGATTCAATTCTGCTTAGCTGACATCTAACCTGAATGAATAGGAATGATAGTATTTGCAGACAAAATTTCACAAGTATGTCAGCTTGGGAGAAAGTTACCTCATCTACCTTGCCCTAAGCAAGGCTGCTGAACAAGAAACTGCATACATATTAAGTAGAAAGCAGTATACATTGCTTCATTGCTCTTATTGCCAGCTTGACCCAAACATATCATGTACCCTTGCTTGGTCATATTTGGGCCTAATTTTCTGCTATTATTGCATCTTTAATATTTATTAGTTGTGTTATTTAGGATTTTCCATAACATTTTGTTGTGTTAACATAATATAGTGAGCTAAAAAAAAACAAGTCTGACATAGAGAAGCCCTTATTATAATTCTAAATTATTTTTACTAGGTTATTGGCTTGTTCTTTGTAGAATAATTAATCTAGGGAGATCAATTGAAGAAGAAGGTAGTATCCAGTCATCCTAATTATTCCTGATTGCATGTTTATTTTTAGCTTATCCATGGGACAAATCATGCTTAAAATCTATGCCTTTGGACCTGAAGCAATTTGAAAAATTGGATGCATATGCAAAAAAGGTAAATAAATTCTGAAAGTAATAACAGCATGCCTCAAACAGAGTTGCCACCCTTTCTAGATATAACCCATGGACCCAGATATATTAGTGTTTACCATATTGCATAGATTCTGGAGTTAATTATTTCCACAAACATTATGGAATTCATATGTAGTCCCATTATTTAGTTTTCTAGCTATTTTAAATTATGCTGATTTAGTTATCCTATCTTCCTGCTTTATGTACAATATATTGTTATTTCAATAATTGTGTTGTGTGTCCAAATTATTAGCATGTTTGACAGTCAAGAGCTAGAGAGCTGCTAATAAATAAGCTGATAATCCAGACACATAATGAATTAAAAACTACACAATAGTGTTGATTTAATACATACTTTCTCACACATGCACACAACTATTGTTTGAAGAAAGATAGAAGTAAATTGAACTGCAGCACAAATTTATAATAGTTAGATCCTGGGAATTATATTATATCTGATTTGTAGAAAATAGGTGCTGCAGTCATCAGACTTATGACAAATTATAAGGTACAATTTGCTAAGATTTGATGGCTGCAATCTATTGCTTCAGACAAGTTCCACTTGAACAGACTATAGTGTACAAGTGATCCATTTGAGAGCTTTACTTTATCTGCATTTGTGCTCCCATGTTGTATCTTCTATTCTATACTGATCTCATTCTTTCACAATTATCTTAAAGAAGCCATTTCCTCTTCTTGAAGAAAAATGCAAACTTATTCAAGTCCTAAACGGGAAAAGGCAGCCCAATGAAGCTGGATTTCCATAGAGAAAAATTGCTCAAAATATATACATACTACCTTGAGTGGTCCAGTTGTTTTAGAAGTGTGAAACAGACAGATAGAATAAATGTTCCATTGGAAATTTGATGGATCTTGGCAAACTTTCCCATCTGATGCTGCCTAATGATCTTTTCCTACCACTGTTCCTAATAAAAGTGAGCAAAAAGTATTTATAAGAGTTGATGTCCAACTTTTTTACACTCATCGTCTTTAACAAAGTCATTTTTGAAATATGTAAGTTCAGATATAATTAGGTAAAATATCTACCATTTCCCAGTAAAGTTGCTAAATTTTAGAAATACAAGAATCTGTCTTACAACAAGCTAAAATTATTTTTCCATCTATCCTTGTGTAGACTGTATTGACCATCAGCAAGTCTCCAGTTTCTACTATCTTGAGACTGGAAAGCTGAAGAACACTGTATATCAGCCTCATCTGTTAGCAATACACAATAGGAAATTTTCCTGCTCTCCAACCTTTTAACTGAAGATGCCAAGAATCAAACTTAAACATTTTTGCCTTTGTGTCATATATTCTGCCATTCTGTTCAGGTTCTTCCCCTAGATATTTTTCTGATCTTACTGCTTAAGAATTTTGAAATTTGCATCCATTTTTATCGTTAAAGTCACAAGACTATAGAAGCTTTTAAAGGAACATCTCAAATCTTATCAAACACATTTTATTTTCCTCTAAATTCCTTAGATGTCTCACTTTGGGACTACTCTCAGGATTTATTTCCACTTTTGCAAAGAAAATCACATTGGTAACTCAATACAAGTTGATAAATATTTATTACAAAAACACTCACCCCAAGATAGATACCAATAAAGGAGAATATTTACAGCTCAGGTTTGAAATGAGGGGTCCTTGGTGCTCTCTGAGCTTGGCTCATTGCAGTGCAGGCTACCAATGAGTTTGGGTCTTCTTCATCTGACCGCTCACTTGTGTTCTTGCAATCTGATGATTAGCTTTCTCACTGTCTGTCCTATATAGTCACAGGGGCAATCCATGCAGGGGATTTGGTAGATTACATTGGAAGCATCTCCCACCTCCAAGCAATCTTTACAATGAATAATTTGTCCTTATATGGTATCTTCTAGGCGGCATGCAATGCCCATTTGCAGATCTCGGAAGCTGCATTCTACAGCTTCCGAAATGTTTTTTATTATTATTATAATTTTTTTATTATTAGATATCCGTTTGTACATGTAAACAAAGAAAAAGTTCAAGTTAAAGCCATTCAACTTAATACAATCATTTTAAATTTGTAGACCTTCTTCACTCCGTATGTCCAAGTTTAACTATAAGCCAACTACATTTTACAAATTTTAAATTTCACTTCTTTTCAGATCAATCCATTGGACATCAAACAAACAAGTCATCTTATTAAAATTAATAATTTTCATGTCAATATACCCATCCCTTCAACAAGTACATTCTTAGTCTATTTAATATATATCTTCCATTAATCGATAGATATATATTTGTACATGTAAACCAGGGGGAAATTCAAGTTAACTGCTATCCAACTTAATACAATCGATTTAAATTTGTAAACATTCTTCACTCCATATGTCCAGATTTAACTATAAGCCAGATACATTTTCTTTGATTGGTGTTTCTCTTGTATGTAGTCTATCCAATGTTTCCAGTCTATCATATATTGTTCATTTGAGCGATCCTTCAAATATGCCGATATTTTAGCCATTTCTGCCAAATTTATTACTTTCAAAGTCCATTCTTCAATAGGTGGTATTTCTGGCTTCTTCCAGTATTGTCCCACCAACAGTCTCGCTGCTGTGATCAGGTTCAGAATTAAGTTCGTCTCTGTGGTAGTACAGTCTTTTATGATCCCTAACAAAAACAACTGAGGTAGAAATTCAATACGCTTTTTCAAGATGGTTTGGAGTGTCCACCATATTTTTCTCCAGAAGGCTTTAATTTTTCTACATGTCCACCAAACATGAAAATATGTAGCCTCCATACTACCACACCTCCAACATTTAGGTTGGGTGTCTGGATAGATATATGATAATTTTTTCGGATCTAGATGCCACCTATAGAACATCTTATAAAAGTTTTCCCTTAAATGTTGCACTTGCGTAAATTTTACATTTCTCACCCAGATTCCCTCCCACGTTTCCATTGTGATAGGTTGCCCAAAATCTTGTTCCCACTTTACCATACAATCCTTGACTAGTACAGTTTCAGAGTCAATTTCTATCAGTACACTGTACACTCGTTTGATATGCATGGGCCCCTGCTCTCTAACCTGTTCAATTAAATTCTCATCTGTAAGGGATAAGCCCTTCTTCAGGTCTTTTTGCCATCTAGACTGCAGTTGCAAATATGAAAGCCAGGTACACACTATTCCTTCATCTGCTAGCTTATTTGATGGCTTTAACGAAAACACATTTTCTTCTTCCATTACAAGTTTACTATAGGGCACCACATCCTGACCTTGTAGTATGTTTGTGTCCCCTATTGCATGTCCGGGGATCGTCCAGATGGGAATCTTTTTGTGTAGTAGGTACCAATATTTCTGCCAGACCCACAACAGCGGGATTCTCAGTGGGTGCTCCTTGAAGCTCTTGTCCACCTTCTTGTCATACACTAGGTATGCATGCCACCTATATAGCAAACCGTGTCGTTCAACATTCAGTACTCTGTCATTCGTTATATTAATCCAGTCACTCAGTGCCACTAGCGCCGCAGCGTAGTAATATAACTTCAAATTGGGCATTTTTAAACCACCTCTTTTCCTTGTATCCTGGATGACTTTTAATTTAACCCTCGGTTTCTTGCCATCCCAAATAAATCTGTTAATGCCCTTCTGCCATTCGTCTAGGTCCACATCCTTTTTGAGTATAGGTAGCATTTGAAAGAGAAATAAAAATTTTGGCAATACATTCATTTTTACTGCCACTATCCTGCCCAGCAGAGACAGTTGTAATGTTTTCCACCTGACCATGTCTGTTTGTATCTTGTTCCACAACACCTCGTAATTATTTTTATATAATTTCCCATTTGCAGCTTCAATCTCAATTCCTAAGTATTTAACTTTCTTAACTATTTCACAGCCCGTTATTCTTTCTAAGTTCTGTTTTGAGTTGTTATCTAAATTTTTAACTAGCATCTTCATCTTAGAAATATTAACTTTGAAGCCTGATACCCTACCATAGTCTTTAATTATCTCCATCAGTCTCTTGGCTGATTGTGCTGGTTGAGTGAGTTTCACCAGCAGGTCATCCGCAAAGGCGCATAGTCTGTAGTCCTGTTGTCTAATCCGTATACCTTTTATGTCATCTGCCGCTCGTATCTTGTTCAATAAAATCTCCAGCGTTAAAACAAACAGCAAGGGGGATAGCGGACATCCCTGTCTAGTACCTTTCCCTATATTAAATGAGTCTGTTAAGTCCTCATTCACAATGATCTGGCCTGTTTGTTTCTGATAAATTGCCAATATGGAATTAATAAACTGTTCTCCCATTTTCATACCCCTAATCAGTTTTTTCAGAAACGGCCAATTCAGTCTATCGAAGGCCTTTTCTGCATCTACAAACATGAGAGTAGCGGGCACCTGGATATGCTTTTCCAAATACTCTATTATATTAAGAAGTTGTCTTACATTAGTTTTCATCTGACGTCCTTGTATAAATCCAGTTTGGTCCGGGTGAATTATTTTTTGTAACACTGTCATTAATCTGTTAGCCAAGATTTTTGCAAAGATTTTGTAGTCCATGTTCAAAAGCGAGATGGGTCTGTAATTTTCTGGTTGAGCGTTGTCTTTTCCCTCTTTAGGGATTAGAGAGATGTAGGCTGTTTTCCACGACAGTGGAACTTGACCACCTTCTTGTATGTTGACAAATAGCTCTCTAAGGGGTTTTATCATTTCCTCTTGAAGATACTTGTAATAGGTCGCTGTTAGCCCATCAGTCCCGGGTGATTTTCCCTTTTTCAATTGTTTAATCACTGAAAGTATTTCTTCTTGTGTGATCAATGCATTCAGACTATCTCTTTGTTCATCGGTAATTATCAATTCATTTTGCAGAAACTTATCTATCTCTTTGTCTTGTGTCTTCTCTTCAGCGTATAACTTGGCGTAGAATTATGTAAAAGCTTTCTTGATCATTTCTTGTTGAAACTCTTCCTTTCCTTTATACACTATCTTTTCAATTATGCGGGATTTTTGCTTTTTCCTTAATATATAAGCCAGCCACCGGCCAGGTTTATTGGAATTATGGAATGTCTTATGCTTTGCATATTGTATATTCCTAGCAACTTGATCTGCCATCAACAAGTCAAATTGTTTCCTTAAAATCTTGATTCCCTCTTTGGTATCTTTGTCCTCTGGTCTTTCTATTAATATTTGCTCTTTCTTATTTATCTCATCTTCTAACTCCTTTCTTTTTTGTTCTTGTTTGCAACTGTGCCTTTTGTTCATGTCCATGAGAATCCCACGCATGTACGCCTTGCTAGCGTCCCATATCATTTCTATAGGTGTCTCTTTATTCATATTTATGCTAAAGAATTCCTTCATAGCATTTTTGCATTCATCCACATTTATATCGTATTTAAACAGGTTTTCATTAATTCTCCAGGATCTCCTAGGTTTCTGTCCTTGCCTTAATTCCATCCATACCGGATTATGGTCTGTTAGAACTTTGGGTAAGATTTTCACCTTCTTTAGGCTAACAAGCAAGTCACTGGTTGTTAATATAAAGTCGATTCTAGAGAATGACTGGTGTCTTTCTGAAAAAAAGGTAAATTCTTGCTCTTTACCATGTCTTTCTCTTCAAATGTCTATCAAGTCAAAATCATCCTTTATATCAAAAAAAGATTTGGGCAGCTTGGAACGTGTTTGAGGAGTAGGTGATGTCTTCTTTTTATCTAAATCGATATCTATAACACCATTCCAGTCTCCCATTAAAATACAGGATCTATAATCAAATTGTGTTAGCTTTCTATGTAACAATTTGTAAAATTTTCCTTGTTGTTGATTTGGTGCATATATACCTATCAAAAGAACTTTCTTGTCATCTTTTAAGATTTCAATTGCTAAATATCTACCTTGTGAGTCTGCTTCTATTAGTTTAGCTCTTATATGATTTTTCACATAGATGGCAATTCCATTCTTCTTTTCATTGGCCGCTGCAACAAAATGTGTGCCTAGCTTATTGCATATTAAGTATTTCTGGTCTGTAGTTCTAATATGTGTTTCTTGTAGGCAAGTTACATCATTTTTACATTGAGATAAGTAATGAAATATCTTCTTCCTTTTCTGTGGAGAATTTAAACCATTAACATTCCATGTCAGATATTTATTTGACATGGTCATCTTTGGAAAGCTTCTTCAAGACCAAATCAATTTTTCCATCTTCTTTCTTCTTCGGTCGTGCTCCCATGGCTTCCCTACTTGTATATGTATGACCTTGTTGTCGCATTTCGTGTTGCTCCTTACGTTTAGTAATCGCTCTTGTTTGCCTCCGGTCTTTAGGCTTGTCTGCTTCCAAGGCCTGAGAGGTATCAGTACTTCGGGCAGGTAACTCCACCCTCACTTCTTTGTCAACTCCTGGCTCTGCAGTCGGCCTTGATTCCGAAAACTGTGGTTGTTGGTTTAAATCCAATTCTCTTTCTTGTAGTGAATCTGCATTTTTTGGTGTTGGGGATGAGGGTCTACCAGCCTTCAGCACATTTTCAATAAAGTCCTTCGCTTTCCTGATAGAATTCAAGCAATATCTATTACCATTGTAAAATAGAGACAGTCCAGCTGGAATCTCCCACCTATATTGTAAAGCACGTATTTTAAGTTCATCAACCAAAAATGCATAGTCCTTTCTTGCTTTTAATATCTTCTGAGGGATCTCCTTCAAAACCACCACCTCCTGACCAGCAACCTTTAATTTCTTATTATAGGTTATTGTGAGCACCTTGTTTCTGAATCTCCTTGTGACAAAGTAGATAACAACATCTCTAGGTAGATTTCTTTGTTTTGCAATCAATGAATTAACCCTGTAGATTCTGTCCATCTGCCAAGAGAGATTTTCTGCAGCCCCTTCTAGAATTTTTTCAAAAGCTTCTTCAAAGCTTCTTCTCAGGTCCTCCTGATTCTCATTTGGTACCTCCTCCAGTCCTCTGATTCTAATAGCTGACATCATGGAATGATATTGCGCCATAAGGGCTTGGTCCCGTATATCACTTTTTGTCTCAGCAAGTTGTCTCTCCATTTGTTCCATTTGTTGTTCAATCCCTTCCACCTTCTCTTCAACACTCTCCCAAACCCCTTAATAGCTTCTACCATGTCTTCTCTTATTTCCCTAATGTGGGTCTGCATTTTTTCTGTCATTTTTCCCAGTTCAACATTTACCTCTTTGCTTTGATTCTCAATTTTTTTTTCAATCCTATTCTCCAGTTCCTCAATCTTTCTCTCCATTTTTTCCTCCAATTGCTCAAGCCTTTTATCCATTTTCTCAATCAACTTATCAGTCTGATTATCAGTCAATGTTGACAGTGCAGCCTGTAAGTCTTTCATTGTAAGCATTACTGGGGAGGCTTGAGCAGACAAGGTGGCTTGAGGCTCTGTAGGAGATGAGGGGGGTGGGGTGTCGGACAGGTTAACTGTTGGTAATTTAGATGGCTGAGCTGGAAAAGTTCCCGCCACCTTTGAGGGGACTAGTTTTGTTTGCCTGGAGGTCATTCTAAAAATATCCTCTTCTTCTCTTCTTTAGTTGGGCTTTATAGGGTTTTAAAATAAACACCTAGCCTTTCTCTTAGCGATCGCTCCTATGTTGTGCTGAGAAGGAAAAGGCAACAAAGAATCAAAGGGATTCTTCACTTCCGTCCCTTCCTCCTTAGAGTGAGGGCAATCGCCATCTTAAATACATTGATTGTAGGGATCTGTGATTAGAAGTAAAATTTAAAGAAGTACTTGCGCTTTAAGACTCCTGTTTTCTCCTGCTTTCCTTCCTCCTGCCTGGAGGTCTCTTTTAAAAGTTTTTCTCATGCATAGGCTTGCTGCAGCATCTGGTCCCGTCTGCTGACGGTAGCGTCTCTGGATGGGAGCTACTTCGAGCGTCAGGGGAGCCTTTACTCTATCCCCCTGCAAATTTTTTCAGGGGGTTTTCAGAAGAGCTCAGCCCCCGCTCGTTGCTCTGCACCCCTTCTTCTTCCGAAGAGGGGATTTTTCGCCATCAAAAGCAGCCGATGTTCGCTGCTTTTAAGGCTTTACCACTTCCAGAGATCGGAGCCTCAGAAGGAGGCTTTCGCTTCGAAATGTTTTTGATGTATGGCAGGGGTGTGCCATGTGGTTGGTCTTGTACCTTATTTCTTCCTTTCTCTCCGCACCATGTTGCGTAGACATCTTGTAACAAATGATTGTGGGTACCCATTCTGCTTGACTAACCCAGATTAGATCTATGAGATACTTCTGATTATACAGCTTCCAAATTTTTAATATATAGTATAGAATATAGACTATAGTCTTGGTCGGTTGATAGAGAAAATTACACATAAATAAAATCTCTGCTTTGACCTGATGACTGAGTAATTTCAGCTTTCAATAAGGATACATTGTGAAAGTAAATTATTGAATTGTAATCAGTTATAGCTACTCCCATCTGAATAAACTGTACACATGTAACAGTAAAGTAATCCTTCCTAACAGTGTCTTTGAAACTTAAAACATGGGTGGCAGTCAAGTACAGTACAGCAGGACTAAGGGAAACCCTGCTCTATCTTAAACTTTGATGATTAATTAGGCTCTTGTACAAATATATCATCTTGCCCTCTCTCTCCAATCACCTAAACCTGAGATGTAAAACTCACGACGTCACGTGACGTTGTGCAACGTATCAGAGCTTTTTTGCCATTGCCTGCAATGGGGTGGGCACGGCTCCGGTATGATGAAACAGGCCCGTGGGCCGGCAGTTTGACATCTGAGTTTTCTTTGACAGAAGGAAATCAATTATGTAATCAAATGTGCATCTGCAGCAACAGAGGGGAAATATTTTGCCAACTGTTTAAAAAAAAAAGTCTGGAAAATAAAGGATTGAACTGAATTGGATCTTATTGTCTTCTTTCTGGGCATGGACCTGACAAATAGAGATGCATGGATTTTCTGAACTGAACATTAGGGAAAGAAAGCCAATTGACTGTCGGTTTCAAATTAGACAATACCTTACTATCTAACATCCTCAAATTACAGGTGAATGCCAAAAGCAGTGTGGAAGAATTAGTGCAAACCTTGCTTCGTGTAGCACATACTGACCTGGAGAAAGTTAGAGCCATTTGGATATGGATATGCCACCACATTGGTAAGCAGTTTCTTTCTATGAAATGTGTGGGTAAGGCTTGTTCTGTGCCTTGTATTTATGCCTGCTGTACTGTTTTGACAGCCTAGAATGGGGATATGTGATTAAGGGTATAGTCTAGAACAAGGTTCTAACCCTTTTTTGCTCGTGGTTCTCTTTTGAGGCCCATGTATCTCTGACTGTCATGGGTTCTTTTTTAAACTATACTAAATTTGATTGACCCATACTCCAAAGATCTAAAAAGCACTGAAACCCAGACTGGTGCTTATTTATATCTGTGTGTAAGTTTTGGGGAGCTGTTGTATTTTGGAAAAAAAAAACAAGATATAATTGAAACACACAAGTGCTTCCTATTGCTTCTATCTTATCCTATACAGTAGTTCTCGACTTACAACCATTTGTTTAGCGACTATTTGGAATTACAACACCGAGAAAAGTGACTTATGACTGGTGGTCACACTTACAACAATTGCAGTATGCCCATCATCATAGCATCAAAATTCAGGCACTTAACAACTGGAATATATTTCCAATGGTAGCAGCATTCCAGGTTCACACGATCACCATTTACGACTTTCCCAACCAGCTTCCAACAAGCAAAATCAATGGGGGAAGCCAGATTTGCTTAATGACCATGCGATTCACAGTTAACAATTGTGACAAAAAGATCATAAAATCAGGTGCAACTTAAATCACTTAACCACCACCTTGCTTAGCAATAGAAATTCTGGCCCCGTTTGCGATTTGTGGTGCTGCCTTTGTGGTGCTGCCGCCACTGGGGAAAAGGTTCAAATAGGAAGGAAGGAAGGCAACACAGGTGCCTTCAATTTTTCTAAGCAGCCTGCTTTCCTACAGGTTCCCTCATAGTTGATGTTAGTTGGTATTTATTGTAAACTGTAGTCATTTTCAATTATTTATCCTGCTGAGATTAGCATAATATGACAGAATTATGACAATTTGATCACATGTCTGGTAGTTGAGTGGCCCTCTCAGAAACTTACTGTGGCTCCCTATAAATGTAGCATGATCCTGGAAGGGGGAGGTCATATGGCTCATGTTGAGAGTCACTGATCTAGAATGCCTCTCTTCTGGGGAAAAATATAGATATTATCATTCACAGGAAATATCTATTTCCAGATACCTTTCCAAGAATTGCCTATCATCAGGAAACATATATAAAATACTAACTTTTCTTGGATATTTCAACTTCCTTCTCTCAGCTGTTATATCTGTTTTGCAAAACTGACAAAAATCTATTTTTTTCAGGAAAATATTTGGAACAATGAGTTATGAAAAAATATGTGTGAAAAAATCTTTGGAAAAATGCATACAAAAAGCATATATATAGACTAAACTGAGCTGGAAATTTAAATAAAACTTATTTTACATTTATATTTTACATTGTAGCTTTTTATCCGCTTACTGTCTAGGATAGGTCTACATGATCTACAGTGGAATGAGTACTAGTAGGTAGTTCTAGAGTACAGAAACTTTTGTAACTTCACATTGCTTGCTTTATATATTACTTATTGTTCCATTGTTGCTCCAGAATATGATGTTATAGGTTTCTTCAATAAAGAGAATCAGTCTTTCAGACCCCAGGATGTTCTGCAGAGTGGAAAGAGCATTTGTGAGGGATACGCTGGCCTTTTTGAACAAATGTGCAGGTACATCAAGTTCAGAAATATTTGATCATATTCAGTTGCTTTATCACCTGTGTATCTGTTCCACCTCCATTTGCACATAATAGGAATCTCATTTTGAACCTGTGTTATTGAATGGCAAGAAGTCCTAGAAAGGTTAATTTTGCTTATCATTCTTGCCCAATATAATTTATTTTGCACCATCTGTTGAAATTTACATTGTATTAGCATAATGGCAGATGTGAATATGGCAATAATTTAGTTAGAAAGGTACTGTGTTTTTCTGGATATTTGAAGGTAAAAAAAAAAAAAGTCTGAAGGCTATGGAACAGGGTTGCCTGCAAGAAAAGAACTGTGAGCCCACATCCACTCTCCAATTTATGTGTAAGGCAGAGGGGTAGAATTAGGGTATGCAAGTTAGTGTATTATGGAAGAGACCAAGCTACCTATATGTAGAACTTTTCTAATAATTTTATTTTATAAAATTGAATTGATGTTAGACATAGCTGGAAGTAACTTGAAGCTCTGTATTTCAGTACTGTCATCAGATTCTTAGTTTAATATTGAATAAGACTTTCTTCCAACACAGTCTTTATTCATTAGAAATAAACATATAATTAATAATTGACATCCAAAGTCTGGAAATATATTTACAAAAATAATAACTCAAGACAAAATATCTTGCACTAGAAAACAAATTATGAAATCTCATTTAAAAACCATTTTGATAAACTGAGTAAATGAACTCTTGATAAAACTGAGTTACCTGGAAGTTAAATAACTACTTACAACAGATGTGATTGAAGACGGATATTGAGGTGTTAACATTCTTACAATATATATTAACAACTGTAACATTTATAGGCATGTTTGAATGCAAGTGCATTAACTAAATAGATCTATATTCATATTTTGCCACAAGCATTCATGTGCAGTCAAATCAAGCAACAATTCTCCATGTATATACATATACATATAATCTTTTATGATTGTAAGCGAACCAGACTTACCTTGATAGTAAGATGGGCAGCTAATAAATCTTATAAATAAATAAAGTCTTAAAATTCTCCAAAACAGGGACATATTGGGGCAGAAACAAATGCCCCCCAAACTATGAAACACAATTATATATTTTCAACAGGTTGCACTTGCATGTCTACTTCTCGCTCAACATGAAATTTAGCAATGAACTAATAACTTTTTCATGAGAAAAAAATTGCTATGTTTAATAGAATTTTCCCCTTAAATTGAGGCAGAATTGGGTTCTTCCCTGATGATTTCATTAAAAAAAGGTGAAATAGAGCTACTCAACTTTTTTTTCCCATACCAAACTTTAACAAATGGCACTTGAAACTTTATTCCTTCTGCATGTCAAAGTACGTATAGTGCCTCCCATCTTAAATTGGGAAGGCATATGGAAAAAGAGAGCATTGCTTGCCCTCTACTTGATCTTGGATACTATGACATTTGTTAGGTCACCAGGATTCTAATTGGGGTCATTGTAGAACCTCACCCATAATGACTGTAGAGTACTGACAACAGCAGCATGCTTAATTGTAACCATGATCTATAATTGTAACTATAATTGATTATGGAGCAAATTTGGTGACACAAACAAAGTTCTCTTGTTTTGGCCATTTATTATATAATAGCCAATGGAAAGCATAACTTGTCTGATTTAGTAGAACTTAGGTGAAGAATGTTTAATGTCCAGACATGAGTATAATCTTTTCTACCTAAGATTTTGATTATCTATTAAATTTCCTGATGTTTAAAACTCTCATGGATTTTAGCTTAAATGCTGAATGAAGTCCAAGAACATTTACACTGTTTCTTTGCTGAAACAGCTGCTTGATTTGGCAGGCCTTGCAAGACTACAGTTGGGAGACAAAGAACAGTCAGGGAGTATAATAAATTTTCTGAAGAATCCAAGCCCAAGCCTTAGAAAGCAATTTACTGCCTTGTTCCAGTAACTGGTAATGCAAAAAATAGCTGTGGAAAAATACAGGATTTATCAACTTCTATTGTTGATTTAAATATTATAAATTTCCTTCTCTAGCTCATTATAATACTGGTTTTGTTTTTCAAAAAATGTTCAACTGCCTGTTTGCCATTTGAAACAGAAGATGCCCTAAATTCCAGAGGTTTGCTGATGCAGACACTGTCAAGATTGGAAATTCTACAATTTGCTATAGCAAAGTTAATTGATTAAGGGCACCTCTAACTGGCAAACAAACTACCAGCTTGGCAAAGGAAAGTGGAAATGGGCAAAAATGTTTGTATCTCAGCAGTTTAATCCTAAATCAGTTATGACTCTAGCAGTGACCCAAAAGGAGCTATTATAGGAAAGAACCAGCCATCCTATTGTGATTCCTCGCTAGCCTGTGGATCCGGCAGCTGAGTCTGAGGAATCAGATGAGGAGGGAGGCCTGGAATGACATTAGAGGAAGGCTCTGAAGAGCTCCCAGACTTACAATCGGATGAGGAGCCTGGCCCCTCTACTTGTGCTAAGGCTGAAACACTGTGCTGGGAGCCTCAGTTGGACAGTGATGAAGAACAGTTGGGAAACATCCAGGATGCATGCAGGCGCAGGCAAGAGAAGTGAGTAGAACAGAGGAATGCAATGAGGTGCCTTCAAAGGCATTAGGAAGCCATGCCTTGGCTGAATTATAAAAGGGAAGGTGTGGGAGGTGCTGGTTGCCGAAGGCAACCACTCATATTGAGGATCAAGTTTATGTGAACTGTGTTTGTTTGCCTTGGACATTGATTCAGGTCTGTGAGAATAAAAGGGGGTTGGTTTTTTCTTGTGGTTTCTGCCTGCTTGCTGGAAGAGGGGTTTCTCCTTGTGAGCATAACAAGGACTCTCGTAGGCTGGGACAGAACAGTTTGCCTTCGGTCTCCTACCCCCTACTACTATGGAGAAGTTACATGCAGAGAATGCCCAGCTCTCCCAGCAGCTGGCTTTGCTGGCAGCTCAGGTTGCTCAGCTTCAAGCCTCCACTGCTGCTGCTCCACAACCCCAAAGGAAGTGTCCGGTCGCAGTGCCTGACAAATTCGATGGCACTCTGTAGATGTTTCCAGTTTTTTGGGGCCAATGCCAGTTCTTTATCAGCCTGAGAGTGACTGACTTCCCCACTAACCATGATAAAGTGGGGTTTATGATCAGCATCAGCCTCCTCTCTGGTCCTGCAGCTCGTTGGGGCACACCCCTGCTAACCCAGCCTAGTCCGTTGTTGGATAATTTTGGGGGGTTTGTGACTATATGCATGTAATGTACAAGGATCCCATTAAGACTCAGACCGCTACCCGACACATGAAAGCTCTGAGGCAGGGCTGATGCCCTCTCAGGGATATATCAGTGAGTTTCGGCTGCTTAGCAAAAATTCAGCCTGGAACAAAGCTGCACTCATGGACGCTTTCCAGGATGGCTTGTTGGAGGAGCTGTTGGACGAGCTGGCCCGTGTCGATGTTTCCCCAGACCTCAATGGGTTGATCCATCTCTGTTTGTGGATCAACGCTCATCTGCAGCAGCGTAGGAGTCATCATGCCACCCCAGAGACCCGGGCGGCCCCAGTTGTTCATAAGACTCTTGTTCTGGGGGAGGAGCCTATGGAGTTAGATGCTGCCAGACCTCGGTGGCAGAAATGAATAGATGACATTCGGGGGGTTGTGTTTCTACTGTGGGGACCCTGGGATTTTGGCCTTCTGTCCCAAGAAAAGACGAGGGGCATCAGCTACTGAGTCTGCCCCACGAAAGCAACCTCATCTATCGGGAAACGCCCTGAGCCCGACCTAAAAGACGTTTTGGGTTGGGCTTCCCCCAACACCAAGCAACGTCCTTCGAATGCAGCACTCAGACCTGCACAGCATTTGATACTGACGGCATGATTGATCCTCCCCGGGAAGCCACAGGGGGTTCTGGTACATGCTTTGGTCGACTCTGGGACCAACCACAAACTTTATGGATGCAGCATTTGTGGCTAAATGGGCTGTTTCCCAATGCCCGATGGAACAGCCTCTGTTAGTAGAGACTATTGATGGCCGAGAGCTCCTGTCTGGGCAATTAAGGCCGCCACGCAACCATTATGTAGGGCCATCAGCTCGCATGAGGAGGCTATTCAGTTTTACATAACCTCAGACCAGCATTTCCCCGTGGTCTTGGGCTTGGCGTGGCTCCAGACGCATAATCCGCAGATTGGTCCCAGAACTTGGTCACCTTTCCAAATTTACAGTGTGTGGATCACACCTGCCAAGTCTGTGCCGGCCAGGTGGTGAGTCCCCCAGGGGGTTCCCTGCCCTCCAAACTGACGACTTACGCTGATGTGTTCAGCAAGACAGAGACGGATCAATTGCCCCTGCACAGGCCATATGACTGCCCCATCGACTTAGTTCCTGACGCGCCTCTCCGAGTTGGGTGTTTGTATTCCATGTTGGACCCGAGTTGGCCACGTTGCAGGACTTTCTGGACAAAAATTTGGCTCAGGGTTTTATTCGGTCCTTGTCTTCGCCAGTGTCTGCACCAGTGCTCTTTGTCAAAAAGAAGTCCGGACAATCGAGGTTTGCTGTGACTATCAAAAAGTAAACACCATTATGGTACATAATCGATACCTGCTGCCCCTCATTCCCGAACTTCTGGAACGGCTCCGGGAGGCAAAAATCTTCACAAAATTGGACTTGAGAGAAGCCTACAATCTCATCAGGGGTCGGTCGGGTGATGAGTGGAAAACAGCGTTTGGCACCCAGTATGGGCACTTCGAGTATACAGTGATGCCGTTTGGGCTGACCAACGTCCCTGCAGTTTTTCAACACTTCATGAACGACATATTCTGGGATCTGTTAGATCAGTTTGTTGTGATCTATTTGGACGACATTCTGATCTATTCTCCTTCGGGTGAGATGCACCACCAGCATCTCCATCAGGTCCTGCAATGGCTCAGAGATCATTGTTTGTATGCCAAACTGGAGAAATGCCAATTCTATCAAATGACCATTGATTTCCTAGGTCATCGCATTTCTCCTGGGGGCATTGCCATGAAACCAAGCAAGTCGAGTCTTTGCATAGTTGGCAACCCCCACGTTGGGTTAAAGATGTCCAGCGACCCCTTGGGTTCGCCAACTACTATAGTACCTTCATCCCTGGTTTTGCTTCCATGACTGTGCCCCTCACTTGGCTCCTGCAGAAAAAGACCTGGTTTCATTGGGATACCCCAGAGCAACAGGCTTTCCAGGCTTTAAAGGAAGCCTTCATGAAGGAACCCATCTTGAAACACCCTGACCCACAAGAGCCGTTTGTCATGGAAGTAGATGCCTTCGACATTGCCATTGGAGCAGTGTTACTCAAGGCTGCTGCACCCGGTGGTGCCCTCTTCCCTTGCCTGTACAAATCGCGGAAACTGAATCTGGCTGAGCACTACACCATCTGGGAGAAGGAGCTACTAGCCATCAAAGTGGCATTTGAGGCCTGGAAGCATCATTTGGAAGGGGCTTACCATCAAATTGAAGTCTGGAAGGACCACAAGAATCTGAAAAGCTTGCAGACTGCCCAGAAATTGAACCAACAACAGATTTGGTGGTCTCTCTTCTTTGCTAGGTTCAATTTCCGTGTTACCTACATACCAAGCGGCCGCAACCAAAGAGTGGATGCTCTGTCAAGGAAGCCAAAATATTCCCGTACAGAAGACAAGTGTCAATGCTGCAAATATTGTATATTCTTGCTTTGACAATATGCAGAACTGTCTGGTATTTTTTGGGTTAATACAGACCAAATGGGGATGGGAGCAAAGCACGGGGAAAGAAAGAAGGAAACCTTTGACCTTCACACTCATTGGATAACGTGAGATATGACAGCTAATTTAGGGAGGGAACATGCTGATAATTAAACTGCTCAGAGGAAGAGAACTTAGTTCTTAGCATAAGCCTGTTATGCTTATGCTGACATTTTTTAACAATAAAAGACTTTTAGGAAAATAAAGGCCTGGAAGTTCTTTGAAGTGTTTCATTAGCCAGAACTATAACAACAAGCTTCTCCTCAGGACAGTTCTCCCTGTAGAGTCTTTCTCTGCAATTTGGGAACCAATAGATGTACGGGCTCGGATTTGGGAGGCACAAGAGCATGATGCGTGGGTGGCTCAGTGAAGGGAGGAGTTGGGGCCAGACTCCCCATGGACCATCACTGATGGACTCCTGAACTATCGTGATCGGCTGTATGTTCCAGAAGGGCCACTCAGAGGGTTCATTCTCAGCCAATGTCATGATAATCCGCGGCGGGGCACTTTGGCCTGTTCAAGATACTGAACTTGGTCTCCCGTACATTCTGGTGGCCCCGAGTATGACACAACATCCAGGCCTATGTCACGTCTTGTATACAGTGTAGGCAGGCCAAGTCAGCAACAAAGGCCCCATCAGGTCTACTTCAGCCCTTGTCGATGCCCAAGAGACCCTGGGGGGCAATGTCCATAGACTTCTTCATGTACTTGCCTCCATCTTCTAGCTTCACAACGGTATTTGTGGTGATGGATATGCTGGCCAAGATGGCGCATTTCATTCCTTGCCGTGGCTTTCGCCAGTCTGCACCACCATTTGCATGTTCATCCAGCAGGTTTTCCAGCTGCACGGCCTCCCTGATAGAGTCATTTCAGATAGAGGGGCTCAATTTAGGTCAGTTTCTGGAAGGGGTTGATGAAGGCCCTAGACGTAAAAATCTGCCTATCATCAGCACATCATCTGCAAACTGATGGCAGGACCGAGAAAGTAATCGGAATCCTAGAACAATACCCACCCTGTTATGTAAAGCAAAACAATTGGGCGGACTATCTTGCGGTAGCCAAATTTGCATTTAACTCATAGCACACCTCCACGCATATGACACCATTCCTGGCCAATGTGGGGTATCATCCCCAGCTTTTTCCCCTCTCGCAGCTCGACTCGCCAGTTCCTGCAGCTAATGAATATCTGACCGAGTTATGGGCTATCCATCAATTGCTGCGATAACAATTAGGCAAGGCCAAGGCGGATTACAAAAAGGTTGACAATCAGTCAAGGCGAGATATGCCTACATTAACAGTGGGAGATCAGGTGTGGCTGTCAACCAGGAACCTGCCATCAAACCAGCCTGCCAAGAAACTACACCACTGGTATGTAGGACTGTTCCTATCAAAGCTGTCATCAACCTGGTCGCTTATCGGTTAATTTTTCCACAGTTGTACAGGTACATCTGGCCTTTCACTGGTCTCTGTTGGTCCCAGAACAACTGATGTGTCCACTCTGATGATCAGAACATCCCCACCAGAACAACATGACAGTGACAGTGCTCCCGAGTATGAGATCGCCAGTATTTGAGATTCCCGTTGGCTGAAAGGGTGATTTCAGTATTTGATTGAGTGGAAGGGCTATGGATTGGAGGAGTTCACCTGGGAGGATGTGCCCACTCAATGGTCCTGCCTTGGTGACAGTGTTCCACGAACAGTTCCCTTAACGACCACATCCGGCCCGGCATACCCGGGGGAAGGGTCCTGTGGTGTGGAATAGTATTGATTCCTCACCAGCCTGTGGATCTGGCAGCTGAGTCTGAGGAATCAGATGGGAGGGAGGCCTGGAGAGACATTAGAGGAAGGCTCTGAAGAGCTCTCAGACTTGCAATCGGATGAGGAGCCTGGTCCCTCTACTCGGGCTCAGGTTGAGACACAGCTGTCCTGGGAGCCTCAGTTGGACAATGATGAAGAATAGTTGGGAAATATCCAGGATGCACGCAGGCGCAGGCAAGAGAAGCGAGTAGAACAGAGGAATGCAATGGGGCGGCTCCAAAGGCAAAGGAAAAGGCATTAGGAAGCCATGCCTTGGTTGAATTATTAAAAGGAAGGTGTGGGAGGTTCTGGTTGCCAAAGGCAACCGTTCGTGTTGATGATCAAGTTTCTGTGAACTGTGTTTGTTTGCGTTAGACATTGACTCAGATCTGTGAGAATAAAAAGGGGTTGGTTTTTTCTTGTGGTTTCTGCCTTGTTGGAAAAGGGGTTTCTCCTTGTGAGCAAAACAAGGACTTTCGTAGACTGGGACAGAACACATCCAACCAAGTGACCATTTGCTTCTTTCATTGATTATACACACTTATCTTTTTTCCAGCTACCGGTACATGGTTTATCACTGCCAATTGTCTCATTTATTCCCTAGCCTTGCTGAAATCTCTCTATTTCTCTTGCACTTTTCACAGGCCTTTATAGTTTTGTTCTCTCTCTTTTTGTTGTTGTTCTCAAATTTTTTTATGCAGCTGAAGCAACCAAACTGTCTACAGTATTGAAGGGAAGGTCATGCCATTCATGTAATATTGTAATCTGTAGCATTTTGCAGGTTATTTTTTATTCCCCACTGAAACATAGGCTAACATCTTATTTGCTTTTAATCATCTCCTTGCATTGAGCAGATACTTTTACTGAACTGTCTGCAGTGATTGTATCTGTCTGCAATCAATTCCAATTGTTTATTTCAATCTCTGTTACTGCAAATTTAATTTCATATACCATCACACTGCTCAAGCTACTGGCTTTGTTAAAAGCTGAGGGACCTCTTCCCATCCCTTTGTTAGATACTGATGAATGTCTAACAGCAAAAAGACAAGAACCTAGGTTAGGTCAGTTCTACACATTGGGAACTTACAAACTGTGTCATTCTTTGGTTTTCCACCTTGCTCCTTCATTAATCAGTCAGTATTTCCTGAACACAGAACATACACAATCCATTGCAGGATTGTTGGAGATTTTTGTTCCCCCTTTGATTGGGGGGTTTTCTTGTTTGTTTGTTTTTTGGGGGGGGGTTGGTGAGTCTATACACCTTTGGCTTTCTTCAAATCTGATGATCATTCTGTCTCTGCAGATTATGACATGAACAAGCTTTGAATAGATAGGTTCCATCAGAAACCTAACATCCATGTTCTGGTTCAGCTGTAGCTTCCATAATACTTGCAAAGATAGCTCCAGGGAAAGCACAATATAGGGATCTAACTGGGATGTTGTATGTCAAAATGAATATACTGTAATTATTAAAAAATGTGAAGTGCATCTTTGCATACTGCACTTGAACTCTCATGAAGAAAATTGTTACACTGGAAAAGGTTTACAAGGTATTAGGTGATCAGTATGTAAAGTAACTAGATCATTTTCCACCAGAGCCTTTAACAGATTCTTGGACTTTCTTTTTTTCCCCCTTAAAAACAAAACAAAAAAGAAACAAACACAATTTGATGTCAACCAGTAGTTTTCACATTTGCAAGCATTTAGGAACACTTGAAAGATGCATCACAAAATTGTGTCAAACGTCTTAATACAGTAAATATATCTTCCTGCACCAACATTCCAGCTAACACACTAACAATATGCATTATTGTACCAATAATAATGCAACAAAGGAACCATCTTCTTGGAATGCTTCATGGAAATTAACAATGATTATAAAAGAATGACATTATTCCAAGATGCACATGTTTAGTTCCCGAGGACTCATTCTTATCTTCTTTCAGGATTGCAGGGGTACACTGCATGAATTTATCTGGCTATTCTAAAGGCTATGGCTACAAAACAGGGCAGACCTTTGAAGGAGAGTATGACCATGCCTGGAATGCAGTTTACCTCGATGGAAGGTGGCATTTGGTGGACAGCACTTGGGGATGCGGCTCAGTTGATGAAGGTTGCAGCAAGTTTACCTTCAGGTGCATGTCTTTGGTTCTAGTGTGCTGCTGGGTGCAGGGATGGAGTGAGGGCAGGGAGTAATTATGTACATTCTCAATAACATTCTGATCTCTTTTTGTTCTAGATACAATGAATTTTATTTCCTCACCCACCCTGCACTCTTTATTAATAATCATTTTCCAGACAACAACAACTGGCAGCTACTCAAACCAATTATGGCATTAAAACAGTTTGAAAACAACATGCTGTACAAGAGTGACTTTTACAAGATGGGATTGCTGGTGGCCCATCCAGAAACATCTATTATTCAAACAGGTACAATCATACAGCTTCTTGCCCCATGCCAGTATTATTAGATATTTCCAGCTTTTGGAAGAAAAAAAATTACAGCAAAATTTAAAACTGAGGGCGATTTTTAATTAATTTTTAAAGATTAGCTTGGTAGAAGTAACCTGTGGTTCTTACATTTCTAGTCATACTTACTTTTGCACTTATGCCAAGTACAAGTTATGCCAAGTTCAAAATGCCACTATATAATTAGTCTGAAAAGAATTGTTTGTATATTTCAGTTTCAAAAGAAGGCACAAAAAAAGAAAGGTTAAGAATACAAATGCCTCATAGGTGCAGGCTAATAAGCCTGATATATAAATAAATGTAAATAAATATTAGCTCATTGGTTTTCTGATGTTCCCAGCTATCACTTCAATGTCAATTAGTAGTTTAACTACATGAACATTTTCATTTTAGAATTCTATCTTTGGAACTTTTTTAACTTTCTCTGAAATCCAAAAGCTTCTACGCTGCTGAAGTCAGATCAATTATAAGTAAAAGCCACATATGATTTTATCTTGCCTCGGAATGATGAACAGTTCTATTACACTAGTAATAAAATAAAAACAAACAAGTCCCCAAATCTCCCTGTCTTCAACCCTGTTGCTGTTTTATTCTGAATTTTGATGTGTCAGAGGTTTTGAACAATTTCTAACCACTCAACTACATTATTCTTCCTTTCTTTGCCAAAGTGACTGACAGCAAAGCTGAGTTCAGATCACTTTCTACAAGTTTTTTTTATTGATTTGTGTTTCTCAATAATAAGACGTATTCTAACCAGCTTTCTTTATTTGCATGTTACAGTAAATGGAAAAGTCACAATAGTAGTGGAGAGCAGTTCTCCAATGCTGTTCATGTTTGAACTGAAAAGAGCAAAAGAATACAGCTTGATGACTTTGAAGAGGAATGGGATGAAACTGGAACTGTACCCACAGAAGATGGGGAGTCATAAACTTCAGATTTATGCCAAACCATCTAAAGGTCTTGAAGAAATTTACATGTGCGTCCTAGAATACAACATTGAATGCAGTTCTATAGACACAAATGTTTGTTTCCCAAAGGAACTCCATCAACCAGTTGGGCCCAGCTGGTTCACAGAGAAACAGGGGATTCTCAGACCTTCACAAAAATGTCCAGTTATTCATACTAATGATGGCTGCTGCAATCTCAGCTTCATCCTCAGTAAAGACTTGAACATTTTAGCCTCATTGCATTCAGACAGCCTAAGCCTCAGCGAAGAGGTAGGAAGACGACATATCTTACAACAATGCCAAGGAAACCAAATAAACTTCAAGATCCATCTTCCACATGCTGGGAATTTTGCTTTCAAAATCTTTGCTAAGAAAAAGTCAGATCCTGGTAACTATAACTATATCTTTAATTACCTCATCTGTTGTCCAAACACTAAGGTCAAATGGCCAATGTTTCCCCAGAAGTATAGTAAGTGGGCAGAAAGCTATGAATTAGTGGAACCTCTGGCTGCATTTCTACCAGCCAACTGCCACATTAAGTTCAAACTTAAACTTCACAGCATTGCCAAAGCATTTGTTCAATGTGAAAAAACCTGCCCCTTGTCTCTTAATAAGGATGGTTACTGGGAGGGATCCTGCAGTACTTCTGAATGCAGAGAGATATATGTGATGGTGTTGGAGAATGCGAACCACAAATTTTACTCACATATTTTGAAATATGAAATTGAATCACAGTAATAGGCGACTTGAACTTTTCCCATCTGCCCACACGCACAATATGTGATCTAACTATAATCCATTTCACTCTGAATAATTTATTTCATGCTGTTGGATGACAATACTCATGCTACTGAAGCAGCAGCAAAACAATTTAACTTGATCAACCCCCATCCCTTGAGACTTTTCATTGATATTATATGATGCATGAAGTTTATACAAAATGTAACTTACTCATTGAAAACCAGGCAACATTTTTCCATAAATAACAAAATTATTTAGGTAATAAAGAAGCAATTATACGCATCTTCCCACCCATCTTGCGATAATTTTGAGATTTGACCACTGTTTCTGAAAAGATACGTTCAACATTATCACGGATAATAAAGGAGCATTGTAGAACTCATGTTGGGTCAAAGAAAGAAAAAGACCCACATTTTTGATTATCAATACAACAGTGGCTACAGAATTGGAAGAAATATGAAGAAATATGCTTTTACAAGACTATATTGTAAGCTTTCTTGTGTGCACGCCATTGTCTCACAAGTATAAAATACTGAAAAGTTTTATACCAGAACTTAAATGCAATTAAATGCTCTTTTTTTTTTTACTGGGCTGTAACACCTAGCTAACATTTTAATAAGGATCACTTATCTTTCTGTAATTGATATAAAAAAATTATTTTGGGGGGAATGCTACTTTATGAACTACACACTGAAGTACCTCTCAATAACATAAGACAAACTAGATTACTACACAATTAAATACAAAAAGTTATTATTGAAACCAGTGCTCTCTTTATATAGAAATTCTTTTTAATTTATAGTTTTGCTGAATCAAAAAAATGAATATTTCAATATAAGTTATAGCTTATGCAATCTATTTTACTATCAAAATGACCACATTTTGCATATTTCTTTTCTTAAAATAGTTTATCTAGTAAAATATGGTGCAGAAGCTTATTTAAAATGATTCTGAAGATGTTGCAATTCTGTATCATTAATTAATTTTTGATTATGTGTTTCATTCATACAGAGAACTGTGTGGGTTCCCTGTCTCAGCCAGAAAACATTAGCAATTCATTTTATAAATGCCACTTATCTTACTACTGTTTTATTATAGTTTTGCAGAACTATAGATTCACACAAAAACCTTTTGTCAAATAAGCAATTTTTCCTGCTCTGTTACTTAAATATCAGTAACAGACATTATCAGTGTTTCAAATGATGCAAGCCAGTAGACCCACTTGCAGTTCATGTTCTGCAGATTCAGGGACAGAGCAGATGATCATTGCTATGGAAAAACACTGTCACTGTTATCAAACTGGTTCTCACTACGAATTTAACAAGTATTTCCTGACCTGACATTCTTCCTTTATGATGCAACAATTTGAAAAGCAAAGAATTTGTACTATGTGGAAATTCTGGTGCTTATCTTAAAACATATTTGGAAGACACTAGGTCAGGAAAGTATTTTTCTAACTATAATACTTGGTGCATAACCACAGAAAGTAGACTAGGAAAATAGCACAGCAGCCTAACTTTGAAGAGTAATAGAACCCTATGTAAGAAACAACAAATTTAATTTGAATTTAATTAGATGAGGTTGACAGTATTTAAGATACGTAGCACTCATCTATCAAAGTTTTAATTTAAAAATACTTCAAAAAGTTCCTACAGAAAATCATTCTACAGGGGTTCATTTTGAAGATTTTGGCTCTTTGCCAATGAACTTTCAGGAGTGTGATCTTGTAGTGTAAACGAAATAGGGACAGCATATAAAGAATTCCTGGAATTCTTTCTATCCCCATTAACAATGCTGTCCACAGGAGATAGTCTTATTTTTTTTAATCCTGTGAAACAATGTTATATTTATATTTTTACGTATGTATATTACGGGTCTTTGGAGAGGGGCGGCATATACATGTGATTTAAATAAATAAATAAATAAAATATGTATATATACCAGGAAGCACAGAAAAGGTTGTTTCTGAGCTGTTGAGTCACATGACCCACTGCCCAACTCCTCTTCCAAAGAGGTTCACAAAGAGTATTTTCTGAATTTTTGTTTCTTCTATAGTCCCCAGTCATATCCTAGTGTGTTTGTGTGCCTGAGACAATCTTGATTCTTAGCAATTGCCTGAACATGTCCCTACAGTTTTCTTGGCAAGATTTTAGAAATGGTTTGCCATTGCCTGCTTCCTAGGGCTAAGTGTTCGTGTGAGCCTGATCCAGGGTCATCCAGCTAACTTTGTGCCTAAGAAAGTAACTAGAACACAGCCTCCCATTTTCTTAACTACTGCACAAAATGGTTCTCTTAGCCATATTTAGCCTTATTTATATCACTTCTTGACAATATTCCACTGGATTGAAAAGACAAAAAAGGGCTGGGTAGAGCCCAAGGTTATGTCCTATTCTAATTCTGACAATATACTCAAATCAGTTGTGATGCATGAAATATCGTAAAACACCAAGGATGACTAATATGTATGCTTCCCTTTATTTCTTGTATGCATGTCTTGAGAGGAAACTGCAAAAACTGTTGTTTGCCAATGTAGGATTGGAAACAAGTTCTAACTGTTACATAAATAAAGGCAGGACAAGAAGCAATGGATGGAAACCTATCAAGGAGAATCAGCCTAGAACTAAGGAAGAATTTCCTGATAGTTAGAACAATTAATCAGTGAAGCAATTTGCCATTGTGGGTGGTCTAAAACTGGAGTTTTTAAGAAGAGACTGGACAGCCATTTGTCTGAAATGGTATAAGGTTTCCTGCCTGAGCAGGGGGTTGGACTAGAAGACCTCCAAGATCCCTTCCAAACCTGTTATTCTGTTAAATTTAACACATAGATTTTTCTAGTACAAAAGGGAACTCAGGTGAAAAAAAATTGCTGGGTATTCCAGAGTTTTCTCCCAAGGATTCTCCATAACTTCTTTAGATTCACTCCCCCCCTTCCCATTTTGCTCAATATAATGCATTGTAATATCCAGAGAATATTTTCCATTGTCTTCTGGCTATTTGGAGTCCCAAAAAAAATTGGCCCAATATTATATTATGATTTTCAGCAGCGAGATTTAATATTTTTGGGGGGAAGAGAGTCAATTTGGGACTTGTTTTGAGATTTTTCTAAGGTGTCAAGTGTGGGAGTAGAAGACATTTGCCTATTTCCATTCCTATGTTGCTGAAATTGTTACAAGTGATCCTTGGGTTACAACCACCTTAGTGACCATCCAAAGTTATGAATGGCATTGAACAAGGACGTATTTATTTTGAGAGTGCAAGTAACTCATTCATCTACTTCTTTCAAATTTTAAAAAGCACAAAAACTCTGGTGCAGCACTACCCTAAGGATTTTAATATTGAGCCCAGCTGTTGGATGCCACATCTTTTTATCTCATGAGTCTATTACTAAACAAGTGCATTCATTACACATTCTATGAACTCATGGCTTTGACTACCAATTACATTATTAATGTATTTCATTTCCAAAATATGTTTAATATGTAAAATAGAAGGTGCATGCAGGCTCAAGCAAAATATAACCTCTGTAGTTATTAAAAGTCCAGGTCTGAAGGCAAAACTCCCCACCAACTCTATTAATTATAACACCATCTGATTATTCCAAAAAAACATTCAACATTCTCAAGGCATAATCCAGTAGTAACAGATAAACGTAGTTCCTACATCAGCTATTCAAGAGACATTTTTTCCCACATCCAAGTGTTGTTATGGTCATTACCCACATCAAATCAAGCAGTTTGATGTTTGAGGGGTGTCAAAATGCCGGCCCATGGGCCGGATGCGTCATGGCGAAACCACGCCCACCCCATTGTCAGCAATGGAAAAAAAGTTGCGATGTGTCACGACACGTCACATGACATTGTGAGTTTGACATAAATTATGTCATAACAGCAAGAATTCTAATCTATTAGAACAGACATGTCAAACTCGCGACGTCACATGACATCGCGCAACGTATCAGAGCTTTTTTGCCATTGCTGACAATGGGGTGGGCGCAGCTCCTGTATGATGAAACCAGCCCACGGGCCGGCAGTTTCACACCCTTGTATTAGAACAATCTTTTAATGTTGAGCTACTAATCATTTGAAACAGACTGCTGTGCCAAAATTAAGAACCGTTTCAGGTACTTGACATCACTATTGGTTTTCTGAGAAACAAGTGTTTTTCAAGAACATAAAAACTAGCTGCTTAATTCCTGGAAAATACATGTAATAGCAAAGGCACGAGACCCAATTTAATGCAGTGGTTAAAAATTCAGGGGGAGAAACTAGAAAGCTGTAACTTCTAAGCTTGCCTTAGGCATGAAGCCAGGTTAAATGGGCCAGTCACTTACTCTTTGCTCTAGGAAGAAGAATATGGCAAACGACTTCCAAAAAGTGCAAATGCCACCCATACACTCTTCACCTACTTGACAAAGTTTATTGCAACAGTGAGATGGGTGGCATATAAACTTAATAAACAGAATAATAATCCAGTTCAAACAACAATTATCTCTGCTCTCTCTGAGTTTATGAGTATCATCACAAAATGGTATTGGGAGCAATTAAAAAAAATTCATAGAATGCCAATTGGTAGAAGTAACAGACAAATAACTTGCATAAAAACCATAAGCCTCAAATATCTTTAAATTTTGCCTCTCTGTTCCAGGACCAGGCCTTATTCCTGTTTTCTTGTTCTCCCAAAGATAATCCAGCAATTAAGTTTTCTTCAAACATATGCATACAAAAAATATTTATTTAGACAGAAGATAGAATTCATGGACCCTTTTGTATTTTCTCTCAAGACTGGTTCACAGCTTTCCTAAGGGCAATTATGCTTTCTCCGTCTTTCCCCACTGCCTCTCCTCACTATATTGAATTGCCTTCCTTGGGCTACACCAGTACTTCCTTAGTTATCTCACACCTCTGCTCCCAGGTTTCTTCACTTATCCAGCAGAGAAAATGAGACCATTTTTTTTGTGGGGAAAAAGAAAAGGAGGCCAACCTTCCTACATACACATCTACTTAACATCTTAATAAAATGTAAAATAAGTCATAGTAAATCACAATTAGTTATAAGACAGTACTGTAAATAAAACTACAGAGCACTTCACCAACTTCGTCTATCTCCACCTTTCAGGGAGTGCTTCACCAATGATAACTGAAGCAATAGGCATTTGTTTTCTTTCTTTCAGGATCATTATATAAAATACAACATTGTGGTCTCATATAAGAAAACATTGAGCACATTAATTCTGCTGGACTGAAAATGAGTTGTTCTTCATGTCCAAATAAAATGCTGTGTGTGCTTTGACAGCCATTATTTACCATCCCAATAGAACAGTATAAATCAAAATTTGTGTTATTTTTTTGGCATACCTTCATGCTGAGTATAATTTCATACTGTCCATCAGTTCAAACTAAAGTGTTGGTAAAGAGAGGCATAAAGCCATGAAAAGCAAATTTAGCAAGCAAAACAGAAGCATTAGAAAACTGAAAAGAGAATGGAATTACATAGAAACGGCACTGCAAAAACTAAGGTGTATGTTAAAATGTACTCTTGGAGCAAGGATTTCTTTAGTTATTAACACTTCCGCATTGTAGTACTTCAATAATCTCAGGACTGACACCAAATATGCTACATTTTAAAGATGTAAATACTCTTCACTTTCTACAGAAGAGATATCAAAAATCATTATCCAGCAGAGAAAAAAGCATACCATAATGCCATTATGATAATAAACATGAGAAACTACAGTGCAGATCATGAACTGAGATTACATATTTAATATCTTTCTAATTCCACTTTGAAAATCACAATCATAATCTGAATTTATGATTTCAAATATCCAGGAATAAAAATCTAAAATTCACTTCTTTGAAATTTCAATCAAAGTAAGATGCTGCACCTGGCCATTGAAAATTTGGAATCTTATTGGTAATTTAGAGAAAAAGGATGAGTTAAAAATATGAAGAGGTTATACTTAGTTTCTTAGCTTTTGCCCAAGGACATGCTTTAAAATCTGCATTTCTTCCTGAAGCTAAACAATTTTTTAAAAGCTGTTTGGCATACCAACCAGCCTCCCAAATTTGTTCTTTTGCTTAGGAACAGCTGTGCAGTACTTCATAAGACAGCTGTTATTTAAATTAAATTGCTCCCATGTATAGGTGTTTATTACTTATATTGAACTTTACTTTTTTAATCAAGATATATAATAAAATATCTCTTCATGACAGAATTATTTGACCATATTTTTTCTACCGCTATGAAAGTACACAAAGGACCATTACTAAACCATTAATTTGATGTTTGATGGCAACTAAAATCCACATAGAATATTCACAAGAGAACCTGAAAAGCAAAATGGCATTCTCTTTTCTCATTTTCTCAAGTCACTTGTCATGTTTCATGGTATCTTGGAAATAGACAGAAAGTTAATATTCAAATGATAAGCAATATGATTTGTATTTATATTAAAATAAAATAACAGTTTCTACATAATTTTATTTCTGAATGCATAGACATAAAATATTTACTCTATTTAGATGGGCAACACCATCCACTCCTAAAGCTTGCTCTTTACTTTAGGGGAGCAGAATGCTCCCCTAGGTTAGTTAGAAATGTTTTCTATAGTAGTGTAATAACTGTAATTAGACAAAGTATTTTGCTACAAACAAATTTCATTTCTTTGAATTCACTGTCCCTGAATACTCAAAGACAAAGAAGCAGAGAAACCTACTTCCAGAGGGCAATAACTGTGTTTTTCCTCTAAAGAAAGCAGCATAAATGAAGTAGCTCTTTGATTCACAAACCCCAAAACAAAACTACTTTTGGTGTGTAGACTGTTGTACTGTCCTTTCACTCTCTTTTTTCAATTCTTCAATATGTGTATCTAAGCGTTCCAAAATATGATGGGACCTTTCTTCTTCTTCTTCTAGGAACTTTGCAGCAATCACATCTACATTTGTGGTAGGCAGAGGACTCTAAAAAGAAAATATGTTCAACAAGACTGTGAATCAAAAAAAACAATTTTAATCTAATGCTTATTATTGCCATTTAAACAATGAAAAGGAGAGAACTATACTATCAGTTTCACAATGTAATTTCAACATTAGCCGGTTTACTAGCTCCAGAACTTTCTAGAGAATAGCTAGGTCACAGTGATACACGTCTTACTAACCTCGCTCCTAGATTACTGCAACATGAGGTACAACTAATTCAGGAGACTGGACAGCCACTTGTCAGAAATGGGATAGGGTCTCCCGCTTGAACAGGGGATTGGAGTAGATGACCTACAAGGTCCCTTCCAGCTATTCTATTCTATTCTGTTCTGTTCTGTTCTGAATATGTCAATCCTTGCCAATTAAGATCTTAAGAGGCACTGTTTGTAGTGCCCAAGGAAATGTTATGAAGCATTATCTCAAGGAATGATTGTGACACTCTTTTGGTGAAGCATGTCAGGCATCTAGTATTTCCTAATTTATATGTACCTCTTTAAACTTTATTTGAAGTATTTGCCTCTGACTCTTTTATGGTACGTACTTTTATTGCGTTGTATAGCTTTTAGTTTTGTTATTTTGTATTGTTGCACATTGCTCTTAATATTGGATAGAGCAGTGATGGCGAATCTTTTAGAGACCGAGTTGCCCAAACTGCAACCCAAAACCCACTTATGCATCATCGGGTGCCGAATGGGTGTGGCCCATTGGGTGGGTGTGGCTCATTGGGTGGGCGTGGCTGCAGTAACAGCAGACTGGGTGGGACTAAAAAATTCAATCAATCAATTCCAACTTTGCAAGATCTTTTTTTTTCCGTGAGAAGTTGAAATTAACTGATTGATTGAACCTTTTTTTTTTGCACACAGCGACAGAGGCCTAAAGCAAAAAGGTTTTATAAAACCCAGCTGAAGCTCTAAAACTGGGGCGATGGCGCACTTGCCAACAGAGAGGACTCTGAGTGCTGCCTCTGGCACCACTGGGATAGAGAAATAATTGAAAATCAGAAGGCAAAGCTTCATGTCTGCATTGAGTACAAGAATTTAACTGCAAATGGAATCCCAATTTAAAAGCTAGATAGATAAATATCTACATATTTTAAAAGGTATATCTATTTTTAAAAAACCAAATCACTTAAATGACTAGTTTATTTGCATTTATGATCTCTGAAAAAAAAATTGACCAAGATTGAATATTTGGTTGCATATTGAAAAACCTTTATTGAAAATGATAACTATCATTTGGCTTTTAGGGCATCTAGGTTTAATTTGTATATATACTCCTGGAGCTGAAAGTCTCAGTGAAATCTATAAGACTGACTTCTCAACAATAAGATTCATCTTCAGGCCTTTAACAGTCCCCCTATAATTACTGGCTTTCCTCAGCAACCATATGGCCTTTGAAAATTGAATACTAAATATTCAAAATCTTATTGGTAGTTCATAATGAATCCTTCAAAAGGTACATGCAAGCAACAGGTTACATTCTTCAGTTTATATAAATATTTATATTCTATGCATTTTTTGTACGTGAATTTGTTTCTCATAGTTAAGCTAACATTCCAACAGTCAAAGCACGCTGTATACTTATCACGTTTTAGCACTCATTCCAGCAGTCCCTTCTCAAGCAATGTGTTCTGTCCCATATTTTCTGCTAAATTCAAAGTTAACAGCAAACTAGCACCAGATTTACAAGTATTGTTCCTCAGCATTTATTTAGAGAACAGTTTGCACTTATTATAGTTGGGAATTGGGAATTGACGGTTCTCATCTTTCTTTCATTTCTTGTTCCAGTCATTGTAGATTGAAAAGTAAGTAGCATGGCATTAGTGAGTGGAAATATTTCAAAGAGGACACATTGAAACGAATGCAAAACCTCACAGATTATGCTATCAGAAAATAGTATATCCCTTGCAATCTTTTATTATGCTTACCAAAGGTAAAACGTCTTTCTCATACTCTCTTGATACCATGTAAGAAAATTCTGGATCTTCACAGAGCAAAAGATCTGATCTCTCAAGAGATTCATAAGGCAAAGATTCGACACTGTTTGTTCCATTGAGCTGAGGTAGTCCAGCAGCTGTACTAGAAACAGAAAGCATTCTGGATGGAAAGTATTTTGCTCTCTGGAGTTCCTCCTCATAATGTTGAACAGTCCTGTCATATTTAGCTTGAAGTGCTTTCATTTCTTCCCCATGCTTGCACTGCAGATCTTGCATTCTTCTGTAAATTTATTAGAAGTAATATGTTAGGTCCAACAGACCAATGATTTTCAGTTTAAAATCTGCAAAAAAATTTAGTGGCTGAAATCACTGCCAGAAACTTCCTGAATGCAATATAGTCCATAGAAAATTTAAATGTAATTTCCCTCTGTGCTATTCAAAAGCTATATATTACAACTGCGTCCACATGGAACTGTTTTTTACAAAATAAGAAAGAAGAAGGGAGAAGAACATCTCTTTTCAGTGTTTTTTCTGTTTGGCAACAATGTAAAAAAATAATAATCAAATCTCACTTACAATTAATAAAACATGGGAAATGACTAGAAATTATAGAAAGATTTTAGAGTGCTTCAGCATTTTTTTAAAAAAATCAAAATCTAGTATTTGTTATGCTTTCAAAAAGTCTCCATTTTCAAAATCATATAAATTCTTACTTGTTTTCTGCATTTGTTATCTCAGTCACCTGATGCTGCAATTGTTGCACAATATTGTCATATTTGCTCTGAGAAACCCAAGACGAAGCTTCTAAGTTAGTTCTAGTTTCTGCTAATTCTTTCTGTAGATGCTTATTCTGAAGTTCCACTTTATTTAAAGGCTTGTTATAACTTTCCTGGCATTCTGCAAAGGAAGTACTTTTTGCCTTAAAATGATAGAAACACATTAGTAAGAATTTTTTTGTTTAATAAAACTCAGTTGCTTCTAAAGTTATTTTTCTGTTTTATGGATTTAAGAAATTTACAAGTATTTTATTAAGAAAGAACCCCACTGGAAGGTAAGTCAACCGCTAAATGTTTGAATCATCATCTGAACTAATCAAATCTACAGACCAAAGGTTTCTCTCCTTCATCTAAAATGAATATGAACTTTAAAACCACTCAACTCACTCACAAATCAGTATACAGTTAAACATGTATATAGCTTCATAATTAAGATCCAAAACAATGAGATTGCTCTCTGTTTGCTGAAGATACTCAAAATCTCCTAATACTCCATTTAGTAGAAGTTGCTCTATGATTAGTACATTTTTGCCCCATATAAAACCTTAAACAACGATAGCAATTAATCTAAAAATCTTATTATGGACAAAGCCAAACAGAAGCATAAACACAAATTGTGACATAACTTATAACTGCTTGCCTTAAGCAAAATAATTTAATTGTCATTTCCATTTTGTTTTTTCATGGTTACATGGGTAAATGATTAAAATTATTGGAGTTAGTTTCTGCTCCCTAACTCATTAAAATTAATTTGCAAGAACTGCAATATTTTTTCAAATTCAAATAGTTCTTTATGACTTTAGAATACAATAGAACTGGATCTTGGAGGTCTTCTAGTCCAGCCCCCTGCTCAAGCAGGAGAACCTATACCATTTCAGACAAGTAACTGTAGCCTCTTCTTAAAAAGTGATGGAGCACCCATGATTTCTCAAGGTAAGCTGTTCCACTGGTTAATTGTCCTCACTGTTAGGAAGTTTCTCCTTAATTCCAGGTTGCTTCTCTCTTTGATTAATTTCCAACCATTTTGAAACGAAAAAAATCCTGGTATAATTGTTAATTTTGTAAAAAGTATATTTTTATTGTATTTTTTTATTATTATTTGATACAAAAAAGTTAAGCCTAGTTTCATTTCATGCCAGATATGAAACATTTGTAAGGGCTCGTTCTCATAGGGAGTCTCTTAGAAAAATGTCCTCTTTTTATGCAGAGATCAAGAGGGCAGCACTGAGATTATGAACTTGCATTGACATCTAGTGGTCATACTAAATAAAATAATACGTTATTTGTATACAATCTTTTTAAAAAATCATACTCTGTTGAATATGAGAAATTTCCTAATCAACTTTACACCCCACTATTACTTTCAACATTAGATGCATATAGTAATTTGTTTTTGGGGAGCATCTTCAACTTTGTATAAATGCATAAAAATATTTGTCTGTACAATAAAGCAGTTAAGCAACTCAATGCATCGAAGGAAATAACACAACTCAATCAAAATGTATTCTACCTTCTGCAGCTTCTCTGACAGATGGTGATTTTCTTGTCTGAGGGCTTCCAACTGAGACAGAACAGCCTTAAGAGATAAATTTAATTTTTTTTAATTGTTAGTATAGATTATATGCAGGAAATAAATAGCCCCTTGGCTATACACTTCTTACCAAGCCATGCGGATTTTAGTATCATAAATTATTTCAAATAAGAGAAACCAAACTTTCATATTCTGAAGTTACTAGTAATTATATTTAAATCTGAACAAGTATTACCGAAAAGATTAGAATGTACAACTAGGGAACCAAAGAAAATAAGTCCCATATTATTATTTTTAATCGAACAAGTTGTAATACTATACTATAAAATATTGCAGAACTCAATTATTTTACCTTGTGCTCTATTGTCTTTTGCTCTGTTTTTTCAATCTCTATTTTTAATTGTTGCTCTAAGCTTAAAGTAGAACCCAAGGAAGAAGCAATTGTGATGTCACGTTGATGCAGTTCCTGTGTTAATTGGGTAACCTCAAGCCTCATTCCTTCCAATTCTTGGCTATGACTTTGCTCTTTGCGGGATAGCTCTTCCTTCATCTGGACAGAATTGGATACAAATTTGCAGGTCAGCATTTTTGTGATAATCATCATGCATAGTAAGTAATACTAATCTCTCTATAGCATAATTTCCTCCTGTTACCTTGCTAATCCCATACTGCAGCAATGTTTCAGAAATCTATTACATTAAGTTACAGTAAAACAGTCCTGTCTGAAGTCGGAATATTCATCTGGAGTCTTTGTATTCAACCAAATAGAACCTAATTGATGATTTTCTGTATTTTCATTGAAACCAGCCAACAACAAAGTACAAATATGACCAAGTAAGACTGCTTTTATGAAATAATTTGAATTCCTAAAGATCTGCACGTTAGGGTACAAATTGCACAAAACAAGAACAACCTCCTAACCTCGTTTATAGTAAACACCAGCAGCTCCTAAAAAGTAGGAATGCTGGGACTAGTGGAAAGCTGTAAACCCTTAAAAGTTCCCAGTATGGCTCAAAGAAAGGATGACATCTTAAGACAATACTCTCAACTCCTCCAGATTTTATACATTATTCCTAGAGGATTATCTTCCATCTTGATCTGAGATAAATATTTGATATGAACTGTAAGAGAATGTAAAACAGGATGCTCAGATTGCCATATACCAACTTTAAATGGGCAACTTAAATTCAATTTAGATGAAACAGTCATTTTAACAAGCCAATCTGCTGGAACATGGACAAGCTGAGGCATTCTGTTTTTTCCTCATATAATGCCCATATACATTTCAATATGTCTTAAACCATACCCTCATGTGAAGTCAGAACTAGGAAACTGAGTTAACCAATTAAGAAGTTGCCTCTGAAGTCAGCAGTGTGAAAGAAAAACAAAACCTAAATAGTTCTTTAGTTCATAGATTTAAGTTCCCATACATCACCATTTATGGGTACGTTCCCTTTAAGCTTGAACTACACTGGATATTTTTATTTCTTGTGTGTGCTGGATTGAGTGAGTATTTAGGACATAACTTTCATCTAAATATGTGAGGATGTCATATACCTGAGCCTTGACACTAATAGCCCATAACAATTTTGAGGGGGAAATGGTTAAATTTGGAGCCTTCATTGAGAAAACCATGGGGGGCTATAGATTTAGCACTTTTGTACTATATTTTTTTTCTTTAGGTTGATTCATATTCAAAATTTGTCTGAGTCTTGATAGGAAAAGAAAAAGATATACCAGTTAAGGACAATATAGCATTTGGTAGCTATTTGGATGGTATCTAATAGAAAACGCTACCTGAACTGTATTTCTAAGCATACCCTTTCACCCAGCTGGCCATCTTCCATTTAATTTCAAGCTGCTGCTTTACACTATTGACATTTCATTGTGTACAGTTATGCTCAGTTTTCTTTTTAGCCAAGGCTAGATGACTTTCTCTGTCTGCAATTCCTTGCATTCAACTATTCTTCTGGAATTTTGCAAATTCTGCTGAAACTATAATAATGATATGAGATATCAGAGAAGTTCTTCTCATTTTTTAAGAGTATTTTGCAATAAGCACCTTAGGCAATCCAAAGTATAAACATATATGAGTCTGTACTTTCTACAGTTATCTAACTTTACTTACATAACCTGAATTGGAGACTCAGCTTTTTCCATAAATAATTTACTTTTAAAATGGAAAGGTTATCTTGCAGGCATGAAAATTGCAATAATGGAAGCAGTGAATGTATTGAGTTGTAAAGAAAATAATCTTAAATTCTGAATCATCTTCTTCAATATAATTCATCACTCCTCTTTTAGTATCCCTTAATGATAAATTGTTTCTTTGTCTACATTACAATGTAAGAAACTTCATATTGTCCCAATCTGTTTTAATGATACATAAAATTGGGCATTTTAATATATTTATTTGTAGAAGTGATCCACACTTTTTTTATCTCGGTCTTGGCTTTGCACAGCTGTTCTTCAGTTAGTCGAAGCTCCAGTAACTTCTCCTTTTGCTCTTCAGATAGCTGGATGCACTTTCTACCGGTATCTGGAGATCCCAAGCTAAAGCCAAGAAAAATACATGCAAAATCAAAAGCAAGTATTTGTAAGCAACATAATGCCAAATTTAACAAATCCAACAGATTTTTTGTTTCATAAGGTTTTTATTATAAAGAAATTTTTGAGGTCATGTACCTGCCCTCAAGTTGAATCACTTCAGTGCCATCAAACTGCTGGCATAAATGCTTCTCTAATTCTGTTCCACCATAGTAGTTTCCTTTGGCTTCTGTATTCTTTTGCAGCTGCCTAGACAAGACAGTTTAATGCTTGAAGCTTTCTAACAAACAAAGTAAATTACCGGTATACCAGTTGTACAGGGAGGCATTTGTGTAGATACACTAATGGCATAAATCAGCGGTTCTCAACCTGTGGGTCGCGACCCCATTTGGGGTCGAACGACCATTTCACGGGGGTCGCCAAGCACCACAGTCCGCCATTTTTTATTTTGTCGGCCATTTTTTTTGGGTCGGCCATTTTTTCCTATCGCGATGCGGGCCGTCGCACCGCGCATGCGCCCCGTCACACCGCGCATGCGCGATGCGCCCCGTCACACCGCGCATGCGCAGTGCAGGCCCGCCATTTTTTTTGTCAGCCATTTTTTTGGGGTCGGCCATTTTTTTCCTATCGCGATGCGGGCCATCGTGCCGCACATGTGCGGTGCAGGCCCGCCCTTTTTTTTGGGTTGGCCATTTTTTTTTGGGTCGGCCATTTTTTTTGGGTCGGCCATTTTTTTTCCTATCGCAATGCGGGCCGTCGCGCCATGCATGCGCGATGCACCCCATCGCACCACGCATGCATGGTGCGGGCCTGCCGTTTTTTTTTTTGCGCAATGCGGGCCGGGGTCGAGCCCCGGAAAAGGTTGAGAACCGCTGGCATAAATGAAGATGGCAATGTGTCTTTAAAATAACTTTAAATATTTATCAAAATTGTAATAAAAGAAGTTCTGCCACAGTACTACATTAACAGGTATTATCAGTCAATGACATTACAACATAACCTCTTACCAACATCTTTTAAAATTATGATCTCAACCTTTATTCTAACTATTTGACAAAAGAATTGTCACTGGTCTTCCTAATATTGGAACACTGATTTAAAATATCTTATTAGAACATTAAGGGAGCTAGTTTGGTTTAGAGATTAGATTTTGGTTTAGGAGCAGGAAAACCTGACTTCCATTCCTGCCTTATGAAGGCATCTGACTGACATTGAGCCACTCAGACATTCTTGTTAATTGTCCATGTAGTTGTTGGGAGTCAAAAGTGACTTGAAGTAAAAAAAAACACACACAAACAGACATAGAGAGTGAGGTGGGATATTACTTTTTAAAATGAGGTGGGTGGGTGAATCACTGGGACTAATTTTAAGGAAACAGGAAAAGGGAAAATGGGGAGAATTACAAAGGACCGAGAAGTGGGGAGGGTGATCCTCTGTAGGCTTTGTTAGAGAATTTTTTCCTTTTCCTAGTAGACTTATACAGTATGCAGGACAAAAGAGAAAAAAAGACCATATGGAAGGATGGCCATACTACTATTGGTTCCAGTTTTATCTACTTTTGGCAGCAGTTCACAACAAATTTAGGAAAGATGATGAGCTTTAACAATACTAGAACGAATTCAGTTAGGTTGAAATTTCATGCATGCACAGGACAGCAACACACATTCTTACCACAGCAAAAATACAGTGTCAAATATGTGGTTCCCAATGCATAAACTGGCTGAACTGACAATTCCAAATCAAGAGAAATTACAGCAAGGGTGTTGACAATCAACAGCCAGAGGCATATTTTCACTTTATAATAATTCACAAATACATTTTAATAACTGTTTTCATTATCTTTGCTCTACTAGAATTTTAAGAAAAAGTTCAATTTGCCAAACAAAATTATACAAATTTTCTATTAAAAAAACTGTTGGCTTGCTAAATTCTATCATACAGGCAACAGTTGTATTGACAATCAACATAAAGAGAATCCATCTGTTTTCCTACTTAAAAAAAATCTGAAAATATTTTAAATTATGTTATACATCCATGTAATCATGTTTTCTCTTCTTAATTGAAGAATAATGACATGTTGCATAGTAATCTGTTCAATATTTTCCTCAATATTTGGAGACACACCTGATAAGAGTTTCTTTCACATTCAGAGTTTCAGTTAGCTTGGACAATTCTTTCTGTAATTGTTCATGATAAAGCTGTAAATTCGTGATGAAGTCCTCTTGAGACAACAGAGTAGACCTGAGTTCCATCTTTTCATCATGAAGAACCTTCAAAGGAGAAAATGAAACTCACTAAAAATGAATATAACATATGGAATTAAATTTACCTTTCAACAGAGAATCCCTTTCTTACCAACCATGTTTCCTACTTAGCCTCAACAAGTGGCTAAATAATAATATGTATTAATATGTGGCTAAATAATAATATGTATTATTCAGCTTCCTAGCAATTCATTCACACACCTCTAGGGAATTCCGGGAAAGTTTCAGTTCGTGTAAAAGCTTTTGTTGTTCTGACAGAATCTTCTGGTTAGTATCAGTCAAATCATCTACTCTTATATTCAGTCTCTCCAGTTCCAATTCATTGGCACAAATAGTGTCATTGGCTCTTTCCAACTTGCTGGCTAAATGATGGATTTCAGATTGGCTTGCCAGTTCCACAGATTCAAACATTTGCTTCCGGTTGCACAGTTGAGTCTATGAAGTAGAAAGCATTATTGTGTTAAAATAAAGCAATATCTTTCAAAAATAAAAATTAAGTTGGATGCAGATGTCACATGTCATTCTATTTTCCAATATGAGAGGATTTTTTTCCCAAAGCTTAATTCCATTGTAAAAATAAGGAATTATGACTAGAAAAATATCTCAAAGCTACTCAGCATATATTTAACTCAATCAGATCTTTAGCCATCCACATCCAATTAAGAATACCATTCTGTTACGCCAAGGAGATAATACCACCTTCGGGTCCCATTATCTGCATCTCAGTTTTGGTCCTTAAAAGAAAATTGAATTTCAAAGACTGAATCTCAGAAATGTTTTGAGACTTTCTGAAATGAAGGATAGCATCAAGGACTGTTCTAGGTCTCTTCTCCATGAGATAGTCAAGTGCCTCCAAAGCAAGCAGAGCAAAAAGTCCAACTCAAGCTAAAAAAAGGGGTTATCCCTGTAAAGGATTCGGTATCGGGATAACAGGGACATCTGAGCAACGCTATTTTTCCAAGTGAGCAGTACTGTAGATTACTGATACAAATTCTGGCTGATTATTGCAGGCAGCCAAAATTTCTGACTAATTTAGAATAATTCAGACTAATAGACTCCCCATATATTAAAAGTAAAAAAGTACACTGCAAAAGAAACAAATGTAAATAAACTTATTTCAAAAATAAAAGTTACTGTTACAGGATTTATTTTAAAGGCAGAAATATTGCATACCAACTTCTTATTCTTGCTCATACATTTACATTTTTTTTCCTTACACTCCTCACCTTTCAGTGAATGTGAGAAAAGCAATGTGCTTGGACTGCAGAGGAAGCAATCACAATTTAAAACACAACACAGAAGGCTGACATGGCTATGATCTGTCAAAATAGTAGAAGTTGAGAGACCACATATGTGAGCTGTAACAAGATAAAAAAATATTCTTGCCAAATTTTCTTTTTATTCACTATGATCATGTTGACCATGACACTAATTTTTATGGGGGGAAAACCTTTTAAATATTTGCAAAAGAAAATATTACACAAGTACGTTTAACACTTTTTTTGTCACTGACTTAACAAGTCAAGCAAAACACATAGTTTGCAGAAATTTGGGAAATTTCTGTTAAAAGAATTGTTGGGGTCAAATTACAAGCCCCTGACCTCAATACATCTTCTCAGGAAAAACTGTTTGCTCACTCCCAAAACATTTAGAAGGCCAAAGCATGTTGATAAACTGAGGAAAGATACTGGGACGTAAGCAGAACTCTGGCAAAGCAAAATAAAGTAATTTCCTAGAAAGAAACAGTGTTCTCTCTTCATGAAATACTGCCTTTTTCTTTTTTCAAAATCCAACTGTCTTTGAAGTCTTTGCCCCAATTCCTTACAACTATACCCACTGGCCTCACTGACTTTATACATACATGTTGTGTTGTATACATGAAATACCTAGTTGCTCTTCCTAATCACATAGAAGCACGAAGCCGAAAACAGCAGTCTGAAGATGACGAATGGGACTTCGTCGAAATGTCGCCAAGACATTTTACGCGGGAGAAAACTCGAATAACCACACACACACACACACACACACGTATGTGTATATATATATATGTATATGTATATGTATATGTATATGTATATGTATATGTATATGTATATGTATACGTATACGTATATGTATAGTATATGTGTATATATGTATATATGTATATATGTGTATGTGTGTGTGTGTGTGTGTGTGTGTGTGTGTGTGTGTGTGTGTGTGTGTGTGTGTGTGTAGGTCTTTGGTTCTTCGGGTTTTCTCCCACGTAGAATTTGAAGTGTCTTGGCGACGTTTCGACGAAGTCCCATTCGTCATCTTCAGGCTGGTGCTTTCGGCTTCGTGCTCCTAATATATTATTTTGCATAAGTCTGTAAATAGAAACAATAACCCCATCCTACAAAATCAATTTTGTAGTTCAATGTAATGTGCCCATAAAATATTCTACAATATCATTTGCTTTACCTAAATTTGCATCAGAGGATCTCTAATTCCCACAACACTATTTTTCAAAGGGCACTGAATGGATCTGTTTTGCCAGATTGCCTGAATAGTTATTTATCAGCAGAGTTCTACAGTGTAATTATGTATCAAATCATTTTCACATGGTATACTTCCGGGGAAAAAAATATATCTAAAATCTATCAATGTAAGAAATAAATAATCAACTATCTGATGGGGAAGCAAATATTTTTATGGACAACCTTCTGTATTAACTTTCATGACTACAATCATTCCAGAAACATGAAAGTGGCAAATACACAGCTACACTTGAAAATCAAAATGCTAATTATTGTTTTTCTATTATCTTGTCACTAACAGAAGTATACCGAAAAAAGTTCTCTGAAACCCAGTTTTAAAAGGCTAAACCATCAACAACTTAGGCATAACGCAAAAAGGCATTTTTTAAAAAACACACACTTTTTCCCAAGTCATTCTGTCAACATCTGTCTTTTGCAAAGCCACCATCAGTGTCAGCTTCAGTCCCATCACAGCCAATTTCTGCCATGCAGAACTTCTATTCAGAGGCATTAAGTGGAAAGCTCCCAGCAGGAGCTTCTTAGCTGTCACAGTAAGCTTTTTCACAGATGGAACCTCATCTGTTAAACTAAACCACAGTAGCCTTAAGCCAACATAGATTGTTTTTTTTAGAAACTGTGAAAGTCTCTTTTAAACCTCATGAGAAATAAACAATAGAACTTAGAATATTTTGGTTATATACCACATGCTTATTTTGTATGATATCTATACTATTTATGAAAAGCATCATTTAGATGTATCATATATACTGAGATATACTATTAGGCATTTAGTTGCTACAAAGCCTTTAGCAAAATAATTTTTTAAAAATCGTACTATTTTTTTTTCCCACCCAAACCATTGTTTGGGAACTTAACAGTAAAAAGGGCCAGTGCCTATTAGTTACTGAACAGATTTTAGATTATTTCCTGACAGTATGCACAGTGGTGCTTATAGGTTTGTCAACCTTTTGGAATTTTCTATATGTCTGCATAAATATGACCTAGAACGTGATCTATTGCCTACATAAATCATAAAACTAGATATAGAAAACCCAATTAAACAAATGAGTCAAAACATTATGCTTATTCATATCTTTATTGAGGAAAATGGCCCAAAGCTATGTTCTTATAAGCACCACTGTGAATAAGCATAGTGAATAAGGACAGGGATTATCCCACAAGAGATTCCTTTCAATGATTGCCTGAATAAACACTCAAGATTGCCATAAATTCTTTCCCTGTCTTCCAAGGCAAACAATTCAACTTAACTGTACCTGAACTAGCTCAGACTTCTCAGCCAAAGCCTTCCTGTGTGCTTCCAATGAAGCAATTTGCTGCTGGTACTGCAGACGCTGCTTTTCCCAATCTAAAGACTTTTCATGGAACTCCTAGAAAAGATAATTACTATTTACTTACAATCTGGATGCTTAACAGTATTCTGGATTTCCTTCCAAGATTAAATTAAATTCTGATATTAAATTATTGGATATTATTCACTAAATAAACTTAACATTCTGCTTTCCAAAGAGGTAGCGTATACTTTGTTAAGTATGGCATAGCAAAAATCTGATTATATAGTTCAGAAGTATTGCTGAAGAATTAATGACAGAAAGATTAAGAGGAAAAAATAGTATTGAATGTGAATGTCATCTTCTTTCACTGTGTGAACAACTTTTGTAGAGATATACATGGATAGGAAAAAAAGAAATATCTAGGTACATGTAACAATTAGCACTAGCCATCAGTAAGGAGTTAGATATTTCAACCAATCACCCTTACATCTCCAACTCTTTCATTCTGCTGCTTCATATTCACACGTTAATCAAAGGACACTATAATTAGCTATGGAACTTTCCAGACAATAGGAAGTTTATCTAATAATTATTTTTCCCTCATCGGATGAATGGTGTATGTATTTTGAACTACAAAATTATATTGTTAGAATGGGGAAAAGTAAAACATACATAGAATGAAATCTTGATTTAGTGATTTAGTAAACCTCACTGAAATGGATGATGAATGAATAAATTTTATTACATTTACATCACTTGCACAATGAAGCTATTACACAAATGATGCAAATTGCATCACCGTCTACCACTTGCACAACTTTCTGCAAATGACATAAATGACAAGATTTGCAGCATTTTACATTATTTGTATAATGCCACTACAAATGATATGTTTTTCAATATAACAGACCTTTCTCCAACTGATCTGTTCAATTGAGATCTCACTCTGTTTAACAATATATATATATTGAAACATTAATCAACTATTGCCAGGAACAATTTCTTGAACAAAAATGAATGTCTTGCCTAGAATGATGTTCTTGTTTCAGACAATATCTATTTTTACAACTGATGCACCATTTAAACAGTCGCAGAAGGATGTATCTAAATTTGTGTGGCAGAGGAAAAAAACACGTTAAATATAACATGTTACAAGATGCAAAGAAAAGAGGAGGATTGGGTCTACCTGATTAGAAATTGTATTTTGCAGTTTGCTGATCAGTTTGGATGAAAGGGTGGATACTGCTGAGGAATAGAAGCCTTTTGAGGTTTGAAAGATATAACCTGATATTTGAGTGGCATGAATATTTGTGATGCGACAAAGTCAAGCTTAATGTGAGTTTTAAAATTTATTATGTTAGACATGCCATACTTAGAATATGGAATAGGTACTTTTGTGGCTCTCAGTATGAACAAGTATTTTACAAATAAGAAATAATAGGCAAACATAAATAGCTAACTTATTGTGAGATATTGTGGAATTTTGTGAAGGAAATCCACTTTATCCTGAACCTCCTAAAGCTGCTGTGTAACCACCTTCTTCATAACCTACCCTAAAAATGACTGTTCAATACTTGAGAAAATAAAATCAAGAGAATAATTGGTAGCAGAGGAGTATAGTTATTAATGTTTCTCTTATTTACAGTACTGAGTGACTGAGTAGAGCTTCACAATTCAGGAAGGAGGCACAACTGACACATAGCACAAAGCTGTGCAAAGGTCTCTCTCAAACAGGAGTCACAAGACTAGAAGGACCCACAGATTGTGTACAGTGTCTGTCTCGGCAGTGCCGCTCTATCCAGGCACCAAAGATGGTAAAGTCCAAGAATCAGAAGGCCCAAAATCTAGAGGTTCTTATTCCCTATCCAAATTTCTACAGTGTCCAAGCATCAGGATGAGATTAATTTGCCAAGGGTGAAGATACAGAACTGAGTACAGTATCATTTAGCATATTGATGATACATTACCCTTAGATAGATGCTCACTCAGCAGCTTCATGTAGAAGTTAAACAGGAGTGAGAGTTACCAAACCCCACAGAAATCCACAAAATAATGGTTGAGGGTAGGACCTCTTACACTCTGTTAACACTGACTGGTACCAGCCCTACAGAAAGTGAACCAGCACAGTACTGCCCGACCCACTCCCAGCCCATGGAGCCGATACAGAAAGATACTATAGTCAATTGTATCAAAGGCCACCAAGAGGTAAAAAATAAGGACAGATGCATTATCCCTGTTGTGCTCCTGCCACAGATGATATAAAACCTTGGCCAATACCATCTCTGACTCATGTCCAGGCTTGGATCTCAACTGAAAAAGAATCAGATAATCTGCTTTATCCAAGGCCCACTGAATCTGCTACATAATCAGTTTCTCCACAAACTAAAAAGAGAGAGGCTTAGAGAGTCCTACGGGAGAGGGGCGATATAGAAATTTAATAAATATAAATATAATATATTAATACTGGATGAAAATTGTCCAGTATGGTGGGATCCAGCAAGGGCTTCTTAAGGAGGGGGCAAACCAACACTTACATGAGCAACCCCTTATCTCAATGAATAATTAACCAACATTAGGTTCCAACCACACAACCTTCCCAGGAAGGCGTAGCTAGCTAAGGAGGGTATGGATCTAAGGAGCAGGTGGCATGGATCTAAGGAGCAGGTGGCTGACCTCACAAGCATGAGGACCCTGTCTATTTCCTCAGGCACAATAGGATCAAATTGTTCCCAGACAACTAGGCAGGACTGAACCTTAGTCATCTCCCTAGGACCTATACCAAAGTTGGAATCCACCTTGGAGCTTATCTTTATTTAGGAAGCTCAAGAACACAGAACAAGTTGATGGTGGATTATGGTTAAATATACTTGTTTTACTGAGCAATTATGTGACAACTAAGAAACCCATTAATTTCAATTGGACTTATACTGAGATAAAGGTCTCCTACTTCGAAATTTAAAATAAAAATATTGAGATTTTTCCAAACCTATTCACATTTATTTGAATTTATAAATTCTGACCAAGACAACTTTTCCACTTACCTCTAATTTTTTTGACAAAATATTTATTTCAGACTGATCTTCGTCTTGATTCTTGGAAGACTGCCTAGTTCCTTTTAATTGTTTCTTCATCAATTTTTCGTAACTTCTCTTCAACCTAGCTAACTGGAAAAAATAAAAATAATTTTGACGGCATAAATACTAAAACATAGATTTTTAAAACACCTAGTCTGTTTTCAATGACCAGAAAATTTATATTTATAAATTAAATTAAGGAGAACTATGAATATTTCTGAAATGTTGCAAAAACTAAATGGACTGATAGTCAAGAGTTCTTATTATGTCATAGTTTCAGTGAAACGTTCTTATTATAACAAGTACAAATTAACCATCTTTCATTGAAAATACAGTAAAGAAAATAAATAAAGTTAACATCTTGCCCCTAGCCAGTGTATGTTTGTGTGTATGTTTGTTGGATGACTGTTTTTTTAATTTAGGGGTTCTTTTTATATATGTATTTTTATGTAGATTTCTATTTATGCTGTGAGCCGCCCTGAGTTCCCAGAATAGGGCGGCATAGAAATCCAATAAATTGAATTGAATTGAAATATCTGAAAATTCCAACCTCAACTCCAATCAAATCAAGCATGAACAAAAGATCAGGAAAAGAGAACAGAAATAGAACAAAGATATTAAAGATATTAAAAAGTTTTTTAAAAATAAATAAGGAAGCAATATTGCCAATAAACTATGAATAATTTTATATTTCACTTCAAATAGTATGTATACTTCTTTAGGATGGGATTTTATTTAAATCAAATTAGCATGCTATAAAAGAGTTATACTATTTGATGGAAAAGAAGGAAGTGGATATTGCAAAAGGATTTCATTTTTATCATAGACATCAATAACCATGAATCCAACGGCATTTGGGATACTTCAAATAGAGGCATAATTACTCTTATAAGTGAAAAATAAGATATGAGGATTACCCCATTATGGAGTTATGGATATTAATTACTATAAGGAATTACTGGGGCTTTTAAACCTTATTTAATAGTCAATTATGCTGTGATCCCAGCTGCCAAACGTTTTAAAGATCTATCACTGAACTTCAATCTAGCTTGGTAGAATCCTTCCTACTTCCTTGAAGGATCTCCTAAACAAGAATCATTATTATGAAATAATATCTTCAGCTTGCAAAAGGAATAACACAAAATTTAATTCCATCCATAGCCCAGAACAGGCCTGTGCACCTTGCATATTTCACCATCTTTAAAAAAAAAAAAGCCAATAAATTTTCCAGCACTGCTCAAAGTGTGCAATATTTAGAATCCCTAATGCCTCCAGGTCTACCAGCTTCAGCGCTACCACTCTTTTATTGGCCCCAAACAGCTAATCAATGCACCAGATTCTCCTCTGGGATTACTATAATTTTTAATTTATCAATGTGGCCCTTTCCCCTCTACCAAGTCGTGTAGGCCTGGCCTAGAATTAAAAAAAAAACTTTTAATCAATGCACTACTAGTCACTTCAGCATTTAACTGCAAATAAAGAAAAAGAAAAACTAAAAGCACAAGCTGAACATGAAATGACACAGCATCTGAAATTTTACACTGAAATAGTTGAAATAATGGCAAACCTTTTAGTCTCTTATTTTGGAAAAAAAATCAAAATACAGAAATGCACACACAAACTTTAAAGAAAAAAATTCATCACTGTCTTCTGTTATATTGAAAGTGTACTCACTCTTATTCAAAATGTATGTCTTTATTCATCTGAAAACAATCCATATTCTTTGATTTCAATACCTATGTGTACAGATATACAAGCTGCCTTTCATCTGACAGATATGATTATGAAGAAACCCGCTTTACATTTTGGTCAAGGCAGTTCTGCTATCTTTCAGAGATCTCACCTCATTTTGGACTTTTGTTAACTGACGTTCATATTCTATAGTCATCTCACGATTCAGTTGCTCCATCTCATCTAATCTCTGGCGCAATCTCTCAGTCTGGAAGATAATAATGATATAGAGCTTAATACAGAAAATTCTGTCTGAGAAACGTTTCTTGGACAATGGGTTGGAAAAGCAACAAACCTATGGAGCCACAGAACTGAATATATAAATGTTTGTCCACATAAATGACAATCCAGCAAAGAGTCAGAACTCTAAATTAGTAAAGCAGACCCTTTTACTCCCCCTTTTTCCTCCCTATAAAACTTTTTTTACCATGGTAATGAAATTAATAAACAAGGTTATTTCCTAAATAGAAAGCAAAACTAAACAAAACTTCAGAATCATTTGCTGATATAACATGAGTAAAATTAATTTTCCATATTTAAATAAGAGATGAACAAAACTAGTGGGACATTATCATACAGAAGTCTTCCTGGAACCTACAAATTATAGCAACTATTGCCCACTGCAAACATACTCTTAGAGTCAAGATGTACAAGGAAGGGGTTGCTATGGAGTTTCAGGTATTCATGATTACAATCTGGACTGACTTTACTTTTTGTTGAAGTAGCTCAATGTCAAAACAGTCTTAAATTTATTCACCTTGCCACTGCCTAATTCAGGTGCTCTGACAGTTTAAATATATTGGAAAAAGGCCTAAGAGAATAAAACTGTCAATTTAAAAACTAGTTTTAAAAATCTAGTGGTGCTTCACATTACCCTCTTAAGGGAAAAACAGTAACAGTCATGGAGATCATATTTTATGAGTCGATGCATCTCTAATGTAGTGTTCTCTTTAAGAAAGTATGCATGAACTTTTCTATACTATTCATTTAGCATGTACAATACACCACCCATTGTCACTTTTTGTGAAATGGATGGCCATACAAATTTGATAATAAATAAATATCATCACCACATTCAACCAAACCACCAAAGGCAAAATGTTTATTGCTGCAAGTCTCACTATAAATCCCTCATATGGAAACGTTCGCAGAGCCCAGGGCCATTTTTGCAATCTGATAAGAGATTAAGTTTGAGGCAGAAACTACTAACGTTATGTTCTTAATCTTACAATATTTTATCAATGACCAGTTAAATGGTTTTGACTATAAAATTTGAATCAAATCATGATGTAATAAATAACACTTAAAACCTTTCAATATAGAGGGAACAAATTGGAAAAACAGATGTAGAAAAAGTAATGGTGAATCCACCACTATCAAAGGAATACTATTCACATAATATTTGCAGAATTCTCAAACTATGACGAGTGAATGCACTTCATATGATAGCATTTTACTTATGAACCAATTCCTTTAAATGACCTCCAGAAATGGTCAAGGGGTATGTTTTTATGGGGTCAATTTCTATTGCGGAATTTTTCAGAAAACAGGTAATGTCTATTTAAATAAAATGAAAATTACATAAAGTTCAAAGAGATACCTCTTTGTGTTTCTCCTGTGCTGCATTTTTGAGGGAGGACAGCTCCTGGTCTCGGAATTCTAAACAAGACTCCAAAGTCTGAGTTTGAGTTTCCCATTCAGCTTTCTTGTGAGCCACCATGATATCTATTTGCTTCATCAATTCTTGCAACTCTGCCTCACATGAAGTCTGGAAACTTCTGCTATCGAGAAAATAGCTTTACTGATTGCACAATTACCAGAAAACTGACATAAGGTAAGCAAAGCTTTCTTCATCTTTTTCTCTGAGATCAGCCCCTAGCCATATTATTCTATAGCAGGGCTATGCAGCAGATTGAGATTCAAAAAGATGCTTCAGAGTATATAAAAGTGCGAACATAATATCCATCCATAACTTATTAAAGCAGCTGTACTTTTTCCTGGTATTGTTCAGCTGCATAAGTATAGATGGTTCTTGTTTAACCATTCAAAGTTATCACAAAGCTGAACAAATGGTACTTACAACCAGTCCTTGTAGTTGTGGCTGTAACAACGTCCATGGTCACGTGATCAGCATTTGCAACCTTCAGTGTTGGCTTCCGACAAGCAAATACAATGGGGAAACCAGCAAGAGATTGCAAATGGTGATGTGACATCACACTTAGAGATAATATGAGATTTGCTTAATTATAAGTGTTAGCACTGCGGTCACTAAGCAATGCAGTCATATGACATTGAACTTCAAATCTACTGAAAACAAATGGAAAAGATAATTTGATAAAAAAAAAACACAATTACAGCTAGTGGAAATGAATGTCTCAAGCTTTTCAAAACCTTGACTGGAGATTTCACGTTGGTTCTTTCAAACCAAAGGCACAGCAAACACATAAGGAAAAGCATGATTCTTTTAATAAATATAAAACAATTTACAGTGTAATTCTACTCAAATAGTGGATCTAAAATGAATGAACTAACTGAACAAATTCAAAATGCAACTAGTCTTATACAAGCAAGCTGAAAACAAGGAGGAATAGCATTTTTCTCCTTTCCTGCTTGTTTCTAATTATAGACTTTAAAAAAAAAATCTCATTGCATTCAGTATAACGGAATTTATATAAAACATTCACTGCTGGAATATCTTAAGCATGCCAGAAATGTTAACTTGCAACAGTACTGTCCTAAAACTTGTAAATTCTAATTGTGTCCCAGTCTGCCCATGACACAATAGTCGTTTTTACTTCTACGAATATTAGAGCTCTGACATCAAAATGTAAAAGACTCAGATTTCTATACAGGGTGAATAAGAACATTTAATGTCCAAATGTAAGAACTAATATCCCAGTGAACTAAGATTCCACCTTTGTGTTTTCAGGTTCTCTACAATAACGGCCTCAACCTTTTGAACGGCAGGGACCAGTACCGTGGAAAGAGGTTCTTCTGTGGACTGGAGGGGGCATGGTTTTGCGTGTTGCCTGCAATCCGCACATGCATGGATGGGGTTTCACTCGTTTGCATGGACCGGTTTCTGGCGCAATGCAGACCAGTGCCAGTCCAGGGCCCATGGGCCCCTGCTCTACAAGAAAGCTGTTTTTTTAGTCCTACAGTGAAACAAATATACACAAATACTACATTAATCAGTCTAAATGAGATCTGGGGAATTTATGGCCCTTTAGCTGACCCTGTCCGGCCTGTATGAAGTCAATTGGAAATTAAAAATCAAATGTAAATAAGTCGCTGCAAGGGACAGGAGAAGCAAGTTGGATCCAGCTCTGCACAATTTCCATGTGCTCCTTTAGTTGGCTGGCAGCCACATGAGGGCATGGAAAGCACTTTTTCTGTGCCTGCAGAGCACTTGCCCTTCACCTGGATCAGCCTGAGGAGTTAAAGTCATGGAGTTTGAGGACATCAAATCAGGTTACATTACTCCACAACAGTCCCAGTTTCTCATATGGTCCCTTGGGAAAATTCATTACGCATCCCTGTTCTAAATTGTAATGGTGATCCCTGGTACTGTAACAGCTGCACTCACCCTCCCTATACCACTCCACAATTCTGATGCCCATAGAATGTTATTTTTTTATTATTATCAGAAGTATAAATATAATGATAACAATTTCTGAAGCTGAGCATAACTGGTATAACCTAATAACTATTCTTAATTCTATGTAGCTAATTCTTAAGAATTACTTTACACTGAGTGCATTAAAGTGCACATTAAAATGGCTTACATATCTCTCTGTAATTAGCCTGAATTAGTTGATACAGCAACTTTAAAAGGTAAACATAGTACTACTGTTTTAAACACCATTTGCAGTTGCATTTAAACAAGGAATTAAGAGACAAGCAAAAACACAGCTGTTTCTGAATTAAAACACTTTTTAAGAGTTTATTTAAAATAATATTTAGCAATACCACTGCTAAACTGATTTATTTTAGAAAAAAGGGATATAAATTATAAATGAATGCACATTTCTTTTTCCTCAATATTCAGAATTTTTGTATTAGAATGGGAAAAAATACCACAAGTTGCTGCATTTAATAAATATGTTTACTGACTATTTGGTAAAAGAAATAGCTAATATATTATTGCCTTAATATCTAATGTTATTTTAATAGCATTCTTCATAGCAAATACACACCTGCTATGTCCTTGGGTTTGCATTTTTTCCAACAATGCCTCCATCCTGAAATCACTCCCCTTAAAGCTGCTGGAAAAAAAATGAAAATTATGCTACAGTAAGCTATCACCATTTCTACCCCTCCTATCACACTGAGAGAACATGTAATAAAAAGACCTACAATTACAAAAGGGAAAAATCACTGAAAAATTACACAGTTTATAGTAGGAAATAATTAAACTTTCAATAGCTTTGCAGGCTAAATGCTGGGCAGACTATAACCTATAGACCAGTGGTGAGATTCAGCCCGTTCGTACCACTTCGGCAGAACCGGTAGGTAATTTTTTGTTGTCCAGGCCCAGAATGGATTTCCGGAAGCAGCATCCAAACAGAGAACCAGTTGTTCACATATTTGAATCCCACCACTGCTATAGACCATAAACTAAAAATAATACAAAAATAAACTAGCAAACAACATTTTGCTAAAACTTTAACTAAGCAAACTTTATTTCATACATTGCCATAGTATTATAAAATTAAAAGTTCTAAAGTAGCTTTAAAGCTATTCATAAAAATGTGTTTGTTGCAATTATTTTGTGCTTTGTGTCTCTCACTTTTTCAAAATAAGAAAGAAAAGGCATCACCCACCCCAAAACATGCACTATAATTTATCTTCAGATGGAAGAACTACAAGTGACCCAGATGCCTGAAGACCATATAAAGAAAAAAAATCCATTTAACACTTTTAAGAAATGTTGATCTACAGATGCCATATAAATAATTTTCACATACACAACAGTTTTATAGTGTTTTTACTGGAAAAACTCCCAATTGATACTAAGATTAGAAATCTGAGATAGTAGGGGAAGACTCCTGCGAGTCCCTTGGACTGCAAGGCGATCAAACTGGTCAGTCCGAGAGGAGATCAACCCTGACTGCTCTTTAGAAGGCCAGATCCTGAAGTTGAAGCTCAAGTACTTTGGCCACCTAATGAGAAGGAAGAACTCACTGGAGAAGACCCTAATGCTGGGAAAGATAGAAGGGGATGATAGAGAGTGAGGTGGCTGGATGGAGTCACTGAAGCAGTAGGCGTGAACCTAAATGGACTCCAGAAGATGGTAGAGGACAGGAAGGCCTGGAGGAACGTTGTCCATGGGGTTGCGATGGGTCGGACACGACTTCGCAACTAATAACAACAAAGGGACAAACAAACTGGCGGTACAAGACTGTACTGGTTCACAAACTGACCTAGCAAATTTTAGCATCTGATATAGCCCATTGAAAAATTGCACCATATGAGAAAATACAGAAAACATCTATACCTTATTATTTGTGCGGAGCCATTTATTTTAGGATTTTACAGATATTAAAGTCATTTTCACTATGATTGTAGATATTATTGTATATATTTATTGTATTGCTTTTATATAATTTTAACTTGTAAGTTTTGATTGTTATTGGACTGTACGTTGCTGTATGTTTGTTTTGTACTGAAAGTATGTAAAGAATCCACTGAAAAGGTCCACTGAAAGTCTTACCTGAATAGTAGAAAGATTTTGCATACCTACTCCCTTCATCACAGAATGGCTATATTTAACCAACTATATGTAAGCCAGCCCTGATTGCTCAAGTTCTCCAAAATTGTTAAGACTGAATACTAAATACTTACTCTTTAATAAAGTATCTTAAATTCAGAATTTACCTGAAAGTTGCCATCTAGTATTTAATACTTAGTGCAAACAAAGACATCATTCTATTTTCTCAGATTTTTTTTTCCTCTAAAGTCCTAATTATTTTCATTTCTGTTAAGGTAAAAAAGAAATAAAATATAACAATAAGTGGCATGCCTCTTAGATTTAATAAACAGTTTCAATTTTTGCTAATTTACTGTTTGTATTTTTCTCCATTCTTTTATCAAACCTAAGAATCATCAGATAAAAACTCACCATTGGCATTTCCTAAACTATATTTAACAGCAAACTTTTGACTGTATCTCCAGTGTGGCTAGAAAATATATTCAGTCAGTGATTATTGGTGCATATTTATTCATGTTATTCTGTCAGCCATTAATATAGAACTAAAAAGGTCAATGAATAGAGAACATGAGGTGATGGGGTAAGTAGAATTTAAGTGTTAGGAAAGATTAATCTCCTAGCACATCATGGCAAAAAATATCCTCTAAAGACCCACAATAATTAATTGAACTGTAACTGTTTAATTAACCTTTTAATAACTTCCTAAGTATGTAACTAAAATGAATGTGAAAAATATTAATTATATATATGAATACATACAAACACCCACGAAAACCTCAGAAAACAAATATATACATATATATATACATATATACATATATACATATATACATATATACATATACATATATACATATATATATATATACATACACATACATACACACGCACACACACACACATATATAATGTCAAAATATAAAATGTCCCATCTTTTTCCAAGGACTTGTTAGCCAACCAACAAGAATGCATTTTTGTTAGAAATTATTAGAGAACCTTTCTTACAATAATATTGCACTGATATTTAAATCAGTGAGCTAAGGCTTTCTCGGATATTTAAAAGAAATGCACCTTGATTTTTATTCAAAATGTCAAGTTTTTCAAATAGGACCTTCTCAAGTATCTGTAGAATAGCGTCTCAAATTATTTTTAAAGTCTGCATTGGGACTTCCTACACTGCTCAGAAAGAATTCTTGTCTCATGTATTGTAAAGAAAAGGAATTGGGCAAAGACCAGTACATGAGAGATGGGAATTGAGTGACTGCATTCGCACAACACTCGCACTGGGTCGCGGTTTATTCATTTAATCCAGTTTTCTGGATTCACATAACATGTTGAACGATAAAGTAACTCAACGCGCTGGGTTCACATCACTCAGTAAGCCAAAATGAGTAAGGGCGAACCGACAACAGAGGACTAAGAGAACTGAGAACGGAAAGCAGAGCGTCAGAAAAGGAGCCAAATCGGTAAACTCGGCGGCAAATAACTGATGCCAACTACTCAGAGCACTTCAGAGCCCTAAAGTTCCTCGCCAAAAGGAATCGATGAAGCGAACAGGCGAACAACCCGCTCCCGCACACCACCATTACATCCCCCGGAGTTCTTCCGTTACCTCCAAGCCGCTCCTAGGGGAAGAATTCAGACCACCCCGCCCACCTTCTCTACGATCCTCTCTATGATATACGTCTACTAGAATTGCGGCCTGTGACGTCACGTCCTTTCGTTCCAATATCCGCGGAACAGCGGCGGATATCGCGTGCTGCAGGTGTGGGTCGGACCGTTGGCGTGAGAGGCGGAAGGAGAAAGAGGGAGCGCAATAATGGAGGGGTGGGGGGGGGCGCACGAGAGGGCTGGTGCTGAAATAGTCGTCTTTTTGGAATGAAGTCGAGATGGATAAACGGCAGGTTTCATATAGGGGCAGGGAAACTAAGAATGTAGGTGCTTCTAGTTTCGGGCTATCAAGAGAGTCTTGCAGGTCCTCATGAGAAAATGAGTTGCGGTTGTGTTTATCGATAAGTATCATCTGTAAGTTTTACAGTCAAACTTGTAAGATAAGTTATTTCTTCATTAAGTGGTATTACAACCAGCCCGGCACTAAGACACTTGAATAATGATAAATCCAGATAATTAAGAGGAATGGGAGATTAAGAAATACGAAGATAAAATAAAGCAAGCAAGTGGCTGGACCTATTAAAACTTCAGAAAGATGCTGGCAAATTCGGAATTCCAAAATCTATCATAGATGGAAAAGTGCTGTGACAGGTTTATAATGGTTAAAGAACAGGAATGCTTCCTGATGGATATTATTTAATATTGTTATCCATTAGGTATACCTGTATTTTTCCTCCATAATGGTATTTTTAAAATAAAAATATTGCAAGTATTGATAAAACATAATTGTCATGTTTTTAATATTTTCCCTTAGTAAGCATAATTTTTCCACTAATCTCTTAAAAGTTACAAAGTTTATGAAGCAGTGAATATGTGAAAGTTATTGACATTGAGGAAAAATAACCATTGAAAATGTCCAAAAAATCTATATCATTGCTGTTTATTTTGTAATATAATAGGTTACATTTAATAGGAATGTAATTTTGAAGGTTATATTAAAACATTTTGGAGAAAGAAAAAGCGCTTTGCAAAATGTTCCCCAAAAGTTTCTTGCAAACTGTAACAGGCCAACAAAAAGTGGGAGGAACATGATATGTAATATATAATTTCTCTATACTGGATTTTTAAAATATGTAGGTATAATAAAATATACTCAGTTTTGATTAGCAGTAGAGGGATCTTGGTGTCATATATAGCTCAGTAAAAGCAATGTTGTATGTTTCATGTTGCTCATTTATGCTTCTAAAATGATGAATTTTGATTTTAGGGAGAACTCTAACTTTATCAGGTGTGGGGGGGAGCTTGACAAGGATAATTTTTTAAGGACACTGAAATAGATTATATTCTTGATGTTGAAACATTCATTCAAAATGTTTCCCCTAGCAATTTTAAAATGTCTTTATATTTTAAAATGAGAAGATGGAACAATATGTTTTTGTATGATTAAAATTTCATGAGAAGTTGATTTAAATTAGGTGGTTTCTTTTTACTTTATCCCTTAGTTTCTCTTTCCCCTTATAGTTAATTTATTTTACTTACCATAAGGCATAAAGTTTTTAAAATTGTAAACAAAGCATTATTTTTTGTTTGTTATATTTCACTAATTCACTTTTAAAAAAACAGTTTCTGATCATTTCAATGGAATTTCTTTGTCAATTGGGTATATGAGAAGCAGTAGTATATATGCATAAATGCTTCCTTTTTATCATAGCCCTCATTATAAACTGCAAAAAATGGACAGTGAGGTACAAAGAGATGGGAGAATTCTAGATTTGATTGATGACGCATGGAGAGAAGATAAGTTACCATATGAAGATGTGGCAATACCCTTGGTAAGTTCCTGGGTAATTAATATATTTTTCCCATTTATTTTAGAACATTTTCTCAGTTTCAAAAAGCTTTCAATGAAGCATTTGCTAATAATTTTATTTAAACCCAGTCAAGAACTAACATTCCAAAAGCCTGATAAAGTTCCTCCCTAAGAGCAGAAAGGTGAGATATAAATAGTACAAATATTTATAATAAAACTAAGCAGCAGTAATGCAGCTGTTGTTAATATAGATATATCAAAACATAGCCTTATAGATGCCACATACATATCTTTTAATGCTGTCATCTACTTTATAGCTGTTTGAAATGTTTTTAATATATATTAGAGTTGTGCAGTGATCTAGGTTTAAAGGGGAGAAGCTAATTCAAAGTGTAAGTTGGGAAATGTATGACACTTACTAGCAACTCCTTAAAAGAATTATCATTCTCTGCTCTATTTCACTCCAGGAAAAGAGTACTTAATTTAAGGAGGTGCCAACGGGTGGGATGTACTGAAGCAGGAAAGAGGAATTATCTCTCCTGTTTCCCAATAAAAACTGCTGGAGCAAATGATAATATGTGGTTGATTTCAGTTCATTCACCATCCTGCACTAGTCCTAAAAATGTTCTACTTGAAACAAATCAAAGTGGAAATTACAAATCAAAAAGCAAACAGAGCAATTTGAGATTGGATGGATGCACATTTATAAATAAAACAAATGTTTTATTTACATAAAATAAAATGCATTTAAAAAATAAAATAATTCAGTGTTGGTTTTATAAGGGTAGTATGAATCAACTATTAAATAAAATCATAACAAGCAAGCAAAACAGTATGTTTTCATAAAATTATGTTAATTGCATTATCGAGCCATATCTTGTACTATCGTATATATGTACAATACCTTGTGTTAATATTTTTATGACATGAGTATATTAACCATAACATCATTTTTAGCTTAAGTGGAGTATAATGCAAGAACCTATTTTGTTAACCCTTTTAAGTTGTACAGTATTGACCTATACATCAGTAAGGGTCAGTGTTATGGAACTTTTAATTTTAACCTTTTTATGAATGTTTATTCAATATACAGATAGTTGTCAACTTACAGCAGTTGAGACCGGAATGTAATCATGAAGTACAACTGCATCACTTAGCAATGGCAATCCTTACAATCTCTCTTGGCATAGTTAACTGAATTCCATGATCATTAGGCAAGGCAACTTCCTACCTACTTGTCTAAGGACAATGGGGAAGCAGGAGGAAGTTGCCAGTCCCAGGCTCACAGGCAGATAAGTGGCTGTGGCCAAGTGAGGAGGTCAGTGTGGGAGAGGGCCAGATAGGGGCTGCACAAGTGGCCAACGCAAGCACAGAGGATCTGTTCTTCCCTGCTATCTTCTTGTATTTTCTGAGAAAGCCAGCATGGAAGATTGCAAATGGCAGTCATGTAATTGTAGGACACCTGACAACCAGTCATAAGTTGCCAAGTATGCAGATGACAATCGTATGACCCCCCAGGGATTGCTGGATGGCTGGAACTCCAATCATAACCACTGTCCATTCAGTGCCATTGTAACTTCAAATAATCGCTGAACAAATGGTTGTAAGTTGAGAACTGCCTGTATGCTACATCTCAGTATCTATGGGGAGAGGGAATTAATCACTAATAAAATAAGGTGATATAACAGATATACCGAAGAATCAGTAGGACACTAATTGTAATAAGCAAAACTATAATTACAAACTTGATTTCCAAATGCCTAGCATTTAAGCCAGTAAGCCATTAACAATTGCATATAGATGTCGCTGCTGCTTCAGAGCGCGCCGGGAGCCAGGAGACTACAGGGGAGCGGAATCGTTGGGCACCATTGAATAAAAGTTCAGCAAGTCTTCAGTAAAAATGGCCACCAATAAATCTACATTGCATAAAATGGGGAAAAAACAGAATGGCAAGGGTAAAAAAGTTGAAGAAGCAGAACCTGAAGAATTTGTTGTAGAAAAAGTCCTGGATCGACGTGTAGTTAATGGCAAGGTGGAGTACTTCTTAAAATGGAAGGGATTTACTGATGCTGATAACACATGGGAGCCTGAAGAAAATTTGGATTGTCCAGAGTTAATAGAAGCTTTTCTGAATTCTCAGAAAGCTGGTAAAGAAAAAACAGAAGGTACCAAAAGAAAATCCCTTTCAGATAGTGAATCTGAGGACAGCAAATCAAAGAAAAAGAGGGATTCTGTTGATAAACCCAGGGGATTTGCACGAGGTCTTGATCCCGAACGAATACCGGTAATTGGAGCCACAGATAGCAGTGGAGAACTTATGTTTCTTATGAAATGGAAAGACTCAGATGAAGCTGACCTGGTATTAGCTAAAGAAGCTAATGTGAAATGTCCTCAGATTGTAATTGCTTTTTATGAAGAACGATTAACTTGGCATTCTTGCCCAGAGGATGAAGCACAATAATTGTTTGGATTCTCTCCTTCCCTTCCCCCCCCTTTTCTTAATATATGTATGATATTTGATTTAACAAAAGTGGAAAACTCCTATTGAGTCCTATTAAGATACCTTTGGTAACCTTAAAAGTAATATGTTTTGCATAAAGAAGAAAGCAAAAGTGCTATTCACTTTGTTTATGATAAGAAAACATTTGATACTGCTTTCTGCCTATTAGATCAAATGTTTTATAAAATTTGGTAGTTAATAGTGATCCTTAATGGCAACTTATTCAGATTTACAAGTGTTTTGTAGCTCTATATACAACAAATGTGCATGCATTTTTTTCTGCCATATAGTCTGTAAAATCATTTACTATTTGTAGCAGATTGGTTCAAAGGGGACCAGGTGAAAACTTTGTTTTAATTTGAAAGTGCATATTGTATATTATTTTATTGTAGATACTGCTGAAGAGCTACCAATAAAATAGTTTTCATTTAAAAAAAAAACAATTGCATATATATACCCTTATGTGTGATGCGCTTAAAGATATTTTAGATTTGTAATTAAAAACAAAATATTGCTTACTTTCCCATTTATGAATAGATTTTTCTCAAAATAGCAAACCACTGATTACTATTGAAAACAGAACTTTTTTCCCACTAAGTTCTATCATTTCTTTAATTACTCAATGATAAATATTTTTTATTTTCAGAATGAACTTCCAGAACCAGAACAAGACAATGGTGGAGCAACGGAATCAGTGAAAGAACAAGAAATGAAATGGACTGATCTGGCTTTGCAGTATCTTCATGAGAATATTCCTCCAATTGGAAATTAATCTGTACAAATCAGCATAATAACCACTTTATTCAGATGAATTTCTTCTTATCAGTATTGGTTTGCAGTCTTTTGCCCTGTTAGTCTTGTTTTGAGATAACTGATAATTAATTGTTTGAATTAAACAGTTGCTTAAAAGGCACTAAAAGTTTTTTTGTAGATCATGAGAGATTTTTCTACCTTTCTAAATACGAAAGATTTTCCTTGAAGTTTCCAGCAGAGGTCGCAGAAGTACAACAGTTTCTTTGAGTATGAATTGCTCTTTAATCAACTTGAAATATATTGCAAAAATTCTATATTTGCAGTTTTTGATTTCAGTAAATTCTTATTTGTACTAAATATATTCTGTGGAAATGTAGGCAGTTCTGCTGATAAAAGCTTTTTCATTTCATCTTTTTAATGCTATCTAGAAGATGGATTGAAAATACTCAAAATACACATTACCACACATAATAAAACTTTAATAGCTTCAACTACAGACAGAACTAATGCACTGAAGTAGCTAAGGGAGGGATATTTAACTTTTTTTTTTCCATCTACTGATTTTCTAGAGCATTTCATTCTAAATATATCGTCATACACTTCCTGAATTTACAGATATATTCAAAAGGTATATACTCAACTGTAATATTGTAAACAAGAACAATGGTGAAAATTAAAAGTGAGCTCAGTTAAGTAATTTGTTGCATGCTGCATTTCTTAAAAGACATTAGCTTAATAGACATGATATTAAAAAGTTTATTCTAGAAAATTGTACCTAACAATGACAACATTACCTCTATCTTGTAGGAAGTGCTTAAGGTCCTTGGTGTGATTCTTCACAAGTGACATGGAAAATCCAGAAACAAAGCCATTTCTACACAAATTTAGTGTCACCATTAAGACTTTAATGCAGTAGTCCTTTGACTTATTACCAGAACTGGGACCGGAACTTCCATGCTAAGCAATGAGGTTGTTAAATGAATCATTGAGCAAATCCAGTTCTCCCATTGACTTTGTCAGAAGCCTTTTGGGAAGATTGCAAATGGTTACCATGTGACCCTAGGATGCTGCAACTGTCATAAATGCATGCTGATTGCCAAGTGCTCAAATTTTGAGCATGGAATACTGCAACAAGTTTAAGCACAAGTACTGGTCATGAGGCATCTAGGTATAGTATAGGTCAGGGCTTTTCAACCTTTTCACAGATTGTGCCACTTTTAGGACATGACAATATTTGAGTACCACCAGTGCTTAGCAAGGTGTCAAAAACTTGATGACTAAAAAAGGGGGGATTCTGGGTTTTACTGATTAGATTTATTTGTTGTTATAGAAATGGCTAGTTTATAATATGGAAAAGTAAAAAGTTGAGGTTCAATGTTAAAGCTTCCTTCTACTGCAACAGAGGAAGTATGTTCTTTTTTCCTTCTCCCTCTCACTTTTTCCCTTTTCCTCCCTACTATGTTCTACTACTTGCTTTTGTATTTTTGTATTTTATTCTATAATCTAATAAAATATTACAAACTGTAGAAAAAAAAGTACCAGTTTTAATTTCTTAGGTGGCTGTTTCTTTACTGAATCACTTTCCCTTTGCACTGACAAATGTATGATGAATTTATCCATGTTTATTAATATGCACCACTACCAGCTAGTTCAGGGATCTTCAGACTTGGCACCTTTAAGACTTGAGGACTTCAACTCCCAGAATTCCTCAGTCCACAGGTCTTCTGAGCTAGCTGGTTGGCCCTTCTGAGCTCTTCCAGTGTAATAAGAATGCACCCCATCCCTTCCCTGTACCCTTTAAGACACAGGAATCAAGTGCAAAAGAAGAAATAAAGAAACACAAACTCCGGGGTTTGTTTGTTTTTTCTCTCTTTAAGCTGCTTCAGGCTTGTCATGTGTCACAATGTTAACAATTCTAGACTGAAAGGCTGGGGCAATTGTGAAAAGCTTTAGCTTTAAATTAAGCCAGTTTACCTTCAAAGAAAACTTTCTAAAAGCCACAGACAGACTCAGTTAAAGGGGGTAAAACTAATAACATTTGTTTAAAGGGATTAAACTTTTCCTGGTTCTTTTATAGCCTCTCCTCTCTTCCCCCCCCCCTTTTTCTTCAGTTCACCTCCAGCTCCCAACTGCTTCTGGAAGCGCCAATCAGCTGGAGCCCTGCTGGCTCCTGGGGCTTCTGCTGAGCCAAGACAGTCCTGCAGCTTGGCTGGCTTAGGCTCATTCCCCTCCCCTGCTACACTTGGCTAACAATCGCATACCACCTGCCATGTGGCAAAGTACCATAAGTGGTACGCGTACCAACCGTTGAAAAGCCCTGGTATAGGTGGTACCTTGCTCAATTGTAGTAACTGAGAGGGATCTCGAAGTCCTAATGGACAATCACTTAAATATGAGCCAGCAGTGTGCTGCAGCTGCCAAAAAAGCCAACACAGTGCTAGGCTGCATTAACAGAGGGATAGAATCAAGATCATGTGAAGTGTTAATACCATTTTACCATGCCTTTGTAAGGCCACACTTGGAATACTGCATCCAGTTTTGGTCACCACGATGGAAAGAAAGAGTACTCTAGAAAGAGTACAGAGAACAGCAACAAAGATGATCAGGGGACTGGAGGCTAAAACATAAGGAACGGTTGCTGGAATTGGGTATGTCTACTTTAATGAAGAGAAGGGCAAGGGGTTACATAGTATATCTCGGGGTGCCACAGGGAAAAGGAAGTCAAGCTTTATTCTCCAAAGCACCTGGAGACAAGACAAGAAGCAACGGATGGAAACTGATCAAAGAGAAAAGCAACCTAAAACTAAGGAGAAATTTCCTGACAGAACAATTAAATCAGTGGAACAACTGCCTCCAGAAGCTGTGAGTGCTCCAACACTGGAAGCTTTTAAGAAGAGACTGGACAGCCATTTGCCTGAAATGGTATAGGGTTTTCTGCCTGAGCAGGGGGTTGCCCTAGATCAGCGGTTCTCAACCTGTGGGTCGTGACCCCATTTGGAGTCGAACGACCATTTCACGGGGGTCGCCAAACACCGCAGTCCGCCATTTTTTTCTCCTTTTCCCCTCGGCCAGCGCAGGGGGCAGCACAGCGCATGCGCGGGGTAGTACCGCGCATGCACGATGCGGTCCATCACGTGCATGTGCAATGTGGGCAGTCACGCGTGCTGCGCATGCACGATGCGGGCCGTCGCGCCATGCATGCGCGGTGCGGGCCGTCGCGTGAGCGCCGCACATGTGCGATGCGGGCCGTCACGTGCACGCCGCGCATGCGCGATGCGGGCCGTCACGGCACGCATGCACGGCGGTGCGGGCCGTCGCGCGAGCACCGCACATGTTCGATGTGGGCTGTTGCGCGCACGCCGCGCATGCGCGACATGGGCCGTCGCACCGCACAAGTGCGGTGAGGCCGTCGCGCCACGCATGCGCGGTGCAGGTCAGGGTCACGCGGCGCATGCGCAGCACAGCACAGGTTTGGGTCGCGGACTGGAAAAGGTTGAGAACCGCTGCCCTAGATGACCTCCAAGATCCCTACCAACTTTTTTATTATTGTTTATTATTAATGAATAGTAGTTGAGGATTACCTGTAGTTTTCTTCTGAGTACCAACCTCTTAATATACTGTTGGTGCTATTGTTACTAACGCTGAGGAAATAATTTGTGTTATGCCATTAGAGAATAGATGCTAAAGAAAATCTGTTAAACCCATATGCCTTCCTCATGTCTTTTGGAACTCACAGAATGTGGCTCTAGGTTTAAATATGTAGCATACTTTGCTCTTTATATATAACTGGAAATTTTGAGCTTGGTTTGACTATAAGCGCAATTCTAGAAGAGAAGCTGATTCCAAAGGATCACTAGTCATCCACAAGAGCAATCATTATGGATTTGGTTCCATATTCAGGTCTGAATATTTTCTGTGTGCAAGATTGCTGAGAATATGGTGGTCCTACATTTCTGGAGACCCCTAAAGGAAGTATTTGAGATCTAGCTGATAACCAGGTTTAATAGGAGAAGTAATGCTATTCTTAAAACAAGTGGTACTACCCTCTCCCACCTTGGATACAATGGAAGCATTTATCACTCTGATTCATAATACTACAATCCTGCAAAAAGCTAATATTAAAATAACCAGTTGTACATCTCCATCCCAGGTCCAAAGAGGATAGAGAATTCAGAAGCTTGCTGCTTGTAGGGCTGTACCAATTTTGATTGTTTATGGGTATGCCTACCTGTCAGCACCTTGAAGTAAATAAGGTTGAAAGAAACAGCCTGCACAAATTTTGAAAAAACAAGATTCACCCATGTATAATAATAGAATATTGAGAGCCTAAAATGACATCTTCCCTTCTATATTAACAAAAATCAAGGTGAGTCAATTGTGGGGCTTTTTTTATACCATCTCTTATCTATCTGGAGCTAAACTGATGTCTATGGATTGACCACAGAATTCCTTCTTTAAATCTATCTATGTCAGGGGTTCTCAACCTTGGCAACTTTAAGACTTGTGGACTTCAACTCCCAGAATTCTGGGAGTTGAAGTCCACAAGTCTTAAAGTTGCCAAGGTTGAGAACCCCTGATCTATGTATTCTTCTACAGAGCAGACTCACAATCCGGAGGTCATCTTCGACTCAACGTTTCTGCTAGAACAGCAGGTGGAAGCTGTTGCTGAGCTTTGGGCAGTACAGCAGTTTCCTGGAATTGTTATCTCTTGTTTAGATTACTATAATTTGCTCTACAACAGGCTACCTTTGAGGGTCACTCAGAAACCATGTGGCCCAAAATTCAGTGGTCTGTGTGCTCACTGGTCAATCTCAATGGATACCATTTCTGAAGGAGCTGTATTGGCTACCAGGATATTTGCAAGCATAATTCAAGAAGATGGTTATTCTCTATAAAACCCTTAATGGCTTAAGACCTGGCCATTTAAGAGATGTACCTTTTCTTAATCAAATTTTCCAACATAATTAAGACAGAGTGCTTTCTCAGAGTGCCCATCTACCAGGAGGTGGGATTGATTCAAAGGCAGGTGTTCTTTCTAAGTATTCTTCTTCTTCTTATCCCTCCATCACTCTTCAATGGCCTTTTGAAAATATGTAACAATTTTCTGGAGAGATTTTCAGGATTGATTCTAGTGCTATCAATATAAGTTTTAGTTTTTCATTATCATTATATAGTCTTTATTTTATAATTACTATATTATGGGGATAGACAGACAGACAGATAGATAAACAGATTCTAGATGTTTCATATTTAAATTAATATAAAACCTATGCAATTATTTTTTGGAAACATTCGACATCTGAAGTACATATTGAAAAAAACTTAAAAAAATTTGAAATCTAATGTATAGATCTTTTCAATGCAACTTAATATATATGGTACAGTAGATGTTTTTTCATTTTATTGGACTCTAGATCTCACATTTTTAATTATTATTTTACCTTATTTTAATTTTACAGAACTATAATATTTAATTCCAAGAATATTTCAGAGATATATCTACATCTGTATTCCAGGGATGTTGTTAGAAATGATGGGAAAATCCATTCCACTGAGTTGTTTGAGAATTGTCCATGTGCACCAAAATGTCAGAGCAACTTGGAAGGCAAAAGGGAACAGCCTATCTTATCTTTTGATAAATAACTGTTTTATGATTAGCCTTGCCTACTATGGAGTCATTTTGCAAGAATCTACATAATAAGTTACCAAATTCCAAACATGGCCAACAGTCCAGAAAGTTTGGTCCATTCTTTAATAATGCTATCTACCGGTAGTAGTCAGTATTGCTAACGGATTATATTTTAGAATCACGAGTTATTAAGGTTTACAGTCAGCTCAGAAGATCCTGGTGATTTGTAACACTTCTATGCAATTCCATATCAGACAAAAATATTTTGTGTTATTTCCTAATCCATCTCTCAAAATGTGAGTAGAACACTTAAAATTGGATAGTGACTCAGACATAATTCTAAAAAAAGATTTCCATATCACTTGAATTACACTTTAATTGTCCACTGAAAACGACCTCTAAATTTCTTCAAGAAGTATAGTTGATTAGTAGAGAAAACCTCCCTTTTACTTCTCTTTCTATCTTTTTTTAGTAAGCCCAGTAATATAATAATTTTATTCAGCAGCTTATAGCTGCAGTAAGGTTGATAGCCAAAAATGAAGAGATTACTATTTTGGGAGCAAATCTTCTCTAACTTTGTTGATCAACAAAAGCTATACAAGGGACACAATGTTTGAAAGAGAAAAAGGAACAAAGCAAATTTATGTGTATTATCATATCTGCCAAAAAATTTTAGGTAGTAATCTATTGTATGTAAATATGATACATGCTTGCTAATTCAGAATGTCTGGATTGTAATGATTGAACCGTGATACTGAGACAGATCCTGAGCCAATCAAATCAGCCAAAAATAGTTTGCTTAGTTTGGAATGCAACAGCCAGCTTTACTTGGCCCCTGACAGCCCATTTTAGCCTTTAAAACTGAACTGAGAGGGAAAATCAGGGTATGGGTCATGACTCCATAACTCATCTATGTAGAGCTAAAACACAATTTAGAATTATATCTGAATTAACTCAATACAAGGAAATGAAATCTATTTTTTTAAAAAAATCAGTTATATCAGTTTTAAATATAATATTGTAGTGTTTTAACACTAAATTGAATCGAATTTCCCCCCTTTGAGCAGAAAATACATTATTTGGTTATATTATTAAAGCTACAATATGTTCTTTCTTAACACATGGATTTTATTTTTTTAATTAGTGCTCCAAGCAATAAACTGTGCTTTAGATTCAAATGTCTCCTTAGTGATACAAATCTCTGAAATACATTGCAATGTCTTGTATTCTTCATCAAATAGCTCCCAATCTCAACTGAAAAAGACAAATTGTTCAAAATCAAATGACATTCTTTTGTCATTTTGTCCAAAATACTGTACCATTTTTTCACTGTTTGAAGGCAGAAATAAAAAATACTATAAAAAAGTGATAACAATAACATTAATAACATTTTTTACAATCTAGTCCAGCACATACTAAACAAATGCCTCATTCATTATTTGAACTATTAAAATAGATTTCGTCCAGTCTGGTGCCTTATAAATGAAGTGGGCTTGCAATTCCATAATAACCATTATGCCGGAAAATTCTAGAGGATCCAAGACACCAGAAGCCCCCAGACTGAAAGTTGATTTAAAATGTTTCTTTTCTTACTTCCTACTTGCATTCCATCTTCCCAGTAAACCTTTCACATCCCAAGTAATCCTGTTTCAGTCTCAGTGCTTTAAACCATCAATTACAGCAGGAAGAAAAAATAGTCATTTCCAGTCTCCAGAATCACATAGCAATGCAAATTATTAATAGTGTCAACACTAGTTTGCCTTTCTTAAAGGATAAAAAAGCAGAGAATGCGTTAAATCCACTCCACCATTTCAAAGAGCAAAATAGATACATATTTTACATTAGGGAAACTGGATTCAGAGCCAGATGTGCATGTCACACTGAATCATAAACTAACCAGCAACTCTTTAGCCTAGCAAATTGGATGAATCCAGATGGTATAATTAGTCTGTAGTTACAATTGCACTCATTGTGCAATTCAGGAATCTTAGTGCCTTCTATGATTAAGATAATGTAAATATGTTATGAAAACATAAGTGTCTTTCAAATGAACAATCACTTCCATAGGATATGAGGGAAACACTATGATCGTCTGCAGTGCTTTTTTGTAAAAAAAAAAAAAAAAAAGATGCCTGAACTCACAAGTCATACACCCACCTTGCCTATCCTACAAGGTTCCATCCAAAAAAGGTGCCGGAACTCTGTTCTGGGCGTTCTATGACAAAAAAAAGTCCTGATCGTCTGATTGAAAATGTCCAATTCTAATTCATTTCAATTAACTGATGCCTAAGTTGTTGATGAGTATTTCAGTTCATTTAATTTTTCATTATATTGAGTTTTCCCATGTTCAGGCTTCTTGTGTTCCATGTTTCCATTCTGCTTTTGCAGTTTCAGATTTTATTTTCCTGCATGATAATATCAGCAACTAATGTTCATAAGGCTTTGATCTAAACCATGTCATAATCATTAATGTTTCAAAAGATCTTCAGCTCTCCTTGAAAAACTGTTAGTGCCATACAACCTTAGGGGCTCATCACCTGTCAATATATCATCAATCACTTTATTTTTTTTCTTTGCATGATTTTCTTGTTAAACCAGGAGTGATTTGGCATTGCCTTCTCTTGCCCATATCAAATCATGCCTTTGCCATTGTCACTGAAATTATTATTAACTATATTGCTGCTGCCCAATATAGAGGATTGCTTGCTTTAGTGAAGCAACTGGAATGTCTTCATACCTCGGGTGAATCTGCTGGTATATATTCTTTCAACATACACTGTTCTTCACTCATGCCTCTCAGATAGCCACCATCACAGTGACTCACCACAGTGAGCCACTATAACAGAATTTACTATGGCAAACAGGATGTATTCCAATACATAACAGTTATTCACTTCACCTCATACAAAAGCAAGGGCAGTCCACACCAAATGGCATGTCATTACTATGAAAATCTTGGCTCTAATATTCCCTTAATTTCTTCTCGTTGTAAAATGAAAAACTGAATTACCAGTGAGAGAGTGGGAAAGGCTCCAGTTGTCTTCTTTTCCTCATCTGCGCTCATTTCCATCATCTTTGTGCACATATGTACCTCTCAACATTACTAAATGTTTAGATATGTTTTTATATTTTCAGAGACAATTTAAGGAGCAAGCTGTTGTTGGCAACTGAGACAGTATTGGAATGTTAATGTGGACCATCTGGACTACTTGCTAATGTCGAAATATTAGTGTGATGTGGTAATTTTGGAGTGTATGCCAGAGAAGGGAGAATGAGCTGTTGGTACTTTTTGCCCTAAAAACTAATAACAATTAACATATTATTTAACTCTCCACAGAAAATAAAATGTATGATGTATATTGGGGGAAAGTGAGGATGTGCATTGATTCTCTTCTATCCCTCTGTTTTCTTTGGAAGCGAGATGGGGAGGTAGTTTTCCAAGGAGACCTTGAAGTATGGGGTTTTGTTAGGCATGGAATCTGTATCTCCATAGAAACTGGCCATGAGGAGAGCAACAAACAGAGGCGAAGGAATTTCAGCATTGCCAGACAGGCATCAGTGAAACAAGAAAAGTTCTCTTTTAAAAATGAAGAAAAATACAAACCTATCCAAGGAATACATGGGGGACAGAAGTGCTACTTATTGCTGGGAACTCAAGTATGAGGGTGGGAGATTGTTGCTCTTCAAAAAAAAAAAAAAGTCCACGTCCTGTCATACTTAGTAAGTTTATTTTTTATTCTTTTCCTTTGCAAAGAGACAACTACCCAAAAACATGTATTTTAAGTGATCCTTATCTAAAAACAAAATTTTAAGATATTCTCTAAATCTTTACACCCTAACTTTTGTCATAAAATATTAAAGGCAAGTAAGACTGTGGCAAGTAAGCTAGAAAGTCAAGAAAATAATCCCTTAACAGAAAATTAAAATGTAAATGGAGTATAAACTGCGGTGTTGTACCATAACAGTGCTGTGTTGTGATTTGGAAAAAGGGCATGAAAAAGATAGTCAAAAGCTTAGTAATAAAGATATTTTGTACTTGTCCCTGTTTTTAGACATTTAAGATCCATTTTCATATTATATTCTCTTTTTTCCTCAATGGACTCCAGAGCAGTTTGCCATTCCCTTCATTATATTTTCATAAGGATATGCTCACCAGGAAGTAGGCAGACTATTGTCAATTAATGTCCTGGAATATTTCTGGCTGATCTGCAATAGATCTTCAAAGCTATAGGAACAGTTTTAAAACAATATTCTCTCAGACTCCTGAAAAAAATTCATTTGGGGAAAAAAAGAAAGAAAATAGATAAAGACGTGTTGAGAAGCATTCCATTCTTCAGTCCTTAGTATATGTCTGGAATTGCACTTGGCTCTAACTTATGGAATTCAGGGTTCTAATGAAAAAATTCATACCTATCATGCAATTCATTTTCAGTATAAGCAATATTTAACCAACGCAGAAAAGGAGTGGGAATCAGTAAGAACAGAAAGGAAAGGAAAAAGAAAATGAAACAAAGCTAAGTCTCAGTTATATCAACAGCATTCTTTATTCTTTCCACATTCTTGTGTCCTTCCAAACCATGCTTGCTTTCACTATTTCCATATACCACCTCATACTTTCCTGTTTGTTGTTAAATTTATCTCTTATCTAAGTTTGAGGATCTCATCATCTGTATTCAGCCATTCATTTCTGGATCTGGATCTCTTTCCTTTGAAATTGGTAACTTTTCATTCATTCATTCATTCATTCATTCATTCATTCATTCATTCATTCGGTTTGTATGATCACCCATTTCAGATTGCTTTTGAGCATAAAACAATCTTAAAATAAATTAAAAACAAATTTCCATCATAAATACATAAGTATTAAAATACCAGGTAACAGAATCTTCACACACTCGGGGCCTCAGGCTTGGACATTTATTTGCTTTGTGATATGATCATCATTTTTCTCAATTCATTTTATACTGAAGTGACCAAACCACTTCAATATTGCACAGGTCTTTTATCCATATTTCTTCATCTTCCATTCATTCCTGAGCCATCTATTTATGTTTATACTACAAATAATCTTCAGAAATCCAGTCCCACTGCATTCTACTTTTATATTTGTTCACACAAACAGAATTGTCACTTTCTATTCTTTCCTTTCTTGTTTTTTTTGACAGTATTGATTCCTTAATATTACATTAGAAGCGGTGAATGCTCCAACACTGGAAGTTTTTAAGAAGAAACTGGACAGCCATTTGTCCGAAATGGTATAAGGTTACCTGCCTGAGCAGGGGGTTGGACTTGATGACCTCCAAAGTCCCTTCCAACTTTATTATTATTATTATTATTATTATTATTATTATTATTATTATTTACAGTTTTTTTCAATATTACCAATTTTCACTATTGTCAATTTATTATTTACTTTTCTTTCTTTCTTTGACTTCAACATTAACATAGCAATCTTTGATACATCATTATCTTTATCATAAATATCATTAAAATATTCCCCTTAATCCTGAATTAACCATTATGCAAAACAGACGTTTTGCTCTTAACAATCATGCCCTTAACTCTTTCACTGCCACACATGATTTCAGTTTTCAAGAAATTGTTATATTTGCATTTTCCCTTATAGCAATTTTATTTAAAATGCAATTACAAATTTTTAGAATTTGCATTTTTTTCTGTTGCCCATGTTATAAAAAAATTGCTTAAATTTCTTACGGCTATTTAGTGATATAATTTTTTTCAAAACATTTGTATTTAATATAGTTGTGAAATTTTGCCTGGGACATGGTTTCAGAGAAAATTTTTAATTTCCTATTTCATCATCAGCTCTTATTAATTTTTGTCAGTTAAGTCATGGAAGGGCCACGAAGCATCATTATTAGGCTGTACTTTAAAAACTTTGTTTTGTTTTACTGATACTCTATACACTTATTCCTTAATGAATGAAACAATGAAATGTGGAGCAATTCACTTTCTCTAAGAAGCCTTATACAAAACCTCCAATTTTATCAATAGATTTGTTTGCATCATAAATCTCCCTACTTTTGAGATTGCATGCATACTTCAATTAATATTCTTGTTTGGAAGAAAAATCCTCCTGAGACATAAGTATAAATATAAAAATCTGGTTCACATCTTTTTGATCCGTGCTTTTGCCAGGACGTAACAAAAAAAATAGGAATTACTTTTGAACAATACTAGATCTTGTTTTTCTTACTCATTCTCCCATGTCAATGCCCTTCTTTAAAGTATATATCTGATGGGAAAGCAATACTGATTGAAAATTTTCAGCAACTCTAGTTTCCTCCATTTCCCCTTTGACCTTTTAGCAGCATACATTTTCTTACACAGGGAGTCCTCAGGTTATATCCATTAGCTCAGTGACTATTCAAAGTTACAACAGCACTCAATGAGAGGGATTTATGATGGTTCCTCAGAGTTCCGGCTCTTGGGGTATCCCAACAGTCATGTGATCTTGAGGCCAAACCCACAATTGCAATATTGCAGCAAGCTATGGTCATGTTATCATGATTTCTGACATGACCTGCTAGCTTCTCACAAGCAAATAGGGAAACTGACAGAAAGTTGGAAGATACGGTCACATGGCTCCTCACTTAACAACCCATATTCCTTGCATAATAAAAGCAACCCAGATTTCTGGAACTGCCATCACTAAACAAATCAGTTACCTGACATTGTGCTTTCTGACTATGTTGCTTAGCAATGGCAATTCCAGTCCCAATTATTATAATAAGCCAGGGGGTACCTGAATTCTTATCTGAAAAGTTTTTTTTAAAACCTTAGCAAACTCAAGAGAAACCAACATATCAAGTATACTAAGCTTATGTTTGAGTCTATGTTATTTTGCTAAAATTCCTGTTTGCTGTTTAAGTTTATTCCTCAAATCTCCAGCCAACACATTTAGAGATTCCCTTCATATAACAATCCTTTTCCAACATTCCTGATATCTCTATTTTGACTTTCAGTCTTATGTTTTTTCTCACTCATTTTGATATCCTTCACAAAAGTGAAACAATTATCAAAGACTCATAACACAAACATTTAAAAAGTAACCCTATCTTGTGTGAATGAGTACTAATAATGACTCTGTCTGAGGTACACAGTAGTCACAGAGTTGGCAAATGTAGAGGGAAACTGCTACATCAGGCTGGCCATACATGTACAATGAGCCGGTATAGAGTCAGAATCAATAACACAAATTATATTTTAAAAATATAGTTCAAGGTATTTTATTGTTGACTGCATTGCCATTAGAACTATGATTATTTATTTCTTCTGTAGGATGAAGCTAAAATTCATCATGTCTTTGCTAGCTTCTGTCCAAGACCAGGCCACAGTATATAAGCGATGCTTAAGCAGAGTCCGCAGAATTGTCTGGGATGCTACACATACTCTTTATGATCTGTTCTCCTTGTTACCTTCTGGTACGAGGCTTCATGGTATCTAAAGCAGAACATCCAGATTCAGTCACAGTTTTGTTCCATATAGCATCAACCTTGTGAACTCTCAAATTTCCTCTTTCCGCTATGTATTCAAAATGGACAGTGATTGATATTTATGTGTGTGTGTGTGTGTGTGTGTGTGTAACCATACTTTCTTTTGAGAGTAAGCAACAGAATTTCAATTTTAATGTGGGCCAGAGTGCTCACAGTAAAAAATGACAATAAAGATAATCTTATCTAATAATATTTTAATAAAATAATTTATATTTTCATAATAACTTCACAAAAGAAAGTCCTATAGGCCACGTGAACTGCCAGTTGGACACTCCTGCTGATTGCAAGACACGAATGCCATTATAGGAATGAATTTGTGAACCATATTTGTGGTATATTCAACCTGAGTTTTAATCTGTGTTAGAAATAACAGTACATGCAGTAGTAAGTGCCCAGCTATTTGAAAGGTTGGGATGATCTCTTGATTTTTCTTTTTTATTCTTATATCTTTGCAGTTTGTATTAGTTTTTATTTTTTTTCTAATTATAGTTTTTAATAAAAATTATTTTTATAAAAAGAATGATGTTTTAATGCACCCAAATAAACATTTTACTAGACTTAAGAAGGAATTTATACAATATTGCTCATCAAGTCATTAAAGAACTGAAGTAGTGTACATTCCTGTCACATTTGTCAGAAAGTTGTGGATCCTAAATGAATGCTAACAGCAGGTCTTTGTACGTCAAAATATATGAGTTATCATGCCCATAGGTAACTCTGTAGTTGAAAAACTTTTTCTAAGCAGCATACAGGGTTGCCCATGAATAAAACATTAAATCCTCTGTTCTCTCCCTCACTCTTCAGGGCTTCCATATGCTGGTAATATTTTTCTGGTCTGTTTAGAAAATGATAATCCCATGAATCCTTTGGTATGCCTGAAATGTTTACATTTCCAACTATGTGTGTGTGTTTTAGGCATGTTGCAAAAGGAAGAACTTTCTAGTTATTTAGTAAAAATTATACTAATGGTGTCAGTCTTTGGATTACTTTTTTAAAAAATTGCAATCCGCAACAATGTAAGTTCAGAAATTGAGAGTAAGCATTTAGAAACTTTAATAGCAATTAGACAATGGCACAAATCCTACTGGTTTGCAACAGACTGGAAATACAAAGCTATGGTCCTCCATTACAACTACCGGTACAGTAGTTTGAGAGGCACTGATCTAGATTATCTTTTGGCATTTTATTAGTAAGGATGTCATGAGATATCTATCTGAATACTTCACTGAAATGTAGGTACATTATATCCATGGCATTCCCCTGATGTGTAAATATCTTTCAAAAAGGGAAATAAATTTAATCTGAAAAGACTAGCTTTTGTTAATTATTGCATTAGCGCACAAGAACCAAATACCCACAAGTATGCTATTTAATAATCTGAGTGGGGTCCTTGGTGCTCTCAGAGCTTGGTTGTTTTCTTGCAGATATTTGATTACCAAACCAGGTAACATCATCAATGCTAATAGGGAGTAGGATTTGAGAGCACAAGGACCACACAGATCAACCCTGAGCTACAAATATTCTTTTCTATCAATATTCTGAGTGAAAATCTGGCCCCAAATAACTATAGGGAAGATGGAGCTATAATTTCACAGACCCCTCTCCTTCCCTTTTTGTGGAGACAAGGACAACATTTATGATCATTCAGTCTTCTGGAACTTTCCCAGAAAGTTTCCCAGAACTTTCCTAAATCTGTAGGAATTCTCAGAATTACAGCTAACAATTTTGTAGTCACCTCCACTAGCTCCTTTAATAATTATTCTGGCCCTGGACACTTGAATTCATTTAAACTGGTTACATGTTTTTCTTGCCTACCCTGAGCTGCAGCTCTTTCTTTTCATCAGTAACATAACAGATGGCAACTGTGAGTTGTTTCTCTTCTAAGAGAAGACAGATGCAAAATGCAAATTATAACAGTCTGCTTTCTCAACATCACTGTTGCCATTTCATCCCATTCTCCTCACAACAGACCTACAGTCCCTTTACTTTTCCTTTGTTTCAGATGTAACTAAAGACCCATTTACTACTAATAGATTTAACCTTTCATTCATTCAAATGTTTTCGTAGGATTAGATTTCTACATACACCTTATTTTTTTTCATCCACAGCCTCTTCATTATTCTACCAACCCTCATTTTTTCACACTTCTTGTTAGTCTAAAGAATACCATTTACTCCTCTTATATTTCAATTCACCAAATTTCCATAAATAGGGAGTGGAAATTGGGAATAAAGACAAAGTTGGATATAAAAAGTAATAATGGTATTATTTCCACATACTTGTTACATTCTTGCATACAGCTTTGGGAAAGGCAGTGTCACATGACGATATTGTCATATTGGCCTTAGAAATACCTAACAGATACATAATTTTTTGGATAGAGAAGCAATTGCTGACCCAACTTAAATCTTAAAATGCTCACTGCTTCTTTTTCAGTCTTATGTTGATCCCACTCCTATGCCCTTGTTTGAACTTCTTTTAATTGCTTTTAAAGAATAAACTCTCTTCTAGGAACCGTTCTTATCTGTCTAGCAACAGTGGTAAAAGAAACAGTGGAAATACTGAAAGCTTTATACAATAACCTGTTTTGTCATCTTATAGAAGAGCAAAAAGTGCTCTGACTTTAATTAGGGAATATGATTGATTCAGGCAATGCTATGCTGTCATACCAGTTAGAGAGAGTGAAGACATGCTTATAGATTATTGTAACTGTTGATGAACAAGCTTCTTCCTTTGTGTAGCTTTGGAAGAGCATTCCTGTTTACCTTATAAAACTGGAATTAATTTTGCCCGCATATTAAATGTCTATGTGACAAACAGATGCAAAGATTTTTGATCCATACTCCTTTAGGTTTTACGTATTTCTGAAGCAGGAAGCACCTGTAAATTTATTTTGGGATTCAGAATTGGAGGGAATTACTCTGCACTTAATACCGTAGATATGAGGAATATTTTCACTCTGGTCTATGGCAAACTGCTAAGTTCAAGCCCTTTGATGAAATGGCAAGTGTATTCTCAAAAACCTTGGCACTACTGCTACTAGCTCTATCTGAACACAGTTAATATATAACTTATTGCAAAAGAGAGAGAGTTTTTGTATGCTTTTCAAAAAGTTGTCTTGGATATTATTATTGTTATTGTTATTTTGGAATAGAAAAATATAATTAGACAGTGCCAATTTCTTCATTTTCTAATGAAGACATATTGATACTTAAGTAATATAACAGAGGAATCAGTCTGATTAAACACCAGGTTGTTTAAGAGACTAGTGTTTAATTGGCTGGCAGCCTAGAAGTAACTTGGATTTTTGCCAAACCAAGTTGGCATTTTCCATATAATGATAGATAAGTTATACATAAATGGGAATGATTATTATGTTCCTGATTATGTTGTACACCCTATTTCTATTGTATAAATGTTTGCCATACATGGACAGGCCATGTCCAGAGGGAGTAAATAACCTCTCTAGGTACATTCCCTACATCTATAACATTCAGGCTACTGTTCTGAAATGTTACAGTACACAGACAAAGTAGAGCTTATTCTTTTCAACAACAAAGAAAATAAGCCCTTGTTGCTAGTATCACCCTATATATTTTGTCTGCATCTTAATGTGCATGGGATGGCATATAATGCTCTTATTCCTAACATAAGACATGAGTCTTTAGAACTAAAAACATATCCAAGTCTAATAAATAAAGCACTCTTATACAAAGCATAAAAAAGAATTATAAATAGTATGCTAAAGCAACTTTTCTTCATATTTTTTTTACACTGTCATTATTGTCATGTCTTTTGGAAAAAAATTGCTCCAATAAAAGAGAATATTTGTAGCTCAGGGTTGAAATGAGTGATCTTTGGGGGTCTCTGAGCTTGGTTGTTTTCTTGCAGACATTTCATTATCCAAACCAGGTAATATCATCAGTGCTAGAAATCATTCCTCAAATCAAAGTATTATATCTTTCCAGCATGGTTTGTACATCTTAAGATTTCTTCCTTCCTCTACATTTTCACCATTTATGTATTAAAAACTGCCTAACAATTGCTGGAAAACATTCAAGTTCTCAGTGAACAATGTGGCATTGTCTGCATATAAAGTACATAGACTTTACATCCCCAACCATGTTACCATAAACATTCCTTACAGATTTATTCATAAATATATTACACAATTTAGAGGATACACATGTCCTTGTCTCCTCCCTAATATTGAATCATTTGCTAAGCATTTCATTTTTACATATTCTTTACTTCCAACAACAATGTGCTCTTACCACATTCAATTCCACGTTCACACAGAACTTTCCATAATTCAAGCCTGTTCATTTTGTCAAGTTTCTTAAATCAGCTTTCTGTAAATCAGCAAATGTATAATATGGTCTTGACAACTTTCTGTCCATTCTCAATTTTTAAAAAGTATGAAGCCATATGGCACTTCTCAAATTCTTGCATCCCACAACCTTTTAATGAAAATTCTGCCAAACATCTTCCTGAATACTTTTATTAAACAAATTCCTCTGCAGTTTAGCATTCTGTAAGTATAGTGGTATATATACTTATAGTATACATTATATATGTGTGTGTGTGTGTGTGTGTGTGTGTGTGTGTGTGTATGTGTCAAGTGGTTATTTTTTAGATTGCACCCTGTAAACCCAAATATGGGAGGAAGAAATCATTCTTTCCTTTGCTTGTTTCAGCTCAACCCAGAGCCATCTGCAAGCACAAATATATATATATATATATGTAGGTCTTTGGTTCTTCGGGTTTTCTCCCGCGTAGAATTTGAAGTGTCTTGGCAACGTTTCGATGAAATCTCATTCATCATCTTCAGGCTGGACAACTTCCTTACACACCTCAACAGCCTACACCCCAAAATACAGTTCACCATGGAAACAGAAGCTAATAACCAACTTCCCTTCCTGGATGTCTTAGTCTACAAGAAATCCAATGGCTCCCTAGGACACACCATCTACCAGAAGAAAACACACACAAACCGCTATCTGCATGCACGCTCACACCACCACCCAGCACAGATCAACTCCGTAGCCAAGACACTCATCTCCAGAACCAAATGCCTCGCTGACGAACAACACCTAAAAACCGAACTACACACTCTCACTAATGTACTAACATCCAACGGATTCCCAAGAAATAAGATTTCCAACTTAATCCAAAAAGAAACTCCCACTAAAATCCATGACAGAGAACAAGAAAACGGCAAAGCCCTCCTCCCATACATAAAAGGCACCACAGACAAGATCAGCAAAGTCCTGCACAAATATAACGTCAAAACAGCATTCTGCACAAACAGAAAAATATCCACCATCCTAAGAAACCCTAAAAACAAAATTGAGTTAGAAAATCAAGGAGTATATGAAATCCCATGTACTGCTTGCCCCACTACATACATTGGACAAACCAACAGAAGGATAAATGCACGCATTGAAGAACACAAAAACTCAGTCAAAAGAGAGGAACCAACTTCTTCCCTGGTCCAACACCTTAAAGCCACAGGACATGAAATTGATTTCAAAAAGACCAGAACAATTGCCAAAACTGAACATTTTAATAACAGAATAATCAGAGAAGCCATCGAGATAGAAAAACGCCCCCACAGCATGAACAAATGAGATGATACCTCCCGCCTACCAGCCATTTGGAAACCCGCCCTTATTGACAAATGTATTCCTAACTCAAAGATTGACACCAGAAACACACAGGATGCCACCTCCACACATCCACGCAAAAAGCAAACCCAAACCCACACCAATGATGAGGCAAGACCACAGACCAGGAGCCAGACCAGAGCTGCAACATTGGCCACTTTGAACCTCTCCAGCACAACAAAGCCCCCACCCAAACAGAACACTCCCCCAGCCAATCAGAACACAGCCAACCCCCAGCCAATCAGAGCACAGCCAAGCCCCTAACCAATCAGAACATAGCCAAGCTCCCAGCCAATCAGTTCAAACCCCCACTGGCAGTTAAAAAGAAAAAACAGCTTAGACCACACATTGCTCCTAGAAGCAGAAGCCAAAAGCACCAGCCTGAAGATGATGAATGAGATTTCATCGAAACGTTGCCAAGACACTTCAAATTCTACGTGGGAGAAAACCCGAAGAACCAAAGACCTACATACAAACACCCGCGAAAACCTCAGAAAACAAATATATATATATATATATGTGTGTGTGTGTGTGTGTGTGTGTGTGTGTGTGTTTTAAATTGTTAACAAAGAAATAAGGGATTTCTGAGATAGCTATTTCGAGTTATTTAACTCTCTTCAGTCAGAACTCACCCTTTCCGGGATTCGAACCTGGGCAGTCTGCATGCTAGGCAGAAGCTTTAGTCTCAAGCCACAGGCTCTCTCCCGCTTTGTTAATATTCAGGGAGTGAATATGTGTGTCAAGTGGTTATTTTTTAGATTGCACCCTGTAAACCCAAATATGGGAGGAAGAAATCATTCTTTCCTTTGCTTGTTTCAGCTCAACCCAGAGCCATCTGCAAGCACAAATATATATATATGTTTTTTTAAAATTGTTAACAAAGAAATAAGGGATTTCTGAGATAGCTATTTCGAGTTATTTAACTCTCTTCAGTCAGAACTCACCCTTTCCGGGATTCGAACCTGGGCAGTCTGCATGCTAGGCAGAAGCTTTAGTCTCAAGCCACAGGCTCTCTCCCGCTATATATATATTGTCTATCAAGATGCAATCTTGATACATACATTAAATGTTGCACAGCCATTCTGTAGGAAAATGCATCCATATTTTAACATAATTTGTCCAATAACACAATATATTCCAGAAGCCTTGCCATTTTTAACACTCTTAGAATGTGTATGACTTCCTTTCTATCACCATTTTCTGAGACATTAACATGTATAGCATTCATTTTAGTTCCATGCTTTGATATATCACTATCATTCCCTTGTTTGACTGTCTGTCTGCATTTGTGCACAAACACACACACAAACACTTTTGATTCAATCTTATCTCTATCTGTCTGTCTGTCTATCAATCAATCTATCTATCTATCTATCTATCTATCATCTTGTATGTGTCCATCTTACTATCTTGACTTCTGCTACTATATATGTTCTTCTATGCTGCTACTGCCAATCTTGACTTCTGCCATACAAGTCCCTACAATTTTCTTGCCAATATTTTTCAGAAGTACTTTGTCCTTGCCTTCTTCCTAGGGGTGATTGAAGGAGTAAGGCAGGAGAAAAATCATGATATTCCAGTTTCTAATCTAGTGCCTTTAACTATTGCCTCAAACTGGCTCTCTTTCCCATTGAAATCTTTAAATTATCCATCCAATATTCCTTCACACTAGTTTTATCTGAAATTATTTCATCACTTTTCTTAATTCCATGCAGCCTGCTGGAAATTTCTTGTTTTTGTTGACATGTTTTGTAAGGCCACCCAGTATGACTAGGGTGGCATTCAGCATAACAAAGAACCAACCTTTCCACCAATATTTTAAACATATACAATATAGGTAGCCTTTGCTTAACTATAATAATTAGGACTGGAATATCCATTGTTAAGAAATTCAGTCATAAAGCATGACATCATGTGACCTCATCACTTACCAATAGCAATCCTGGCAGTCCCTGTTGCTATTGTTAAGTGAAGATTGTGCATCATTAAGTTAAGATCTTTTGTAATTGTGACTTGTGACTTCCTGCCAGCTATCAAAAGCAAAGTCAATAGGGAAGCAAGTGACATATGGTTTGGAAACAAGCCATGAGGTCTATGGGTGTGTTGGGAGGAGCAAGGGAAGGTGTGTTGCGGTGCTATGCCAGAGTGAGTGGCAGTGGGCTGCAGTGCCACATGAGGACAGGTGGGTGAGGGGGTACAGAGGCACCATGCAAGTGGAACCAGGGGATCTGGTTAGGGTTATGGATCTCTACTCCGTAGCAGGCTTCTCAAAACAAAAAAGCAGTGAGAGTGTCTTACCAAGAACAACTTATGACCTTCCCCCCAGTTTACCTACTGATTTTCCTTGTGGAAAGCCAGCAGGGAAAGTTGCAAATGGTGACCTTGTGACCCTGGGACATTGCAATCATTGTAAGTGTGGGCCAGTTGCCAAGCAGCAGAACTGCAATCACCTGACCAAGGGGATGCTGTGACAGCCAGAAATTCAAAGGCTTTGAAGTACTACTCATTCAGTGCTGCCGCAACTTCAAACAGTTACTGAACAAGTGATTGTTAACTGAGGTCTATTTATATATGTAGAAGTTACAATGGATTTTAAAAAAGCTACTTACGAACCATCCTCGAAATTATGAGTGCCCACAGTCATGTGATCATATTTTGGGTGCTTTGTAACCAGCTGGTTACAACCAGTTACAGCATCCAACAGTCACATGACAACAATTTTGAATGTTTTTTGTCAGGCACAGGAAATCAGGAGCCAGGATAGAGTTCAAAAGCACTATTCGTTTATTTCATGCTACCTATTCACAAGAATCTGATCTACTAATGGTCAAGAAAAATTGGTATCAGATAAGAGTCAAAGGACTTAAAAGGGGATTGTAAGTCAAGGACTAGCTATATATAAATAAATATGGGAACCAAGTACCATAATATAACAACTAAAACAGGACTCAACTAGCCTCTAAAGCTTTGAGAAAGAACCATGCCTTAAGGGCTTTCCTTAACTCAAACAGAATTGGGGCCTGTTATATATCAGGAGGAAAATACTCCATAAAACAGGGGTGACCACAGAAAATGTACACTTCCTAGGTCCGTCAAATGACAAATTTTAAAAGAAGGAACCTGGAGCATAGTCTCCCTGTGGGAGCATGTGGGGCAGGCAGACATTCTCTGAAGGTGGTGCCTAAAGTACCCTATCTTATGCTTTACATTTATTTCTATCCAACTTCCAAAACATTTGAGAGCATTGTTTTTCCTTTATGTACTACATACATGTTGTTTTTTCTCATCCACAGCCTCTGCACTACATTATTCCACCAACCATCATTTTTTCACACTTCCTGTTAGTCTAAAGCAGGGGTAGGCAACCTTGGCTCTTTTATGACTCGTGGACTTCAATTCCCAGAATTCCTGAGCCAGCTCTGCTGGCTCAGGAATTCTGGGAGATGAAGTCCACGAGTCATAAAAGAGCCAAGGTTGCCTACCCCTGGTCTAAAGAATACCATTTACTCCTCTTATATTCCAAGTCACAAGTTTCCATAAATCATGCATGGCAACAAAAATATGAGCAAGAACAACAGGCATGCATGTAAATTTCCCCCAGGATTTTTCTCTGGGGCAAGAGTTAGTTTGTAACCCTATAGATATAACAAAGGGGGGAAAAACTGTCATGTGCTGCAACAGAGAAATTAATGAAAACATGTCATTAGAAGTCTACTCCTTGAGAAAAGATTTTACATAAAGATTTGAGAAAACTAGGAGAGGCATGTTTTTCCTATGTACCTCTGAAAAAAGGTATGTGCTGAATATTCCAATTCAGAGAGACTTATCACTTGTAAGAGCAAGAAACTGGTTGCTTCTCCACCCATCCTTTAAGAAATAAATCATTAGTAGCAAAACATTTTATTTCAAAAACATGAACTGGGATAGTAGAGTTTTTTTCACAGTCCCAGATCATGCTTACAAGTATCTTTCTTCCTATCAGATGACCAGCAACCAGCTGCAGAATATAATAAGGTATGTCCTGTCTGGAATCCTGCAGAGGAAACTCCCTCCTTAGTGATTGAATTTGAGAAATGTGCACCAAGCATCCATTGTCCCGAGATGCTCTTCTCAAAACAGAATGTTGGACCATACCTAGGAAAGTAGCAGCGTTGACTGCAAAACATCTCATCTATTACACATTCCAGGAGACTGACCATATTCTGTGCAAGTTAGAAAGTCAAGAGATACATTTATGTGAACATAGAAAGTCATACAGATACATTTAGTCAACCATAGCGATGATTTTCATACAGTTTAGAGAATTTATTTTAATGTTTCCCCACCAGTTTTTCTTTGATATATATGATTCTATAGATATGATTTTTTTCTTTGATAGTTATGATTCAGAACAGTTCTGTATAAGATTATGTTTATTCTATTATGAAAAAGAACTAATTGAGAAAGAAGAAAGAAACAATAGTTGCTATGCACTAGATAAGAATTATTGTACTAAGGTATATTTAGTTTTTTGAAGGAACTAGTTAACTTTCAAAAAGAAAAAAAAACTTGGTGAAGGAAAAAGGAAAAGAAAATAGACAAATGAAATTAGAGCCATTTTGCCCAGTCATTCAACAGAGCATTCGATACTTTTCCTATCTGAGGTATGAGCTCTTTCATATGGCAACCTAAGCTGCATGCCTCCCATGATGAAACCAGCTGGAAAAGAAGCTACTTTAAGAAATTACTGTCTGGATTTCAATCACTCTTTGCATATTGTTATTGTTATATTGTTGGCAATATTATTAGGAGAGCGATTCACATCTTCCTGACTGGTGGATTCCCTGCTTCTTTCTTCTTCTTCTTTTTGTGCCATATCCGTTATCGGACATTGGCGCTCTTGTTGGCGATTCTGTTTTTATCAGCAGCCGCACAAAAAAGTGCTGCTGAGTTTTGTCCAAATCAGTCCCATAGATTTTGAAGCCATGATGTTCTTTTTCTGCCTGGATCTCATTTGCCTTCAATCTTTCCCTGGAGGATTAAATGGAGTATGCCGTATTTTTCTGGGTGTTGCATCACATGTCCAAAATATTCTAATTTTCATTTTTTAATTGTTTTGATGATTTCCCTTGGCTTTCCCAGGTGGCTTATCACCTCATTTCTGATCTTGTCAACCCAGCTTATACGTAACAGCCGCCTGTAAATCCACATTTCAAATGTTTCTAGTCTCTTCAGGTGGCCTTCTGTCAGAGACCAACTCTCTACTCCATAGAGCAGAACAGGAAAAATATACAGCAGCATCTGACAAGCCTGATTTTCATCTTAGGCTTATGTCATGACTGCAGAAGACCTTTTTCATTTTGAAGAATGCTGTTTGAGCTTTTTCTATCCTTGTCTTTACTTCAGTGGTCATAACCCAGCTTTCATGTAAATTGGAACCGAGGTGTGTGATCCTTTCAACTTTTTCTAGTGGTATTCCTTCTGAATTTATTGGTGGTAAATTAACGGGTTGTTTGCTGATGACCATGATCTTGGTTTTTGAGGTGTTAAGCTTCAAGATGTATTTTTCAGATATTTCTGTGACTCTGTTGATGAGGAGCTGAAGGTCTTCACGCTTACTGGCAAGCAGAACTGTATCGTCAACATATCTTAAGTTGTTGATCCAAACACCGTTTACTTTGATGCCAGCATCGATGTTCTCCAGTGCCTTGTTGAAGATTGACTCAGAGTAGATATTGAACAACAGTGGAGACAGAATACATCCCTGTCTGACCCCTCTTCTTATTTCTGCATCAGCTGAGTATTTTTGGCCTAGTCTCACATTTGCTACCTGATGTCAATACAGATTCTTTATTATTTGGATGTCTTTGTCATCTATTCCCCCTTGTTTCAGGATTTCTAATAGTTTGCTGTGTCTTATTTTATCAAAAACTTTTTCAAAATCAATGAAGCACATGTAAACACTTTGATTGACATCTCTACAACGCTGTACAAGAACCTGAATGCTGAACAGTGCATCTCGTGTACCAAGATTGTTTCTGAAACCAAATTGTGTATTACCTAGACGCTCTTCAATTTTGTTGTATATTCTTGTGTGATTTATTCTTAGGAATATTTTCAGGGCATGACTCATTAAGCTTATTGTTCTGTATTCGGTACACTTCTTTGCATTTATTTTTGGGGGGATTGTCACAAAGGTTGATTTTAGCCAATGATTTGGTATCTTTCCTGTTTCATATATCTGACTGAAGAGCTGCAGTAAAAAAAAATCTTCCCATTGTCTTCCAGCAATTTTAAAATTTCTACTGGGATATCATCAGGTCCTGTGGCTTTTCTTGTTTTTGCTATTTTTATTGCACGTTCAACCTCTTCCGTAGTGATATTTGGTCGAGTTGTTATACTTTCCATATCTATATCATCCCTATTGTCCTCAAAAAGTTCTTCAATATATTCCTTCCATCTTTTTAGTTTTTCATCCTTATCTAAGATAATTTTCCCCTCTTTGTCAACTTCTTTACCCCTCCTAATCATGCTGGGATAACAATCACCTTTCTCTGGGTGGATCTTTGAAGATATGTGATTTCCATTGAGATATATTTTCTATAAGCCCCTCCATTCTTCCACTTAGACAGTTGGAGAAACTTCAAATATCACTATGTTCTCTGAGAAATGAGGTCATAGAAGTTATTTGGGCATTGCCTTCATAACAGGATAAAATAGGATTAAACTAAGAACATGTCTGGAATGAAATAAGACTCTTCTGCAGGGTCACAGAAGGTGTGGGGAGTACTCTGCAGTGTACTGTTGTTATGCATAGGCTGGATCCCTGAGCTCCAGGTATACACATGGCCTGTGTAAACAACTATAAGTGTGCTTTCTTTGTCTTTACCTCCTGCTTATTATCACTAAAACTTGAGTAATGAGATGAATCACATAGAGCACCTTAGAAAATAAAATTCTGTGAGATGAACAATAGTAATGTATGTTCAAAATAAAGTTGTTCTGATATTTGCAGTTCCTGAAGCTATCTGACATATGATTTTAGGAGGTGAAAGCTGCATTTGGGCCTTAAGCAACAGGTAGGGCTCTGAGTGTGCAAGACAGGGCAAAAACTAAATTTGGTTTACTTTTGTTTATAGCTACATTTGTTTAAACGTAATATAATGATGTCATACATTTATCTTTCCCGATACATCACATTAAATATTACATTTTGGTAACAACATTTGGAAGTCTTTGGAATAAGTACCCATTTCTTAAATTGTACATCTGTTTTAATTCTTACCATTCTTTTTCTTCATCTTTAATTTTTGGAGGGAGGAACCTCATTAATGTTCTTGTGAATCCCTACTTCAAAAAGCAAAAGTGGACATTGCTGCAGAATCACAAATTGTAGCACTGGAGAGAAACAGAAGTTCAGCTGAATTTCAGTTTCCAAGTTCCAGTCATACTTTTATGCCTGACTTCCATGATGATGGAGCTATATTTTAAGTCATAAAAAACACTACCTCATTGTATATGTGAAACTTAAGGTATCCCACAAAACAACCATTCTGCTGTGGCTACATTCCTGCATCTAAAAAGAAAAAAATATACTGTAATATTACACCAAGTACAATTAAGATCTTGTCTCTGTTGGTCTCTGTCTCATCTTGCAGCTATGTGAGTAGTGCGGTTTTGCAGAAGTGGCATTTTTGACAACTACAGAACATTACTTATATTGCCAGCATTACAACTGGAATGTGCAGTTGGCTCTGCGAAAAAATTCAGAGAGTTCATGTCTATCATTTGGCAAAGGAATCACAAAACACATCTGACATAGCACATGAAATAAGGGTAGAGCAGCATTCTGAATGGAAAATGACTTTTAAATAATATATACATTTATTAATAAAATACCCTTATACCCCTTAAATTATAAGCTTAATTTTACAACTCCATATGTGTGGGAGAAAAAAAATGTAGATTTCTTTAATTATGTTATTGGCTTCCATATGGATGTACAAATAGACATCTTTGGGGGACTAGAGGCCATACTTAACTCTTATGCAAAATAGACAGGCCTGTATCACACAGAGGCAAGAATAGGTTTTCTTCAGATGTGGGTGAATGGAAGTGTTATGAGGGTTTACATGATAATTTCCCATATATTTCCAGTCTGAAAATAGTAGAAAGTAATAGTATTATAGCAATTTTAGATTATTTTTTATCAAGTTGTGGAAAAATTTAAATTTAAATAATTTAAAACTAATTAAAAAAATTAAAGAACAAATTAGCCTGGTGTCAACTCTACAACGAACCTGGCTGAAGCCATCTTGCTTGTTTTCGGTTGCCACAAGATTGGAGGGAGGAATGGGAACTTTTATGTTAGCTTAAACAATTCTCTGTCCTGTGGGAACTAAGGTCATTTCTGTTCCTTCATCGGGGAGGTTAAACCTAATGTTAGAAAGCCCACCAAAGTATTCTATTTGGAAACATAGTTGATCGCATAGGCTATGGGGTGAGAAGTTTAATGTTGTAATACTGTTACTTTTTGGAGGGAACTTTATTCTTGATTTCACTTGACCATGCCGATACTTTGTAACCAACAAACATGTTCTTAGAGGAAAACTCAAGCCTCGGAGTTCTGCTTTAATTGGTCTCATCTATGACATTAAACATTTAAATGGAGTAAGTTCAGTACTGCTGTGCACAGTATTGTTGTAAGTGTCAAAACCCATTCTTTCCCTGGGGGGGACATATTTCAGGACATATTTCATTTTTTTCTGAGGGTTCTGGCATTCTCCTGAGGGGGAGGGGGGAAGGCTCTGTAGTATGTTTCTCTGCTCTGCTACAATGTATCTTTTCTGCTGTTTCTACAAACTTGCTCTTTGAACTGTCTCTCCCTTGAGACAGTTGAGTTGAGAAAGGAATGTACCTCTGGCCATCTGGCTTATCTCTTGCTAAGAAAGGGAAGGTGTGAAGACCCAACAACATCTTCACAAGCATGGGAACGGACCCTGTTATCAGCTCCTTTCCCATAGTGGGCTTAACACCTGAGGATTGGCCCATTCAAACTGACTGGATGAACTATTGGGATGGGATTTACTTGAGACTCTTTTAACCTATTGGTCTGAGTGGAAAACCGCTCAGCTTCTCCTAATAAAAGTTTCTTTTGGAATGAAACTGTTCCAAGAGTACTGCTTTCTTGGGATGAGATTTTGAAGTGGGCCCTGACAGTAAGCTCCCTTCTGTAAAGAAGTTAGCTAAGATGTTTCTGAAGCATATATACTACCTCCATGGCGCCCCAAAGAAGATTATATCACATACAGGAGTTCAATTTATGGCTAAGTGTTGGAGAGACTTTCTCAAGCTGATTGGATCTACTCAAGGACTTTCATCGGCTTTTCATCCAAGCATGAATGGATCAGCTGAACGAGCTAATGCAATGGTGGAACAATACATCAGATGCTATGTTAATTATCAAAGTAACTGAGCTGACTTTCTACCTTTTACTGAAGTAGCTTACAACAATACTATACACAGCAGTACTGGACTTACTCCATTTAAAATAACCACCGGCTGAGAGTTTGTTCCTTTGCCTGAATACCTCCAAGAACCACCGGCCTCACAAACATTAGATCAGTGGGTAACATCATGGCAAACTGTTTGGGCTAATGTAAAAAAAGATCTAACACAAGGCGTAAAAACTTACAAGGAACAAGTCAATAAGAAGTGGTCCCCTCAGAGACTGTTTCGGATAGGGAAAAAGATCTGTCTCTCAACTAAATATTTAAGACTCAAATTACCCAGCAGGAAATTGGGACTGAAGTTTCCCGGTCCTTTTCCTATAGTTAGAATTATAAATCCTGTGACATTTGAGTTGAAACTTTCTTGTTTACTGAGGAAAATTCACCCTGTTTTCCATTGCAGTTTGCTAAAACCTTTTAGAGAGTCATCATTGAGACCAATTCCTAAAGAAGCACTTGGACCTCTTTTGGTTGAAGGGAAAACTCATTATGAAGTTAAGTGAATCTTTGATTCTAGGTTATACAAAGAGAAAATACAGTACCTAGTGCAGTGGAAGGGATATCCTTTGTCAGAGGCCACTTGGATGAAAAGTACAGACATCAAGGCAGACAGATCGATAAAGAAATTTTATGATAAACATCCTCAAAAACCTTGGGGAGATACCTAATGTCACCTTTTATTTTTCTACAGGATCTGATTTCTCTTTATGGGCATCCAACTATCAACTCTGCAATGAATCTGGCTGCAGCCATTTTGCACATTTTTGGTTGCCACAAGATTGGGGAAGGAATGGGAAATTTTATTCCATCCCCTGGGAACCAAGGTCATTTCTGTTCCTTCATCTGGGGGGGGGGGCTGAACCTAACATTACAAAGCTGACCAAACTATTCTATTTGGAAATGTAGTTAAATGGAATTTTCCCAAATAGGATTTGTCCATGTAGATAGGAAAGCATAGAAAAGTCAGTGCCCTCCTAACCATTCCCAAGCACTCCGAGTATTTTGGCAATGTCCATTTTGCTCTCCATGTTCATGGTGACCTAACCCTAACCGTAATTGGAATTTTCACAAATAGGATTTCCCTATGTATTTTACCAGGAAACATAAATGGGACACCATAGAAAAGTCAGTGTCCTCCTAACCATTCCCAAGAACTCCGAGTTTGGTGCCAATATCCATTTTCCTCTCTGAGTTCATGCTTATGTAACTCTAACCCCTAGTTGAATTTTCCAAAATAGGATTTTCTCATGTATTTTACCAGGAAACATAGATAAAACAGATTACAAAAGCCTGGGCCTTCCTAACCATACCCAAGCATTCCAAGTTTGTTGACAATAGTCATTTTGCTCTCCGAGTTCATTGTGACCTAACCCTAACCCTAATTGGAATTTTCCCAAATAAGATTTTTCCATGTATTTTAACAGGAAACATAGGTGGAAAAGCCTAGAAAAGTCAGTGCCCTCCTAACCATTCCCAACCACTCCGAGTTTGTTGGCACTGTCCATTTTGCTCCACGAGTTCATGGTGACCTAACCCTAACCCTAAGTGGAATTTTCACACATAGGATTTTGCAATGTATTTTACCAGAAAACATAGATAGGACACTGGAGAAAAGTCAATGCCCTCCTAACTATTCCCAAGCACTCCGAGTTTGTTGCCAATGTCCATTTTGCTCTCCGAGTTCAAGATGAACTAAACCTAACCCTAAGTGAAATTTTCCCAAATAGCATTTTCCCATGTATTTTACCAGGAAACATAGATTGCAAAATGGAGATCGGCAACATATTCAGGGTGCTTGGGAACTTTTCTAGGCTGCCCTATCTATTTTTCCTGGTAAAATACATGGGGAAATCCTATTTGGGAAAATTCCAGTTAGGGTTAGGGTTAGGTCAGCATGAATTCGGAGAGCAAAATGGACTTTGCAAACAAACTCAGAGTACTTGGGAATGGTTAGGAGGCCACTGACTTTTCAAGGCTTTCCTATCTATGTTTCCTATTAAAATACATGGAAAACTCCTATGTGAGAAAATTCCACTTAGGGTCAGGTCACCCTGAACTCAAAGACCAAAATGGATACTGCCAACAAACCTGGAATGCTTGGAAATAGTTAGGAAAGCACTGACTTTTCCAGCCTGCCCTATCTTTGTTTCCTGGTAAAATACATGGGAAAATCCTATTTGGGAAAATTCCACATAGGGTTAGGTCAGAATCACCTTGTAGAACAAAATGGACATCGGCAATAAACCCGGAGTGTTTGGGAATGGTTAGAAGGGCATTGAGTTTTCTACGGTGTCCTGTCTAACTTTCCTGTTAAAATACATGGGAAAATCGTATTTGGGAAAATTCCAATTAGGGTTAGGGTTAAGTCACCATGAACCCGGAGAGGAAAATGGACATTGCAAATAGACTTGGAATGCTAGGGTATGGTTAGGAAGGCATTGACTTTTCAAGCCTGCTTTATCTTTGTTTCCTGGTAAAATACATGTGAAAATGCTATTTGGAAAAATTCCACATAGGGTTAGGGTTAGGTCAGCATGACCTCGGAGAGCAAAATGGACATCGGCAATAAACCCTGAGTGCTTGGGAATGGTTAGGAGGACATTGACTTTTCTAGGCTGCCTTATGTTTCCTAGTAAAATACATGGGAAAATTCTATTTGGAAAAATTCCACTTAGGGTTAGGGTAAGGTCACCATGAACTCAGAGAGCAAAGTGGGTATTGAGAATAGACTTGGAATGCTTGGGTATGGTTAGGAAGGGATTGACTTTTCTAGCCTGCTTTATCTTTGTTTCCTGGTAAAATACATGTGAAAATGCTATTTGGAAAAAAATCACTTAGGGTTAGGGTTAGGTCACCATGAAATCGGAGAGCAAAATGGACATAGGCAATAAACTTGGAGTGCTTGGGAATGATTAGGAGGGCATTGGGTTTTCTAGTTTTCTACCTATCTTTCCTGTTAAAATACATAGGAAAATCTTATTTGGGAAAATTCCAGTTAGGGTTAGGGTTAAGTCACCATGAACCCGGAGAGGAAAATGGACATTGCCAAGAAACCTGGAGTGCTTGGGAATGGTTAGAAGGGCAGTGACTTTTCTAGTCTGCCCTATTTATGTTTTCTGGGTCAAATGTATGGGAAAATCCTATTTGGGAAAATTCCACTTAGGGTTAGGGTTAGGGTTAGGTCACCAGGAATTCAAAGATAATGGATATTGCCTGCAAACTCGGAATGCTTGGGTATGCTTAGGAAGGCACAGACTTTTCTAGCCGACCCTATCTTTGTTTCCTGTTAAAATACATGGGAAAATGCTATTTGGAAAAATTTCACTTAGGGTTAGGGTTAGGTCACCATGAACTCGGATTGCAAAATGGACATTGGCAACAAACTCACAGTCCTTGGGAATGGTTAGGAGGGCACAGACTTTTCTAGGCTGCCCTATCGATGTTTCCTGGAAAAATAGATGGGAAAATCCTATTTGGGAAAATTCCAATTAAGGTTAGGGTTAAGTCACCATGAACTCAGAAAGGAAAAGGGACATTGCCAAGAAACCTGGAGTGCTTGGGAATGGTTAGAAGGGCTGTGACTTTTCTAGTCTGCCCTATTTATGTTTCCTGGTAAAATATATGGGAAAATCCTATTTGGGAAAATTCCACTTAGGGTTATGGTTAGATCACCATGAAATCGGATAGCAAAATGGACATCGGCAACATATTCAGGTTCTTTGGGAATGGTAAGGAGGGCGCTGACTTTTCTACCCTACCCTATCTATGTTTCCTGGTAAAATACATGGGAAAATGCTATTTGGGAAAATTCCACTTAGGGTTAGGGTTAGGTCAGCATGAAGTCAGAGAAGAAAATGGGCATTGACAACATATTCGGGGTGCTTGGGAATGGTTAGGAGACACTGACTTTTCTACGGTGTCCTATCTATGTTTCTTTGTAAAATACATGGAGAAATGCTAATTGGGAAAATTCCACTTAGGGTTAGGGTTAAGTCACCATGAACTCAGATTGCAAAATGGACATTTTCAACAAACACAGAGGGCTTGGGAATGGTTAGGAGGGCACTGACTTTTCTACAGTGTTATATATCTTTGTTTCCTAGCAAAATACATGGGAAAATGCTATTTGGGAAAATTCCAGTTAGGGTTAAGGTTAGGTTTCCATGAACCTGGAGAACAAAATGGAAATTGCCAAAAAAAAAAAAAAAACAGGATGCTTGGGAATGGTTAGGAGAGCACTGACCTTTCTAGGCTGTCCGGTCTATATTTCCTGGTAAAATACATGGGAAAATGTTATTTGGGAAAATTTCACTTAGGGTTAGGATTAGTGTCCATGAACTTGGAGAGCAGAATGATCATCGGCAACAAACTCGGAGTGCTTGGGAATGTTTAGGCTATGGGAGTGGGAAGTTTAACATTGTAATACTGTTACTTTTTGGAGGGAACTTTAGTTTTGGTTTCACTTTTGACTGTGCCGATACTTTGTAACTATAAACATGTTCTTAGAGGAATACTCAAGCTTCGGAGTTCTGATTTAGTTGGTCTCATCTATCAGAACCATGACACTTTGTATATTTTGGCTCCTGGTTCCACTCAGTTCTAGGGTCTGTTTTTGCACAAAAGCAGATACAACTCTCAAGCCGATGGAATTGCACATCCTTATCATAAACTGATATCTAGAGAGCACAACAGTTGGATTCAAATATGGTGCTAAGGCAAACCCAAACAAACCGTAGGGATTGTAAAAATGCTTAAAGCACAGTGACTTGACTGTAATTAGGAGTTCTGATAAATATGATCAAAGGTTATCAGAATTGTTTGTGGTAAACACATTCTGGGCCAGTTCACATGTTGCATTAAATGATAACACCTCCATTGCCTCTACTGATGGTCCCCCAATCTATAATTTAATTAGCCAAGTTTTTATGTCATGGGCAAACAGAAATTTGGCTAAAAAAACAAAAAAGCCAATAGTTGGTATGTACTAGATAATTTTGTTCTCTAGCTTATCCAGATGAATGAAGCAGAACCTTATATTTACATATTACAAAATGACAGGCAATTTAAATTGTATATTGATGCACAATCACAATCATACTGTAAGAAAAGTTGGCTGCAAATTGACTCTGAAACGGTGCTAGTCAAGAGCTGTATGGTAAAGTGGGAACAAGACTTTGGACATCCAATCGCGATGGAAACATGGGAGGAAATCTGGGTGAGAAATGTAGAATTCACGAAAGCGCAACAGCTAAGAGAAAACTTCTACAAGATGTTCTACAGGTGGCATCTAGACCCGAAAAAACTATCATACATCTATCCAGACACCCAGCCCAAGTGCTGGAGTGTGGCGATGGGGAGGCTACATACTTCCACGTTTGGTGGACATGCAGAAAAATCAAAGCCTTCTGGAGGAAGATATGGTGGACACTCCAAACTATATTCAAAAAGCGTATTGAATTTCTACCTCAGGTTTTTTTGTTAGGGATCATAAAAGATTGCACTACCTCAGAGACGAGCTTATTTCTGAACTTGATCACAGCAGCCAGATTGCTGGTGGGACAATACTGGAAGAATCCAGAAATACCACCTATGGAAGAATGGACTTTGAAAGTAATAAATTTGGCGGAAATGGCGAAAATATCGGCATATTTGAAAGATCGCTCAAATGAACAATATTTGACAGACTGGAAACAGTGGATAGACTATATACAAGAGAAACACCAATCAAACAAAATGTATCTGGCGTATAGTTGAAGCTCGACGTGAAGAGTGAAGAATGTTTACCAAACCAGACGTTTACAAAGACTAATACCTAATGTTGTATTTTATGTTATATGATGATTGCCTCTTAATATGATCTTATGCTTAATGTTGTTTGCTTTAATATTGAAAAAGCGGATTGAATTTCTAACTCAGGTTATTGAATTTCTACCTCAGGATCTTTTGTTAGGGATTATAAAAGATTGCACTATTACTGAGACGAAGTTAATTCTGAAGCGCGAATGAACAATATGTGATAGACTAGATATAGTAGATAGACCATATACAAGAGCTGTATTTTCAGGTCTTATGAGGACAGCTTATTAATATGAGCCCAGGTTTAATGTTGATTGCTTTAATATTGGAAAAGCGTACTGAATTTCTACCTCAGGATACTGAATTTCTACCTCAGGATTTTTTGCTAGGGATCATAAAGGATTGCACTACTACTGAGACGAATTCACTTCTGAAGCTCGAATGAACAATATGTGATAGACTAGAAACAGTAGTTAGAACATATATAAGAGGAATGTTTACTAAACCAGACGCTCACAAAGACTAATCCTTAGTGTTGTATTGCAGGTTATATGATGATTGCTTTCTAATATGATCTTATGTTTGATGTTGATTGTTTCAATAAAAGAATTTTTTACCCCAAAAAAAAAGAAAAAAAGAAAAGTTGGCTGCATTATTTATAGCACAGCAGATATACTAGAAAGAATCCAGTTTATTTAATTTGGAATAAGTGTGGATACAAGTTTTTAAAAATCAAATTCTGATGAGACGTAACTTTGACATTCCAATCCAAGGATTGCTTTAAAATGGGGTAATTTAGTTCCCTAGAAAAAAAAATATCAGAATTAAATAGTAACAGCAACTTTACCATTTGAGTATCCTCAATCATCCAAATAAAATGCTGGCCATGCAATAGTTAATCAGCCTTTAAAGATGTCCAGATGAAGCAAGTTTTATGGTATTAGAGCAATAAATGAAATGCATTTTTTTCAGATGGCAAGAAAATATATTAACCTGATCATAAAAGATTTGCCTTGCTTTTGCTGGAGAGAAACTTTCAAATTCCTTAAATAGTGCAATATTTAAAAACAGAAGTACAAAATTCAGAGGGAGAAAACTATAAAGCAGAAGTCCAGTTTCCCTTATTTTTCCTATCCCAGACTGAATATTAGAGTTGGACACTTAAATCACATAATCTTAACCTACATCTGCAATTATAACTGTAGTCATGTTGAGACAAGTAACTTATTTCTCTTTTCTTCTTCTTGGGGCTCCATGCACACACCAAGAAATGTTGTCAGTATTGTCTGGCTTTTCTTTACTGTACTAGAATTATCAGACTTCTGATATGCTGCCATTTGATGTGGTCTTTGATGAAATATGTTGCAGGGTAGACACAAGCACAAAGAAAAAAACTTGCCTATGTATTATATTCTACATCATAAACCTTCTGTAAAACATCTGCGTTTGTGGGTTCTGGCACAAGATCAAGATTTAGATGAAAAGCTAAAAGAGTGGACTCCATAATGGACTACATAGTTTCAACAACAATTACTTTCTTTACCACATCTTCCTACTTTGTCTATTATCAAAGAGTTCTTGAAAGCTTATACATGCTAAATTCATTAGTAATGCCATTTCAGGCTTTTTTAAAACGTTAACTCAGAGGCTGCAATTTAGTGCCCATGGATGAGACGAAATCTGCAGCTTTCCCACAAATATTATGTGTGTATGTATGTATGTATGTATGTATGTATGTATGTATGTATGTATGTGTGTATATGTATATCCAAAATATCCTGCAATATCACACAAAAAATCTAAAATCTTGCAAGACAATTGACATTCCTACACAACATATTATGAGATTGCCTTCATTGTGTTTTTGCTTTTGATTCTGCATTCATTTTTCCTTAGATTTTTTAACCTCTATGTGAAACTCATAGGGAAGGTTTTCTAGGGAATTAGGCTGTCATTAATATGCAAATGCTACTCCACTTTAGCTTTCCTTTCCATCCACTATGCAACCAGGTCTAAAGGTGGGCAATAGGCAAATAAATTAAGACCAACCAGACAAGTCTGGTTGTGATGGGTTTCTCTGTTCAGCTATTGTGAGTAGTGCTCACTCACTTTTTTAAAGGTTGCATTCCCTTAGGCAGGAGTGTGAAATCTTTAGTGATCTGGAGATGCCCTTAATCTGTTTGGAAGAGCACACCCTTGTTCTTTAAGCCAGGAATAGATAGCCAATAATCAAATACAGCTCCCAATCAACCATTCTTGAACTTCCAAAATTCCTCCAATTAAATGTTGGTACTATATTAGCCTTTAGGTTAGACCACATCACAAGACATAAATATGACAGGGATTGCAGGAATGTTCCTTACTAGAACAAGGTAGAATAACAGAATCTTGAAAGACTATCCAGGTTTCTCTTTAATCCCATTTTATATTAAACAAAATCAAGGCAGAGTTATTTTGTATTTCTTTCTTGTGCCTTCTTTTTTATCAAGACTATGTTTATGTTTGTTTATTCGCACTTATATGCCGCCTCTCTCCGAAGACCCGGGGCGGCTCACAACAAAAAACACAACAATTTAAAATCAACATACCCCACACAAACACAATCAATTCACAAGCATTGATGGCGGGACACTCTTAGGGCCGAGGGGCAGAGCTCAGCTCATATGCCCCAAGCCTGTCGGCATAGATATGTCTTCAGCCCTTTCCAGAAAGCTAGGAGGGAGGAAGCAATACGAAGCTCCGAGGGAAGCTGGTTCCAGAGGGCAGGGGCAGCAACGGAGAAGGCCCTTGCCCTAAGTCCCACCAGATGGCATTGTTTAGCAGACGGGACTCGTAGGAGGCCAACTCTATGGGATTCATGAGACTATATAATCTTTTCTTCATGTTTTTCTTAACAGTTCCTTCATTCTAGCCAAGCGGTTCTCAACCTGTGGGTCGTGACCCCATTTGGGGTCAAACGACCATTTTACGGGGGTCGCCAAACAACGCAGTCCGCCATTTCCCCCCCCTTTTCCTTAGCTGTGCTACTCCCTCTTATTCTATTGGCTTTTGAAAGCCAATAGAATAGACTCTCTTGAATAGAGTCTAATTCTATTGGCTTTCAAAAGCCAATAGGAATTGTCCAGGCTGTCTTCACCCTGCTGAGCCCGCCAAAAGTCCCAGTCTGCAAACGGTGCTGCAAGTTGCCTGCAGCAAAGGCGAGCTCTCCGGAAGTTTCCACCCCTCCCTGCTGAGAACTACTAAAACTGTAAGTCAAAGAGGGCCAGGATGGGAGGTGGGAGGCTGGCGGGCGCAGGGAGGGTTTTTGGTGTGTGTGGGGCCCGGCGGGTGGCTTACCTCCCTTGGGCTGGGCCAGCTGGTGGCCCAGCCCATGGTCGCCCTGTGCCGTCACTGCCACGGCCACACAGAAGCGCCTGGGCCTGCCTGCCGCCGCCCCAAATGGGCGGCAGTGAAGGCAAGGCTAGCGGGGCAGCGGCGGGAGCAAGGAGAGTTTTTGGCACGCGTGGGGCCCAGCGGGTGGCTTACCCCCCTTCAGCTGGGCCAGCTGGTGGCCCAGCCCGTGGTCGCCCTTCACCGTCACCACCGCAGCATCCCAGGAGCACCTGGGCCTGCCTGCCGCCGCCCCCACCTCGGCCGGCGCAGGGGGCAGCACCACGCATGCGCGGGGTACCACCGCGCATGCGTGATGCAGGCCGTCGCACTGCGCATGCACAATGCGGGCCATCACGCCGTGCATGCGTGATGTGGGCCATCATGCCGCGCATGCGCGATGCGGGCTGTCGCGCCATGCATGCGCGGTGCGGGCCAGGGTCGCGCCACACATGCGTGGCACAGGTCGGGATCACAGCCTAAAAAAGGTTGAGAACCGCTGATCTAGCCCCTTTCAACGGCCCTTTAATAGCTTCTCCAAGGCCTGCTTTATATTCCTTTACATAGTGTAATTGCCAAAAAGCAAAATATTTTTGTTGTTTTATGAGACCAACAAAATCCTAGCCATTTCTATGTATATGATGTGGTCCTTCATCATGTGAACCCTAAAACATCAGGTTCCCTCTTTGGGACTACTCTTGGATTCATCATTATCACTAAAAGCACTGTGCCTTTGAGTCAGTGTTGACTCCTGGTGATTGCCTGGGCAAGTCCCTGCACTTTTCTTAGCAAGATTTAAGAAGTGGCTTACCGTTATCTTTTTCCTAGGGCTAAGAGAAAATGACCAGTCAAAGGTCACTGAACTGGTTTTCTAGTCTAAGATGAGACTAGAACTCAAATTCTCCTGGTTTCTTGCCTGATGCCTTAGCCACTACACCAATCTGGCTGTCATTATTCTCTTCTTGTAGCCTCTAAGTTATGATATTACACATATGTGCAACTGCCTTTGAAAACATGTTGAAAATTTCAGTCAATGCATAATTAAGTGGATAAATTATTCCTTGATTAATTGATAAAATCATACAGTACTGGTTCCTTATAATCAATTCAAAATATTGATTTAGAAAGTTTGCAAACCTTTAGTTTGCTTTTTTCAATGCAACATATTAATATATCATATTCAAATATAATTTTATAGATGTACTTTCTCAAAATAAGAACTAAGCCAAGAATGGAAGTCATACTTAAATTTGAGATGAATCTGGCTGCGTTGGTATTATTAAATGCTATGGATTTCATAATCATATAAGGTGTGTCAAAATTATCTTAATAGTATTTATTATTATTTGATTCATTTCATAATTTTTGAATTGTTGTGATGTAATTATTATTGTTATTAGTATTATTGTCTTCAAGTCTATCTTGACCTTTGGCAACTATATGGGTAAGTCCTGTAGTTTTCTTGCACTATTGCAGAAGTTATTTGCCATTGCCTTCTTTCTAGGGCTGACCCAGAATCATCCAACTGGCTTCAAGACTAGAAATTAGGATTTTCTGTTTTCTAGCTTAATGCTTTCACCATTATGCCAAACAGCCCTCTCAACAAAAATTTCATTGTGTTGTGCATTTAGGGTTTTGCAAGATTACGTTGCTCTCAGTTATAATTCAATATATCTTTGTTGCTATTTTTATCTTAAATGACTTTGCACTGATTTTATCACCATTTCATCTTTTAGTTTAATTCTATGTTGCCCAGGAAATTCTAGTTAATTAACTAACCGAAAAGCTCAATAAATATATCACTATATTGAAATGTTGGGATTAAAACTTACAATCAAGACAGTATGGTTAACTACCAGAAAATATCTTTCATGGTAGAAGTTTGGATCTTTCTGAGTAACAGTTTACATTCTGGAAGAGTCTGGGAGTAGAAATACAACACATTTAAAGGCATTATTTTAGTGGAAATAGTGAATAGAAACAGGCAATACACAGCATATAATCACATACTTTGGCTTAAATAGGCCATGGACCAGAATATAAATTTCCACCAAATGCATTTAAGTCTTACATTTTTTCTGCCTTTGACCATTTTGTAGTGTAATATGCCAAAACTTGTAGGAAAAATTAAATCATGGAATGAATCTGCTATAAAAATTCCTTCTGAAAGCCCCTTATGACTTCATTGGCTTGTGGTATCTTTTTCACAGGATAGCATCACTGAATTGTTCCTAAACCACAAAAAATGTTTATTACAGACATGAAGTCAAACACTAATTCTATTAGTGAACATGCATTTCACCTCTCCAACAAGCTGCAGTTTAAAAGTCTGGTTTATGCTTGAAGAAGTAAAAGAGAGAGAAAGAAAAAGAAAAAAAAACAAGAGAGAGAGAGAGAGAGAGAGAGAGAGAGAGAGAGAGAGAGAGAGAGAGAGAGATGATGATGATGGCACAGAATCAAATAAAATAAAAACAATTATAGATATAGCTCCATTTTATTTTAGGATGTGACTATGTATAAGGGAAAGTTCATCTATTTAAGCACAACTTTTTCAGAAAATGTTTAAGATTAAGGGTCAGTTCACTTCTTGAATATTGCTGATTGCTCTTTCATATTTGTCCCAAAGTCTAGCCAGATCAAAGCTGACAAGGAAAACTGACTTGAATGGCTAAGCTATGTGTCACAAAAGGAGGTCATGAGTTCTATATTTTTCAATCTGCTTTGGTTTTTGTTCTGACAAACTAATTCCTTAAATGGTTTAACATCTGACTAGTTTAAAATCTATAAAGCAACTATTATTCTCCCTTAAAAAAAACTCAGACTCAAGTATTATATCAATTAAATTACACTCCCTGAATATTATCCTGTATTTTCCAGCTAAGTAGATGATCACAGACTTTCTGATTCTTCTGTTCTAGATAGGAAAATAACTTGTATGTGGCATAGAAGCCACACTAAACCTCTAGGGAAATGATGCTCTAATAACAACACAGCAAGTGACAGCATTAGAAATGAAATAGAAGATGATTTGACATTAAATAGAAAAAGAAGTTTCATAAAGTGATATGCATAGATACTGGGTCATATATTCCTACATGTCCCACAGACTCCTTGCACTTACTTGCCTTTCAACTTCCTCAGATTATTCAACATGCCAAATACCAGACTGGTTTCACTTTCCCTCTTCATCAATCCATGTCCATTACCAGGAAAGAACCTATGCTTTATAGGTTTCAGCTATAATAAGATAGGAATCTTATCTCAAGCTTTATTAGACTGTGTCAGTGATCAGAGCTGAAGCTACAGTCTTGTTAAAGTAATGTCTACTTTGCTGCTTTGTTCCTTCCTTCACCCACCATACACGCAGATGCATAAAGCTAAGAAAATCCCTGTAAAGAAGTCTAGGAGGAAGGGAGCTGTGTTCTTTCCTTTTTCTGTCCTGTATTATCTTACTGAATCTGATCTCCTTTTATTTACATCTCCATATCCTAGACTTGGATTTCCAGGACTTCACAGTCCATGTTGATTTCAATTTCAATAAATATCAATACATATTTTGCAAAATATTTATTCCAATGTGGATTATCTGTGAACATAAGAACATAAGAAGAGCCATGCTGAATCAGGCCAAAGCCCATCGAGTCCAGCATTCTGTGTCACACAGTGGCCCACCAATTGTACATGGGGATCTTGAGCAGAAAGAGAAGGCAAAACCCTCCCTTTCCCTTGACCCCCAACAAATGGTACTCAAGGGAATCCTGCCTGCCTCAACCAACATAACCACCGATACACTTGGCATCCATGAATCTATCTAGCCCTGCCTTGAAGCTGTCAAGGCTGACAGCTGTCACGACCCCTTCTGGAAGTGAATTCCATAAATCAACGACCCTCTTGGTGAAGAAATGTTTCCCTTTATTTGTCCTCACTTTCTTAGCTATGAGCTTTAGGGAGTGCCCCCTTGTCCTGGTATTGTGTGATAGAGAAAAGAATTTTTCTCTATCCACCTTTTCTATCCCATGCATGATTTTATACACTTCGATCAAGTCACCCCTTAAACGCCGTCTTTCAAGGCTGAAGAGACCAAGGCGTTGCAATCTGGTTTCATAAGGGAGGCGCTCCATTTCCTTGATCATTCTTGTTGCCCTTTTTTGCACCTTTTCCAGTTCCATTATATCCTTCTTGAGGATATAATTTTGAAATATCCTTCTCCTACCTAGACAATCAGCACACTTCACAAGCAGAGTCAGCATATTTTTCTTTTGGTCCATCATAAGAGACGTTGACCACCAGAACTCTTATTTTTTTCATAGATGCAGCTGCATCCTCTCTGCTCTTCTCAGATGCATCATCCAATTTCCTGTTCCCCAGGATCTTTTTAAATTCTCCTGAAAGCTTGAAGCTTATGTCTTGTGCAAGGGCCTAAAACTCTTTCTCAGTTCCAGGACTGCAAAATATCTTCTGAATGTTTGCTTCTGGTTATCTTTTGTTGGTTGGCCTTTTTCCTTTGATTGTTTTCCTTTTTACACCTTTTGTTATAGTATGTAGTTTATTCAGTCTAGTTGCACAATATATGTCAAATTCATTTTCTGTAGGAAGACATTCATGTCACAAAATATTAGTTATATAAATATAACTGCACAGTCATATTACATAATTTTAGTTACATAATTACATACAGAATTGTAACTGTTTACTGTTAAATGATATATTGTACTCTACATTTTTATTTTTTATTGCTTTTATTTTTTTTCTGTTTATAATGTATTTTTGTGTTTGTCTTTGTACATTTAATTCTTTTTCTGTTGTTATTTTTAAAACAATAAAATTACCTAAAACATCCAAAATATTGCAGGTTGAAGTTGTGATTCCTATATATTTATCTTCCCTTTTTTCAGAAACCAGTTTTTGTAATCACTCTTCTCTCTTCCTTGTCTCTTCTTCCTGGATTCAACTGGCAAACTTATTGGCTTAGCTAGCTTAGTTAGGTATGGAGACAAAATTACTTCAGGCTGTTGGGGTTGTTTATTTGGTAGTTTTTGTTTTTGAGGCAGGCTACTTTTCTCAAACTAGCTACAGATGAAGACAATCAATAACAACTTGGCTAAGATTTAAACTTTGTTTCTCAAATAAATCCAATAAAAGAAATAGACGTGAGAAGTTCCTCATTCCTCCTAAATAGAAAATGGAAGATTGACAACAGAGTGGAAATACAGCAAGCAGTATGGGAAATTTCAAACCTAGGTTGTTGTTTTCGAAAGCAAAATATTTTTATTCAGAGGGAAAAGAAAGAAGCAGTTTGCATTAAAGGTTACACACATAGACATGCAGACACATACAGAGGCACACGCACAGCCAAGCTGTTCAATTTCTCACTATTCGCTGGCTTAGAAGCTAGGGCTGCTTACACCAACTTTGAATGCTATAAATGGCATTTGAAAAAAGCAAAGCAAAAAATAGTAACAGCAATAGTATAACAGAATTGGAAGGGACCTTGGATGTCTTCTACTCCAACTCACTGCTCAAACAGGAGACCTATACCATTCCAAACAAATAACTGCCCATTTTTTTCTTTAAAAACTTTAATGATGGACCACCCACACCATCTAGAGCAGGGGTATCAAACTCAATTTCATTGAGGGCTGCATCAGCATTGCGGTTGCTCTCATGGGGCTGGGTGTGTGCAGCCTATTGGGTGGGCGTGGATGGAGTGGGTGTGGTCTACTGGGTGGGCATGGCCAGCTCTACATCGTTCACATCAAGGGGGCCTGTGGGGCCTGGGCAGGAGTGGGACAGATCTGAGGGTCTCTGGCGAAGGGGGTGGGACCGGGCAAGTGCCAAGGCATGGTCCATTTCTTCATTCCTCACCAAGGGTGACACCTCCCCAGCATGCACCCAGGGGGCTGGGCCGATGCAGCAGGGGCTGGTTCCTCGCTGTTTCTAGACGGCCTTGTGGAGCTAAGACTGAATGTGTTTCAGCATAGATGGCCACCACAAAATTTTACATTGGCTCCCAGCTGGCCTGGGCCAGGGCCAAGGCAGCGGGGGCCATTCCCCCACTATTTCCAGGATGGCTTCGCAGGCCACATGAAACCACTTCGCGGGCTGCATCCGGTCCCTGGGCCTTGTGTTTGACATGTCTGATCTAGAGGCAAGCCATTCCATTGATTAATTGTTCTCACTGTCAGGAAATTTCTCCTTAGTTTTATGTTAGATCTCCTGGATAAATTCCTAATCTTTGCTTATTATATAATGTTTTCTTGATTATATGGATGACTAAAAGATCTGTATAGATTTATGATAATGATTACATGGAAATAATAGTCAAAAACATAAAGAAAGCAAGTAAACATTGGAATTATTCCAGATTTATGCAACTGATTGGGAATTACAAGAGTTGTACTTCAATAAATCTAGAGGACACCCTGTTGGAAAAATATAGTAAACTTGTTAGATTATAGATGTTTGGAAACAGCAGCCTATAAATTTGTTCATGCATAAAGATAAATCTGACTCCTACCTCATTTTAGATCCTGCTCATAGATTCAATTTGGAAATGCAATACTATACAAATAATCTGTTATCAAAGAAGATAACAAAACTCATTCAGGTTAAGACCATATCATTTACCACAAAATGAGAATGAAATAATTAAACAATCATCCTTTTTCATTTTATTCAATTTCTGAGTTTATGCTAACCCAGCAAACTGTAATGAACTAAAAGTAGCTGTGTAAGCTTCTGAAATTCATTTGCTATGAAATGTGAAGTTGCTATCATGACTCACATTCCACCAAAAAAATACAGCTTAAATATTTTAATGAAGCCAATTTTACAAAATGCTGAAGGGGAGCAGCACAAAAAGTAGAGCTATCAGATTTGAAGGGTGTGTGTGTGTGTGTGTACATCATTAAAATCAGCAAAGAGATATCATAACCCCTTTGTCCCATCCAGTCATCATCTGGATCTCTACATTCTGAAACCAAAAGTATTTCACCTTCATCATCTGGAAACTGAACTCTACTGGTCATAAATGGTTTGCTTATGACCAATTAACCACAAAGCAACCTTACAATGATTGTATGATATTCTGGACACCTTATCATCAAACACTCAAACCTAATAATTGTGTGGATGATGATGATGATGATGATGATGATGATGATGATGATGATGATGATGATGATGATGATGATGATGACGACATTATTTTGGCTTTCCCTCAGTTACTAATAAAATATACTGTTGCAACAAGAGCCTAACAAGTAACTGGGAGAGATATTTTCTTCCTGGTTACTCTCCTGAAACTTTTTTCTATAGCTCAAAAATAAAAGAACTCAAGCTGGTTTGTCAAGGATAAAACTTCTCATTGCTTTCCCCTGCCACCTAAACAAATGGTTCTGCTTCTTGCTTGGGGATCCTTTAGTCTTTTCAGGAGAATTTGGATTATTGTGGAGCTGCCAGGAAAACCCAAGATTGCTGCAGGTGTTTGCTCTATTTTTTTAAAGATACTGAATACCAGCTTTATAGAATGCATGTTTAATGTTCCATGCCTAATTAGCAATTTTGTCTGCACCTGCCCTGTCTCTCTCTTCCACTGCCACACATGGACATCCTTCTGGCCATCTGCTCTCTCAAAGCCATCCAGACAGCAGCAGCTCTGCATCTGGGACAGGAGTTCTATGGATACATGTGTCTCTGGGAGAACAGTTTAGAATACAAGGGGTTTATTTCAGCTTCTGCTGTCAGTGTCCTTGAAAACAGCGGGAATGTGCCAGCCACATTCTTCTAAGCTGTGCCCAGAGGCTTTTAATGTCCTGTAAAGTAATCTGAGCTGTTTCTTGGCTGCTATTATGAGGTGATAACTATTCACAACATACAGGATCTTTTGTTAGTCCTGAACCATTTTGCCAATCACTTTCCTTCAAAAACAAGGAAGCAACTTTACAGAATTAAAAGCCCAATTTTCACATTGTTATGGAAGCAAATAAGATTGAAATTGATTGGGTTTTACTCCAACTAATGTTTTATTAGTTTAAAGCAAAAGCATAAATAAGATATTTACCTTGTTTACATCTACTATAGTAGTGATTCTAATACTGTACATTCCATTATATTTAGCATAAAAGGCCAGCTGTTCCATTGGTTGATTGTTCTGTCAGAAAATTTCTCCTTATTTCTAGGTTGAATCCCAAAGATGCTTTTTTTTTTCCACAAAGCAACTGGACTTGAAGCTTCTTGGATTAAAAACTGAAACGTCTTCAAAGAAGAGAGAGAGAAAAAACCAAGGAAGTCCAGTTGCCTCATGAAAAAGGATCTTTGGGATAACTATGACCTGGATGACTGAGAATCTCCATAGACTTCTACCGGTAGGTTGAATCTCTCCTTGATCAGTTTCCATCTGTTATTTGTTATCTGGCCTTCAGGTGCTTTGGAAAATAGATAGACCCCCTTCTCTCTATGACAGCCCCTCAAATATTGGAACACTGCTATCATGTCTCCCCTGGTCCTTCTCTTCACTAGACTAGCCATGTCTAGTTCCTGTAACTGTTCTTCATATGTTTTAGCCTCCAGTACCCTAATCATCTTTGTTACTCTTCTTTGCATTCTTTCTACAGTTTCAACATCTTTTTCATAGTGTAGAGACCAAAGCTGGATGCAGCATTTTTCTTCAGAAAATGCATTAAGAAGTATACTGAAGATTCAGCCTCATGAAAGTCCCTATGAAGACTGCAGTCCAGACTGGGTTTATTGCATGTGGATTGGGCTAAACTAAATTTCCCTCTTTCACTCCAACTAAAAGAAAAAACAATCTCCATGCTGTCTATTATTTTAGACCTGTATTTTTAATTATACTAATCAAAACTACAGAGCAGATGGCCTTCTATGAATCTACTGTTCCCATTTTATTGTTATGACTAGGTGCAATAAATCCAATAAACTATTTTATCTGAGTAATGTGAATCATTGGAATTGGTAGCAAAACAAGAAAATGTGGAATGTATGACACACATGCAGTGACATCATCAAACCTTACTTATTTGCATCCAAATTGTTACAAGTACAAACATTGTGGAATTTGCATGATGATATGACAATATACAAGTCCCTGTTTGCATATTATCACGGCTCATTGCAGACACCATTAATTCATAATTCAGTACAGTGATTTAATTGATAACCTGTTCGTGGGAACATAAAAGCATGGAAACAGCAGATACATATAAGATGTATCTGCTGGTGAACTAGATGTTCATTTGCAAATATGCATTTATATAATAAAGACAATTATAACATCATAGCCAATTAAAATTATTGGCTTGTCTCCTATTGCTTGAAGGCTAAAGCACTGTTTTTCTCCCAATCTATGTGACTTTTAATTGGAATTAATGCCTTTTCTGTGCTTAAGCATGGCAGGCAAATCTGGATCTGCAAACACTTTTGATTAGTGTTAACTACTTTAAACTGATTTATAAATATACTATATAATGATAATCACCATTTCCTAGAGCTATTCCCACAGGTGCAAGGTCCGCTGTTTGGATCGATGAACACCGTCATGCATGATCAAATGCAGCATCATGTCCAACTGGGCAATTCTATTGCAAGGAAAACCAAGTGCATAGCTTCCCTTTTTTTGGAGTTTCTCCATGAGTATGTGAGCTGCAAAGATGGCGTCAGTGTTAGAACCTTTGATAAAGTCCCATTGATTGGTACTGATTTTCACAAGGTCATGTAGGCATTGGTTGGAGATCTGCTCAAAGATTTTCAATGTCTATGTTAAGAGGCAAATTCAAATTCATTGATAGAGCAATCTGCTGCGTCACCTTTATTCTTGAAGTGGGGACCTGTGGTGCTTGAAGCCCAATCAACAGGCATATATCCAAAATACACAATAGTGTTGAAGAAATATGTTAGCCAATTGCTTCCTTTGCCACTAAGTTCTTCCAGCTTCCAAATGTCTGCTGGTAGGTCATCAGGGCCTTTGATATTTGATATTAGTCATTGAATTGCTGCTGCCATCATTACAGAATTTTGTTTTTGTCCTGCACTCGCCTCTCATCTTTCACACATACATAGTGCTCAATGTCTTGTCATTCCTTGGCATGTGGTTTTACTAATCTGTAGATGTTTTTCTTGCCTTCCTTCTTGTTCAGTTGTTTCTCTAAGTTGCAATAGTGTTCAGCTCTGACCTGAATACTTTTCTTGCCACTCTTGTCTCAGTGATGTAATTTTGCCAGTTTTCTTTTGTCTTAGTTGTATACCAATTCTTATAGGCCACCTTCTTTTTGCTCTCCTTGTGCAGTCCAAAGCCATGGTTTCTTGACAATTCGATGAAGGCCTGGTCTTGTAGTGCCCAGAGTCATTCTTTCAGCAGTGACAACAGACTCTCAAAAAGTAGCAGTCCATATGACACCAATCAAGCTTTCAGTGATCAGAGAGATGTAATATGGTTGACGAAAGCTGCCTTGTGGTTGCATAGCTTCCACCATTTAATTTTCTCTAGAACCCCTTGTCCTGCCACTACCATTTCTATATAAGCTAATCTTCTTATCGGCAACAAGCATCTTATGTTGTGGGCCTAGGCAATCGGATGGTATGATCTTTATAGTGATAGATAATGTAGTTATTATATTATCCGTTGTTCAGATATCAAGGTCTGTTTACTGAACTATGAAATAAACCAAGTTTATTTCCAGGATAAAGTTGCAGAATGTGCTAGACAGAAGTTCCCTGAGGATGAGCTCCAGCATGAGTCCAAAAACTCAGAAGACTAAACCTCTGGTCCCGGTAACCAACTCAGATTGGACCCTGCACTAATAACCTAGAAGTTTGGAAAAATACTTATCCAGATAAGCTTTGAAGACCATTTTTCACCAGTCAAACACATGTAGAATTTCCCATTTTTCTCACATGCAATCAAATTTATTATTAAAAAGTCTGAGACTATTTCACCAGCCATATGTCATAATATAGAGCATCAGCTATTCAGAGTGTTGTCCATCAGTAACCGACATCACACAGAAAGACAAGTCACAGAAGACCAGGGAAGGCCGGGTCTCTGTGTTAAGATTTTTCCTTTCCATTGGGGCTGATGTAGGAGCAGGCCTCCTGTTGGGAAGGCATGGGGCTCTCCAACCCCTGCTGAGATAATGGGTTAGTGAGAAGAAATATACAGCAGGGAATCCTGTTGTTCAAGGAAAAGCAAAGGAGCTAGTCTTTGACCCGAGGTGAGCAAATTGCTGGCTTTTGTCCCTTTGCATTGTATTGGGAACAGAAGAGGAAATAGCTGCATTCCAGACATTACCATGTCAATGTAAACAGAGGAGGGAAAGGGGAGGGGAGGGAGGTTTGAGCATGTGTGACTTTATACAAAGGAATCCTTGTCTCCTTACCCAAGAATCCCACCTCTAGCATTAAAAATGGGATTTCTTAATGAAGCTACAAAATTAAGCTGCATATTCATAGAACTAGATTTGGTATTAATGTAAACATTACAATGAAATCTAAATTATGCTTTCTAAAGGAGATCCATCATATTTTTTAACAGCAAAAGAAGCACATAGGCTGGTAGATCTTTCAGAAGCCACCATGGTGAAAATTTGTACCTCATTCCTCAAATAGCATAGCAACATGGAATGTTTTAGGCTCAAAAGTAGTAGCGGCTCAAAATTACTGAAACTCTGGGGGATTTAAACTTAGAATCTTTTTTTCTTCTAGTTAAAAGGTAAGGATGCTCAACTCTGAGGGAACCAGCATTGCCCAAAGGTATTTTCCATGGTAATGTGACCAGCATGGCTATATGCCAAAAGGACATGGAAAGGTGTTATCTTCCTACTGAAGTGGTACTTATTAATCTACTCACATTTGCATGCTTTTGAACTGCTAAGTGGGAGGACCTGAGGCAGGAACCAGAGCTTACCCCATTGCATGGCACTCAGGTCTTGAACCCATTCTCACTTTCTCTCTGAGTCTAAAGGTAGATGACCAATTGTGAATTTGCAGCTAAGTCATAACACAATGAGTAGTGATGGTCCTTATAGTGATACCTTTGTAAGGAATATTAAAGGGACTTATAATGAATAGAATAATGTAGTCTGAAATATAAAGGAAATGAACAGACTAAGAGCAGATAATTCCATTAGTAAATTTAAAAAAAAAGATGGAATCTGTGTATTTCACCCAGCACAGAGTGATTCCTTATCTTTTGCATTGCACTGGTGGGAACAAGAAGTACAATCATCTGAACATTGGTTTAACTCAGTGGTTCTCAGCCTTGGGGTCGCGACCCCATTTGGGGTCGCGAGACCATTTCACGGGGGTCGCCGGGCACCGCCGGCCGCCATTTTGTTTTTTTTATTTTTTTTATTTTTTAATTTTGTTTTAATTTTTTTAAATTTTTTTTAAAAAATTTTTTTATTTTTTTTGGCGCGCGCGTGCCGCGCATGCTCAGATCCGCCCGTCGCGCCAGAAAAAAAAATAAAAAAAAATTTAAAAAAATTTAAAAAAATTTAAAAAAGTAAAATAAAATAAAAACAAAATGGCGGACCGCAATGGGCGGATCCGCGCATGTGCGGCACGTGCGACTGGCCGATCCGCACAGGCGCAGATCCGCCCGTCGCAGGCGCCATTTTTTTTATTTTTTTAAAAAAATTTTAAAATAAAAAATAAAAAAAATAAAAAAAACAAAATGGCGGCCCGCGACGGGTGGATGTGCGCATGCTTGGCGCGTGCAACGGGCCGATCCGCGCATGTGCAGATCCGCCCATCGCAGCCGCCATTTTGTTGTTTTTTTATTTTTTTTAATTAAAAAAAAATGGCGGCCCGCGACGGGCGGATGCGCGCATGCGTGGCGCGTGCGACGGGCCTATCCGCGCATGCGCAGATCTGCCCATCATGGCCACCATTTTGTTTTTGTTTTTTTTTAAAAAAAAGTTTTACATTTTTTTTTGCGCGCGCACGCACACGCGCGCGGCCCCGGGTCGGGGTCGTGGCGCGCATGGGCGGGGCAAGTGGGGTCTCAACCTCAGAAAGGTTGAGAACCACTGGTTTAACTAGAAACAGAACTTGTATTTGACACAGGGCAGTCACTGGAATTCTTTCATAATGGCTTCAAAGCTTTTCTATAATAAAGCCTACTTAAAAGAGCATTTGTGTTCTTGAAATTTTGTTTTGCCAGCCAAGGAAAGTCTGGCAGATTGTCAATTAATTGTAGTTTCCTCAGAAAGTGCATAGTATTTCATATGTTTTAGATGGTTCATGAAATAAGACCATAACTGTGAGGTATAAATGCTTGGAAAAAGTAGGACAATTAAGATACAGCACTGTAGTGAATTTTAACAAAGTGATACAAGAGTTCTGTATGATGTGTCTGCAGGCTTAGTCCTACAAAACAACATACAAAGTTATTACCCGAGGAGATGAACAAGCAATGACAAGTTATAGAATTATTATTCTTGATATATTTTGCATGCATTGTTTTCATCACTTGCAAAAACACCTTAAACTGTGAATTGCTTCTACTGCAGATCTCTTTTTATGGAATGCACCATTCCATTATGTCTTTTTCCTGGTTTTTCAATCGGTGGATATTCTATGCTCATTGAGTATACTTTTTTTTCCATTTCTTTCTGCATAACATGTGCAATGGCATGTTGGGCGGAGTGATGAAGCTTCTTGGATGAAAAGTGAAACATCTTCTTCCTCAGGGAAAAAAGAGTCCAGTTGTCTTTTGAAAAAAGCACCTTTGAGATAGATACTGAAGCTGAAGCTCAAATATTTTGGCCACCTCGTTGGAAAAGATCTTGATGTTGGGAAAGATTTAAGGCAAAAAGAGAAAGGGATGGCAGAAGATGAGATGGTTAATTAGTGACATTGATGCAATAAACATGAACTTGGGCAAACTCCTTGAGAGAATGAAGGGACAGGAGGTCTGGCATGCTATGATCTGTGGGGTTGTGAAGAGTCGGACACGACTTAGAGACCAAACAACAACAACAAACTTATGACTTCTGGCGAAGTATCACAATTTTCACCTAGACCAGGGATTTTCAACCTTTTTACCCATTGTACCACTTTTAGGATATGGCAATATCCGAGTACCATCAGTCGCCTAGCAATGTGTCAAAAACTTGATGACCCAAAAAAAGGAAAAAAAGTGATAAAGTACTCGACTTACAACAGTTCGCTTAGTGACTGTTCAAACTAACAGTAGCACTGAAAAAAGTGCCGCCACAGCCAAGCAAGACACCTGTCTGTGGCGCTCTTCCTCCTGTCTGAGGTTTTCATTGTTGTGAGCATTTCTGTTGAGGATTGGCAGTGGGGGTGGGGTGAGAGGTGTTTGGTTTTTATTCTCCCCCCCATCTGCTGAGTGGTTGCAGCAGGTTTTGGTCACTTCACATGACCCTGGGACACTGTGACCATCATAAATATGAATCAGTTGCCAAGCATCTGAATGTAAATCACAAGACCCTGGAGTTGCTGCAACATTACAGCTGATCGGCGCTTCTTCTGGGCTCAGCAGAAGCACCAGGATCAGTGCCGAGCTCCAGCTGGAGCCTGGCGTTGATCCTGGCACTTCTACTGAGCCTTGACAGTCCCGAAGAAGCACCAATCCTGGTGCTTCCGCTGAGCTCTGACAGCCCTGCAGCTCCAGCCATCTCTCGCTCAGGCTTGTGCGGTGCTGCCACCAGTTCAGCTCATTCCCCTCCCCCCTACCACTTTTCTAGGATGGTCGTGTACCACCTGCCAGGGGCCAATGTATCACAGGTGGTACCCGTACCACTGGTTGAAAAGCCCTGACCTAGACCATACAATAGACCTCATAATATAATGAATGGATATAAACTGAAACTTAATAGACATATTTGATTTAACTTGAGCATGAATCACAGGAATTTTTTTCCAAGGAATACTGTTTTTCTATCTCAAAACAGTGGTAAAAGTAAGACAATGTTGCACTGAGAAAATTCAAAATACTAACCTTTTGATAAATGAAATTTAAACAGTGATCTATGGAAATACAGTAGGATCTTTCTCATTTTCTTCCCTGTTTCGTTTTCTCTCAATTCCTCTTTCTCTCACGTACACATACAGACATAAACTTTATAGTTCCTTGCCACAGTACTGTACAAGAAAAACAAAAAAAATCCAGATCATTAGCTCATTACATATATTCACGTTACATGAAATCCAAAGATACTAGCATCAAAACATTCTTCCCATTTTTATATTTATATCTGGAAACATTAACTTCTAATGACTGATGGGCAAGCAGGAATTCTATTTTTAAACTGCACAATAGAGTTAACAGTTTAAAAACTGGGTTTCCATTAGAATGGATTCAGAGTCTAGTCCAATCACACCATTTCTTGTGTTTCCTTCCTTCTTGGGTACCTGCATGAGTTTTATAACCATTGCTTATATTGTTCTTTTGTCCCAAATGCTGCTGCCTGGAGAATTCTGAGAGTTGTAGTTCACACATCTTAAAGTTGCCAAGGTTGGTAACTTGTAACCCATCCTCTTTAGAATGCCCTTCCTAGACGACATTCTGATACCCATATTATAGACTTTCCAAGACAATGCTAAAACTTTTTTATACAGTTCTTTTATATTATGGTTACAGGTAGTGATTTTTACTGTCTTTGAATTAAACTATTGAATGCCTAAATATTGTATTGTATTTGGAGTGTGTCTTCTTGAAAATATCTAAAAAAAAATTAATTCCTGAAGTTTGACTTTATCTTGAGTTACTTCTATGGCCTTGTTATGTCTAGCCCCTCTCAGCTCCCAAGAATCCACTTAACGAGGTCGTTAAGAGTTGGTCAATTAGCACACTTCACATGAAGGCAGTTCAAAGCAAGCTGCCGGCATTTGTTGTTGGTCTGAACGGCAAAAACTGCTTTATTCGACAGTTAAGACAAACACACTAGGAAACTCAGTTACAACTCACTGCGAAATCCCCCAGGCCACTCCTTGAGTAAACGTTGCTTGTGACTAAGGCTGAGGCTCTCGTTCCCCTGCTAATATAGCCTCCCATACGTCACTTCCTTCTTCCACCCAACTGACCCCTTCGCCTATCAGACCGTCTGAATCGTGGATCAATCCAGCTAGCTTCCTGTTCCACATCTGAGTCATCCCCCTGAGAGTCTGACTCAGCATGTATACCAAGCTCCTCGTTATCTAGCTCGGCTGCCGGGAGGGGAAAACACCCAGAAGGGCCTGCCTGTGCTGCGTCATCATCTGAGAAGTACCCAGCCTGGCCAGAGACACTCACAACAGGCCTTAACATTTATCCTTAATATGCCAGCTCCCATACTTCTCTTTTATACTGTAACTATGATTCTTTATATATTTGATTTTCATTGTATTTATATCAATTGAAACACTTTATATAGTATTCTGAGAATTTGTTTATAGAGCCTGTCCTAATCATTTCAAAAATTAAAAAAAAATACTTATAGATGCAAATATTTTAGGATCTCTATATATCAGATTAGCAGAGTGAAAGACAAATCTTCTGTTTTTGCTTTCCAATTGTTCACTTCTATCCTTATTTAAATCTGCCAAGAATCATGCGCAGGCAATTTCCAGATGTTATGCAAGATTTAAAACATGCCATTTTCAATAATTAGGATTAGTTTGGGGATATACTTTTGGAGTTGGATCCAGTCTTTTTCATGCTTAGATCAGGCCTATTAAAATGAACAAATCCAGATTAAGTACAACTAATCCAACAAATTGTTTGTTTCTTGTATCTCTATGTTAATTAGTCCCTTTTTAATATTCCCTGCCTTGAATGAGCATATGGATTCATCTGCACAGTCATCTTTCTATGCCATAAATACACTTTCATTTTCAATTGTTGCATCTAGTCCTCATGATTTTTCATATATTTGTGACTGGTTTGCTTCATTGCATCCAACTATTCAAACCTACCTATTTTATATGTGCAAAGTACCGGGCTTTGTTTTTCTGCAACAATGAAGCTATGATAAAAACAATACATTTTAATAAATATCCTTTCATTTCATCTTTGCAGATTGGAAAATGGTTCCTTCAATATTTCTGACTCTACTTATGAATAGTTAACCAGGAGCAGAATATACTGCCTTTGTCTGTCTATAGCTATAACTATGTTTTTCAACTTTGGCAAATTTAAGATGTGTGGACTTCAATTTCCAGAATTCTCCAGCTAGCTGAAGTTGCCCAGGTTGGAAAACACTGAACTGGGACATATTATGAGTGTTATGGTTTTGTTTCTTGGAATTTATTTAATATTCCAGAGCTGGGAATTCTGGAAGTTACATTCCCGATATGTCTGGGATATTCTAGAAGTTACCAGATTGGGAAAAACTGCCTCAGGTACTTCCTGATACTAAATTTAAAAGTTAATTAATACAATTATCCTCAGCTTTATTCAAATAAAGCCTCAGCACTTATATCCTTAGAAAAGTATGTCTTCAGCCAGATCCTCCGTCACCAGTTCATTATACATCCTTTGGGTGCAGCAGGAAATACTTTGGAAACGTCATCCAAAGGCCCTGGAAAGATAGAAGGAATTCCCAGACCTCCCTTTGGAACGTACCTGCAAGTCAAAGGATATGATGCTTTCTTTGTGAGTTCCAAACAGGCGTCACCTGTCAATTAGGAGCCGATAGGAGGTGGGGGGAGAGAGAGAGAGACGCGGCATTGTGAGGCATGAGGCTGGGAAGAGCAGATGGCAAAGGCGGGCTCTTTCTTTTTTAATCAGGCTTGTTTGGCATTGAAGACAACAGATCTTCTCCCAGCTTTGATTAAAGGAGATTTATTTCCATAGGCAGCTGGCAGGCAGCAGGCTGATCCCCTGCCAATAACTGCCCCCTCAGCCACAAGCTGCTGACAGTTGCTTCAGGCACCCTTGCACAAATCCATCAGCACAATTTGCAACAATGCTCTTTTCTGTCCTTAAAGCCACATAACCAGCCACAACTTCCAAAAAGGTATTCTCAGCGGTCCCCACCCAAATTATAACTTAACAGGCATTCTCTCTCCTCTTCATTTGATCTCAGTCACTTGAAAAGTCAGGCCTTGTTTTGAAAAAAAAAAATATTCTCAGTGTGATTGTTTTTCACATAAGGGTAATCCTTTGCTCAGCATTAATGTTTGTAATATTGTTCAATGTGCTGTTTTGGGAATGTTTTTAACGTTGCAAGGTAATTGTCAGTTATTTTTAGTAGAATGATAGCGTCTAATACGCAGTAGTTTTATTTATTTATTTATAACATTTATATAGCTGTCCATCTCACATGAAAGAGATTCTGGGCAGCATAAAGCAATTAAAAACCATAAATGCATAAAGTCACAATTAAAAATAACCTCAAAAAAGGTACACAAAACAAGAGAGGATGATATTAATTACAGGAACAAAGCTATCACAAAATTCCTCCCCCATCCCCTTTCCCTGGGACCTCCAGACCTGACAACATAACCAGGTGTTGAGGGAGTTGCAGAATATTGATAGAGATGGAGCTAATCTTAGTTCGGGGGAAGTGGGAGAAGATGCCACAAGACAGGTGTGACATGGCAAAAAAAGCCGCCTCCTGGGACCCACCAAATATAATTTCCTATCTGATGGGACCCTTAGCATGCCTTCTCCCACTCCTGGTGGGGCAGGCAGATATAATCAGGGAGAAGTGGTCCCTCCCAATAACCCATCTCCAATATTATGGAACTAGTCACTATAGTTGATGTGTTTAATTTTGGCTTAATATATTATTTAAATCCAGAAACTGTTTTTGCTATGATGTAGTATGTAGCATGACACAGAGAAGCCTTAGGAGCTGCTAGCTTTCCTTCTGGAGGGTGGGGGCATGAAGAAATTAGCATTCAGTCATGTTAACTTCCACTTAAATACAACTGTCAGCCTTCTCTGTTGGAACTAGAGCCAAAGGCAAAATACTGATATGTAGACAAATTTAAGAAAGCAAGTTGTAACTGCCTCCCTCTGTTGGCTGCTTTCATCAGATATATCCCTAATGCAAAGCAGGTGTCCTTGAAATAATGGGGTACCAGTCTCCTAAAATGAATTTATGTGACCTCCCCCCATGAATAAAACTAATGATTCCATTGGACAAAAAATAAATCTTGTGCTTTTAACCATTCAGAAGATGCTGTCAGTGGAACTCTTCCAAAAATTTTGTATGCAGTGAATCGCTACTCTCTGGATTTTTTATTAGTTGCTGGTTATAATGGGAGATTATTATTTCTTTAAGGATATTTTATTTCTGTTTACCCTGGGTATGTTATGTTGTTTATCTTGAATAACTAAACAAACAAAAAATATTTAATCTGTAACAGTTGAGAACCCTAGCAGTTCTCAAAGTCAACAGTGGCAAATTAATGGAAGTTTTGACTGTCCTTCTGTTACAAATGGAACCCCCCCCCCAAGAAGCCTGAAGTGCATTCTGTCCAAGCTCCCACTTTGATTAAACAGGCATCCCCAGTCCTGAAGAAAATTTTGACACCCCCCCCCAAATGCTTATGACCTCCCTACAGGTCATGACCAGGACTGGATAAAGGCCAACTGATGCCCTAAGCACAACCCAACAGTGGTCCCCTTGACAGAAACAAAATAAATGTAACGCCTGACCATTAAACTTTCAAATTTTAGTCATTCAACGTGCCAAAGCAAACATTTTTAACAACGCAGATCAAAGTCAAACATGGCAGAAAAGGACAATTATGAAAAAAAAAATCCACTAAAGTAGATCATGGTGGTGAAAGAATTAAGGACACAAGAATCAAGGGGGGAAACTTTGTGGTGTCTCTTTCCCTTGGTGCCCTAAACTCCTGCTTATTTTGTTCAATAATTAATGGCCACCAGTCTGAGAAGCCCTGTTGTATTCACAAAGTTATGATTCCAGAAGCAAGCATTTGCAGGTGCATGCCTCACTGGCATAAAAGCAATTGGATCAGACTATTCCATGCCAGGATCCAAGAAGTTTGTTATCCCAAAGAATGAGTACTGTTGGCATGTACTGTTTTTTCTTGGTCCAGCTTTGAACTAACTAGGAGCAACTATGCTTCACTGGAGGGAAAAGAAAGTGATTTAACAAAGAGAAGGACGGATGCAATGTTTGAGTGGAAAACCATCAGCAAAACAATAGATTAGGGAAAGGTATCCTTTAATGGGTATGTGATTTTTCTTAGAACCCTACAGTCCATTAGTTGGAGTCAAACACAAAATGTGATTCAGAGCCCATTAATGGCTTAGAAAAGTGAGCCTGTACTCACTTTCCAAAAGGTCCATCAAAACAGCTATTCAAACTAGCTATTCTTAATTTATTATAGAGCTGTGGAATGGAGCCTGCTTACTAACCAGACTATATCCAGCAACCCAGTTACTCATGTACTAACAATGTAAAGTTTATATGATTGGAACCATATATATTTTCTTTTCTCATGTCCTTAATTCTCTTTTAACTATACAGAAATCATTTTAATAATGGCATCACATGTCTGTGCTGCATGTAAGTGGAGTTGCCAAATATTTTGCATGTCTTCACAGTCAGAAGGTCCTGAATAGTCCAGCTATTTCCATTTGATTCCTGAACTGCCAGTGATCCCAAAGTTCTTTGGCCGAGAACTTCATTATTAAGAATATAACTTTCTTCTCCTTTGGGATTATGACAAATGTATTTGAGATTAAGACAAGGCTTGCCAAGCAAACTGCAAAATGCAACAAGCTACCTGGATTCATAGATGTGTCTGTATGAGCTAAACCTCCCAAATACCAACTCTAAAACCGCACTAACACACCGTGAGAAATTCAGGGTTGTCAAACTGAATGTGCAACTGATGTTACAGATAAGTGCTTTTACACTCTGGTCTCCTTAGCCTTTAGGTGGAGGAAGAAATTTAAGTTACATTGTATATCATTTACTTATTTCAGTTTCTAGGAAATCACCTTTGTTTCACTGTAGAATTTTCCTGCTCATTCTGTTGAATGAGTCTTGGCCTTTCCTTGGAAAGTCCCTGCACCCATATTTTATATGGGGAAGAGTGGCTGAGATTGGGGAAGCACTTGCCTGGAGCCCATTTCTGACCTGATACGTTTGCAGAAAGATTAAGAATAAATTCCAAACAGACTCATCTCATTTCAGGACACATACTGGTAGGAAGGAGAATAGCTGAGTCCTTTCTTATATAGCCTAATGCAGCAGCTTTTATTTATGGGAAAGCTGATGATGTGCGACCCTCCTTAAATCCACAAGGTCCATTCTTGCCTTTTTCCCATTTTAGTCAAATTAAGTTTTTCGGTGGCCTTCAAAGCAGCAACTCTCCACTGCCGAGTCATTGGGGCTTAGGAAAGCGCCTCTAATAAATGGAAGCCAAAGACCGAGGCAGCCTTAAAATCGAGCTGCTGAATTGAGCCCGCGCCTGTATTGTGAGACTTGGGGAAGCTGGAGCACGCCCTCTTCCGGCCTTTGGCTCCGAACACAACTGCAACGGCAAAGCTCTTTAAAACGAACTGCCTACTTTGATCCCAGTGGGGAACCTGAAAACTCTCGCATTCCTGACATAGCATCAGCCTCTTGCGCAGCCCAGCCTCTTTCTGCTCGGCTCTACTTGCAGCTGGAGGAGGCAGGCGCTGCGCGCAGTCGCCTTCCTTCCAGCAGGGGCGGACACAGGCAGGCACTTCTGGGCAAGGAAGCTAGGCTTCCATGCACGCACGTACACACATACAGAGAGAGAGAGAGAGAGAGAGAGAGCGAGAGAGAAAGACTTACATTCCCTCAGTTGCCCGGGTCAGCAGCACGAGCGGCTGAGGTGGCCGGGCTCCAACGGACCTTTTCTCTTCGCCGCTCCGCAGCCAGAAAAGATACCAAATCGTGCGGCAAAATCACCGGGCCACTCCGGCTGCTATGGTTGGGTAAGTAAGTTTCACGCCGTTGGAGGCTTGGCCCGGAGGGGCGAGAGACGCGCGTGACATACGCCGCGCGGCTTGAAGGAGAGCGGCTTACAAGCAGGGGCCCTTTTCTCCCTGGAGCGTCGGGTAAAGCGATGCCCCTTCCAGGTCGGACACCCCTTTTAGGAATTATGGCCGTGTTGCTCATGCAGGGAATTGGTGGCCGGAGCAGAGCGGCGAGCCCAAAGCGTTGGTTATTACTTTTTCTTTTTCTTTTATCTCGCGGCCTAAAAATCTCCCTGAGGCATCTTTACCTGTATAACCCCTTTTGCCCGCTCGCTTTCCCTGCGACTTTATTAAATGGCCCTCCGCTCCCTGTGCAGTTAGTTGCTCCACTGGCTTGCAAAATGACAATACTAACGTTTCGACATCTTCTGTGGTGGGGAGCGTAGCAGTACAAGCTGCTGTTCTTTGCGACGGGGTGGGGTGGGGTGGGTAGGTGGGTAGGAGCGGTTTGCTGGCAATGCAGGTGCTGGGAGAGTTATAGCCCGCGAGCGGTAGCCTTGGCTTTGTCTTGCCTGCCGCTGCCCGATGCTTCGCGTTCTCACTTAGCAGGAATGTTAATTGCAATCCAAACCCCTATGATGTCAGCGCAGAACTATTTGGAAAACAAAGAGCGGGCAGGGAAACTCGAAAGACGGCGCAGATGGCAATCTGCTGAGTGCGCGGCGAGTGAGCGCTCTCTCTCCGTTGCGTTTGGACTGGGAGGGAGGAGAGGCACGGTAGAAGCCAAACCTTCGCCATTTCCTCCACTCTCTGCTTTTAGCCATTTCTGGGGAAATTGGCAGAGGGTTCAGTGATGGGCGAATAAGAAGCTTTTGAGGCGGGAAAAGCCGAGGTGTTGAGGAAAGCATACTTGGGATTGCAACCTAAGACTGAAGTTACGGGTCTGCTCCTTGGATCAGCCTATTTGCAGGGTGATGAGTCGGAACTTTCCTTTCTTTGGGCTGTTAGCGCGTACGTTATGAAGATTCACGGAGCATTTAATTTTTCTCCTTGGCTTGCTGCAAATATTTCTCAGGAATGTGTTGCTTTAATAGAACTCGTGTCAGATATTTTTCTGGGAAGTTTTGCAGAAATGTTTCTTTGTTTCAGAACGCCCTACATTTAAAATCTCTTTTCTGAAGAGTAATGATTAATAAATCTGCAAAAGAAATGCAGTGGTGCTGATCAGACAGTCCATTTCTTTCAAAAATAATTTTTAAACAAGATGATAGTTCTATAGCATCATAATTTTATAAAATGAAGAGTTCAGCCTCACTCCAATTCATTGACTCCTATTTGTTTCCCCAGAATAGCACTATTTCCAAATAGTTTAATTATAGTTACCTATTTTGCCTTTTGTATGGTCCCCTTATTCTTTAGCACCAGCATTGCAGAATATAAAATCTGGCTAAAGACAGTGCCTTTAGCCAGAGTTCCTTTCTCTAATTCCACCCAAAGGCAGGGCTCTAAATCGGAGATTAGGGTTAATTTTCAGCTGTGATTCTCTTGTAGAAATCAACTTTGGCTACTGTGCAACATCAATATTGTCTTATTTTTGGCATCTTTTATTTAAAGGGTATGAACATTATACAGTTTTTGTTTTGCTTTTCATCTTGGATTAGAATAAAATCATATGCAAAGAAAAGGATTTTAGCTATTTACTGGACTGAGATTAAATAGCCCTTGTGAACTGAGGAAGGTTTTCCAAAGCTAACTAGCACTCACCAAGAATTTTACTACTTGAGTTGTATCTTGTTTTAATAGGGCTATCTAGATAACCTCTGAGATATTCCTGGAGAGTGTCAGCAAGCTCCATTTCTTATAGTTAAGCATTGTTTCAGATTTAGTGCAACTGATTTTATTGGGCAAAATATTGGATATGGTGAAGGTTGAGGAAGTGGGGCTTTAGTTCCTGATGGTATTTATTGGCCTAATCACCCACAGCCTATTTCATATGATTGTTGCATGGAAAAACAACATTTTAAAAGAGCACTTCCACATGCACTGTGAAATCCAATTAATTTTTGCTTCACACTTCCACAATGCCAAAATGCCTCCAGAAGCTGTGAATGCTCTAACACTGGAAGTTTTTAAGAAGAGACTGGACAGCCATGTGTCTGAAATGATATAAGGTTTCCTGTCTGAGCAGGACACTTTATTAAAATTAAAATTAGAAAGATGTGCTTCTGAATCAAAAACACAGGAAGCAGACCTTATAGAGAATGTATAAGAATCTCTGAAAGTAGGCTCCACTTAAATGTGCACTTTATTTTCAATGTAAGCCTTTAGATGGGCTTACAACACATCTAAATGAATGAATTGAATAAAATCTAACAAATGAACACATGTTAATATATTTTCTCATTATATCCTTGTGGCCATAAGCTAGAAAGCCTTTGAGAAACTTCTACATTGGGTCTTTCTCTAAAGCAATTGTTCTGCAGATTGCCTCCCCTAATCTGGCCCTTCCACATTTATTGGGCTACAGATCCAATCAGCTGTGTTGAGTATTGTCCATATTGGCTGGGAGTGACAGGAATTATGATCAAGGATGTCTGGAAAACACCACATTGCAAAAGACTGTTCAAAAGTATACAGGATAGGAATGTAGTGGTCTTGTTCAATGAATTTATTGCACTATGCAACCTCATGACTTTTTTTTTCTCCCTCTGCAGGGTCATTTGGCTGGACAGTGGCTGTTAGTTTCCAGAAACAGATTTTGTTTGTTTGCTGTTTTGGTGCATTCAGAAAGCACTAGGAACAAACCAGTTAGCTGAGAATGAGGACAGCTGAGGAGTCCTCTGGAACTGTCCTTCACCGCCTGATCCAAGAGCAGCTGAGGTATGGCAATCTTACTGAGAATCGTACACTCCTAGCCATACAACAGCAGGCCTTACGAGGAGGAGGAAGCAGTGGGAGCCCACAGTCCTCCCTTGAGAGTCTCACACAGGATGAGAGCCAAATGGTTCAGCAATCAACACGTCAAGAACCCCAGGGCCAGGAGCACCATGTTGACCACCTCTACCTGGAGAATAACATGTACCGGTTCTACCATCCTCAGCATAAGGGAGAAGAGCTTCCCACCTATGAGGAGGCCAAAGCTCAGTCTCAGTATTATGCCACAGGACAACATGTTGGGGCCACCTTTTCTGGAGCACCTATAGAAGGAGGACAGCGCAGGACCTATGCTTCTGACATTAACAGCAAACCGCAGGATGAGTCACTGAAAGAGCTGACACATGGTCATGTACGGTCACTCAGTGAGCAGCTCCTGCAGGTGTCCCTGGAAAGGAAGGGGACTCAAGCACAGAACCACATGAGTTCCTCTCACAGCTACCCTCAACTTTCCAGGCACCACCAACTCTGTCTCTCTAGAGGAAAGTCCTCTGAAGCATCAGAGTCCCGTGGTCCTCCTCCAGAATATCCTTATATAATCCCTTCACAGGAGGTACCAGAAAGTTACCTTTCTGACCCCAGACAGCACTACAGAGAAGGTCCAGGATTTCAACATCCTGAAGTCAGGTAACTTTGTATTAGCTTTCTATTACTTTGTTTGTGCTGAAAGTTGGAATTTCACAGGATACTTTTCAAAGGATTGTGTTCTAGTTAGTCATTAATTTGACTTAAACCTAGTCCTTTCCATCTTGGCAGAAAGCACCTTTTTTCCAAAGAGAAATTACCATGGATGGTTACTACCCTAAGTGGAGATGTGTGGAATTAAACTCTTGTATCCTGTTTCAATTTTAGCTCCTCCTCTTCCCTCAATTTTACTTTTCCTTGTGGAAGAAGATTTGTATTTGATTTGTGTTTGTTTCTTTTGGCTTTGTAGATTCTGTTAATTTTAGGGCAGACTGGGCACACAACTTCCATGAACAATGTGAGAAAGAATTGGCATCCACTGTTGTCCAAAGATAAAGAAGCAACTAGTTCAGATAGTATGGGGAAATGTAAAGGAGTTATAGCAGACATGCTTTATTCTTCCAAGCTTTATAAAAGAGGCACAAAGGCCATTTGATTCTGCTTTGGGAGGGGATAGTTCAGGATTCCATTTCATCATCCAGTTCACGCTTACAAAAATGGTAGAGAGGAAGAATCAGAGTTAAACTTCTTGTGTAACTTAGGAAGCTTATATGAACATCCTATCTGTTTAGCATGTAATTCTCTTCCTAAGTTCATGAATTGTGCAGCAACCAATGATTGGCCAAGCTTGGACATTGCTTGTTTTTTGAAATTGGCCCATAAAGAACATTCCTATTTGCTTAGAATATCAGAGTTTTACAGCTGGTTTTGAGTGGCATTTACAAGTACTTTCACAACTGCCTGCCACCATTGTGACTTACTGAGAATGGAGGGGGAATTTAAACATATTTTCTGGCTGGAGACAACCTCTAGCGAATACTGGCAGGAAGAGATAATGCTGGAGGCAGGAAATTGGTTCTTTCCTGGGAACAAAAGAAGGTGGGGGGCAGTTGTGTGCTAAAAGGAAGATGTATATATTCTTATTTGCTCTAGGATCACTTCACAAGAATGTCTGAATAACTCTTCATCAAAGGAGCCTTAGTCAGATGAGGCTATGTCTTCTCAGGAACTACTTTCCCCTTTGTGCATAAGAATGGCATCCATGTTGAATTCTACGAATTTCAATTTGCTGCTACCTGCATAGCAGTTTAATCATAAGAGCGGGAGGAGAGAGAACTCTAAACCTAACTTGTTTATTTATACATTTGAACATTCTAGAATTTAATGGCTCTTGGAGTTAGTCAAGTGGGATCATGGTAGCCATTAATTTTGATTAAATATTTATGAAACTTTACTGTGGAGTTATAGCAATCAATAGAAAACTGAGTGAGGAAAGGGTTCACAGAACACACAAAGACATATGTTTGATATGGTTTTGACTTAATGCAATGTAAAAACCTCATTGTGGCTTGTAAATGTGGGTTTATAGCTTAGCATAACATGTGACTAATCAGAGGTGGGTTTTTTTTAAAAAAATGGAGAATATGAAAGCATGGCATAGCAGTGTTGAACAAAATACTGAATTAAGGATTAAAGTGCAAATAATAAACTGGATAGCATTGGTTGTACTATGGACTCCATGCTTTATGAAACCAGACTTATGTTTTTCTCAAAATCAGGAGCCTTTATGCAAATAGTAATCAAAAATGCTGCACTGCCAATCTTATTAGTGGATAACTGGAATTTAAAGCAGTCTTGAATGGTTTACCCACTCTAGGCTACCATATCTAGACTGAAAAAATGTGGATGACACCAAAGGGTAGCAAAGAGAAACCCCAATTACCATCTAGTGGTTGTCCAGACTTTTGCATCAGATGTGGAAATCTTAATCCAATCTTCTATGTTCTAAAACTCTCCTAGTTTAGTTAGCGAACAGTGTTCAGCTAACAAATACTAAAGGTGTAGAGTTTTTAAAGCCCAGGGTATTTAAGTTGTCCATATGGCTGACCCAAATACTTGAGCTTTGCTACATATAGGGCTGGGGCCTTCCTTTTAGAAAGTATTTATCTTTAATTTCTTCATCTTTTAATTTTTTAGGATGATGCAAACTGCAATGTCCCAAGCTTTCTTGCCACAACAGGCTGCTCTCTGCCATAACCATCTGGGATCACTCACTTCAGCTGGCATGGCAGCTTTGATGGCAACTCAGGCTGCTTCTACTAATAATCACTTGTCCCAAATAGAAGCTGTGTTGATGGAGAATAAGAAGTTGTTAAGAGAGAATGAGACATTGCAAAGAGAAAATGAGTTGTTACGGAGGGAACTGGAGAGCTACAATGAAAAGGCCAACCGGATTCAAAAGGTAAAGACCAAGCATAGCTCTACTTTAGCCAACCTATCTAATCAAAATATATGCAGACTAATACAGATTTTGTCATGGAAGATGAAACTATTGCAGTCAAGGACAAAGTCATAGTCATAATTAAATTTTATAAAATTTAAATCCTTATTCAGTGTGAGAAAAGGATATCTGTTAACTGTCTCTCATCTATCTTGGCAGCAAGAGTGGAGAATCTGGTTTTAAGTTATCCAACTGTAGGAAAACTTGGTTGATGGGCCAAAGCAGGTCTTTTCAGGTTAATAAGCATGTTTGGAATTTTGAGAGGATATTGCAGAATATTTCGCAATAATTTTCATGTGATGCAGCAGCATGTTCATTACCATCACCATTTTCTTTTGGATTTTTATATTCTGAACAGATTGGCATAATTACAAAGCACTGAATTTGGAAATAGCCATCCACCATTTTTGTCTTCTAAGAATCTTTATGGGGCCTTTGTTGCAGAATGCCTATTTGGAAATAAAGAAAATGCTAGAAATAATATAGTGCTTTATATTATGTCAGCTTCCATTTTTAAAGTTTGATTGGTGTTACATTCCCACACCATTTAGATGGAATTGCTTATTATAAGTTTGTGTTATACAACAGTTATAATTGTTCATTGCACACAAAGCAGGCCTTTTGGAGTTCAGAAACCAGAAATGGCACATAAAAAACAATATTTTATCAGGACCAATAATTGGTCTTTCTAATCACAGTATATTATTTACTTCAATGAAGGCATGCAAGGTCAGTGGTGAAAGTTGTTATGAGTGGTAGGATTATCCATTCCAGTAGTGAGGGCCATTAAATAAAAAAACATACGCAGCATTTTCTGCTACTTGAAGTCATCAAATATGATAATTTTAATATCTGCCTGATTTTTTTTTTAAAAAGCATATCAAGTCCATTTTGAAATAGCAATTCACAAGTTACACTAAGTTACGGTTTCCATAGTTTATTGAAGAAGCCACTGTAACTTTGTTCACGTGTGACACTTAGCCATAAATCATGCTTTACAAATCCCAATAACTGGGTTCACTCATTCTGCTAAGCAAAGCAAAATAAAGTTCTGGCATGGTAATTCAGATAAGCTTGAACTGACAGCACAAAATTATGGACCAACAACATGACAGCCATTAAACCCCCTCCCCCCAGCACCACTGTTTCCCTACAATTAAAATAATAGTGCTGAGATCTTCCAAAATCTTGCCTCAAACTTTCATGCAGTCTCTTGTGAGATTGTTCTTTGTTGTACTCTCTTGCATACAACTATCATGTAAGAGCCTTTGTGAGGTCTAGGGAAACTGAAAAGATTGCTTACCTCTGTCCTGTTCTATTACTCTGTGATTTGTTTGGGCTTGGAGTTACCTGTGAATCCAGCCATTGTGTTTGGAACAATCATGATTTCACTGGAAGAACAGAGGGCTCATCATAGTGCTTCATAGAGCTTTGCTCTCAGTAACATTTTCCCAGATGCTCTCCTTTTTGCCTTTGGTTTCCCAGAAACAGCTGTCCTGAAAACCATCTCCTTTAATACTTTTCAATTACTCCCCCTCCCTTTTAAACAGCTGTGGAGCACAAGCTAACAGGACCCAACTGATCTTAAGCTGAAGCAGTTGTTGAGTGGAGAGAGAAAAGAGTCTATTCACCTCCTCTGCTAACAGTTGTGCTCTCTTGTTATCTGGCCCTCCCTCCTGGGTTCTTGGTGGGCAAGACACAGAAGCTTTTGTGCAGAAACACACAAGGAGAGGCTGTGGCAGCCTAGCTTCAGCCAAGGGCAGAGAATACTCTTCTTGAAGCCATTGAGTTATTTGGGGGAGGGTCTGCAGAAGGAATATGCCAGGCCTGCAAAGTAGTAAAGTGGTAACAATGGAACATGAAACTGCATGCCAGTTGGAACTAAGGAAGAATAGGTCAGATGTGTGAAAGAAAAGAGAGTAAAAAAAGCCCCACAGCATATCCTGAAGTATTCTAATAGAATAGTGTACAATATGATCTAGGTCAGGGGTCCCCAACTCCCGGTCCGTGGGCTACGGGCATGCCAGCAACCAGTCCGCATAAATAAGCAAAGCCCCATCCACGAGATGCAGGCAGCACACAAAACCACATACCCTCCAGTCCGCAGAAAAACCTCTCTCCATGGAACTGGTCCCTGGTGCCCAAAAGGTTGGAGACCTCTGACTCATAAATTGTAAAGACCTAATGTGATGATTTTACTGTCTACTGCTTCACAACTTTAGGATCATTTGGGCTCAGTTCATATTATCAACTTCTTTGAATAGCAGAAAGATGCAATCGCCATTGCTTGTTTATAGTTTTTGTAATGAATATTGTTGCTGTTATCCAGCAGGTGTCAACCCCAACTCAAAACAGGCTGAGAAATATAGTAAATGATGTAAAATGGAAAAAAAGAGCAACGATACATTGGAATTTGAGAAACCAGAATAACATAATTGGCTTATTTAAATTATCTTGAAGGAGGTGGCAGTGATGCTGACTTAGCCTTTGTATGATTATTTTAATCCTCCTTAAAGCTTTTAAATTGCTTTAAGTACTAATGTGTTTTCTCACTAAGGTTTTTATGACAGTTTTATACATTTCCTCATAACCACTTGTGTGTTGTATATACTGTACATATACACACAACATGTAATAAAAACACTATACTTATAAAATACTATTTTTAATAAAAAAATCATAGTAATATTTTAGCATCAGTACACAGCTTAGGTGTTTTGGTCTAGTAATAGAAAATGTTGGAAATGATGACTGACTGAATAAACTATTTAGAACTTAAATATGAAAACAATGGCTTGAGAGAGGGATAACATCAAGAAACGCCTATTACAGTTAAGTGTTGTGAGAAGCTGGCTTTCCTAACTCATGCATATTTGGTTCTTGAACTGAAGATTACTGCATTCAATTTCATGTTCAGATAGTGAGTTTTGATTATTACGAAATGTTTAATTTGTATTGAAGTGCAATTTTGAAGTTCAGTTGTTGAGGAAATACTCATTATTATTTTTTTTATATATATAAAAATTCCTTTATTAAAACAATCAGCATTGTACATAAAATCTTTGTATGCATCAAACATCATATCATCTGATATACAACACTACGTATTATTCTTTGTAAACGTCTGGTTTGGTAAACATTTTGCACTCCTCACTTCAATCCTCTATTATATACCTGTTACATTTTTTATTCTCTATGATCCCTAACAATAGGTCCTGAGGTAGTAGTTAAACATTAATTATAGGATCATATTAATAATCAATCATCATAGAACACAACATATAACACTAGGTATTAATCTTTGTAAACGTCTGGTTTGGTAGATATTCTTTACTCCTCACTTCCAGCCTCAACTATATATCTGTTATATTTTATCTTTTATGATCCCTAGCATAAGATCCTGAGGTAGAGATTCTATACAGGTAGTCGTTGGCTTACGACCACAATTGAGCCCAAAATTTCCGTTGCTAAGTGAAATATTTGTTAACTGAATTTTGCCCCATTGTACGACCTTTCTTGCCACAGCGGTTAAGTCAGGGGTTCTCAACCTTGGCAACTTTAAGACTTGTGGAGAACCCCTGGGTTAAGTGAATCACTGCAGTTATTAAGTTAGTAACCTGGTTGTTAAGTGAACTTGGCTTCCCCATTGACTTTGCTTGTCAGAAGGTCGCAAAAGGGGATCACGTGATCCCAGGACACTGCAACAGTCATAAGTGTGAGAAATGGTCATAAGTCACTTTTTTCAGTGCCGTTGTAACTTCGAATGGTCACTAAATGAACTATTGTAAGTCAAGGACTACCTGTAATTTATGGATTTTATTATGCAGATATATTTTAACCCAAATGTTCTGGTTTTCATACTTAGTTAGAAAGCGAAATTCAACAAATTTCAGAAGATTATGAAAATCTAATGAAAGCATCATTAAAACGAGAAGCCTTGGAGAAAACCATGAGAAACAAAAAGGATGGGGAAATGAGGAGGATGCAAGACTTCAATCGGGATCTCAAAGGTAAGGCAATTTGGAAAGGTCAAATTCTAAATTTGGGTGGTGTGTATTGTGTTTGAAATTTCTGGTCAGATACTTTGCAACCACCCTATATGCCATTTAACACAATCCGGCTAGGAAGTATTCAGGTTCATATCGCTACAGCCATTGATTCAGTAGCCACTGAGACTCAGATTGGTGCATCTGCTGCTGCAGGTGGCTTTTCTTCCTCTTTAGTGGTAAGATTGCGCTTATGCATTGGAGGAAAAGAGTTGACCATCACTGCCCGCTGGCACAATGGTTAATGGTGATTGGAATTAAAAGGCAGATTGTGACCAAGAGGCGAGGGGAGCAGTACACCTTCATGGCTCGTTGACAGATTTTCAAAATCACTTTTGAACTGAATCATTTAGCTTGAAAGGTTCCAAAAAGTTATCTAGTTATTTTTCAGGCTGTAAATCTTATAAAGCTCTTGGAATCCAGAGAAATATTGTTCTTGTTTAAATTTCTAAGAAATAAAGCATTTATTTCTAAAGCAATATTTGTGCCATTATTAGCAGCTGTGCCCTCCAACTATGTTAGCACAATAGCACCTTTGGCAAGCGATAAATAACCGTCTGTGCTCTTCTAGAAATCCATAAATATTTGAACATTGAAATATGTTTTAATCTTGTCTTTTCTTTCCATTTGTTATAGAGCGATTAGAGTCTGCAAACAAACAAATGGCCAACCAAGCACAGGAAAACCAAGATGGAAACCAAGGGACTATGGCAAAACTTGTGGCTCAAAGTAAGCCTCTTGAAAACCTTTTGCTATTTCAACTGTATTTCTACTCCACGTGTGCCCTTCTGATAGTATACTGCTGCATAATCTCTAGTTCTTCACTTGCATAGCAATATTCTATTCCTTGTATCTGTGCTTCAAACAAGCTGGGAAGAAGATAAGCCTGTGGTCCCTTTAAGATTGAAAAGGAGGCGGATCCTCCTTTGGAAGCTTTTTGCAGTTCCCCCCAGGAGGCCAAGTTATTCTTGGCACTTCAACTAGAGCCATTAATCACAGCAACCATCAGTGTGACCTGGATTCTTCGCATTCCAATGGCTGTTCTGGCTGTTCCAGCACACAAGTTATACTCCCTCCTCTCAAAGTCTGAGGTCCAAGATGTTTCTTGCTGCTGTTCTGGATTTTTGAAAAGAGGGTTTGTTGCCAAAGGATGAAAATTGGCCTGGTGATAGGGGTTGAAGTTGGCAGGGAATGTACTTTACACTCAACTGTTGCCCAGCCAGTTTAAGAAACCACCTCTCTCCTTCCAGAAAATTAGCCCTGCTTCCTTGCAAGAAGTAGCTCTTTTCCTGGCCTTATAAATACAGCAGTGGGAAACAGTAATCCTTTGCATAATTACTCAGAAAAAACTCCACTTTTCACTTAGGCAGCCATCCTGTTGTTTAGAATTAGAATCTCCATTTATTATTTGAAGGGTTATGACTTTTCTGTCTGCTTCATTAGAATGGCTCCACCTCTTGATCGTTTCAGCAAATTATGACTAAGTGGTAGAGTATGCATCATGTCCTTATCATTTAGTTTCCACATATAATTATTGTGGCAGTTTGGCCCTCACACTTTGGTCTCTTGAAGATGAGGAAAACTTACAGATAATGCTAGAGTCTTTCTGAGACTGGGGTTAAGCTGTTTGGTGCCCTCTGCAGAGACATGAATGAAACTGCTAGAGATAGTCATGCTTCCCTAACCTTTGGTGTAGGATAGGGTAAGAGGAAGGAAATGACATAGATTACCAGATATGTAGGGCATAAAATATATTCCTCTATAACAATGGCAGAGAATCTGGCTTTCATATATTGCCATATTCCAATACCTGTTATTGCTAGCCAATATGACCAATGATTCAGGATGATGCAAATCATAATCCAATATCATCTGGAAAGGTACAGAATTCTTGTATCTGTTCTACATAAGCACGGTTTTCAACTTCCCACAAATTCTTCATCTTACCTTGTTGGGCCTCAGCTATGATCACATCATGGAAAACCATGGCATGACGCAAGAGCTAAAAAAATAATAGGAACGTTGTGTAAGATCAAAGTACTATGGCACAACAGTGCATGATTTTTCCTTGAGTCTGATAGTTTCCTAGGTGTGAGCCCTGTATAACCCTGTCGTGGAATTATTTAAATAATCAACAGATTATAGAAAATGAAGGCAATACCCATTTCTCATCTAAAAACTTTGGAACTGGACTTAGTGTGTTACCGTTAAAATTATCTTTAAGGATACTCTGTCAGAAATATGGCTTTCCCTTGACTACAAAGAGTACATAGCTGTGATTTATGCCAAACTTCCTCTTTGTTTTGTCTTCAGACTATGAATATCAGCAAGAAAGGGAAAAGTTACAGCGGGAAATTGCATGTTTACATGGCACTAATGAAGATCAACGTCGGCGGGCTGAACTGTTGGAGCAGGCTCTGAGCAGTGCTCAAGCCCGCACTGTTAAAATGGAAGATGAGCTGCAGAAGAAACGAGCATACGTAGAGAAAGTAGAACGGTTGCAACAGGCCCTGGGCCAGCTCCAGGCTGCATGTGAAAAGCGTGAGCAACTGGAACTGCGTCTCCGGACCCGCTTAGAGCAGGAGCTGAAGATACTGCGGGCTCAGCAGGTAAGAGAAGAACCAAATAATAATGGCAAAAAAGCATAAAGAATATTCTGGTTACTAAGTTTGGAAAGCAGTTTTGAAAGTTTGGAGTAACCACATACTGATGGATTTTTGTCCTATTTTATCTCCTTTCTAAAGACCCAATGATTTTACTGTCCATTAACTTAGGAAGAATGTATCTCTAGAATGCTCAAGTAGTATTACCTCAAGCCCAATAATAGAAGAATGTTTGTGGAACAAGTCTAAACAATATTATGGAAGATATACTTCCTCTTCTGTCTTTTTACACAACTAATCAATGTAACGATCTAAGAATTTGTGGATGCAAGTATACCAAGGCTATTACGGTAGTCTACAAGTGGAAGTTGAATAATTTATTTGGCAATAGTTAGCAATCTGTTTATCAGTTGATCTTTTTAATTAGCATTTATTGAAATTTTGTTAATCATAAAATGTTAAGATTTTATAAAAGGAAGTCATGCATATTATCAAGAATAACACCTATCTGAGTAGGAAATTGAATGAAAACAGTGACTGGGTATAAAATCAAACCTGTATTTTTTTGTAAAAAATTAAAACACTTTTCAGATAAGCAACTTTTTACTAGATTCAGATGATCCAAATGTTAGCCAATCAGGAAAAAGTTGAGTCCCTTCAAACTGTCATGGGAAATATAAGGTATATACTGAATCTCCTGGAGAAAAAACTCCCTGGACCATATGCTTAATTCTTGCATATTTCTTTTAATCTGGAGTTCCAAAACTACTTCCATTTTAGCTCTATATCCTTGGGCAAGGGGGAGCAGAAGGCAATTTATGATCTAGCAGATCTGTGGTTGATTCTAATCAATTTTACTTCTGGAAAGAAAAGCTTTGAATTAGGCAGAAGTAATTTGCTATGTGGAAACACCATTAGATTCTTATAGGCCAAACAAATAGCTGACTCTAGACTTCCCAAATTTTTTAAGCCTGATTTTTACTGGTAAGCTATAGTGGAGTACAAGGGAGATGCCATAAACATGTGCCTCATCTTGGTCTGGGCCTACTATGTTAAATGCTGGAATGGACTGCTTTTGTAGAAGCACCAAACACATATTAAATGAATCTCTCTTTTGCTTTGCTACTCCAGAGGCAGATGGGAGCCCCAGGTGGAGGATCCTCTGAGTTGAATGCCCACATACTCTCTGAACAGCTGAGAGAAAGGGAAGAGAAAATCTTGGCCCTGGAGGCTGACATGACCAAATGGGAGCAAAAGTACCTGGAGGAGTGTACTATGCGACAGTTTGCTATGGATGCTGCTGCCACAGCTGCTGCACAACGGGACACCACCATTATCAACCACTCCCCGCGCCATTCTCCCAATAGCAGCTTTGACGAAGACCTTTTGCTTGCAAACCACAAGCATCAGGAGATGGAAAACAGGTTTGTCTTGTTAGAGAAAGTTCTGAGAGGCTTAGGCCCAGCAGAAACAAAGACATTTATCCTTTTTATCCTGCACTGATTTTTAAAAAATGGCTTTCTTACCAAACAACATTCAAAACATGCCAAAGAGAGCAGATCAACAGCAACTTCTTTTGTTGCAAAATGCAACAGGAGGGCATGGGTTAAGGGGTGCTTGAAAGAAAGGCTTTATTGAACTGCTAGACTTTAACTTTCTGATGGGTGCTTCCTACAAATTGTGATGTGGTGCTGGTGGTTTCCTTCCTTATTATTTGTTTTCTTTCCCAGGTTAAAAGAACTTCATGCCCAAATCCTTGAGAAAGATGCAGTCATCAAGGTCCTGCAACAGCGCTCTCGGAAGGACCCCAACAAGGCTCATCAGGGCTCCCTACGACCTGCAAAATCAGTGCCATCAGTGTTTGCAGCTTCTGGCATGCAATGTTGGCCAGGAAACTCTGTCAGTGAAAGTGATTCCCAGAGCAATCCAGAGAACAAGGGTAGGATTCTATAGTTACATGTATTTAGATTGCACATTCAATGATTCCACTTAAGCCTTTTAGGAAACATGCTGGTTTTATATTTACAGTATTTGTGTTGTTTTTCCATTCCCATACCCGTACGCTTTTACCAAGTGATTTTTGGCTCACTTCAGATTTTCCAAATCTGTGGTTGACAAGATCAGGGAAGTGAAACTGTGTGAGATAATAAAAATGTAACATGCTATCAGATCAACAGAGTTAGGGCAAACTACAATTGGCAGATCCAGTAAAACAGTATAGTGAAGGCAAACTGATTTTAGGAAAGTTCCTTGCACAAGAGTATTCCAAATGTCACATTCCTAGCCTTCGAGTTTGTGTTATTCTTTGAGGCCATTGGCCACTAATTAGAATCATGAATTGGTTATCTACAATTCTTTGCCTTCTCTTGGTCATTAAGAAGCCTCACTGTGGAATTTCCATCCATGTAGCCTACTTTTGAGAGGCTGAATACATATCTAGAATGGTTTAGCAGGATATCTTTTTAATTATTTCCTTGTAGATGTTCATGTTAGAAATAAATAGGAGAAAATATAAAAGAGTGCAATTTTCCTGTTGGTAATTAAGGGCTATCTGTAAATATTACTGATTACTTGACGGCTGAGTTCATACATTATACATAACCTTAAATGGTTTGTAAGGATGTGGCTTGCATGGTTTATGACAAGAGTATCAGTTATTCTGTTCAGAAAGTAGGCAAACCATAGTTTGCAATGTGTGAACCCTTAACAATATTAATTTGATATACTGATCTAGAATTATTATTTTTGGTTCTTCAGCACTCAAGGCTTTAGCAGAAGCAACTGTCCCATCAACTTGTATCCCCTTCCACACCAAACATGGCAGCAAAAATGGAAGTACACAGACTGAAGGTCTTCCCACAAACGTTCCATGTGATGAGTCCAGGTTCCATGTTGAAAAAAACAGTGGTGCAGCAAGTTCCCTAGGTAAGGACCAGTTGATGAGTGAACCCACGGAGCTTGACCTTCTCTTTTAGACTTCCTAGTAGCCATATTCATAGTATACCCAGTGACCTGCCTTCTCTGCCAGAGATGCCTGTGAGGGTTTACATAACTAAGAGGTGAACACAGTGCTGCCGCAGCAGGCCAAATACCAGGACTAAGATTCTTCCCATAGTGACTAATCATGAATTTCATGCAATCCAGCATAGGCTTATCCTAGAGGAGTGGGTGGGGCTGATGTAGGAAGAGCAAGAGACAGACATTAAATAATAAATGGGTGTTTAAATTCTCTGTATTCACTGTCATATTTTCTTCAACAGTAAATTCCAGAAGTGTCTATTTACCCACTGTTTAAAACAACAATTGCTGATAGTGATTAACAGGGCTGAACCTTAGCTTAAACCAAAGCCATGACCCTAGGAGGAGTTTCTTATAAGCATAAAATTATATTCAGAATTTATACAGAGAACTAGATTTGATCAGCCTTCTCCAATCCATGTCCCTAATAAATAACGTAGTCTTGAGAATTGATAAATATTCTGCATATTTTATCAGTGATCAAGGAGTTTTCAATCAGGTTTTGATGTATTTCCCGTATGTCTGCTTCATATACTATATTAGGCAGAACACTAAGATTTTCTTGGTTTTATTTTTTATTAAAAACATTTATATAGCCGCCCATCTTTCAACCAACTCAGGTTTTGATTAGTGTAATGTCTGAACTCCCAACACTGATTTGCAAGTCATGAATTGTGGCTTAGGATATCTGAATTTGGTATTCATGGATAAGCAACATAATTTAATCCAGTTTATAACTGCAGCCATTGGGATTGTTACAGCTACAAAATCTACTTTTCAAATCTTGTCTGTAAGACTGATTTAAGTTTAGCTTGTGGCATCAAAATGAAAAGTTTTGCTATGACAAACACTAGGGCTACAAGTGGTTTGCCTTGCACCTAAGCCAAATGTAGCTTGCAGCTTTGTATTTCCTCCAAATGTCTGTAGTAACATGGCCTGTTTTTCTTTGCAGAGATGCCAGCTGCTAAAATTTTTGACCTGTCAGACATGGTGGAGATTCTCATCTGAGGTGCAGGAGCTCCTCTATGGACCAGACCCAGGTGCTCTTTTCTGCCTTAGTGGATTTCTGCCTTCTCAGGAGGCAGTAGCGGACTAAGCGCACAACGCCTGAGGAGCCCTTCACCAATTAGGATGCTCTGTGGAAAGCAGTACTAAAGACTTTACAAGACGAGCTGGAAGAGATTAGCAACCAGATAGTTGATTTGAGGGTGAGAATCTCCAACTGTGGGAGATACCCAAGTTTGGATAGTGCCTCCTAGGAAAATTGTTCTGCAGTACCCCGAACAACAACTCAGGGGCTATGAATTGAGGTTAATGCTTACATCAAGGCAGCTGTTCCACTTTTTCCTCTGCTGCTGGTTTTTCCCAAAAGATGGGAATACAACTGGGAAGTCAAGTGGGATTTTTATGCTGCCTGGGTAAGGCCCTAGATGTGGTGGCATGTTGAAGTTTGGCACTGGAAGTGGTGATATACATAATACACAAGGCTTTTGGCAGATGCCCAAACCTGAAGTATAAATTAAAAGCAGGGGTGTCTGGTGCTGGTATGGCTAGAATGAATTTGCCGTACTCTTCCCCCAACTGAGTCCACTGTTCAGTTCAGAAGCAGAGGAACTGCTGCAAATATTGGGAAGTCCAAGTGATGATCTGGAAAATGACCTATCATAGATCTTGAGGGGAAGGGAGATCACAAAACAATGCCGCTATTTTGTAAATATCTTCTATAAGCCACAGTCCCTCTGTTGTGGCTCTTTCTGTTCTGTTCTAATATTTGCAGTAGATCTGCTTCATATCACAGAACTATTTTTCCCCTTTGTTTTGTTGTCAGATTTCTTCAATATTTGCTTCCCCCCCTTTTTTTCTTCCATTTCATATCCTGTTTGTCGTGAGTTAAATATCTGCCTTTGCAGTCCTTCAGATTCCCTTTCCTTTGAAGCCATTTCCCATGATGCTTTAGACTGGAATTTCCCTAGTCTTTGTTTGAGTGGCAGCCAGGAACCAGTTGTTTCTGTTTCTATCTTGCAATTGCCAAATTATCCTCTTCTAAGCTGGATACATCTCTGTGTGGTGTAGATCAGCACAGCTGTATGGGGGATGAAGGGCTTTGATGGAGAATTCCATCTGGGGCTAAAGCAAGATTACAACTGGACCTCTTATTAATAAGAATGGATGTTATTCTATTTGTAAAAAAATGGAAAAGTGAATCAAAACTGCATTGAGAGACAAGGCGGAGTATGAGTGCAGAGGTTTGGGTTAAATTGATGATGTTTTGAAGTGGCTGACAGTGATAATTTTATAATTAATTAAAGGGCATTTGTGGGAATGATGTGTGTTTGAACATGGGGATGGAAAACAACGTTGTGTCCCAAATTTGTGTTTTTCAAAAGAATCTGGAGAAAATATTTGTTAAAGGCACATCCTTTCTTTTCTTTGGAATCACTCCAGAATCTGCATTCAGCCTTCTTTGCTCTCTCCTACCTACTGACAGCTGGCTTCTGACAGTAGTCAACTCTCAAATGAGTGCATTACTTAACTCTGTCAAACCTTTTGTTTGATTTTGCCATCATACACTTTCATCCCCTCCTCTGCTTCCTAGTTAAACATGTGCATTTGCTGGACAACTGCATTGAAAAAAAGAAAAAAAATCCCTCCATAAATGTGTAAAAACGGTATGTGGCTATTGTGGGTTGTTTACAAAGTGAAAAACAGCAAACAAAGAGTTATGAGAGAGAAGCACAGCTTAATATATTTCATATTAATATTTGGTATTCCTTTTAAAATATTTTTGTGCTGTGAACTTTTTTTCCTGCCAGACAGTGAGGGGTGTTTTTGTTTTGTTTTTGGTGCATTTTAAGTTATCTTAAATATTTAAATGTAAACCTGACTGTTCCTTATGCCGCCCTATACCGAGATTGCTGTAGCATTCCACTTGGTATAACAATATTTTAATAAAAATATTGTTTAATAAGACTGAGACTATGTTTTACTATGCAATGTACATTTGTGAATGGAGGATGCAAGGATGCTAAAGTACCCAAAAGCAATTGGAGTGGGTTTGTCTTGAAATTACCCACGTTGAAACACTTGTACATACAGGTTTAATAAATTGTTATTATGATTATTACCCCTAAGCTGCAGCCCTTTCCCATCTGATGTTTGCTCTTGATACTCTTACCTACTGACAAGCTAACGATCGGTCATATAGCTACCATTCAAAGTTGTACTCAAAGTTTACAATCCGTCCTCATAAATAGTATAAGTAAGTTACGACTGCTGCATACAAACACCTTCTGTGGTCAAAATGACTTCATTTCAGGCACTTGGCAACTCACTCACTGATTGTTGTGTCCCGAGTCACATGACCACAATTTGCAAGGTTTTCTTTTTGCTCTTTTCCAGCAGAAACCTCCCATCAGATATCCTGGATTTGACCACATGGTTTGCTTATGATAGCCTGGTGACCATAGATCACATTAGGTCACATGTGGCCCATTTAGTGACCTCAACAACTTACAACAAAAGTTCTAGGCTCAATTGCTATAAGTTGTGGACTACCTGTAACTGTTTTCCAGTTCATTTATAGCAACCTTGCGTATCAAGGCTACTTTATAGTCTTCAAAACCTTATCCACAGCTTCCGTTAGAAACTACCGGTATGTGTTCTGTGGGAGGAGGGTGATATTTGCACATTTACTCTGAGAAAAAGTAACTACCAGGGATAGCTGTTCTTACTTCCTGAATAATCTTAGTCAAATGAGATTAAAATAAGAGACTATTTCTTATAACACATTGGCAAATGTTTAAAAATGAAGATTGGTGATTTTTATGCAAACTCCAGGAGTTAGAGATTTGATATTCTGTACATCTCATCCTTGGTACTAACAGACAATGCAAGTTGCACATCTGTACACTTTCTATTTAAAATTCCTACTGCATCATTGAAAACACCAAAATTCTAGAGAGAGTCCCAACTGGTGGCATTAGCTGGAATTCAGCATAACTATTCAACACTCTTGAACAGTGCTAGTACTTCAGTCAGCCTAATGTCACCAGTACCATCTCAGACAACCAAAAGCTATGTGAAAAATTTAAAATGATAGGTTCTGGATTACTTGTTGCCCCTGTCGACACACCTTATGGGAATCCAGTCCTGGTAGGGATGTGAGCCATACATATATTTTGACAAAGGTCCTTCATTCCAAGTCTTAATGTAATCATGAGTCCTCAGCAATTTTGAGTTCATTTTAGGGACAGTAATAAGAAAAATTAACTCAAACACCAGAAATATAAATTTTACTTACATTTGAGACAGAAAATCACCTTTTCAGTTTAAAGTTTAAATATTGGTTATACAATTATAGTTTAGTGGAAGTTTTCAAACAGCACTAGAAAAATATTTGTCATTCATTAGCACGGATTGTCTTGTCTGAAGATACATTGGTGCTTCGTGAACCCTTTTGAATGTTCAATATTTCTGCCTAAAATATCACTTAACGTGATACATATTTTATATCATTTTCCTTGACAAGTGACAAGTATATTTTTTACTCATTTAATAAGGTTCTATTTAACTGGTTTCAGAATTTGGATCATATTTTAGATCATATTTATACAGCAATATTGAAAATTCAAATTGGTTCACAAACCTTTAAGAACCCTGTAAATGGGCAGCTAAACAAGATAACCAGTACAGGACAAAGTTTAACTGGAGGAACAGAAACATTTAAAAAGGGCAGAAAATATTGGGTTTTCAGCACCCTAAATTCTTTGTCTTCCAGATGTGTTGAACATCACTTGTCATTATCAACCTACATTGGGACAGATTGATATCCAAAATGTGCATTTCCTTCACAACCCTTACTTATGCTGCCATTATCCTGTGCCATTTGATGTGTGATGATGTATAGCCTTGCTTTGTTCCAGGAAAGGCTTTTAATAGAGCATCTCAAAGAATGTGTGTTTGGAACAACACCCATTCATTTTTTAGGTTAAAAAGAAAAGGTAAGTTAAAAAGGTTAATGGATTACTGCAAACAAAACAAATTGCAGAGTGAAAAAAATAGAACTCCTTTATATAGTACCTTGAAAGGATTAATTTGCTATCTTGCAATAAAGTATCTTGCAATAAAGGCCACGGTTTGGGTAATTTGTAGAATGTATAGAAAAGCTCACTGATGACAACTCTATTAACAGCTATAATGGATGAGATACTGCAGGGGGCCGTAACCAACAGCAAAATGGGTTCTAGAATCAAAATTAAGCAAAAGGATGAGCTGTATGGATTCCCTTCCCTTGAATTATCTAAAGGTAATTGGAACCTGAGCTTGAGGATGTTTTTCATCTGATCCAACTCCTCTTCCTCCTGCTCCTTTTCCTTCTTATGTCTTAAATAAGAAAATAAGCGTAGCTGTAGTTATTAAATACTCCACTACTAGAGAAAATATTAGAGAAAGAGCTATCACAAGGGGATGAAAATCGTGTCAAAAGGATAAGGGATTTCAATTGACAGAAAATATAGATTTAATTTAATAGATTTAATTTAACTTGTAAAAAAAAGTCTGAATGAATAAAAGGATTCTGCCCTTGTGGGGAAAATACAACCTTTAAATTATTATTTTTTATTTTTATTTATTTGCTCAGAAAATATGTAAAAATAATGTAATCCTGTTCCAAAGTGGGATATAGATATTATATGTTAGTATTAGTATTTGAAAATTGGATGAATTGAAGATGATGTAACAGTTTATTATTATAATGCAATTGGTAAGATTAAAATTATTTTAAGCTACGATTTCAAATTTCTGGCACTCACTCCAAACTCTGGAAAATTTTGGGAGGAAAGAAATATTTGTTAACATACTATATGATATTAGTCAGCATGAGAGTTTACATACTGCATCAGTTATCACGTAATATGCTTTTACATGACTTCCTTTTTAAACATTCACAATGTTACTCTGTGTCTGTGCATGTTTGAGAATGAGGTGGGGTGGGAAGATACTTGAAGAAAAGAAGTATGCTGGTTACAGACACCAGTAGCAAGGCTGATGAAAGTACTTCCAATAATATGGATTAAGAAAAATATTAAAGTATCTCTTAAATGAGGTGACTTCTTAATATATATATATATATATATATTCATGTATCGAACTGACATCTCCTGAGTTCATCACTGATAGAAATGTAAAACCTATCTGATTTATTTACCAACAGCACCTTCATATATCACTTAAAGAGGGACACCTATTAGGCTCAAATGTGCACTGTGGAATCACATTTTAAAATGTTTATTCTCACTTATGATTAAGTATGGTTAAGGCTTTTGCACTTGACAGCTTCTAGAAATTGTACTTATGAGCATTAGTCTACTTATTTGAAGAATAAAAAATAAATTACTTGGGGGGGCAGGAGATTATATAATGCTAACGTATCAGTTACTGTTACACAAGCCTCTCTTCTGTTGTTTTAAGACAATTGCACCTTGCGGTTTTTATATGGAACCAAACCAATTACATTTAGTTTTTAAAAATCTTCAGCTAGTCCCCTTCTGTTGCCGCTTAGAAAAGTTATAGTCCAACTTATAAAAGATGTCAAACAGGGAAGAACACTATAGCTGAATTAATCACAGTTCTTATTTCAGATGTCATCATAAATGATTACTTCAGTCTCCTCCATATTATTATAGAGGAGGGGAAAAAATGAACAGCAGATCTCTGATTTGGAACTAAGGCTTTAATTTTCAAGACTGACACTTGATGTTTGATTGCATTGCACCAAAAATAATAGGTGGACCTCAGACAAAACTTAGATTCCAATTTATTTACATTGGAACAGTATTGAAATAATTAATATAGATAATCATATTATTATCCTCTAATCCTTTATTTAATCATTTTACCCTTCTTTCTATTAAGTTACAATTCAGTAACATCTTTAGGAGGTCGCAGTCGGTGTTTGTGGGGGATCGAAGGTCCACCTCTAGGTTACTCCCATGTGGGGTGCCTCAGGGGTCGGTTCTCTCCCCCCTACTTTTTAACATTTACATGAAGCCACTGGGTGAGATCATCCACTGCCACGGAGTGAGATACCATCAGTACGCTGATGATACTCAGCTGTACATTTCCACTCCTGGCCATATCAGTGAAGTGGTTGAGGTGATGTGCCGGTGTCTGGAGGCTGTGAGGGTCTGGATGGGTGTTAACAGATTAAGGCTCAACCCCGATAAGACAGAGTGGCTGTGGGTGATGCCTCCCAAGGACACTTCTATCTGTCCTTCGATTACCCTGGGGGTTGAATCTATAAACCCCTCAGAGAAGGTTCGCAACTTGGGAGTCCTCCTTGATCCACAGCTGACATTGGATCATCATTTGTCGGCAGTGGCGAGGGGGGCATTTGCCCAGGTTCGCCTGGTGCACCAGTTACGTCCTTACTTGGATCGGGAGTCACTCCTCACAGTCACACATGCCCTTGTCACCTCGAGGATCGACTACTGCAACGCTCTCTACATGGGGCTACCCTTGAAGAGTGTTCGGAGACTACAATTAGTGCAAAATGCAGCTGCGCGAGCAGTTGTGGGTCTTCCTCGTTGTGCCCACATTTCATCAACTCTCCGCACGCTACATTGGTTGCCTATTGGTCTCCGAGCCCAATTCAAGGTGTTGGTTATTACCTATAAAGCCCTTCATGGCTTGGGACCAGGATACTTACGGGACCGCCTTCTGCCACATACTTCTCTACGACCGGTGAGAGCGCACGGGGTCGGCCTCCTCCAGGTCCCGTCAACGAAGCAATGTCGTCTGGCGGGCCCTAGGGGGAGGGCTTTCTCTGTTGCGGCGCCCACCCTCTGGAACCAACTACCTCCTGAAGTCCGTGTTTCTCCGACCCTCCTGGCCTTCCGAAAGAATTTAAAAACCTACCTCTGCCGGCAGGCCTGGGGATGATTGTTGATTGTGGTGTGATTGATGAGTATGTATGGGGTTTGTATTTTTAATGTTGTTCGGATTTGTTCAATTGTTTATATATATATGTTGTAAGCCGCTCCGAGTCTTCGGAGAGGAGCGGCATACAAATCCGAATAAATAAATAAATAAATAAATATACTTCAGGAATCTAATGAAACATCGCTTGTTTAGTGCTAAACTAAACAAATTGTTAAGATGAACAAGTGCAATTTTTTGCACTAATTTGGTATAATGATTAAGGCACCAGCTGGAAACTGGGAGAGGGCCAGTTCTGATTCCATTTTAGGGCCAGTCACTCAGCCCTAGGAAGCTGACAATGATAGTCTCCAGGAGTCAATAATGACTCAAAGCCACCACACACACACTCACAGAGTCCAGTTTAAGAAAATAGAAAATAAAAATAAATAACAATATAACTCTGATTATGGGAGAGGGCATTTAATGTATCATTTAATGTGATACAGACCAGAATAAGAGATCATTGTAATGCAAGAATGACTAAAGAGTGCTCAAAGCTAAAATAGTCAAGAAAATGTTGAAAGGCATTAGCATCTCCTAGTTAAGATTGGTCTTTGCCTGAATGTTTGTATAGCCCTGAGTCAGCCAGTGAATCCATCCTGTTTCCCTGCAGAGACTCTAATAAGATAGAGAGCTTCACAATCTGATGATATTCACATGTGCTCAGTGCACTTCCATTAAGTCTAAAATTTAGGATCATGCAAGAGCATCTGAGGGCTTCAGACTGGGAAAAACTGTCAGATGTTCAGATGGCATCATAGTCTGCCTATCCCTTACCCCAAATTCTACTTTCCAAGCTTTATTTTTCAACAGCTGTTGTGCTTGTTCAGACCTGTGTGTTGCTTTGGGATTTTGCTTCCTTGGGGCTTTTTAAAAATTGTTATATGCATCTGGAGACTTTCTGTTTTGCACAAATATTTTCTCTTTATTTCTCAGTAGCTACTCCCTTATCAAGTGACTTTGGGAAGCATGGGATTGGTTCTCTTGTTCCCTGTATGGATGGAGCCTTTGCCTTGCTGGTTAAGGAAAAAAATGTAAAGTGGTCTAGTGTGACTACTTAGAAAATCAAACATGGCACTATCATAACAAAAGATGCACAAGGCTGGAATGTTGGAAGATGTATGGGAACTTTCTATGATTGTGCTAGGAAAAAAAAGATGGAATAAATTAGGTAGCTATAAGAAAAAATCTATGTGGCTGATAAGAGTCAACATCAACTTGAGCAGCATACCATTAAACAGTCAGATTAAAGATACACTACTGGAATAAATATTCCTCCAATTTCCTAATCATCTCATTGGGCAAGAGTCTTAATGACTCTATGGACAATCCCAGCATACCACTGGATTTTTCCCATCAGCTTATTTCTGCATTTTCTAAGTGGAACAGGTACATACTAAGTTCTAGGTTTATGTCATCGTTGTCAATGTATTGACTCACTGCAAGATTTTATGTACTGTCTCATATGAAGTAGCATTAACCAGTTTCAAGATTTCTGGGATAGAATTACCAGGTATGCTAAAGACATATTGGTCTTATTGCTGTATTGGTTCTGCTGTGTCTTTTACAGTTTTCTTCAACACAAGGCTACACCCCCAATTTCCAGCTCTCCAGATATCACTCAGCCAGATGGGAATTTTTTAATGCAGCTAGCCTAACACATCTGGAAGTTACTACTTAAGAAGGTAGACTTTACAGGTAATAGGGTGAACCACTTTCTTTTCCACACTTGTTGGACATCACCTGCTCAACTAGTCATTATTTTTGATATCATAGATAACGTAATAATGTAATAGGTTCACCTAATTTTATTTGTCAGTCTTGTCATAGGTTCTATCTTGTAGTTTTACACAATAATGTATTAATTGTTAATAACAGCTGTAATGCTAAATGTTTATTCTAAAAAAACTGCAGGGGAGCAAGTGAACCTTTGAAGCAATCAGCATATCTAAATAATAGATTAGAAAACCATTAATGCAACATTTGCTGAAATATGATTTCATTATCTTCTTTCCTTATTGAAGATTGCCTTGGAACATGAAATACTGGACAAAGTTGGATTTTTTTATATTGCTCTTCTCCATAGTATACTTAACCCTCGTTGATTAGCTGTATCACAATTAGTTCACAAAACTTGTTAAGTCAAAAAGGCACAGTCCAGATTGTAGCTGAGCACAATATATAAGTCAAAATTACCAGAGATGAAACAAGACCCACCAATGTTTGAAAATTCAATTTCATATACATTTATATTTGATATTCTTCATTCTATTTTCTTTTTTTGTTCTGATTAATATTACATGTATTATTCATTTTTAATGAATAAACAAACCTACAAATCAAAAACTAAAAACACAGAATTAAGAAAGCAAATTGAGAAACTTAAGACCATAGATGATGATGGTGGTGGTGGTGGTGATGGTGGTGGTGGTGGTGGTGGTAGTGATGTTATCCATCCAGACATTTCTGACTCTTGGCCATTTTATGGGCCGGGTCTCTCCACATCTTCCAATCTTGTAGTATTTCTTTGACTTTTTCTATGCTCTGGCTGGTGTCTGCTTTAAGAGTATATACATACATGTCTCCATTTATCTTTATATTCGTACTCACAGAAACATATATCTACGGGTACAGATGTGATCTGGAAGAAATGTACAACTATTTAAAATATCCATGTTCAGTATTTTTTTATAAAGTTTATAACTTTAAAAAGATCTTTTGGGAAAAATAATATAACTGAAGTTAAAATACAGCTATTTTTAACTATTGCTTTTTCAAAGCACTTTATTTGTGAGGTAGATTTTTTTTGGTCAAAACAATCTCCTATAATTTTAAATAACACAGATCAAAGAAAGGTGTACTTAGATTTCTGTGTTTTAGAATAACAAACCTAGCAAGAAGTACAATAAAATACAAATCCAGAAGGCTGCCTTTAATTCTGGTGTGAACAATCATGTCATGCTGGTTACTCTCTATACCTCCTAAAATATAATTAGGGGAAATATAATGTAAAGGGAAAAGTTAAAAAAATAAGCCATATATGTATGCTAACACAACAGCAGCTTTCAGAAACACTTTGACAGTACTGATAAGGGATATGGTGCAACAAGGACCTAAGAACCACCGTCTGAATTCTGCCAGGCTTTGATCTCTCTTTGTCTGATTGCTATACCCACTTTGGCGAATCAGGGCACAGGTTGGTCTTTTGAGTTCTGTCCAGAAGGCCTAGGTCAGGGGTTCTCAACCTTGGCAACTTTAAGACTTGTGGACTTCAATTCCCAGAATTCCTCAGCCAGCAAAGCTGGCTGAGGAATTCTGGGAATTGAAGTCCACAAGTCTTAAAGTTGTCAAGGTTGAGAACCCCTGGCCTAGGTAATTACCTGGGTGTTTTAGAGCAAATATAGTGACTTTAACAAGGGAAGGATTTGTGTGCACATGGCAACTCTAAAGAAGGGTGAGGCAGATTCCACCAAGCTGGCAGAGATGGGAATCACTCGTGCCCTGAGCAAAACACACATACTTCACAGTCACATTCCATTGCTGGGAAGGGTATGCTTCCAAAATGTCCTGTCAAGGTCCATTAACATTTTCTGCTTTGCCACAGCAGCTTGTTTCCTGTAGCCACTGACCTTGGTGGTTAATCTGTAACTATTAACAACGTGTTTTGCCCCAGTGTGTGATTAACCTGAAGAATTTGAGTAAGAAGCCAGCACAACAAGGTTATTACAGAGAGGAAAGCAATGCTTAAATAACCCTTCTGTGCTTTTCTCTTCTGACATAAACAGAGATCAGAACCATGGCCTTATTTGTAGTAGTAAAAATAATGGATACACTATTTTAAGATCCTGAACAAAGTAGAGTTATATATATATATATATTTCCCAAGTGAACACAGGTTGATTTCCCCCAAATCCCAAGAGTAATTAGATTCCTCCAAGCAAATGAGCACCATAAATAATTACAAGCAAAACATTTACTGATGGGGGAGGTCAGATTTTTCAGCCTTTTCTAACCTGGTACATTCCAGGTATGTAGATCACAAATCACAAATACCATTATGCACAATCTCTACACTCCAGTGTGACGTGATCTGTAGTTCAGCAGGCTGAGAATCAACTTCTTTGATTTCCACAGGTCATAAAGTGCATAACTGAGGATTTATTTTAATGGCATTTTTGTTTACTTGCCCTAAATTGAAAAATGGTTTCAATATTCACATTCATACCAACTCTCACAATACACTTTCAAATAAGTCCCTGAAGATCTCTTGGGACTATGCCTCCAATTTTGCTAAAACTGAAATTTCCACCCTCCCATTCTATTGGAAATAAACTAAGCTATTTCTTTGAAAATGTCTAGGGAACAGGAGGAGAGAGCTCTCTCATCTTCTCTAAAGAGAAGACCCAGACTAATTTCCCAGCATTTCTTCCATTATATCTTAACACTGTACCCACTCAGAAAAGTAAACAATAATGAAAACCTTCTTTCCCTGTCCCATCCTCTCCTATAAGTGCACATACAAATATGTTCTCATAATTTCATACACAGATATTAAAACCATGGTTAACAAAGCGCAGTGGCTATGCTCCTATAACATGTAAAGCCAAACTATATAAACCATATCAATCATATTAAAGTGTAATGCAGTGGTCTCACTTGGTCCTAGTTTAGCCACTATTTGTAAACCATAAATTAAAGATTACGAAGTTCTGCAAACAGTCTTAATATGACTTGTTTTGATTAAATTTTGTCTGAACCCTGCCACTGCAGTTTGTAAATTATGGTTTTATAGCCTAGCATAAACCTAAGAACTGTGTCATACTTGATAAAGTTACAGAGTTGGAAAGAACATTTAATTTAATTATATTCAGTGCAAGAATCCAAATTAAAGATTCCAAGCTCTGTTTCAACATATCAACATAATATAACAAAAAGAAGCTCATCATCATCTTTGATGCCTCATTTTACTGTTGAGTCAATCCTAAGTTTAGAAAGTTTTGGTTAACATTCAACTGGAATCTGTAACTAAGATTTCTCTATGTTTCCATATGGGATGGTAGCTAAGGACATTGACTTCCTTCTGTGTGACTCCCCTTTAAATACTTAAAAAGTGTTATCATTTTCTCCTTTCAGTCACCTTTTACCAAGGCTAGATATGCCCAATTCTGTTCAAGACTTTGTTTCCTTTTTTGATCTTCTTCTATCTTTGTTCCCATTTTACTATCTTTGAATATGTGACTCCTAGAATTAGACTTAGTAGTTTAAATAGGATTTGACCAGTGCAGAATATGGGGGAACTTTTCCCATGATTGAAAATAATACTTCTGTTGTTACAGACAGCACTACAGCAGTACGTTTAGCAGTCCCATTACATGGCTGAGAAATATTCAATTTTTGACTGACTAAAATTCCATCATCTTTTTCAGACACTATTATCATGCCAGGTTTTTCCAAGAATTATGAAATAAAAAAAACATATCTCTGTTAAATTTATGTTAATTAGGCCTACTTATATATTCTATCAATATTATTTTGAATTTTACTTCAATATTGGCTTTACATTTATTTCTTTCAAATTTGATATTTGTTCCACTCCTTCAACTGCCCAACTGCCTGCAGCAGCACCACAGCAAATGCCTACTCCAGCTTGATAAAAACTGTTGATGAGGACTTTTGAATTGATTTTCAAGTTGGCTATGGACACATTTTATGGATATTAGGAGTCTGTAACAAATGTGAAAGCAAATGAGATAGAGAAAACACACAGAGACCTTATTTCTGGAATCCTTTCAACCTCTTAACAGCAGCTCCATTCTGTGCCATGTGAGTAGAAAAGAGGCAAACTTAAGAATGAAACATTTAGCAGCAGTCCAAGCTCCTGGCTAACTTCCCCTTCCAAAAGAACACACTGAGGATTTTTTTTTTCCTAGATTTTTTCCCCTTCACAATGACCTGCCAGGATACTGCCCATATTTATACCTGATCTTTCTTTGTTGGCTTCTCCTCCTCCCATCAAATTTGGTCTTGTTCTGTTCTGTTTACCGAGCTATGCTGCTTGCAGGCAACCCAAGTCCCAACTCCTTTAGAGAATTTATTTCAAACATTTCACTGAGTTGGACATATGAAAAGTCCTCTGGAACTCATGCAAGTCTTTTGTGTCAGGGGAAAAACTTGTTCAAATGAAACAAGAGACAACACACAATAATAGTCTCACTTTAGGATCCAGAGGTTTATTTAAATTTAACACACAAATTCAGTACTTACATTTCAACAACTCATTGCAATGAGGACCAGCTTTGGACTAGCAGTCATAACAGTGACGGTTAGTAGCCAAGTGGCCCCGAGTTCTGTCCAGATTCAATCTTTTATACCTTAACTCTTCTTAAAACCACAGATGGCTGCTAATCTCACAATATCAAGGAATCAGTTCCTTGTACTTTTCTGTTGATCACTACTTTCCACATACCCGTGTACATCTAAAATTCACATCTGCTAGCATCACTTCCCTATTTCCCACAAATTCACCATGTATGTTCTAACTATACACATAAACAGTGCTTTTTTTGTCATAGAACGCACTGGAACAATGTTCTGGCACCTTTTTTTGAAGGGAAGAACCGGCTCCTTCTTAACTACCAGTGCGAGTCAAGCTCTGGCTTGGTGAAAGGAAGCTGCCCAGGGAATCGGGGGCATTGAAGGTCGACCCAGAAACACTTCCACGGCTCTGAAAGTAGACCCTCTTCTCTGCCTTGGTTCACGGGGTTCCCCCTGCTGCCACCGCCTGTCCTGACTCCCGTGTTGGATGCCAGGGACCAGGACTGGCTGTTGGAGCAAATCTTTTCGAGGAACCAGGGGCGCTCCCAAAGCAGCAGCGCTGCTGCCGCTTTGGTCACTCTGGTTCTGAAGGAAGCCTCTGTGTCATCAGATGTGGAGGAGGACAAGGCAGCAGAAGACATCCCAGCTCCGAACAAGCGCCCTCTCAAAAGCCACAGCAATGGTGTCCGTCAGCTGATGCTGCTCATGTGATCTGCACATTGGAACTCCCTAAAGCGGTTTCCCCCCCCCCTCCGTAAAGGGCTTTTGACTGGAGCCAGATGCTGCGTGCTAGAAGTTTCTGCCAGTCCACCGGAGCTGTGCATGAGTTCCGGCACCTTTTTTTTTTTTTTTACAAGAAAAGCACTGCACATAAAACAGGCAACACTGCAAAGGCATATTGAATAAAAGACAGTTACAGCTTAGACTGCAAATATTTCTTTTGAATTGTGAAATTGGCTACAGCACAAACTTTGGTTCAATACTTTGCCATGAGGCCTGATTTGGCTCACCTAGGCCCAAACCTTGCATAGAAGGACTAGAGCATAAAATTTCTCCTCTCACAGTAAGCACTACATACTTGTTAAATCAGGTGTATCATTTTCAGGTAAATGTCCAGCATAATCCAGGGAAAATGCATTTTGTGGAAGAAGTTGCTGACTGCTGTTACACATATAACTGTAGACACTTTGAAATATTTTCCTCCTTTTAATCCAAAATATATATCTGAGAATATGCCACCCAGCCCATAAGATTATAGTTTATTAATCAGAATGCCATATTTTGTTGAATATTTTGTTGAAGTCAAGATTGTTAGACTTACATGTACTATGACATAATCAACTGATAGAAGCTTACAATAACACAATACCAGCAAATAAAAATAAAATATTGTATATTAAAAATGTCAACTAATTAACAAATTAAACCCACCCCTCAAAGATCTTCCTAAAGACTACAGTTTTTACTGCCTTCTGGAAGGCTACCACTAAGCAGGAACACCTTAGCTTCTGAAGAGATGCTGTTCCAGACTACAAGAGTCGTGCTGGAAAAACAATCTTTTCTAGTTCCTGTCTTTTCACTTCACAAGCATGGCATATATTATGCTTCAGTAGTCCCATAATCTCTTGAGGAAACTGTCCATTCAAAAAAAATGAAATAAAATCAATCTTACAGGAATTATTCTCGACAAACCTATGGCTGACTTGTATTAATTATTCCATTATTTTTAAAGTGATCAATAGTTTATCACTTTATAATCATCTCTAGAATCTTTCCAAGTGCCAATGTCCACCTGGCTCATCTATAGATTTCTGAATCATTCTTTCTCCTTTTTTGTGGATTTCACTTCCTTCAGTTCAACTGTTCTGCAGGATTGCTCAAACAATATATAAAGGCTGTGCCAGGCTGTTATCAAATTCCTGGACCTGCATATTTGAACTCATTCAATCTTAGCAGCTTTAAGATGTGTGGATCTCAGCTTCCCAAAACACTGCAATAGATATTCCATGACGATATTTCTGTATCCTTCCTCAGCTAGCAAATCATGCCAGCTGTGAGCTTTGTTCCACAGAAAGCTACGGGTTAAATACCTATTTGAAACACAGGAGGAAAAATGAAATGATGGCTTTAAGTCCAGCCTGAAGAAAGTACCTTGGGGGCTAATTACTTGTTTAACTCAATAGCACCTAGGCCAGGGGTAGGCAACCTTGGCTCTTTTATGACTCATGGACTTCAACTCCCAGAATTCCTGAGCCTAGGCTATACTTTATAGAACCTAGTGTGAACTTATGTCCAAGGGAAAAAGTTAATTTTGAGCATACTGCTTTCAGAAAAATGTATTATTGAATAAGTCAACTGGATTTTCCTCTACAATCCCATCTGAAATGGGGGGGGGCTGTTACACTTTGAGTCAGTGTTCTCCTGATAACTACCTGGATTAGTCCATGCAGTTTTCTTGACAAAATTTCAGTAGTTTGCCACTGCTTGCTTCCTAGGGCTGACAATGACTGACTAGCTGCTAGCCCAAGCTCACCCCGTTAGCTTCATGCCCCAGAAGGGACTAGATTCATAAATCTCCTGGTTTCTAGCCTTATACCTTAACCACTACACCGAAACTGGCTTTCTCCTTCTCAATAAATAAGATTAATCTGATTGATCAAGAGTGAACTATGAACATCTTGAGTCACACCCCTTTCTTATATGAAACTATGTTAACTGTATGTATGTTAACTGTTGCTACAGAAATGCAATGGGCACAGAATTTCTCCAATATAAAAGTACTACAATGAAGAAAATATGATTGTATTTAAAGGATTATTTGAAACAGTTACAGGACAGAAGAACCAGGATTGGGCAAAGACAAAGGTGTAAGAAAGTTATTTATTATTTATTCATTTGTTAAATTTATTTGCCACCAATCTCACTCTAAGGCTACTCTGGGCAGTTTATAACAATAAAACAGAGAAAAATGATAAAATATGTGAAAACAACAAAAGCAGGGAATAAAATAAAATAAAATAATAAAATAATAAAATAAAATAAAATAATAAAATAAAATAAAATAAAGTAAAATAATAAAATAAAATAAAATAAAATAATAAAAGAAAATAAAATTATATGGGGAAGGGCACTAACTCTTGTCCAAAGTATTTTTTTCTTACTACAATTTTCTGGAAAGCATATATCCTTCAGATGGCTGCTATTAATAAATGTGAGAGATTAGGGTTTTTTTATACTCTGGTATTCATTCATAGTGAAAATACTAAACAATGCTGCTGAGTTAGTTTCAGCTGCCCAATCCACATAGAAATAGATACTAAATCTTTATCTGAAGCAATGTTGACCCATCCTAAAAATAGGTCAATAGTCAGAAGCTAAAGTTGTCTTGGGGTTTAAATATTTAATTAATCTTCTCAGCTTGGGAACAATGGTTGGGACAATAAAAGGGAATGAAGATTTGATGGCTACTTTCTTAGAATTTCTTCCAACTCTTCCAAACAAAAGAACCACAAGCAAACATTGAATCATCTGCATTTTAAATGTAGTGCAAACGCCTTAACTTGAGCTGGGAAGCAAATCTGCAGCCAGTATAAAGAAGTATGACTCCACCTGTGATTAAGCCAGTTAAAAATCTGGCAGCCAGTTTCTGTAATAATTGAAATACCCTGTTTTTCATGCAAGTCAGTACAGTTCTAGGCGTATTGACTCAAAAGTCTTGTTGGCTCAATTTGCATTCCTGACTCACAGAACCACAAATCACAGACACACAAACTATATGGCAAATTTTTGGTTCAGTGTGCTATGCAATCTCTAAAAAATCAGCTAAAGCTATTAGTCATTATTATAAGTTGTATTATTTGCCAATGCAGCCACTTTACTCAATGTGGAATGCTTTCAGATATACACCTTTGGATGGCAACAATAATTAAGATTTGAGTGGCATATTTAATAAAATGTCTCCACTAAATCAAATTCAGCTTCTGGTGACTTCATGGAGATGTCCCTGTCTTACTGTACTAGGCAGTGTCAAAGTGATTTGCCACTGCGTATTCTATTATATATTTCAACTTCTCAGTCTGTAGCCTTATACTTCCCACTCATATACCGGTACTAATTAGATGAGGTCCTCTTTAGCTTTTGAAGTCAAGACAAGGCCAGTACACTTTGGTTTTTAGTAGCCATACTGATAAGAAGAATGAAGGCAGAGCTTTTAAAATAAATAAATATTTTCTATATCATAATGTAATTAACATATATGAAAGACTAGTTTTACTTAATTTGTAAAGATGCAGTGTGTTTTGAGGAATCTTTTTTTCTCTTTTCAATATAGCTAAGTGTGAAGGCTACATGTCCCACGATAATGATGTGAGACTGAATTTGAATCGGTCATTGGGACCAAAGATTTACTCTTCCACACTTTTGAAAAGTCCTGCTTATGTGGTTCCTTCCTATTGGCTGATTGGTGTGTTGATGGCTGGCGATTGGCTGTCCTTTCCTTGTGCTGCCAAGACCCCGGCTCCTAAATATTTGATAAGCTGGTGATAACTGACAAGAGGCCCGTTTCCCAGGCTTCAATTATTTCCCTGGTTATCTTTGCACCTGCATGGCCAATAATCTTAGTTGCTGCAAAATTAAATGTGTATTCTTGTTCATTGCAATGTGAGGCTACAAAAGAGAGAAAAGAAAAAAGAAGGTAAAAGACCAACTATATGGCATACCCTGCCATACATCAAAAACATTTCAGAAGTAGAAGAATGCAGCTGCCAAGATCTTCAAGTGGGCATCACACACTGCCCAGAGGCTACTATAGGTGGATAAATTATGCATTGTAAAGATCATTTGGAGGTAGGACATACTTCCAATGTAATCTGGACAAATGGAGAGGAAGCTAACCACCAGGCTACAAGAACACAAGTGAGTGGTCAGATAAGGAGACTTGAACTCATTGGTAGCCTCACATTGCAATGAACAAGGACACAAATTTAATTTCATAGCAACTAAGATCATTTGCCATGCAGGTACAAAGATAGCCAAGGAAATGATTGAAACCTGGGAAACGGGCCCCTTGTCAGTTAACAGGAGTGCTGATTTACCACCAGCTTGTCAAATATTTAGGAGCTGAGGGCTTGGCAGCACAAGGAAACAACAGCCAATCACCAGCCATCAACACACAGTCAGCCAATAGGAAGGCACTACATAAGCATGACTCACAGAACAACCGAAAGCACTTATTCCAGTGGAGAGAAATTCCCTGAAGATGGAGTCCGAAAGCTTGGAAGAGTAAATTTCTGGTCCCGGTGACTGATTCAAATTCGATCTCACATAGCTAAGTGTTTGTGAATGTAGAATGTATCACTTACTAGATATGATTACATAGAAATAGCTCAGCTGTTGTATGCACATCTCAGTGGATATACAAGCAGGTATAAATAAGGCTGGTTCGGTTTTAGCTAATTCCAATATGTGAACCCAGCCACTGAGATTTATAAACTTTTATGTATGGATTAAACCCAGCTAGTTACATCTTATTCAACTAAACATTATCAAAAAAGACCCTTTCTTGTTGGTGCAAGGTTATGAATCTGGTGCTGTGTGTTTGTTTTACATTGTCTTGAATTGAATGCTAAATTCTGTTCACTTGTATGACACAGTCACATAATAGTATATATTTCAACACAGTGAGTGCTTTGGAAAGATCAACAAACAATATTCAAAATTTTAGGAGCACACTTTGAAATCATTTCCTGTCCTCCCATGTTTCCTCTATTGATCTTTATCCTCATGTCTTGAGCTGATAACTAAGGAAAGCTTCAGCAGACTGCTACTGGAGATGGTGAAATCTACCTCTGCCCTCTTCCCAGAGCTTGGGAAGAAATAGAGCAAAGGGTTCATAGGTCCAACTTCAGTTGCTGGATTTTTTTTTTTAAATCAAGATTTCCTAGTGATGTGCAATGAAATATATATCTGTGTCTTTCTCAGTTCCAGTTCCTAATGCATCTAAATATCAGTCTTTGTAAGAAACACCTCAGCAGTAGCTGGTTCCAAGTTGAGGGTGAAATGTTGCTGCTGTGAAACAAAGCTTTAGAAGTTCAAAGCATGGCAAAAAGACTGCACTCAAAAGGAAAGGATGATTATAGATAAAATTGTGCCAAAGCAACTATCTGGTACTGAGAGAATAACAACTAAGATATAACTGGTTGCATAGTTATGATTCTTCATTATGCAATGTATCTGTCCAGCTTTCAGGAGTATTTATTATCAGTCATATATTTAATAAGACAATTGAAAATAAAATTATTCAGCCAAGAATGATTATAATTTAACAGGAGATAGAAGAAAAATGTGTTTCTCTCTGAAATTTTTACGCAGATCCATGCAAGAACTCTAAAAGGCCAGTCACAGAGTTATTTCCTCCTTTCCATCTAATGTGATTTCCACTGCCATATGACAAATAGAAATTCAGGGGATAAATTCCTGTTTAAATGAATTCTATAAATTACTGCCCGGAGCAATAATAGAGTGACAGTGCAGCTTCATCAATTGAATTTCTGCCTATTCAACAATTGCTTTCTAGGATCCCTGCCAGATAACGAGGAGGGCATCTTCAGGTCATTCTTTGTCCATGATTGCTAAAACAGAAAGAATTATGGTTTCTTTTCATGTTGAGATGTAATACACATGAAAATTGTAGTGCAAAACCTGAACAAGCGATCACATTCTCAATTCTTAGCTCAGTACATAATTAAGAAGTGGTTCCAACCACTTTGTGGATGTCAGTTTCCCCTCAGAAGTGTTAAGGCTGGCCCTTGGCTGGCCAAACCACTTCAGCTCATGTTTCCAGCTTATAATTAAAAGATTATTACAATAGTTTTGGCCATTGGATTTTTATCCCTTTCCCAAAACAATACCTCAAAGGAATGATCCCAGAAGAAGAAAAAAACAAGGTAAGAAAACCACCTTAGAAGTCTGCTTGACTAAATCCTCCTTTTTGTACTCTGTGGCTATTATCATCATTTGCCTAACGATAAAACTTTCTGAAGAGAAAAAGGAGGGAGATAGAGGTCAGCAACCCTAAAAGCCTGTTCCAGCTGCTTCTTCCATGTCTTTATTATCAATTTCACTATTCTTGGTTTGTTTTTTTTTAAAATAGCATTTTTCTCCTTGGTTTTTAATCATTGATATTGATTGTAAATCACCTTAGATAAAAGGCAGATTATAAATAACTGTGGTGACTGTTCTTTATCTTATTCTTATCAGTGCTGAGATTTGTTGTTTGTTTCATTGGTTTGCCTAAGTTTGTTTGATAAATTGATATTCAAGCAGCAAGGATGTGCTGGCTCACAATTCATATTCTTTGAACTGATGTAACTGAGGTATTTTGTCTCTTCCAGTTCTATGATTCACTTCTTTGTGAGAATATGCAGGAGAAAAATAAAAGTGGGTCAATTTCTCTGCAAACAAATATTCTTCCTACCCAGCTATGCCTTTTCTCCCTGGCCTTCAATTCCCCATCAATAGGTATGTGCAATGACATGTTCCTACTAGGAGTGGCTGTAAATATGCTCTTCAGTCAAGGAGTGTCAAAGATCGTAGGCAAAAATAGAAAGCAGTCTCTCTGTACATGCTTGTGGATGCACTTATAGTAACTAGACATGTATTTAAAACTATATGCTGTTGTCATCCTTCAGAAAGCTCAGAAATCTGGCCCCATTTCAAAGAATGAGGCAGATGTGCTCTGTGATCCAGGGACACACTCTGAAAAGAGTCTACATAAACCCATGTTAAAAATAACAACCCAGACAGTCAGAAATGTATTAGCTATTGAAGACAATCTCCCGTTGCAGAAATTTGATTACACAACTTCAGAAAAGACAAGGAATTGCAATTATCCCTAAGATACAGTGGCTAGCCTCATGCTAAGAGACAATTAGATTTAGTTCTGGCTTAGTACATTGTATGGCCCATCTATTGTCATTTGTAAACTATGACTAATGGCAAAAATATGGACAACAGAGCCCCCAACTCTCTATTTTCCTGAAAGCCACTCTAACCATAATTGCTAAAAACTTGCAGCAGAATTATCTGCTATTTGGAGGTAAGACATTCATGGAAATTAACTGATAAGCAAATCCTATAAGTGGTTTTTTAAAAAAAGAACCTCATACTCTCCATAAAGAGAATTTACAAACCATCAGTTGTTCCAAAAGTATTAAACATGATCCTTGGCCATTGAAAAGTTGGCCATTCCTGATTTATGGCTTTGTGATTGGCATGCTGTGCGAATGAGATCAATGATGCAATCATGCTGACAGAATAGTAATTTGGAAGATCATATACTTATTTTTAATAAGTCTCAATATGTTTTAAATTCCTTACCATTTCATCTCTACAGCACATAGGTTTGCTCATTAGTAATTGATATGTTTTGCTTATTATTGCATAAGTTAATATGTATTCTAGTATTAAGTTGGTATATTATTACTATTACCGTATTACTGAAATACTCAGTGTCTACAATTGTGTGAAACGGAAGGAAGGAAGGAAGGAAGGAAGGAAGGAAGGAAGGAAGGAAGGAAGAGAGGGAGGGAGGGAGGGAGGGAGGGAGGAAACTTCCCAGAGACTCAATATTGGTCTGACACCTCCATGTTGTTCTACAGCTTAAATATAAATGTCAGTTGGACCAGTTGGTGTTATCTTTAACACTGTTGCTACTTATGTATTTCTACTCTATATTTGCCAGATGTACTTGCTGAATTCAAAAGACATCCAATGGGTAATGGAAATGGCAAAGGAATTCCAAAAAGACACCATTTTTGTTTTTTGTTTTATTAATCAAAGGCTTTTAACTTTGTTGATCACAATAAACTGTGAAATGCCCTAAAAAAATGGATGTTCGACGTTACTTCATTTGTCTGTTGAAGTTTGTATGATTATCAGGAAACAAAAATTAGATCATAATATGGAGCAACTAAGTTCAAAACTGGGAAACGAATGTACCAAGATTGTTTATTGTCACCTTATTTAATTTATATGCAAAATATATCATGAGAAATGTTTGATTAGAAGAAATAGAAATGGGAATTATGTGTTGTGCGAAACATCAACAATCTTACCTATGCTCATGACCCATCATACTTTGATGACTGGAAATGAGGAAGACTTGTTGAAAGTGAAAAAGAAACAAAACCTAATCTGCCACTGTAATAAAAAAAAACTTGTAAAATTATGTTAACGGACAACACCAGCTCAATTCAAATAGGCAGAGAAGTTTAGGAATAAGTTTATCTTCCTAAGATGGAAAATTGACAGGAATAGAGATAATATTGCTATGAAATAAAGAGACATCTATCACTTGTGAGAGGCAATGATAAATCTAGGGAAAAAATTAAAGAGCAGAGACATAAGCTGAGATGCCAAAAGAAAAAAAATCCATTGCTAGTCAGGACAGCAAAACATCTTTGGTAAAAGATGTAATAGAGAGTTCGTTTCTATATTTTGAAGAGTTATGCAACACCTCCTAACAAAAGCAATGCAAAGGGATCTGCAGAAATTTATTCTGTTCTTGTGGCATATGAAAAATATTGACACTCTCCAGTGTTGAATATATACCATTTGCCTCTCGTTCTGTGTCCATCTTAAACTGATTTTTGAAGACTTTGCCAGGATCAGAAGCATACACAATAACTAGTTACAACCTTTAAAATCAAAACCTTTAAAACTAGTGAGCCCAAGTATAGTGAACCTACAGACTCTAAATAGCTTTTGACTAAAATTTATCTTCATGAATTTGGCAATTTTAAGACCCATCTGAGTGTAAGGGAAACTAGCAAGAGAAAACTGTTAGTGAAGGCAGCAATTAAATTACAAAAATGTTCTTCCTATATATGCATTCTCATTATATTATATTTTTTGTACAGGGCAAAATCCATCTTGCTTTTTCAGGATTTTAGTAAGATATTTTTGATCTCCCTTGTGCTTAGATTAGCAGTCTTTCATACTGACTTTTGCTTTGCCTCTGAAACTTTGTAGAAAAAAATGACATTAAAAAGGTGTACAGCTTTTTTTAAATAAATCCTTCCATATATATGCTTCTGACTCATACAAAATAAAGTTTCACTTGGTGAAATCTCACATGAACTAACTTGCTTTTTAGGAATCACTTTTTTGCTGTGTCCCATGTGGTAGACATGAACTATTATCTTTCTCCTCTTTCACTGTTCCATTTTTCTGTGAGCAAAAATAGAAGAGTCTGGAGTGCTTCCTTCAGTCTAGGCTAGAGAGTTCAATTCGGATTTATTCAGGCAGACTAGCATATGATTAAAAACAAGATGATTCACAAAGTTTCCTGCTGTCTAAGAGACAAAAGGCAACTATCTCCCCCCACACACTTTTTTTTTTTTTGGTGTACATCAGTTCTCTAGAGCCAGAGACCAGTTTATCTCTTCCCAAAGAAAAATGTTTTTGGAGAAGCATTTTTCTTTCATGGGTTAACGTAACTGTGCTCCTACTGGAATCCTATCATAATGTCATCTGATTGATTCCAAAATAAATTATTTTCCAGCTATACTATACTGGTTGGGAACAGCAGAAGTGCTAATTTAACACTTTTGGAAAGCACTAGGCTTGAGTAGATTCATTTGGCCATTCGTATGAACTCATTAAGCCTCAAAGCTTAATTGAGTGATTGAATTCTTTGCATAACTGAGGCCCCAGCTAATAGCTCTAAATCCAATGGAATAGCATAGGGTATAGTGCAGCTCCATTGCTAAATAATGAAGCTGCAAAGAACAACCACTTAATTTTATAAGAGGGGAGTCATTATTTATACAAATAATATATAAAATCAGAGCTTTTTTGTCATAGAAGGCCAAGAATGGAGTTCCGGTACTTTTTTTGGATGGAATCTTGTAGGGTAGGCAAGGTGGGTTGTATGACCTGTGTGAGTTCTGGCACTTTTTTTTTTTTTTTTTACAAAAAAAGCACTGTATAAAATATAAAACATATTATAGTTCTAGATGACGTAGAGGAATTATCCTTTCCTTTTACTAATCAGTCAACTCTGAGAAGGAAGAGTCACTCATTTCTCAGCAAATGTGAACTCCACTGCTATAGACACTACAATCTTCTCACAATGTACTTTGTAACCACTACATAACAAGAAGGATTTCCAGGGGTATAATAGGCAAAGTCCATAAATTCTACACTGAAGGACATAACATATTACAATTGAAAGAATCTAAGATCTAACTTTAAATGTACATTTATACCCGGAAGTAAGGTGGCAGAATGTCCACAATGTTTTCAAAGTAGAAAATAGAATAGAATAGAATAGAATAGAATAGAAGGGATCTTGAAGGTCTTCTACTCCAGCCCCCTGCTTAAGCAGGAGAACCTATATCATCTCAGACAGGTGAATGTCCAGTCTCTTCTTAAAAATCTCCAGTGATGGAGTGCCCACAATTTCTGGGGTAAGCTGTTCCACTGGTTGATTGCCTTCACTGTCAGGAAGTTTCTCATTAGTTCCAGGTTGCTTCTCTCTTTGATCAGTTTCCAACCATTGTTTCTCATCCTTCCCTCTGGTACTTTGGTGAACAACCTGGCCCCTTCTGCCTTGTGGCAGCCCCTCAGATACTGAACACAGCTATCATGTCTCCCCTATTTCTTCTTTAATTTAGACTAGCCAGACCCAATCCATGCTGTAGGTTCAGATGAAATGCTAGGCCTAACTATATTATAACCTAGTTCTCATGTGGGCCAGGTTATCAAGAGAATGTACAGTTCAGTAGACATGTACACTCATGTGCTACAAAGGATACACCTATAATAGTTTCTAAGCTGTTTTTCTGAAATCATTTGTGACTGCTTTCAACTTCAGTGAAAACTCACCAGTGATAACCATAATTCTCAGAATTTGAGGTGACTACACTTGCCAATTGCTCTGAGTACCTTTCAATTCTCTGGTTCTGTTTTCACTGCTGCAAAAGAGAGGGTTGGCAGGTAAAGCAGAAGCAGAAATGTAATGACTTCAAATCCCTGTTGGAACAAGAGTCTTGTTCCTTTCATTATCCCTTATATAAGCTTTGGAATGTTCAGCCTGTTATACAGATTGATTATTTGCACTCCCAAAGAATGGGGAGACAGCGGTATGAACAGAATGCAGAAAAGGTTTGCATAATAACTCTTTAAATTTCTCCATACACCAGGGAGCGTAGGCTAATGGGAAAGCTACATTTACAGGGGTGGGGAACTATTTTCTCTCTTGATCTTATCTCTTCCCCCCCCCTTTTGCACAAGTTCCCCATGAGGACACTGACATGTGTTTTTCACTATTCATTGTTTAGCTATTTGTGAAATGTAAAAAACAGTTCTCTCAAATTCTATGTTACTTCTGACTTCAAATGTCATAGAAAGCTGACAGCCATCCAGCATGTATGATACAACCATGCAGTATTCCAACAACAATAGTAAAAACTTTAATAATGATTTTGATAGCTCAGTCACGCAAAGAAAGCAAAAAAAAAAAGATTCTCTCTGCCTGCTTGATGTTGCTCATTGAGTATCATTGGTGGGAGAAGCACTGCAGGCACAAATAGCTATGCTACACGACCTGCTTTGCATCACTACTTACAGTTAACCAGCTGCCCCTTGGGAATGGCAAAAACTATATCTTGTCATCATTGCTGAATTTAGATTCAGCTGTCAATCAAACTGACTGCTACATAAAATAAAATGGACGGATATCTTGTCCTTGCCAGTTAACTGATCTGTTTGCTCTCATGACATGAACTTTTTTTCTCAGCCTTTTTTTTCATCCCCTAACTCATGTTGGAATTTTAGAGATATCTAGGTAAAAGAAAGCTGACTTTGGTTCATACTCTAATACAGAGTGATAATCAATACGTATTAAGGGATCTGGCTGGCTATGGTATTTCAGACTTCCCAAAAACCAAATTCTATTCAACTGTCAGAACAAGATGAAATAAATCCAAAAGAACATCAATATTTACGTTAGTTCTCTGCGTAGTAATACAATAAGAATTTTACAAGTATAAATAAAAATATTTTCTGTTGGGAGACACTTAGAATATTCTAAGGCATCCTGTCATTATTTATTTTGATTTAAAGAGGGAGTTCTTATGAATTGAGAAATACAATCCACACGTATCCACATTTTGAATAATTTCAAAAAATAAAAATTATTTTCTCTTGAAAAGAAAAACACCCATTTTTTTAGGCAGATTCACACATTAAGCTAAGTTGTAGGTGATTTAACAAGGTATGTTGAAGTAAGTTACAATGATTATGCTTACATATTGGGCTAAGCCATAACTTCTTCAACCCTAGTCTTTTGAATTAACCACCATTAGTTGGGTTTATATAATAATTAATCCATAAACCAGTAGCCAAGTTTACATAGTAAGAAAGATCTGGGTTGCAAAACATCAGTCAATCATGAAATGGTGGTAAAGAGATACAAATACCTGTAATTTGCTGCTACCATTTTGCTTTTGTACAATTCTTAAATAGCCAAATTGTATTTTCAACCAGGGACCCCAAATATCTGGAAAAGATAATAGAGCATTAACAGTAAAGATAAGGCAGGGTGAAGTTAAAAGTACGCTCAAGAAATTTGTTGGAGACAACATCAATTCATTCCTCATGTTCATAAATTGACCTTCTTAGACATTAGACTTTTTTAAAGTGCAATTTGAAATATGTGCAAATAATTGCCGAAACACATGGGTGTACTATCCTGATGTCTCAAAAGGAAATTGTAAAGAAGAAACAGCATCTGAGCCAAGGTAGGAATGAGGTGAAAGAAGCTACCAGGTCAGGAACAGACAGTGATGACAAATAAAGTCAGGACAAATCCCAAGCCCAGTGCTGTCATAGTTATATCATACAAGCCCATGAAAAGGGCTTCTTTCTTCTGGAGTTTAACAATAGTTGCCCAACTTGGCATCATGTTGTTTCAGTCTTAAGGGCTGAATCAGAATGAAGGTGTAAGTGACCTACACTGAAAATATGTGATGCTTTAAATGTGCTTGAAGGAGAACAAAGCCAGGATATAGGCCTCTCCTTTTGCTTGAATAAGCAGAAGTCTTGAATGTTTGAAAAAGCCTGCCAAATTTCCCCTCCCTCTTGCCCGCACTGGACAGCCTGCCTTACATTCCTTGCATATAAACAGTAAACAGCCTGTTATTATCCTGACATGCTTGGAATAACTGTGGCTATTTTTTCCTCTTCCCAGAATTTTGAAAAGGCCAAAAAAAAAAAAAAAGTTGAACAGTTCTGAGTCAACTCCCTCAATTTTTCTTTCCCACCACCTCCTCAGTTTTGATGGAAATGAGAAAAAGCCAAAAGTTCCTCTCTCTCTCCTCTGTTACATTCATTGGTGATTACTTAAAACTATCCTGCTATTCAGGCTGCATCACATAGCAAAGTTCCTATCCAAGTTCCTGTATAAAATGTATAGACCCGTTCTCTTCAACTTGACAACTTTAAATTGTATGGATTTTAAGTTCCAGAACTTTGAGAGTTGAAGTCCACACACCTTAATGTTGGAGAAACACTGATGTAGACCATCCCATGTGTGAGTCAAAATTTCATGCAATGTTTAGGATCATTGACACAACAATCTCTACCAATTTAGGATGCTTTCCTATGCCAAATATATATAGGATTTTGTAATTTAAACCAGCTCTGACGAAGGCTGTAATTTATTGGCACATCCTAACTCTTCTAAAGTAAAATATCAGCTGTACTTCTCTGTTCTTACAGGATAGTGTGCTACTTTCAATGAATTAGTAAAATTCCTACATTATCCATGTTGCAAACTGAGGGATGTCTATATGGCTCTACATCAGGCATGGCAAAACCCACAGCCCTTGGGCTACATGTGGCCCTTAACCAAATTTTCAAAAGCTCTACAAGCCATCAGTTCAGATCTCTGGAAAATGTAATTCGCTTTCTCCTGCCAGCCTACTAGGTAGGGAGTGGGAAGAGGCAGCCCTAACTAACCAAGCACACAACTCCCAAATAATTACCATGAATAAATGCAACTCAGGGCAAAAATAATATTTTCCCACCCCTCCCACAAAACCATAGATGAAACAGACGAAGTTGGTGTAAGTTTCCCCTGATTTCTTTTCATGTATTCTAATATTGTCCTAATCTGTAGGATATATGAAAATCTCTTTGTACTGCAGATGGACTACAGGATCACAAGAGAAATATTCCAGAAAATTTGCTCATGGCTCAGGAAGCATTTTTCCTCTATGCAGTCATATAGCTATATATCTTCCGAGCCCCCTTTTACATATTAAGGCATCACATCCCTCTAACTGCAGCAGGAATTCTCCAGTACAGCAACTATTGTTTTATATAATGTCATCATGATGTTGCTTTTGCTTTATCCCCAGTCCATCTCTGGGGCAGTTCAAAGTCATCTTAAGCAAGTTAAGGTTAGCACTGCTATTCTCTTTCAGCACTAGCTGAAGAGAAGAGTTTACTTAGGGTTTATATTCATCATCCATTGCTTTGTTACCAGGATATGTTAGGCAACTGTTTATGGAAGGTAGAAGAAATGCCATTTAAATACCCATCCACCCTGTCAAAATGACTACAGGATGCATTTTTCTGCTTCATTCCAAAATATGCTTTCCCATGTTATCTTTGCTTGAGGGCTCCTATCCATTTCAGGTAGCATGTTTCTATTTGAGGCAAGTGAATTCCACTAGTTCATTGCCGCTTTATAGAAGCAGAAATGCTTGTTCAACTGATACTATATTCAGTAACACCTTTTAGAACTACTGCTACTATAACTGCTATAATAGCACAATGGCTACAATTCTTCTTCCCTTGAAAGTAAAAAAAGGTCAATTCAAAACCCAGCTGATATTTTAAACTACAATTTTTCTTTTTCTGAGATACCAACATTTCCCTGTACTTAAAAAAAAGTCCAATAGTGCTCCACTACTGCTTTTACAGTCATATACAGTAAAAATGTCTCATTCCCCGGTGTTTTAATAGTCCAGATCAAACATCTTACAAGCCATTGCCAAAAATGCGGACAAGATTTTTAAAGTCAATGCAAGGATGGAACAATACCGGTAGCAACCTAAGTAAATGTCAATATGTTCTTATCCTAGGGCTTTTCTATCTATGTTTGCAGCTTACATGAGCTTCTTACTTTATTCAGTTTCTCATGTTATGAAACCTCCAGTCCTCAAACTCTTTGTAAAATTCATAATGCACTCATATTTTCCAATTGGGGAAAATGGTTGGCCACATTTTCTGGAGACAGTATGACTAGATTCAATTTGCTAGGAAACCTACTCTTTCTTTGGAGACTCTCTCCACCCAATTTAACCTTGGTATGCCAGCAGTAGACGCTGATGAACATTTCTAAGATGCCACGTCTGGTCTAACTGGTTGAGCAATGTACAAAACAAGTAAGTACAAACCACCTCTGAACATATGTGCTTAATAGGTCATGGTAAATGGTATTGAAACACTTTCCCTAAGCTTTACAGGGCTTTCTAACGATAAGTACACCAACAGGGGAACTTGTTTATACTTACTGTATCTATGTTTGCTTGGTAACCCTTTTGTGGCTTAAGAGTATAATGGAAAACAGCATTTTTGTGTATCTCTTGTGTTTTAATTACATCTAAAATGCAAATTCATCATTTTGCTATTTTCATCCAAGTATTCACATCAAAATGTTTATGCCATTTGAAAAGGGGGAAAACACAGATAGTCAAATGCAGCACCTTATTATAACTAGCTGGCACAGAAAATATGTACAGATGCTAGCAGTTAATGAACTAAACTTCACTAAGCCTGTGAAACTGAAAAAGCAGCCATTTTTGTCTATGAAAAATCATAGGAGTTTTTAAAGATCTGTATATGAAAGGAAGGATTTAAATGGTAGCAGCTTCATTAACTATTTTTTTTCAGCTTAGTATGTCATGCAAATGTAACCTGTCTCCTGCATCATGTTACATTATAGTTTATTCACTTCTGGTTTATTGCATAAATACAGTTAGGATTTGCATAATACTCAGATAAAACTAGGCGAAACTGTTGGGTTGGCATAAACTAGTGCTAATATTGTCACAAACCCCTCGGCCAATGCATTCACAAATAACAAGGGAAAAATGATCATAGGCCTTGAACAGAATTGAGCCTTCATAAACTAGCTCAGAGATCCCCAACCTTTTGGGCATCCGAGACCGGTTCCGTGGAGAGAAGTTTTTCCGTGGACCGGAGGATGAGTGGTTTTGTGTGCTGCCTGCATTCCACGGATGGAGCTTTGCTTGTTTGTGCAGACCGGTTGCTGGCATATTGCGGACCGTTACCGGTCCACAGACTGGGGACCCCTGCACTACCTAAAACATTATTGGTTCAATATAATAGGCAAAATGAGATAGTAAGGTTACTATATAGCATAATATGCATCCAGACAATGTGATTAATTCTATTAACTGTAGCTGAACAAAACACTGAATTTTAAGCCAGATATTAACAAATTTGAATGTGTCCAGAGGTGTCTACTGTCAAAGAGCAACTAAGACAACAAAGAGCCTGGAAGGAAAAACATACAAACATACCATGGTTGCTGGTAAGGGATAAATTTACTCTGTAAAAGAAAATACAATAAGGAGACCCAAGCTATCAGGCAGAAGACTGAGAGGAAATGTTCAAAGCTGTTCCACAAGACAGGAGAAGAAACAAGGAAGTAAACCTGAATCTGACATCAGGATAATTTCCTTATAAGAACTGTATAACAACGGAATAAACTATCTTTGGAGATGATAAGACTCCTAAGAGAACTAAAATCCTACAAAAGATGTGTCAGGGGATAATTGAATGAATATTAGATCCCTGTCAGAACAGCTGATAAATATAGGTAGTCCTTGAGTTACAACCAAAACTGAGCCCAAAATTTATGTTGCTAAGTGAAACATTTGTTACGTGAGTTTTGCCCCATTTTACAACCTTTCTTGCCACGGTTAATAAGTTACTCACACGGTTGTTAAGTGAATCTGGTTTCCCTATTCACTTTGCTGTCAGAAGGTCACAAAAGGGGATCCCATGACCCTGGAATGCTGCAATAGTCGTAAATGTGAAAAACGGTCATAAGTTACTTTTTTTCAGTGCCGTTATAACTTTGAACAGTCACTAAATGAACTGTTGTAAGTTGAGGACAACCTGTATTACTGAAAAAATCTATTTTAATAGGAGAAAAAAATGACTCAGTGTCTTGAATGTCAGATAACAAGTTACCCACAAAGAATCCCTATGCCGTAAGTAATGTACCTTAGATAATTGGTAGAATTTGCCAATATTTAGAAAGACTCTCCTGCTGTGTTTTAAGAAGACATAAAAAATTAAGTTGGTGAAGCATTTAATGGCATAAAACTTACCTCCTTAATTTTTGTATAACAGGCCACTGTAGTTTTTAAAAAAACAACTACATAATCAGTAAAAATAGAAACAAATATAATTGCAATTCCATTTTGCAGACATTTCATATTTTTATTAGAGCCAGACTATTTGAATAGGATACTAAATCACAAATTAGCCAACCACATTTTAACTGAACAAGTTGTATAAATACAATTTTTGTGGATAATTTATGGTAATCTTGTGTGCTAGAAAAGCTGGTTACAGATCTATTCCTAAACGTACCGGTAAATGTATTTTGTAAATATCTTTACATTATATGTGTTTTCTTTAGAAATAAAGCCTACTTCCAAAGTCTGTAAGAAGAGAGTGTAGCAGTTCTTTATGAACATAATCCATTAATATTATGTAATATTTATATAGTACACATGCACATACACACATGTGGTAGCACAGTGGTTAGAATGCAGTAACTTTGTTCACTGCTGGAGTTTGATCCTGACCAGCTCAAGGTTGACTCAGACCCATCACAATCCCCTCACTGATGACTCACACCTGACCCATCACAAGACCCTCACTTGACACACTCACACCTGAAGCCCTTATAAACTGACACTGACATCCCCTAAACTCTGCTGAAGATGTTACCTAGCCTGGTAACGAATGTTCGGAAACCAACCCACAAGCTCGGAGAATGAACCTTCACCCTCATCCTATAGCCTAGCTACAGATATTCATCACTATTACAGTAAAATGTGGTCCCAGAATGCTGGGACACCAGAATGTTATCATTGTAAATGACTTAGAGAGGGCTTGCAATATGGAGCAGTATATAAGTCTAAGTGCTAGTTTAGTGTAGTGTTTAAGGAAGCAGGCAGAAAGCAAGAGGCCGTTCATGCCTTAGCCATTAAAGTCAGCATGGTGACCTTGAGCTAGTCACTCACCTCTCACCTCACCAACTCACCTCACAGGGTTGCTGTTTTGGGGGAAATTGGAGGATGAAAAAGGATTAGATGTGTTCACTGCCTTGAATTATTTGTAAAAATAATAAAGGTGGGATATAAATAAACAAACAAACAAATAAAAAGCATGCAGTTTAGAAGCACACAAAGATCAGAGGGAAGACATTTGGCACCTTTTTGTGTGCCGTTTTGATACTGAAAACCATACTTGCATCCGAGCAGCTCCATTTTGTCCTATAAAACATTATCAAAGTGAAGGACATTTGTTCCCCTTGATGATCAAGCAACAGAAGGAATGGATTGATCCATTGATCCATTTGCGAATGCTGTTTGTGGATTTTAGTTCAGCACTCAACACAATCATTCCTCAGTATCTGATGAACAAACTGCGCTTATTAGGATTTATACTCCTTTATGTAATTGGATACTTGATTTCCTTATTGACAGGCCCTAGGTGGTGTGAGTTGGAAAGAAAGTTTCCAATTCCATCTGCTTGAGTACAGGTTCTCCACAGGGCTGTGTCCTGAGTCCACTACTGTTCACCTTGATGACCCATGACTGCTGTGCCAAATCTGCTATGAATCATATTGTGCAGTATTCAGACAACAGGGCAGTAGTGGGACTTATCCGGGATGACAATGAAGATGCTTATAGAGAAGAGGTGAAGGCTCTGGTGGACGGGTGCAATAAAAGTAACCTAGTTCTAAATGTTGATAAAACAAAGGAGATCATTGTAGATTTTAGAAAGAGCCAGCATAGTCATACTCCACTCAATATCAAGGATGCAGCTGTAGAGGTGGTCAATAGTATTAAGTATTTGGGGGTGCAGATAATTAATAATCTGAATTGATCTCTCCACACATCATCCTTACTAGTGAAGCATGCAAAACAGCACCTACATTTCCTGCATCGGAAGAGGAGAGCACATCTTTCTCCTTCTTTTTACATGATTGAGAGCATTTTAACAAACTGCATCACTGTCTGGTTTGGTGGCAGCAGTGCCTCAGACAGAAGATTGATAAGGAGAACCAAGAAGATCATTGGAAGCTCGCTTCCTGGTATTCAGGATGCTGCTTATAACCGCCATGTGCTTAGAGCTCAAAGCATTGTTAGAGACCCCACACACCCACTTTACAGTCTCTTTCTGTTGCTCCCCTCTGGGAGGAGGTTTCAAAGTATTTCTAGCAGGACTACCCAATTCTGTAATAGCTTTGTTCCCTATGCCATCCGTCTGGCAAACTTGCAAGATTCGTTTTTCTTGCTATGCACATGTATACATAACCCGAACTAGACTATAGTTTCTCTGTGTCATATAATATATGTGGGTATATGCATTATTTGTTTGTTTGTTTGTTTGTTTGTTTTTTGTTTGTTTGTTTGTTCGTTCGTTCATTCATTCATTCATTTATTTATGTCATATTTATGTAGTGTATATCGGAAGTGGTGACCCTTTGAGAGCTGTATGCAATGAGATTTCATTTTAATGTATGCCAATTAGTGTACATTCAAAATGACAATAAACTTATTATTCTATTCTAAAAAAAAAAAGTTGAAACAAACCTTCCCTTTAAGTCCACATGGCTAAATTTCCATTTGAAAAAAATGGGGAATACAAAAGAATAATCCAGAAATAATGTGCAGATAATATTAGAAAACCCAGTGTATGCCTTTCCTATGAATCTAAATGTTCATTCCTACCCTCTCCTTTTTATTAGCTGCATGACAGACAGACATTCAAACAATTCAGCCTTTCCAGGAGAAAGGAATGCCTTCTTGTGTTTTGGTCTGTAATGCAGCTGTGAAGCCTATAGCAATGGGAATTGCAGAAAAGAGAAGATGCTGATTCTATTTACTACATACAGAAAATTAGCCCCTTTGCCTGGAGCAGCTCTGTAATGCAAGCCACCCAGAACATGCCTTCATTTTTTCTTCTTGCAGATGGAAGTCATTAGCCCGTCAAGGTGGAGAGACCAGTTAGAAGATGATTTTGTCCTGTTACCCTAATTTCAGGGTAATAACAAAGGTTCCTCCTTTAAAATATGTGCATGCAGCCTCTACTCCTTAGGTTATAAAAAAAATGCTATTGGACTTGTGACTTTATAGCTATTTGCCACGAAAAGAAAATGATATAAGCAGTGCTGGGATTCAGCCGGTTTGCACCAGTTCAGCAGAACCGATACCTAATTTTTTATTGAGTTCGGCAAACTGGTTATGATAAATCTGCGCAAGCCTCCTCTACCACCTCTCTCCACCAACCCTGGTATCCCTCCACCAGCTCTCCATCGCTGCCACTGCACTTTCTTGCACACATTTTCTTGCCACCCTTCATCAGGCGGCGTCTCCCTTCTCCGTTCTGGAAACGGCAGCCCCATTTTCTGCTGTTTTCCTCCTGGCAGAAGGGAGGAAAAGAAGGACACTTCATATGGAAGTATGCTAAGCTCTGAGAAAATACTCCCCTTCCCCGATGGCTCTACAAAGCCCTTGCAAAGAGGGTCCGCTTCCTGCAGAGTTGGCCTTGGCACTTGCTTCAGATGGCAAACAGAAGAGCTTTGCTCTTTTTCTCCAGGAGGCCCTTTGAAATTGTCCCCGCCCCCAGAGCAGACACATTTTCTTCCTGATTAGCAGCTTGCAGAGGGATACCAGGGCTGGCAGAGGAAGCTGGCAGGGGAGGTCTGTGCCTCCCAATCACGGCATAAGCCACAGGAGAGTTGGCAGAGGATGAGGAGGAGGTGATCTGCAGGGCGAAGTGGGGGCGGCAGGGGCAGCAGGGACCAAGGAAAGCTCTTCCAGTGGCAGGTGCGGCTGTTGTACAGTGGCGGCAGAGTCTTTTGCCATCACTTCCCCCTGGCTCCAAAATGGTGGATAAGGTCTATCCTCTGTAGCATGGCAATCTGGCTTGGTGAAGCAGGTGCAAGGCACATGGGGCAGTTTCCCCCACCCTAGCTTGGTTTTTACGTGTGCACCTCTTAAAGGGTTCTGTGATTTCAGAGAGAACTGGTTGTTAAATTATTTGAATTCCGTCACTGGATATTAGTTATGGGATATTAGCTAACTGATTGTAAGATGCTTTTAATTTAAAAAGAATGTATGATGTACAATATGTTGCAAGCCCTACTGCAGGCTCAGTATAAACTGAAAGAGATCTTGAATGTTTAAGTCATTTGTTTTTAAAATATCTGAGTCAATGGCAATGTAAGTCTCCACCAGGATGGAAGAATTAATTCAAGAGATTTACAGGAACCAACCCACTTTTATTTAGTACCCACATATGGGAAATTAGGGATGGGGGAAAGTACATAATTACATGCTTTATGCAATGCCTTGTATTGCACATTTCATTAATGAAATGATTCCCATCTTTAAAATTTATGTAGCAACATCTCTCTCGTGAAAAAAATGAAGGTACCAGCCAGCTTTTGTTAATTGGAAGTGATTAGATAGCTATGTTAATATTGTAAGTGTATAGAATGGCATTTATTATGCTAAGGAAGCAGGAATGAGTCACCTCAGTGGCATAAAAGAGTACAAGTCCACTTGAATCAATTGTCTAAATCAGTTGTGGAATCAAAAGGGATAAAGCCATAGGAGCAGAGCATAGACTCAGTATACTTTCCCTTCAGCTGCATTGCAGTTTCTTCATCACTAGTCAATTGTCATCCAAGACATCTGGAAGGCACTAGAAGACTGAGACAGGCCAAATAGTATTTTCTGTCAATTTGCAAAAGTGATCTGCAAGGTTCTTTGGTTTCCTCTCCTGAAGAAGCATAAGCAGAATCAGCTCCAGGTACAAAGGAACCCTGGGCAAAGCACCCAGTGTTCAGCATCTCTTCTTTCCATGCGATTAGTTAGATTTACCCAGCTGTACTTTAGATTTACCCAGCATGGGCTGTTTGGATCAGCACTAACAGCACTAGCAGTTATGTCTAATCTCCCAAATGCCTCAAAGCAGTGCAAAGTCAGGGTATTCATGGAACTTTTAAAAAGAGGGTTTTACAATCCTAACATATCTAAAGGAATTATAAGTCGTACTAAATAAGAGGATAAGTAGTGATAGCACAGAATCAAGAAGGAATCAAGATAAATGCTTTTCTTTTTCAAATTGTTTCAAAGAATTTAAAAGATAGTTTTGTTTGACAGAAAGATTTTAGAACACTTTTTCTCAATCTGAGGACTCTATCAGCACCCATTGGTCACGCTTCAGGCATTCTAGTAATTGTAGTCTCAGTAGCCTTTGCTTATATCTGCATAATCAGTTGCTGGTTCCAAAGAGAACAATTTCTGACACTCTTTATCTTGCCTCTATTTAATATTAGAAATTCAAACATAGGCTGGATTAATCCTTGTTTATTTAACTCTGGAAAATAGTTGCAATAATTTGGATGCTTGGGTTTCCATTAAACAACATGCAGTGCATGCTTTTGTTGCCCCACCTTGTTCAGGAGGAAAGTGAAATGGCTCCTGGGGAATTTTTGACAGAATATGAGATGCATTTAGAGGAGGTATTTCAAAAAGTTGCTCAGAAGCAGCTAAGCTTCTTACATACAACAACCTACACCTTATCCATCCCTTCTGTTCCTGTAGGTGATGATATTTTAAAAAGTTAAAATCAATTGAGATCTTCATTTCACAAACATCCTGTATTAAAAAAAATACCCTCCCTTTTTATGATCTATTCGGATGGAGCCAGGGAAACTGGATGCAACTGTTTGTACAAAGACCACGTTTATGACATAAAGTAAACCTAGAGATTGATTGCTACGTTTGCTTAGGCTGCCTGCATTATGAATAAATCCCTTACTAATTTCTTGTTAAACACTTATGGGAAAAATCATATAGAATATGGATGAGAAGGTTGACATAAACTCTCTCCCTCCCAAATATGGCAAAAATGGGGAAAGGGTAGGTAGCCAAAAACAGACAAAGGAACAGAGCCAAGCCAAGGCTGATTGACAGATAATAAAACAGCAACTGGTTACCTTTGGAATTTGAGAGAATGTTGCAGATATTTTGACAAAAATGAGTGTTCGAAAGGAAGTGAACTTTCCTATTTAAAGATCTGGTTCAGCATATTCTACATAACCCATAAATCATAGTCAGTAACATCTCCAAAGGCCAATAGAGTTCAAGGACACTAACAAGGAAAACATCACATTTCAGTAATGTGTCTTTGTTCAGTATGACTTTGTATTACCCCACATTTTTCCCTGTTGATGGAAAACCAATGGAACTCACATCTCTGCAAATACCTAACAGAGCTTTTGCTCTGGTATCTTGGAAGAATATCATTCTCCAATGTTACTATCTTTTTATGTTTCTCAATTTCTGACCCTATCATTAATTTTTCACACAACCACAATGTTGCCTGCACTCCCATCTTAATATGTTGAATGTGAGAGCTGAGCCTTCTTTCAGTATTACAAAATCAATTATCACTCACTGAGCTTGGTTTTCTAATGCTCAGTAACAAGCCACTGACTTGCCTATAAGAGGGCAATAATTTTCCTCATGCAACTAACTCATCATTAGACATAGAGTACAAGAAGATGGTATTCATAGCCTGTATGTAGAACTAAGTATGATAGGTTGCTTGATCACAAAGTTTCAAAATTACCGGTATGACAAATTTATTCTTGCTCTATGGATGTTCAGTGCAAAGCTGGAGGTATTTGGCATAGCTGAGGTCTAATACTAAAGAAATTCGGTATTATAAAATTATTCCTATCATAATTCAAACTATGATAGATTAGACAGCCTGGAGCTCAGTATTCTGCTATGCCTCTGAGCAAAACTTGTGTGGTGAAACTACACAGGAGACTTGTATGTGGAAAATACTTCACAAAGAGCTTAAACTGAAGCAGAGATCAGCATATTTTAAAATCCCAGGGCTCTGCTATAATATACCACTAAGGACATACAAGACCTTAAAACTGAATAATCATAAAAGCAGTCAAATTTCTCACTCAGCCACATAATAGGTTTGATATCCAGACCCACACCCCAATACCTCTGATTTAACAAATTAAACATAGGCTGTTAACTGAAAAGTAGAGTAATACCAATTACTGATTGTAGGAAGGTTTAGAAGATTTCATATGGAAGACAGACTTTGGAACAATGCATATCTACTTTCAAGGAATATCTAAGTTAGTATACTGTACATTAGCTATTATTGTGAAGTGTAGCAGCAAAAATTTACTTTTTAATAATATTTTTATTTACAGTTACTAACCATTCTGAAGTGGAATACATAAGTACAACAAAAGCAAAATAGAAAATTTTGAATAATAAAATAAAATATAATGTAACTGAATCAATAAACGGAAAGAGGAAAATATTAACCAGATAAAATATTATAAAAAAATCTATACATAGATTCAAAAGGGTATATTTTCTAATCTGAACAAAATATCTAAACTGAAGTCAGGATGAACAAGTTTTAAGATTTTATCATAGTAGACAGCTCAGTAGCATTCAATATATGCTAAAAGATAAGTTCAAATCTAAAAAAGTTAAAAACCAAATATATTGATATATTTAGACCACACATGTCAAACTCGCGATGTCATGTCACATTGAGCAACGTATTGGAGTTTTTTTTTTTTTTGCCATTGCTGGCAATGGAATGGGCACAGCTCGGGTATGAGCTCGGCCCTCTGGAATCAACTCCCCCCGGAGATCCGTATTGCCCCCACCCTCTCCGCCTTTCGCAAATTATTGAAGACACATCTTTGCCGACAGGCCTGGGGCAGTTAACACCTTGCCCCAGCCAGTGTATGTTTGTTTGCATGTCTGTCTTTGGATGATTGGTTTTTAATTAAGGGGTTTTTATAATGTATTTTAATGCCAGATTTCTTCATGTGAGTATTCATGTTGTAAGCCGCCCTGAGTTCTTGGAATAGGGCGGCATAGAAATCTAAATAAATAAATGAATAAATGAATAAATGAATAAATGAATAAATGAATAAATGAATAAATAAATAAATAAATAAATAAATAAATAAATAAATAAATAAATAAATAAATAAATAAATAAATGATGAAACCAGCCCGCGGGCCGGCAGTTTGACACCCGATTTAGACGAAGAATTTTTTTAAAAAAGTAAAATAGACCACAGAATCACATTTTGTTATCTTTAAAAGATCTTAAATAGTTCATTATGCAGGCCTATAATGAACTGTTATAGGAAATAGTTCATTATAGGAAAGAACACTACACTCTGCCATTTTTATACATTAGAAAATAGACTTTTATTGGAAAGTTGTTTTATAAATTGACATTTAAACCATAATTTTGTAGACCATACAAATTCTGTTCATTTAATCAATGTACTGGCATAAGGTAATCATACAAATATAAAAATCATGTAGAACATTTTGGACTCTGCTATTTTGTTTTAAATAAAAAAAAGCTCAGTAATTTATCCTGGAAATTAATGAAGGAAATGTACACTTGCCAATAAGTCAATAGATGTTCTTTCCAAATACATACCACTATTTTTATATATAAAATTAAAACATTTATTTTAAAAAGCCAGAGACAATGGGATCAAAGCAATAAGAACCAGATGTAATAGTTTTTAGCTTTCAAGGAAATTGGCAAATGTGATCAGTGTTGACTAATTCCCTACAGGTTCCAGTGGAACAAAATCAGCAAGTTTCCTCAAAGATAGAATTCCACAAATGGAACACCACAGCAAGGAAGTCCTATTTCTAGTCATCTTAATTTGGAGGATGACTGTACTCAGTTGTGTTCCATATGTAGATCTCAAATTATAGAGCTAAGATGTCTATCTTTTGCCTTTCCATCCCAAAATACCTTGAATAAATTAATATATTCCAGTATAAAAGCAATAGAGCACAAAACAGCAGCATAATCATAAAAAAGAAGAAAGAAAAAGCTATGAAACAACAGTCAAAAATATTGTGACAGCACATTAAAATTCAAAAACTGGGGAGACCAAACACAATCAACAACAAAAAAAAAACCTGTGTGACTTATTTGGAAGGCAGGAGGATGGAAAGTGAAGACACATGAAGACTGGAATTTTAGGAACCATGCAATTATTCCTTAAGAGAGCTTGATCCTGGATTTTTAGGACTTTCAAAACAGTATTAAAAATCTATAGACGTTATATGCCACTTGTTCCAACAATATTAATATAGGACCGGTATATTTCTATTACTGTTCTTTGTGGAGGACTCAAGTTTATGTATTACAGCATATTTAAATTCTGGAAGACTGGTTAGATGCCAGAAATGTAAATATACATTGTCTTAAGTGAAAAGTCATACTTAATAAAAAATATATCCACCCATAATTGCTGTAGCATGAAACCCTTTGTCTGTCCTTTTCTTATATCACAGAATACGAAATTATGCCATGTTCTTGAACACTATGTTTTGAAATTGTATGATGTGGTTTGGAAGCCATATCAGCATGCACTATGCAAAATCTATCTGCAAAGATTACTAGCATGGACACAAGAACTAGTTACCAAGACTTTGAAACTATAATAACTTCTCAACTGATTACTTGATTGCCCAGATACAGTACTCTTGAAATTCCATAGAAACCATCCAAAGTTTAGGATTGTATTGCCATGGAAATGAAAACATTATTATTTTTCCCAGTTGTCAGAAATATTGAATCTGAAGGGGAAAAAAATAAAACCAAGAGAGGAAATTCTGAGAAAATGAAATAAATGGGAAAGGCGTTTATTTCAGTTCTCTGTTCCCACCCTTAAAGCAGAGAAAGAAAGAAAGAAAGAAAGAAAGAAAGAAAGAAAGAAAGAAAGAAGGAAGGAAGGAAGGAAGGAAGGAAGGAAGGAAGGAAGGAAAAAAAGAAAGAAAGAAAGAAAGAAAGAAATCTCTAGCTTTTAAAGCACGGGTGTCAAACTCGATTGTGTCATGTGATGTATCATAATTTTTTTGCTTTTGTGGAGACAGGGTGGGCGTGGCCTATACGTGACGCATCCAGCCCATGGGTCACCAGTTTGACACCCCCGTTTTAAAGTGTGAAAAAATAATAAGAATTGGGGAACATATGGGTTGAGAAAAATAATCCCTAAAAGATTTAGATGAACTTGTTTATGATTTTCCAAACAGGTGGGGTGGATTAAACTTAGATTATATAAGGTAATATGATAATTAATCATAGGCCAATGAAAAGGGGAATATACTCATATCAGAGACATTTAATGAGGGGTACCAATTTCTATATTAATTTCTAATTATTTCAATTATTTATAAGCATTCTCTGAATAAAGATAGGAAAGTTCGAGTGCTTGGTTTAACTAAAAGTTATATATAGAGTTAAGGGAGTAGCCAACATATAAATATGGGTAAATAAATGAAATATATATTTACAGTTCTAAAGATGGATGTCTTCAGATTATGGTAAAAAAATGACAAGATGGCAGCCTCAATATTGCAGTCAAAGCTGTGCTTGTTTTTTATGTGAAATACACACATTACAAAGGGAGATGCAATGGCGCAGAGGCTAATTGTCGTTGGAATTGCCGGCCAAAAATGATTTACACTTTGACGGTTCTGGCCCAGCTCTGTGAGGTAGAGTGAGTTCCCATTGCTTGATCCCTTGCGCTGCCCACCCAGCAGTTCAAAAGCATGCAATATTGCAAGTAAATCAATGGGTACCAGTTTGGTGGAAAAAATCTAGTTGCGTTTGTGTGCGCAGGGAGCGGAAACCAGTGCTGGACCTGGCCAGACATGAGGCATCGCGACATGAGGCAAGGCAAGATTGGCCCAGAACAACCAACAACCCAAGCACCTCTAGTCAGCTGGTGTAAAACTAGTTCACCCCACATGGGGCACCAAGGATAGGTGCATAAGCGCTGAATGGAAAGAACTAGCATTCTAGGCTGTCAGGACTGTTATGTATCTAGCATGTGTATGACACTGTATGCCATATGCTAAATAAATAAATAAATGCACATTACAAAATGGGTGGAGGTTTGATTACAACAACATCTACCTTGAACTTTTCACAATAACGTCTAAATATCTCTGTCTATTGAACAGCTAGGAAAGACACACTGGAGCTAGCATAGGCTTTGGCCATCAGAGACCATAGTATCAACCACATTTCAAGAGAGGAAGCCTCCTTCAGAGTCAGCGAGGACAATACTACCTGATCCTGAAGTAATTTTGCTATTGTTTCTCTGAACAAAATGCTTAAGTCAATCTTAAAAAGGAAATTGAAGTTTATTTATTCACCATATTTATATAGTTGCTCATCTTGCAAAACATTACTTGGCATGCAATAAAAAAGCAAACCTTAAAATAAGCAATATTTAAAAAATCCATAATTCAAAATATATAATATCAGTGTTTTCTATTAACAGATTAACAGAGAGGATTTGATGTTATAGTCTAAGTAAAAAAGGACTAGGGGTGATATGATATTAATGTTCCAATATTTGAGGGACTTCCATAAAGAAGAGGGATCAACCTATTTTCCAAAGCACCAGAAGGAAGGCAAGGCAAGAAGCAATGAATGGAAACTAATCAAGGAGAGAAGCAACCTAAAACTAAAGAGAAATTTCTTGATAGTGAGAACAATTAACCAATTGCCTTCAGAAGTTGTGGGTGCTTTTAAAAAGAGACTGGACAGCCACTTGTCTGAAATGTCATAGAGTCTCCTCCCTGAGCAGGGGTTGGTCTATTATTCCAACTTTGTTATTTTATTATTCTTTCTCTCCCCAGAACTAACGAGTAGATGGGTATATATGTTATGTCAAAATCTTCCAGCTGCAATCAAAACTGCAAACAAACAACCAAAAGCCAAGTTTCGATGAGCTCTGATTAGCAAGATTTATTAGGAAAAAGAGTTTAAAGAAGCATCACAAGAATTCTGATAAGTAGTTTTATTTGCAAATATGGACATTATATATAGGCAATTCAAAATTCTGATGTTCTTGTTCTCTTGCTCCTGCACCTTCAATGCAGGGGTGAAGAATCTTTTGAGAAGGTAGGCCTGCCTGCGCTTGGATATTATTTGTACACACACTAGTAATCTCTTTATCAGTGTGAGAATTCACCTTTGAACATATTGTTTCTATGTGATTCTGCTATCCCTTTATATTACCTCTCCAGGTTAGAAGTATATGTTCACTAGGAAAATATAGGCTTTGCTTTGGACTCATGACTGGGTGGGAGACCTAGCATGGGACAGTTGGCAGCCAAACTTCTGCCTAACTGGCCCTCTAAAGAGATACATTGGGAGATTGAGAGTTTGTAGCAGTAGTCCCACAATCTATGGTTAGAGTCAGGCATTTTTTTTTACTCAATTTTCATCTGTCCCATGTCAAATTTTCTCCCACTGTGTTCTAGCTATGCAGAATTGTTCTGCTGGCAAACAGATAGCAAATAAACAGAGTCCAAGCTGCTTTACATAATACCTATCCAACTTTCCATTGGGTTGGAAAAAATAAGAATAACTATGGAGCTTAATCAAGTATTAACCTTTGCCTCATAAATCAAATCAATGAGAATGAGGAACCTGTGAAAAGCATGAGGTGTGTTATCTGCATCTGGAACTGAGCCTGAGAAAGATAAAAATCTGCCCATTTTCTGGGAAAAAAATTGACTGTGCTAAATGTGGCGATTCTTCTTTTAGTTTCAGGCTGACACACATGTATTAAATCTATTTTCTTTTGCCATTAAAATAGTGATTCATAATAAAAAATTATCTAGCATCTGGAATTGCAAAGTGGGAAAAATATTCAGGCAAAGGAAACATTCCTGTTAATATTAATCATTCTGTTAAAGACACTATAATCCCAAGCTAATGGTTTTCATCTTATATACTGTGATGAGGGATCAAAAAGCCTCAGCTTTCTACCCCAAACAGTTAAATAAGTATTTTTTTCAATTCTGACAGCTTTAAGATGTGTGGACTTCAACTCCAAGAATGCTGACTGGGGAATTCTGAGTTGGAATCCACACATCTTAAAGTTGCCAAGGTCAAAAAACACTGAGTTAAACCTTCTGCGTGTTACCCTGGGGAAGTCACATGCATATGGAAGATGGTTTCTGATGCAATGTATCACAAATCAATATAACCTATGGTAACTTTCTAGTGGGCATACTACAGGCAGCAATTTCACCCTTCCCCCTTACTTTTGGTGTATGGGTGCAACAATGAACTAGAGAACAAGTCTGAGGACATTTCTTTTAGGCTTCAGCCTTTTCAGATAGCGGGCCAAGATATAATCATGCAATTTGAGCCCCAAAATGAAGCAATGTTTCAAATGAAATTCACAATGAAGTTGCATAGAAAATTTCATTTGAGAGCCAAGAAGTACAATTAAGATTGTACTCTTAAGCAGAATATTGCAAGAAATGTCAGATGAGAAAATTTAAATATCACAAGATTGAATGAACTTGTAATATTTCAGCTTTTTAAAAATTATGTATCTTTTTTTGTGTTGCCTATGCTCCCAATTATGCTACCTCTGCCGCCACCGATTTATCCATGGGTATAATGACGTTACACAGAAAATTCAAAGCATGTAGTTTATGTCCCCACCTGGACCAGATGTCTTGTTTCTGTCAGAAATATTTCAGGCAACTCATTGGTATTTGATCACATGTAGGGTGACACTTCAGTGAAGGGGACAGGCTTTGGTGAGCTGCATAGCAACATCTGAAGGCTGTATCTAGTCTGCAGGCTAGAAGATCACCACTGCTGTTTTCAGTCCTCAAATATGTTTTGGGAGGATGAACACTAAGTGATCGTTTGTTACATTAACTAGATGGATAAGCATGGAGAGCATGGTACTTCTGAGTATCAGAAGCTGGCTGTTCCTGGAAGCTGGAACATAGACTCCTAGTCTCCTTTATCAAAGTGATTCTTAGGGATTGATTTCACAATCAAAATATGTGCAGTATGTAGGATAACACAGGAAGGAATAGGCAACAAGAATACAAATGTGCATCAAGGAATGTCAGACAAAATTGTACCAAAAGTCAACAGGAATATCCTGTTCGAACCATGTTATGCAATAAATAGTAATGTGCCTGATTTTTCAAGGGGTGTGTCTGAAGGGTGGATAATTACTTGACTCTATAATTATAATTAACTACTACTTATGAGATACACAGGGGTTAGACAGTTGGGATTTGCAATTGACAGGAAAAGATGGATTTAGTGCAAGGTTGAAAGTTGGCAATGCCAACTTTTCAATATGTTCATTCCAAATGACCTAGTTTGCATTACTGAATGAAATCATAGTCAGGATACACAATATCCTGACTAGGATACACAATATCTAAAATTCATGTTGAATCAAATCTGCAACCTGCTATCAATTCTTCAGAATATCTAATACCTGTAGATAGTTTGTAGAGACATGCATATAAACTCCAAATTTAAATATAATTTAAATCATATTTTAAAAATTCTAGTGCTTTTTTTTTCTCTCAACACATAGCGATTGTTGCTGTCACAATATTTCACACAAGTGTAAATAGGAGGTGACAGTATTTCTCAATTAACATGCAATCTTAATTAGGAAAATATTTCACATCTCGAATTACAGAAGAGTGATTTGAATAATGGCAGAAAGCAGAAAACTGAGCCTTATTCATAAGTGAAGAAAACTAAACATCTCCCCCTGATATTTTCCTGTCCCCTATTCTCTCCAGCAACCATCCTCACCTCACTTTACGTCTCCTATAACTGTGCATAGAAGATGAATGACCTCATGTGCCATGATTTGGGAATGAACACTCTGTCCACATTCTTGGACATGGGATTGGAATGTCAGCACTTAGCCTGATGCCAGAAGCCACATTCCTGCATGGTATTGCTCCCAAAAATGCTATGATTCCTTTGGAGAAAATGTAGGAGTACTGTTTATATTGGGGTGAAGGAGCCCAGTAAAATCCCACTGAAGATCAATTACTGTGGTTGTTTTTGAACTGAAATCTCTGAAGAGTATTGGGGATTTACAACGTATAATCAGGAAAAGATCTGTTGGAATTCTTGCCTTCAAAAATGCATTGTTCCCGCTCCCTCCACCCCCTGCTCTGTCTATGTTCCAGGCCTTGAGGACATTTTATCTGAATGCTGGAATTTTCCCTGTATCAGACATGGTCAAATAATTCAGAAAAAAAAAGTTGATGAGCAAATCAAACTACTAAACAGCAAGAGGGAGTTTAGGAAAGGAAAGAATTGAACAGATATGTAAAAAATGAAACAAGCAAACTGAACCAAACTGATTTCCCATACAAGATGAAGAGATAATGTGACATACATTGTTTTTAATGTCCTCCAAGCCACCTCCCCCTCCATACTGTGATTAATGTTCAAGTTTTAATGTGGAATCTAAGAACACCTCAACAATTGTGAAGCCTGTTAAGGTGAACACATGTCAGGGTTGTATGCATTTTCTGAAAAATGTGGAAATTCCCCAAAACCTCTCCAAAAACTAATGCTAAATGCAATTTTGAATGTGACAGAAGAGAAAAATATTAAATGTGGTACTAATAACACTTCAAAACCAATAGAAGCCCTTGACAAAGCAGTTTGTACACTCAAGAGTCCAGTAGTTCCTTTTCCAACTAACACAATTTATTAACAAGCATACACTTTCATAATCTTTTTAATCAAATGTTCAAGTCTGAAAAGGTGCTACCAGATTCCTGATATTTTGCCATCATGGACTAACATAGCTCTCCTCCCACTGGACCTTCCCTAATCAAAGGTCATGTATTCATTTACTAGGAGCTGGATGAAACCTTAGCTACATTTAGTAATTAATGAAGAGTTTTATCTTCTTGAATTTGGCTAGTGCATCTTTGATCTTAATTATCCTACTGAAATGTAGGTACCTTGTCCTATACCAATGGTCAGCTATAAATTGTATGAAAAAATAGCTTACATTTCTTTCTTGATTTAGTTTTTTAACATTACTCAAAATATGACACTTCACACCACCAAGATTTTCATTCCCCAAATTCTCAGATGCAGTTTGAAAGGAAGCTATGATTGAAAAATCACCTTCACCACCATATCTGATATGCAGTAATAAAACTCTCATTAACCTCTACTCTAGAGTGCAGAAAAGAAAACCCTTGGCTAAGCCACTGGAATTTGCCTTCCCCTTAAGCAAAGAACGAAAGAAGAGAAATTAAGGGGAGAATCCCAATGAAGAAATGGAAATATAACATTTCAAAAACAAAGCAAAACACTAGCTTCATAGCAGTTTCAATTATACTGCATCTGAGCCAGGAATAAATCACCTCAGCTCTCCGTTCTTCTGACATCATGGGAACAGAGAGATCTGGAGCTGTTTTCAAACTGGCATAGTATTCACACGTGGAAGTGGATATTAGCTCATTTGCAGCAACAATACAAATAGTACATTAATTAAACACCAAATGAAAAATAGTTCCAACGACAGCAAGAACATTCAAGCCAGAAATATCAATTGCTGACTGATATTGGTTATTCTTTTAAACTTGGATGCTACAATGACATTGTATGTGATTCATTAACTTTACACACAGCATTATTTCATATTTCCATCCACATATTTTTCTTTATAGTTTATTGATCTTTCTACCTCAACAGATTAAGATACTATTTACACATTTTACCCATTGTGTGCTTTCTCCATGCATGAGGGTTTGGAGTGTTGTTCAGGTACCTCACTGTGTCACTGAGAAATTTGTACAGTTGTTTATCATTTTGATTATACAAACACATGCCTGGGTGTGTATTTCCATGCAAGAGCTGTGTACAGAAAAAGCATAAATGTAGAAAAAATAATTTAAATGCATATTATAATCATAAACATAAATGGACTTCAACAAGAGAACTTGTAGAAGTAGAGCATTTTCATTTTAAAAGGAGATATGCCAACCATCTGAGGCAATAGAGAATCCATATGCATTCACTCTACAAAATTATGACCACATGGGAAGACTAGATGAGTATTAGCTTTTCATTCATATGGAAGAAATTGATTCTCCTATTCCCACTTCTACTATATTCTTTTAAAAGGAGTTATCTGAATTTTAATGAATCCTTTAACTGCATGACATTATTAAATTCTTTTTCTTTTCTTTTTAAATGGCTTCTCTATATTACTTACAGCAACTTCTTTCAAAGACATGTCAAATTACCTGTCCATTAATTAAAGGAACGAAAGAATAAGTTTTTTTAATTATTTCTAAGGAAATATCTGAAGCTTTCTTCTTAAAACAAAAATCTTGCCAGTGTGAGAAATATGTAACAGTAAATGATTGCACAGATGGAGAATTTGCTTGAAAATCTCTATGCACTGATGAAGCAGGCTGTGATTAAGAAAAACATATGCAATAATAAATGTGCTTGTCATTAAAATGCCACAAAAATAATTTTTTTTGCCCCCATTTTTTATACAGGATTCCTTCTCAAGTCGTTTTTATTAAGTCAGGGCCTTTGAAAACACTGACACCTAGTGGTATAGGGACATGCCTTACTCTTGATTGTTATAATATACATCTTTTAAATCTTTATATGTATATTTTTCTGTGCTGGTTTGGTTACTAATTCATATTGTCGAATGTATCTCAGCACAATCATTGCAAAGATGACCCAGTGGTCTGACACTTTGTTCCTTGATGCCCAATTGGTTGTTTTACTTTTGCTTTCTTTTAGCTGGTATTTTAAACAAGCCATCTTTAGGAAGGCCAAAACTGGACAAGTTAGTGCACCAAGATTCAATTACCGCAACATACTTTTTAGTTTCACTTGTCAAATTTCTGAAAACTAATCTAGAATAACTGTAGCCAGTTATGTTTTAGCCTAGGGTTATGTGAATCTTAGCCCTTATTTTTGATACACGATTTAAAGAGATGTACAGTCAAAAACATTTTGTTAAGTAAATTGGGCTTTAGTTAATCTTGGGTGAACTTGATAATAGCTGATGTGTCAACAAGGAGATTTGGTAAGTAACCTCATGCTGGAAAGCATGTAAGGCCTCTTACAACTACCCTAGAACTGCTTTCAGTACAAGGATATCCATGGCTGAAATGGGTGTGGGGAGGGAGGTGATTAAAAACAATCAGACAAGAGAGTCAGGAGCCTCCAGTGGCTTAATAGTCAAAGAACCTTAGAGAGCAGTTAAATCTAATGGTAGGAATTTTGTACTTTGAGACTTGCAAGATTCCATTAATGTAGCCTTACAATAAAGTCCAACAAGTTTTTCTCCTTGTGTCTCCTTCTGATTTACATGAGAGAGCTGACAGCTGTTTACATACATGTATACATGTTGTAATGCAAATAAAAAACGCAGACCTTCCATTCTGCTGTGTACATCTTGGCACAGGACTGGATATGTCAGTAAGCAAAATTGCAAGTATTGATCACTCTTTTAAAAATCCTAAATTAAGGCTAGTACTATCCATATATTTTATTTATTATTTATCAAATTTATTTGCTACCCATCTCACAAAAATATTCTAGGTGGCATACAACAATTAAGTAAAACAATAAATATATTAAAAGTCATATTATAAATATAAACGCTAATTATTAAAGCATTAAAATAAAAAAAAATCCTGCAAGGCACAGAAGAGAGAGAGAATATCAGCCACAATAATGACATTATCTTCGAATGTTATTATTCTTTGGGACCCCCAGACCTGATGACACAGCCAGAAGTTGAGGGACTTCTGGAAGATAAACAGGGATAGAACTAGTCTCACTTAAATATTACTAAATATTTTTATATTTTATAAAATAGTTTGTATTTTCACAATTTATTTAAATATTTTCTTTATCCGATGCAGTCACTGGATACTGGCAGCTATGTTTAGCAACATTCCCTGTCATGATGGATATATCTAAAAGGACGTTTCTTTGCCTGCCTTTCCTTATGATTTTCAGGGAAGGTTACTGATTGTGTCTTTTTTTTTCCATCCAAGTTTTTTATTAATTTTCCAATATTGCATTTACATATTTGAAAAGTAGCATGGCGGTTGAGCATCGTGATTCCATTACATTTAAATATCATCAGTACAAATCTCAAAGTATTTCAACAACAAAATTCCCTCTCTTTCCCCCATAAGATCTACTGTCATATTCAGATCAATACAGTTCTTATTCTATCAATCAAACAAAAAATACCTTTCTAATATTCATTAATAATCTTCAGTCTATACATATCTTGATTAATTTGACATTCCATCTTTTATACAATAACCTAATAAGTTTTTCTTAAGTTTAATTTTGCATTAATATTTAAATTTAACATTTAATCTTTATCATTTCCAGATTTTAAATGATCCCAGATTCTCAGTCTTCTCTCTCATATGCTGAGAAATGTTAAACAATTAATATATTTTTTCCTCCGAGGCATTCAAAATTATAGCATTAAGTTTTATGGATATTTTTAATTGTTTATATTTGTGAAAACTGCTCCAGCATTAAGATTATAACAAAAGGGTTGTATACAAATATTTTAAAGAAGTCGACACATCCTATATTAAATTCATTATCTGGGTATATATATTATTATATCTGCCAACATGGCACATCCAAGCATAAAAGGGATGGTGATGTTAGCAAGCTTGTGGAGAATCCTAAGGTTTTTTTTACTGAAAAACTATATAAGCACAGTCATAAAGAGGTGAACCAGTTGTATGGTTTTAAATACCAATTCCTTACTGTAAAGATGATGATGGATCATTGAGAACATAAGAATGCAATGTAATATCTTGGAAGAAGCAAATCTTACTGGCTAACCTGAGTAAAAAAATCTGTAAGATCTACTTGGAAACTGTGGAGAATACTGCCTTCTGAAAGCTAATTTTCACTATTAAAAGGATAATCTCATTCAAGCAAAAGTGTACCTTTTGATTTTCCAGAGAGATATAAAGAAGTCTGATTTATAACAATAAAGAGTAGATTATATTGAATAACATATTGCAGTCTTCCCATGATGAATATTGCCATGAAGATAAATCTTATGAATGCATTAGATATGTGCTGAATTTCCTCACACAAGATAGCTGGAATTATACATAAGCTTATTTGGCCATGACATTTTACCAAGTGATGCCTAGATGCAGATATGAGCTTCTTTCAAGGAAAAAAGAAAAAATGCTATCGCATTTTTGCCATGTGATAATTTCAACCAAGTGAAACTAAACAAGTGGGATTTTGATGTCTAAACAGAAGCCATTTTTTAATTTGGTATGAGTTAAATCAGTGGTGGGATTCAAATAATTTAACAAAGGGTTCTCTGCCCAAAGAGCAACTTAAGAACACATAAAGGCATGGGCTTCCCTGAACACTAAAAGTAAAGGGGGAGGGGGCAGAGTAAGCCACCTGAGGAAGAGGCAGAGGTGAAAAATTGCTGCAGGGTGGTCAGTTTCACCCACCCAGGAACAAAACTTCTTAAGCGGCCCTGAGGAGCCTTGGTCACCAGGGTCATACCCGCTTGCACAAAGAAGCAGTCTGTGTTGGCTGCCTCCGTTCCAGCCAGGAAAGGGAGAAAGGTGGCTTACAGTAACTTCCTTCATGGCTGTTGTGCAATGGCGGCAAAGCCTTTCGCCATCATGCACCCCTGGCTCCAAAACGGTGGAGGGGACCGTGTAAGGCACATCCTCCATAGCATGGTAATCCGGCTCAGGAGGGGACTGAAAGGGAAGAGGCAGGTGGGCAGTTGACGTGATGGAAAGTGCTGCATCTCCATTTGGTTTCCGTCACTCCTCTCTTGGACTTTTTTTGGGGGGGGGGGTTCCCGCCTGGAAAGAAGTTGAACAAAAACCAGATGTGTTCCAGAAAACACAGATTTATCATAACAGATTAGTCGAACTCAACAAAAAATTAGGTATCGGTTCTGCTGAACCAGTGTAAACCAGCTGAATCCCACCACTGGGTTGAATCATTGTTTTATTTACTATTTTTTTCATTATTTGATCCTGTTGATAAACAGGGAGGGAGGAAAGGAAGAGAGAGAGAGAGAGAGAGAGAGAGAGAGAGAGAGAGAGAGAGAGAGAGAGAGAGAGAGAGAGAGAGAGAGAGATCTAATCTCTAGTTTCTAAAGTGTGAAAAACTGATAAGAATTGGGAAGGATATGGGTTGAAAAAAATAATCCAAAAAAGATCCTATCATCTCTATAGTATGGTGATATAAAGAAAAGAAATGAAATATATTTAGAGATACTTTTAGCATTTCAGAGATTGAAAAGTGAACAGTAGATTTGTTGTGTCCTGAGCCTGCAAATGCAGGCTCGGGACGTTGCAATGGTCCTGGGGATTGCAAAAGCTGCCCGGAACCATACTGAGTGGCGCCAGCTTCGCGTGCATGCGCAAGGCGGGAAAAGCGCCTGTTTTGTTGCCATTGTGTCCGGGGATCTTGGCGTATAAAAGGAGGCCTGCGTGCCTCTGCTCGTTGTTGGTGTTGTGGCTGAATTGGGAATAAAGAGTTGTTCTATGTAAGATGTGTCTTCATCATTCGCCATTACCGGAAGGACTTAACACTGGCGACGAGGATGGGATCTTTTACAAGCTAAACAGGAGGAAACTGTAAAGATTCACCCAAAGAAGTCCTGAAGAGGGAAGATGGTGTTAAAATCAGCGTCCCAGCCTGCCAGTACAGTGTCGCTGGAGGGTGAGCTCGGCTGAAAGACCCTTTCCCTAAGAGAAGTGAGTGGTGCAACTTATGATGGCGAAGATCGGCCGTTTATCCGATTTCGATGTCTCACACCCGGAGAGATGGGAATCCTACGTTGCGAGGGTGGAGAATTTTTCAGGGTAAACCAGATCAGAAAAGATGGTCTGAAGGCTGCAACCCTGTTGTGTGTCTGTGGACAGGAAGCCTTTGAGATTGCAGAAAATCTGGTGGCCCCTGCCTCTCTGGAGTCAGTAACGTATACTGAATTAAAGAAACTTCTGAAAGAGTATTTCCAGCCCAAGTTGTCCGTCATTGCTTGGAGGCACACATTTGAACAAAGGGACCAGAAGGCAGGTGAATCTGCTAAGGACTTTATTGCGGCCTTGAGGCGGGCAGCCAGACTGTGTGAGTTTAAAGACCTGGAAGAAAGGCTGCGCGATCATCTTGTATGCGGTTTAAGGAAACAGAGACTTACAGCAGAAGATCTTCGCTAAAGAAGATGTTTCTTTCCAAGATGCTCTGCGAGAGGTTATAGCAGAGGAAGCAGCAGGCGGGGTGGTAAAGAATCTGCGGCCCACCAGAAGCCCTCCAGAGGCAGTCACCGTTCACAAGGAAGTCGTGCAAGAAGATTCAGAGACAGATCCGGAAGAAAAGGTGGATAAGATTTACCAGGAGCTGGAAGAAGGCAAAAGGAGCGTACGGAAAAGACCCCAACAGCTCTCCAATGCTTCGGGTGTGGAGGACACCACAAACAAGCTGACTGCAGGTTCCGTTCCGCCATTTGCAGAGCATGCGGCAAGCAAGGCCACATTGCATCCGTCTGTTTGGGTTGCCAGAAGGTCCAACCTCGTGAAGAATTGCGTCTGAAAGGTACCAGGGTCCCCAGCCAAAATAGGGTGGGCTTCTGTGCATCGCGCAGAAGGACAGGCACACATAAGCCCCTAAAGAAGAAATTGTCACTTAAAGTAAGGTTGCAAGGGGTTCCTTTATCCATGGAGTTGGACACTGGGTCCGCTCTCTCAATTATTTCCCTCAACACATTCAGGAAAATTTGCAGTAGCAAACTCAGGCCATCCAATGTAATACTCACAGACTTTCAGAATTCTAAGGTGTGTGTTAAGGAGGCCACCCTTAAGGTACAGTACAAGGATTTTGAAGGTCCCTTAGATGTGTTGGTTGTTGGGGGTGAACACATGAGTCTTATTGGACTCGATTGGTTCGAGGCCTTGGGAATCCAGATTACTGGGCTGCACAATTTGCAAACGTGAAGCCTGGCAGAAGTCTGCAGGGAGTTTGCAGATGTGTTTAGTTCTGAACTTGGATCCTACAAGGGGCCTCCAGTTTCATTATGGTTAGACCCAAACATAACACCCATTAGGGTTAAGCCTAGGACGGTACCTTTTGCCCTTAAGGGTGAGATTGATGCTGAACTGGACAAATTGCTCCAGCAAGGCATTTTAGAACCTGTAGATTCTAGTCCATGGGAAACCCCCATAGTAACCCCTCTAAAGGCTAATGGGGACATACGTATATGTGCAGACTACAAGTGCACACTAAACAAGGCACTGCAGCAGCACGCTTATCCAGTACTTATAGTAAGCCACATTCTGGCTTCCTTTAAGGAGGGACGGATTTTTGTGAAGCTTGACCTGGCACAGCCTATCAACAGTTGCCTGTTGATGAGGCAGCTGCAAAGGCTCAAACCATTGTAACCCATAAAGGAGCTTTAAAAGTAAAGAGATTGCAATTTGGGGTGAATGTAGCCCCTGGCATATTCCAGAGTGTCATGGAGAACACACTCCAGGGTATTCCTGGAGTCTGTCCATATTTTGATGATGTTCTCATTGCTGGGGAATCATTTCAAAACTTGGCAGAGAAATTAAGAGCTGTTTTGCTTCGTTTTAGAAGAGCAGGCCTTAAGTTAAAGAAGGACAAATGTAAGATTGGAGTCAATTCTACTGGCTTTTTGGGATTCAGGATAGATGCTCAAGGCATTCACCCTTGTGAAGCTAAATTAAATGCTATTCAGCAGGCCCCAAGTCCTAAGTCTAAGGGTGAGTTGCAAGCCTTCTTGGGGCTATTAAACATTTACCATGCATTTCTGCCACACAAAGCTGTAATAGCTGAGCCCTTACACAGGCTTTTAGACAAACATGTCTGTTGGCAGTGGACCAAAGTCCATGAAAAAAGTTTCAATGAAGGCTTTAGCCTTGCTTACTTCTAAGTGCTAAGTGCTAGCACACTTCAATGAGCAGGTACCTGTTTGCATTGCCTGTGATACATCTCCATACGGGTTGGGAGCGGTATTTAGCTACCTGAAGGCTGACAAGACACAGGTCCCTGTGGCCTATTTATTCCAGGACACTGTCTTCTGCTGAGCATAATTACGCTCAAATTGACAGGGAAGCATTGGCTATTGTGGCAGGCGTTAAGAAGTTTCATGATTTCATAAACGGCCGCCACTTCACAGTCTACACTGACCATAAGCCCTTGTTAGGATTGTTCACAACTACCAAACAGACTCCTAATATCCTGTCTCCTCATATGCTGAGATAGTCCATTTTCCTGTCAACATATGACTACACGTTAATCCATAAGCCTGGAAAGGAAATGGGTCATGCAGATGGCCTGAGTAGATTACCCCTGCCTAACTTGGAGCCTGCTCCTGCTCCTGCTGTCAATATTCTGTCCATTCAAGAGCTGCCTCAATGCTAGGGATGTGGATGCAGAGACTGCCACTGATCATACGCTTACACACATGCTGAGGTGGGTGTTGTCAGGATGGCCTGACTCGTGCCCTGATACTGAGTTCCAAAGTTTCTGGCACAAGAGGCATGAGTTGTCTACGTTCAAGGGATGCCTGTTATGGGGTAGTAAGGTAGTAATCCCAGCCTCATTGAGGCCTAGAGAGACACCCTGATATAGTCAGGATGAAAGCGCTTGCGCGCAGCCATTTGTGGTGGCCTGGCCTTAATAAAGCCATCGAGGCCCAGGTCCATGGGTGCCATGTGTGTCAACAGTCCTGGCCTGAAATGCCTCAGGCCCCAGTTCATAGGTGGGAGGAAACTCAATCCCCATGGTCTAGGGTACATATAGATTACGCTGGGCCTTTTCAGGGTTGTTCCTGTGTCCTCCACTACTACCGCCAAGACTATCCAGGTGTTGAGAGGAATCTTTGCAGCTCATGGCCTTCCAGATGTTCTGGTTTCAGATAACAGCCTTCAATTTACCTCTTCTGAGTTCCAGGTTTTCCTCCAGGCTAACCTGATCCACCATGCAACTTCGGCTCCTTTCCACCCATCCACCAATGGAATGGCAGAGCGAGTGGTGCGCATCACCAAGGATGTCCTCAAGAAACTGACTTATGGTAACTGGCATCACAGGTTAGCTGATTTTCTTCTTGCACACCACACCACACCTTGCACTGCCACAGGGAAGAGCCCAGCTGAACTTTGCTGGGGTCGCCGGCTCATTACTAAGTTAGACAGGCTGCATCCAGACTGGGTGGCATCTCAGGTGTCACAACCGCGGGCACCGAGGAGACTTCAAGTAGGTGATCCGGTCTGGACTCGGAACTATGGGCCTGGTCATCTCTGGGTACCTGCTGAGGTCTGCAAGGTCTCTGGACCTTTGCCATATGAAGTGACCTTGGAAGACGGCAGCGTTCTTCGGCGGCACATAGATCAGCTGCATGCGAGGATGGACTCTTACCCTTCCGCTCCTGGCTCTGCTTTGGGGGGAGGGAGGAAGGTTATAATGTGCATTCTGAGGATCAAGGTCAACAGCCTTCACGGGCCAATGATGAGGCCAGGGATAACACATCACAAGGTTCCGCAAGTGTTCGGAACAGGACTTCATGGGATACGGGGTCATCCCACACATCCACATTTACTCCAGCCAGGGAGTCACTCCGGGGATATCCACATTATTCATACACAACAAACAGTGTTCCAGACAGGGAGACTGACCGGGGGCATCCACACAACTCACATCCTACAAGAGAACTGGAAACACAGTATGAGAACTGGCCCTATTCTGCAATTGCTCCCAGAAGGAAGTCTGTTGGAATGGGGGCTAACAAAGGGGCAACTCCTGCATCTGGTGCCTCTGGCATGGCCTTGGGGTCCACTGGGTACTGGGGCCGTGTAGTTACCCCAGACTCTCCATATGCTGGCCTTGGGATCGAGGGGCAGTGTTCCCTAGAAAGGTCCACTGTGGATCCGGGGAGTACCACCCCTCAAAGGGATGCTGGTTTGGGCTCAGAGGGTCCAGCCAGCCAGCAGATGGGCAGGTCGACCAGGTATTTGAGGCAGCAAAGTCCTGACCTACTGAGCCTGGCAGGCGAGCAGGTAGGTCAGGCAACAGCACCAGGGTCACCTGGGGCAATTGGGCAGCAACGTCTTGGTTCACCCAGTCTGAAGGGAGAGCAAGGAGACAAAGCAAACTCTCCCGGTCCGAAAGGGCCAAGTGCCCACCCAAATATCTTTCAGATTTTGTGAAGTTGCTGTCTAGTTCCAGGGGTAATACTCCTATAGTCATTGACTAACAATGTTATTTTGCTTTATTTATGATTTCGGGTATATTCATTCACCAAAAGAAATGTAGAGGGACTTTGGTTGAAGGCAACCTCAGGTATTCCCGTCCATACTTGGCTGTGAGAAGGTATGACACTCTTCCCAAAGAAGAATGTTGAAGTGTCAGGAGTGTTTCAATCTAGGGGGGAGGGGTGTTGTGTCCTGAGCCTGCAAATGCAGGCTTGGGACGTTGCAATGGTCCCGGGGATTGCAAAAGCTGCCCGGGACCAGACTGAGTGGCACCGGCTTCGCGCGCATGCGCAAGGCAGGAAAAGCACCTGTTTTGTTGCCAATGTGTTCAGGGATCTGGGCATATAAAATGAGGCCTGCGTGCCTCTGCTCGTTGTTGGTGTTGTGACTGAATTGGGAATAAAGAGTTGTTCTATACAAGATGTGTCTTCATCATTCGCCATTACCGGAAGGACTTAACAAGATTGACCTACCTTAAGTTTATTTTGGGGAAAAGAACAAGAAAGGGAAATACCCTCATTTTCTCTGCCACATTACAGTCTAATCTGCTATACAGAAAACAGAATCATATATGACTGGAAAGTGATGAGTTCTTACAGCTTGAATAATCAATGGCACTGTCATCTGATCACTATGACACTGTTTCATAAATGTAGGACAAATGTAGGATAAATATTATACTGAAGTCTGGCCAGCATTCACACTGAAATAGGCATAAGAGCAATGGCCTAAATATAGAATCCTGGAGAAAAGGCACTTTCATGCTGAGTCCTATTATACCACACATCACACACACCCTTCAATCTTATAAGGCAAACAAAGGAATGGTACGTAAATTCCTAGCCACAGAGTATAATAATGTGCAGATGCTCTGCTTTTTTGCAGCCTCAATCCACATGCTTATTTCATGTAATTGTAGAAACAATTCACTTATTAATGTTTTAAGGCTGTGTTTCTCCCAAATTGCCCAAACATTTAAGGCTGTGTTTTTCCAAAATTGCCCGTATGTTCACTGCTAAATTTCCTAAATGTTTCAGCATAGAAAGAAGCATGCCACAAACCACTCTGCATTCTCTTATAAAACTGCACCAACTGCCCAGCTTCTGAAAGGTAGTTCCCTCTGTAAGAGATTGAAGGAATCTCCATCACTATGAGCATTGAGATATGAACCATTTCTATAGCAATTTAAACATTAAGCCCTTTTTTATGCTACTGTTATATATTGAACACATCATTCCTATTCACCAAATTATAGCTTTACGGCTGTAGAAAATGGAGGGATTACCCGTTGTTCTGCTTGGATCTCTATTCAGCTGCTGTTCTGAATTTAAAAAAAAAATGAATTCCAATTGAAATGACCAAAGTCACTCATTTAAGCATTGTCCATGCTAATTTTCCAAAGTATTGTATTTCCAGTGTCCCTGAAAAGTTCTGTTTCAGACAGATGGATAGAGTCTTGCATATTGCTCTTGTTCCTCCCTCATGCTGCCTTTGCCTGCCTTTTTACCTGTTTTGCCGGACAACTACTTGGGGTGGATTGCTGATGCTTAATAAATAAACATGAAACTATATTTTTACTAACTGAACCGAGTACATTCGTGATTGCATTAACCTGGCTGTAGGGATTAACTGGGATTTTGTAGGATGTAAATTAAGCTGGATATTACCAGCAGAATTTGTCCAAATACCCAGGAAGCATGCCTCCTCTGTGATGCACCTGCATTCTGAAATAGCAACACCTCTACCAAATCCAGATGGATCTGCTAGCATTTAGAAAGATCCTGAAGACGTGGCACTTCAATTTGACCCTGGATCAGGATGTTGTGTGAGCAATCAATACATGCCAATTCATGTGCACAATACAACATTGTACCCAATATTGTGTTACATATATCTCAGCTTAGTTAAATTTTGGTTCATTGCACATTCAATCAGATGTTCAGACTTGATTTGGCATTTTGTCCACCTATCAAGTCCTTTCCAAGGACCTGGGATAGGCAGATGTGGAAGTTTGATAGTGACACAGATATCATTGTAGGATGCAAACTGTTTATTATTTTAGGGAAACATCTGTTGGAACTGCCTAAAAATTGACCGGATCTGCAAACAAAATCCATAGTTCACTGAAAAGGTATTAGCTGACAGTGAAGTACATATCCACAATAAAGTATAGCTTATAGAACAGTGGCCTGCATGTCTAAAAGAAACTTTTTCTTCAAACTCATATGAAAGTCATTATCTAAAGTATGCAAAGAAAACCTTGATAAGCTTGAAACTTTTGCAACAAAGAGCTAGGGACAAATGGATCTAAAACTGAACTGTTCAGCCACAATAACACAATATACATTTAGAGGGAAAAAAGGTGAAACATTTGAAAAAAATGAACACCTTGCAATTCATTAAACGTGTTGCATAGCAAAGTATTATGCAAGTGGAAATGGATTCAGTTAAGTACAGTATTAACATACCCTAGAACCTAATCTCGCATAGTTAGTGAAGAAACTTAGGCTAAAAAAAGATTGAACATTTTAGCAAGGTACTGTAACTAAGCTCACCTCCAAATAAACTGTAAAATATTTATCAAAAAGAAAGAAAGGCTTTGGACAGTCTTCACAGTTCTAAAACTTGAATATTATTGAAAATCTGTATGGGAAATCACATACCTATAGTCAATAGGATGAAACCTGAGAATCTTTCTAAACTAGAAGAAACAGTTGCAAAATAATATAGAAGATTCATAAATGGCCACAGAAAACCGATGGAACCCTTTATTTCTGACAAAGCAGACTTTTGTAAAGTTTTGACTGAAGGGATACACAGACTTTTGCACCTGCCATATTTACTCAATCTCTTGTCCTCTGTAGAACTAGAACTATTCTCTGACATCCTTACTGTTACTTTTTAAAATAAAAATAATTCCTTGTTTGTTGCACAGTCAGCCAGATGTTTAGACTGGACTTGACATTTTTATCCACCTATTGAGTCCTTTAGGACCTGAGATAGGCAGATGTTGATGTTTTATGTTGTTAGAGATATTATTTATTCATATTACACTATTGTTGGATTTATAATCCAGAATAACAGAGCTGGAAGATACCTTGGAGGTCCTCTAGTCCAACCCCCTGCATGAATTGGAAACTCTATATCATTCCAGACAATCTCTACTACGTCCTCCAAAACTGCTTGACCACCATAAAAGAAGGAAAAATGGGGCCATTATTGAAAGACTCTTTCTTGGGAAAGGATGAAGTTCTGCTTTGCTCCATCCAGATTCCAGTTAACAGAGTAGGAATTGTTTCACATAGGGAAAAATAGCCACAAACCAATATCCCAGATTTTACATGGACAATTGTGAGAATTAGAGCTAGAATTAAAAATTTCTGTTTGGTGGCATAGAATTTTTCCGCCAGGGACTTCAATAGAAAGAAAATAAGAGAGCCATCACATGAATATTCTGCCAATTTCACCACAACAAATGGTAGGAAATTGGAGGAAATGGAGGAAAAGATATGTGAGTTTGCAGTCTGCTCGTCTCATATAACTATGGCCCAGGATGGGGCAAAAGCACTATTTGATCTTTTTTTTCCCTTTTCTTTTCTTTCCCTTTCCTTTAAACCTACTGTCTATCAAAATTCTGGGACTGGGTACCTCTAATGTCAGCTTTGATGTTGTCCAGCCACTGTGTTCTTTGAAGGTCTGTTTTCCTTTTACTGTTAACTCTTCTCCTTTCTCCAGTGAATTCCCCTATATGACACTGCCAAAGTGAGAGTTTCATGGTTTTACCTTCTAGTGACATGTCTGGTGTTATATGCTCCAATACTAACTCTGCAATGGCACCATTATAAAGCAGTGTTTCTCAACCTTGGCAACTTTAAGATGTATGGGCTTTCAATTCCCAGAATTCTCCAACCATGCTCTTACATACAAAAATATATAGTATATACGTAATAGTAAAAACTGTTACAATATAAAAACGCTGCTTTCATTTCTTTTTACTTCCATCAGGCATCAGAGGCTCTTTTCATTCAAACAGAGCTTCCATTAATGGTTCCACTTCGGTATAGGGTGAAATAAACGGATACCTTTTTGTGCTCAATAAATTGTGCCAAGTGAGGTCCAAGTGCGAGATTTTGGGAAGGCACTACTGTGCTTTAGAAATCTGACAAGAGGAAAAACAGGGTGATACTTCCCATTACGACTGAAAAGCACTTTCCATGATTATGTTTAAGGTTCTTTCGCGCAGGCGCAAAGAAGAGGCAGCGGGAAAGAAGAATGCGCATGCGGAGAAAGCCGGGCCTTGCCTGTCCTCGTCGGATGTGCTGGCTCCGCGGCCGGAGGGGCGGGTCAAGGGAGTGCGAGCGCGAGCGCGCGCGCGCGGGGGGGGGGGAAGGAGCTCATGAACCCGGCCCGGAGGGCGCGAGCGCGCGTGGCCGGAATATGAACGGTTGTCGAGTGTGAGGCCTCGGGCCGGGACCCGGTTCCCCTCCTCAGTGGGGAACCGGGGGCAAGCGATGGTGCGGGGCAGCTGGCGGGATGGAAGCTACGACGCTGCCGCTGAGTCGCGGCTCGTCCGCCGCCTCCGTTCCCTCCTGTTGCCGCTACTGTTGCTGATGCTGTTCCCTCCCGCGAGTTCCGAAAGCCAGAAGGGACCGCTTCAATCGCCCATTCCCGCCACGGGACCGGGCCTCAGTGTTTATATGAGTCAAGAAGAGGTGCTGCGCCTTATCGGTGAGTGAGAGGCGGATGTTCACTCACACTTGGTTTTTGTGCGCGCTCCCGTGTGTTTGTATGTGAGTGACTGAGAAGGATTCTGACGTGTAATCAGAGTCTTTTTTTTGGTGGGAATGGTTTTGCGAGGACAAGGGAGAGTGCCCGCCGTCAAAGGGATCAGATCGTGTGGGTGGCTAGTGGGTTAAATGGCGGGTGTTCCTCCTGGATAGAAGTCGGGATTATTCCTCTTCCTCCGGCCGGGCTATCTCTCCCTTGTTGGGCCTTGCTGCATTAGTGCAACTTAACCATCTTTGTGCCGTGAGCACACTGCCTGAGATAGGATTTCGGGGTGGAAACAAATGCAGCATGGACGTGACTTTGCAAGAGGAGAAAGAGTGCCCGTTGTAGGTTTAGCTTTGCATTTTGATGGTCACTTAAAGGTGCTTCTCTGAGGACTTTCCAAATTCTGTCATCAACAGCCGGCTGGGATTATTCTCCCCTGATTTTGCTATCCAGGCAAAAAATCACGGTGAAGTTGAGAGCATTCGTACTTTGCAAATTATGATTTCATTTTGCAGAAACTAATGCCTTTGACAAGAAATGATTTCTGTTTCCTATTGACAGGATGTTTTTACAGTTCCTTCAGAAGAAATAATTTAGAGCAGAAGTTAAATTCCCATCTTGAATAGTTTGATGGCTTCAGAAACAAAACTCTTATCTTTACAACACACATACCTAATTGTTTCCTTAGTGGCCTCCTCCACCGGCTGGATTTGTTTATTCCATGTGGAGAATAAGTGAAAGATAAATGCCTCGATATTTAAAGCACTTAGTTTGTATAATTTTAATTAATTTGCCATTTAAGTTGGCAGCATTTTTTGTAAACAGGACAGTCTTCATTTTGAATAAAACACTATAAGTTTTGGTTTATTTGTTTATTGTTTGTTTATTTGGTTTGTTTATTGGTGACAAAAGGTAGCTAAGCTCCCTCAGAACCTGCATAAAACATGAAAAGAATACTAAAACTATTGGCATGTAGTGGGAGGGAATTGAGTTTGTGTTAATGTTGGGGACTGAAACTTGTTACTTGGCAAAGCTTAAGCGCAGTTAAAATAGATATTGGATAAACAAGAATAGATCCCCATTTGACATCCATTATGATGGAGATAGAGTCAGTGAGGAAACCGTAAGTATCATGCTTTATTCTTTATAAGTATTCTCACAAAATAGTATCACAGCAAGGAGCAATCAATAGAGGTTGCTGCTACGTAGTTATTCCCACACTCTTTTTCTCAGGATTTATCAAATTCTGTATGATAAATTATGAAAGCAGCATAAAGAGATTTTCGTGGCAAATGTGATATCTTAGTGAGATAGCAGAGAATGATGCAGTAATCAAAAGTTGGATAGCCAGGTTTAAAATCAGTTTATTGTCCTTAAGCAAGGGATTTGTTATATAGGTGACGTGTGTGAAGCCGAAAGCACCAGCCTGAAGATGACGAATGGCAAGACACCTCAGATTCTACGCGTGAGAAAACCCGAACAACCAAAGACCTACATATATATTTTCTGAGGTTTTCACGGGTGTTTGTATGTAGGTCTTTGGTTCTTCGGGTTTTCTCCCACGTAGAATTTGAAGTGTCTTGGCGACGTTTCGACGAAGTCCCATTTGTCATCTTCAGGCTGGTGCTTTCGGCTTCATGCTTCTAGGAGCAATGTGTGATTGTAGCTGTTTCTTCCTTTTAACTGCCAGTGGGGCTTTGAACTGATTGGCTGGGAGCTCGGCTGTGTTCTGATTGGGTGGAGGTGTGTTCTGATTGGTTAGGGGCTTGGCTGTGCTCTGATTCACTCCCTGACTCTGCCTAGCATGCAGACTGCCCAGGTTCGAATCCCGGAAAGGGTGAGTTCTGACTGAAGAGAGTTAAATAACTCAAAATAGCTATCTCAGAAATCCCTTATTTCTTTGTTAACAATTTTAAAAACATATATATATTTGTGCTTGCAGATGGCTCTGGGTTGAGCTGAAACAAGCAAAGGAAAGAATGATTTCTTCCTCCCATATTTGGGTTTACAGGGTGCAATCTAAAAAAAAAAATAACCACTTGACACACACACACACACACACACACACACACACACACACACACACACACACACACACACACACACACACACATATATATATGTCAAGTGTTTATTTTTTTTTTTTTTAGATTGCACCCTGCGGAGAAATAAGGGATTTCTGATATAGCCATTTCGAGTTTCTTAACTCTCTTCAGTCAGAACTCACCCTTCCGGGATTCGAACCTGGGCAGTCTGCATGCTAAGCAGATGCTTTAACCTATTGAGCCACAAGTTCTCTCCCGCTTTGTCAGTAGTCAGGGAGTAAGGATATGTGTCAAGTGTTTATTTTTTTTTAGATTGCACCCTGTAAACCCAAATATGGGAGGAAGGAATCATTCTTTCCTTTTGCTTGTTTCAGCTCAACCCAGAGCCATCTTGCAAGCACAAATATATATATATGTTGTTTAAAATTGTTGACAAAGAAATAAGGGCGTGTGGCTCAATAGGTTAAAGCATCTGCTTAGCATGCAGACTGCCCAGGTTCGAATGACTGCTTTAATGAAGATTTTGTTCCTAATTGTGATTGGAAGTCGAGTAATATCTGCATCGTTGCTTACCATGGTAACATGCTATGTCCATTTTATGAAGAAGGTTATTTATTTTTTTATAAAGTTTGGCAAAAAAATATGCAATAGCTGCTATTATAGAATTCTGCTCTATTTTTTTTTCTTTATTCTCTAACTCCCTTTATTGCTTCAGCATTCAAGCTCCCCTTATCATAAAATACCCAAAACTGCTTAAAAGTCCAAGTTTTGTTTTTTCATAGGAAAAACTACTGCCTACATAATTTTCATCTTTGTAGTATAAACATGGTGTGATACTCTTTAATTTTTCAAGGTCTGAATTTCTACTCAAACAAGTACTACCAGTGAAATATTTCTTGATTGCTGGTTCTTTAACGTTAATAATTAATTCTAAAACTGTCTACTACTGACAGAATTGTCAGTTCTGTCACTAGGTGCTGTAACTGTCATTAGTTTGGGCTTTATATTTACTCTTGGTCCCATTTTTTTCACTATGCTTATTGACTTAAATAATATGAGCTTCCAGATCATTTGAATTTTCAGCTCCCAGAGTAGTGTCATCAGCAAGGTGCAGGTTATTCATTCCCCCCCCCTCCAGTTTTAAATCTATGCTCATCTTCTTCCAATCCAAGTTTCCTCCCAATATTTACAGTGTTGTACGTTGAATAAATAAATAATATTTGTGCACCCCTTTTCTGACCTGGAGCAAGCCTGTTTTGCCATGTGCCATATGACTTTTTATAGGCAGGTCATAAGGACAGTGAATTGTTAAAAATTCTCATTTTCCAAAGAACATGGTCAACACAACTGAAGCCTACCTGTGATCAATAAAAAATAAATTGATATACATCAATACATCAGAAATATTTCTTATGTTTTTAATTTTTTTCTAAAGCCAGCTTGAATTTTTAGAATCTCACATAGGACTTTTAAACTCCTATACATTATTTTGATAGCATATGAAGTTAAATATATTTTAAAATAGTTTTTACACATTAAGTCTCCCTATTTGATATTCTTCGATCATTGTGCTTTTTCAGTTATATGTCTCATTTCTACAGATAACCATCAAGTCCTGTTACTTTCTAATGTGATAATGACAATAGCGCAGATTTAACTTTTAGTAGCTTTTGTAAATAGGAAATATCTTCTAAGGTAGCTTGGATTTTGACACTTCTACAGATAGTGCTCAATTTATGACTGGTCTCTCAGGGACCATGAAAATTAAGAAGGATCTCCCCAGGGCCATTTACAACAGATTCAAAGTTCCAATAGCCACTACCATTCCCACAGTCACATGATCACATTTTGAGCTTTCAGTTTACTTCCGTTTTCTGGCAAAAAAATGTAGTCACCCTCACCATCTTGTATTCTGATATCATGTCTGCCCTATGCACTTGACCTTCACCATTTTCTTGTTCCCATTGCTGATGAGGTATGCCCAGCCTGGGTGCTACAGGGGGAAGAAAGCAAAATGCAGTCCTAGGATTTCAGTATGCCAAAAAACATCTTTGTACAGCACCACTGGGCTGGACTGGGGAGTGGTCATTGTGCTGCAAAATAATTAAAATGTAGTCCTGTTGTGCATTGTGAAAACAACTATTGTAGATTTTGGAATCTGGTCTCCCAATTCCCATAGATACAAGGTCTCATTATTTGCTGTTACATTATCTGTGGCATTACATTGTAACAAGCTAGTTTTTTCTTGAAATGATTTTGCCACTTATTATAACTTTGCTTTCGGTCTTCTTTTATCATTTAAAAAAATATTTAGGGATCGATGCAGAACTTTATTATGTGAGAAATGACCTTATCAATCACTTTGCTTTGTCATTTAATCTACAAGTACCAGTAGAGACAAACAGCCTTCATTTCACTTGGCATGCGAGGTCTAAGGTAAGTAATAGCTATTTTAAGTTTGCAAAATAATTGATTGTGTAGCTACCATGTTTTCCGAAAATAAGACCAAGACTTTTTTTTGCCTCCAAAAGAGGCACCAGGTCTTATTTTCAGAGAGTGTCTTTTGTACTCACTTTGCAGCAGTAGTACTGACAGCCCCGCCCAGCTGGCCCACCTCTTCTGAGGCTGAAGGAGCCTTCAGATATGATGTTGCCACCTAGCAAACAGGTTTTTTGTTAACAGTGTAACTTGAAACAGATAATCTTTGTTGAACATATTTTTAGTTTGATATTTTTCTGCATATTATTACAGATTGAATATAAACTGGGATTTCAAGTAGATAATCTGTTGGCTATGGATATGCCACAGGTAAATATTTCTGAACAAGGAGAAGTTCCTCGAACTTTGTCAGGTGAGTGCATTTCCATTAGAGCTGGCACACAACAGAATACAGGTAATCCCCCAGATACAAGCGTTTATTTAGTGAGATTTCACAAAATTGAGGTTATTCAGAAAATGTACTTACATTAGAAATTCAAAATTATGATCAAAAACAGGCCTCTGTAGCCATGTCACTTGGATTCAGTCTCAGTTGCTGCAGTGACCATTTTAACTCTGTAACTTGCTTGGGCCTGTTCGGCCTACGAGAAACCGGAAGTGAGGGTTTGGGGGGGGTTGTGCCTGGTCACGTGGCCAAACAAGATCCGGTGATTTTTGCAGCCAGCACCGACCATTTGTTTTTGATTTCCTGGAGCTGCATGGAAGATATGCTGCTTGTTAGGCTTGAGGACTACAGTACTGTACTGTAGAGAGCTAGAATTACTTCTGTAAGTATTTTAAAATATTCTTTTTTGTTACTCTATAGCAGGCATGGTAAACTCACAATGTCACATGACATCGCGTGACGTATTGTGACTTTTTCCCCATTGCTGGCAATGGAGTGGGTGTGGTTTCGGCATGACGCATCCGGCCCGTAGGCCAGCAGTTTGACATGCCTGCTCTATAGTGCTGTACTGTATTGTTTTTAATCACTTTGGGAGCTGCTCTGCTTTTTATTGTGTTTGTAAGTACATTACTTTGCAAGATTGTTTGTTTGCATTTACAAACAAACTTACAGCATGTGGCTGCTGCTGCCTCCTCTCCCTAGCACAAACCCACCAGAGATTCTGCTGACCCCTTACTGAAGGAAATTCCCCCCGTACCGCATTTTGGATTTTGCCTAGAGAGGCTTGTGCTGATTAGGTGCAATTTTATTTTTTTTTAAAGGTTTTAAAATTAAATTGCCTCCAGAAGTTGTGGGTGTTCCTTCACTGGAGGCTTTTAAGAATATGGTGGAGAATAGATAATTGCTAGAAATAGAAGTATTATTATAACTAGAAAGATAAGATTTGTAATTAGAATATTAGATTTTGGTATGAGAAGGGAAACAGGAAAATACTAAGAAATTTGAATAAGGGAAGCTTTTGGTTACCCAAATATAACTTACTTTGAAATTATAAACAATAGAGACATTTTGAACACAGGAGAAATTAAAATAAAAAAAAGTGAAAATAGGATACGGATTGAACATATAGATATTAAGTGCAAATGTAATTAAGATATGTTTTGATTAGAAAAGTTACCTAAAACATTATTGATATTATGAGAAAAATGTAACTGTATCAGAAATACAGTACAGTACTATAGTCTCTTGTGAGAGCAGTGGGTTAGACTAGATGGCCTCAAGGTCCCCTTCCATCTCAGTTACTGTTGCAAGCTGACAGTTCTGTAAAACTCCATTCCCATCTCCCTCTGCATGCCTGCCTGGAGACGCTTAAAGCTAAAGCTACTTTAGTGGCAACTACAATTTGGGGAGTTTTCCACCCCCACTCTGAAGAAGCTTGAGCTGCCTAGCAACAAATGGTTTTTTTTGGTTTTTTTTTAAAAGAAGCCTGCTGCCTGCTTGGGAGGCAATTTATAATACTGTAGTTCCTGAAACCTGAAACAGCTGATTTGCAGCCGGAAACAGTCTGCAGCAGCAGCAAGAAAAGTCAGTTTAGGCAGCCATCGGAAGAAATAATAGGTCAAATCTTTGTTCATTTAATGACCCATTTGATTCAATTAATGAGTTTGATTTTAAATTGTTGTAATATTGAGTCTGATTCATTTGACGATTATGAGCTTAATGGGCAGGCTCTATTAGGCTCGTACCTTGGGGACTACCTGTATTCAAATACTGTTTACTTTGATGGGTGGACTACTAACTCCTTGGAAAGCAGAAACAAGAGCATGACCTACTCTGGTTGATCAGAATGTTTATAAACATAATAGCAAAGGAAAGAGATAGACTTTGTGACTTACATAACAAATTGTAATTAAACTTTATACAGGTAGTCCTCAACTTACAACAGTTCATTTAGTGACCATTCAAAGTTACAACAGCAGTGAAAAAAGTGACTTATGACCTTTTTACACAGTTACGATCTTTGCATCATCCCCATGGTCATGTGATCAAAATTCAGATGCTTGGCAACTGCTTCATATTTATGACAGTTGCTGTGTCCTGGGGTCATGTAGTCCCCTTTTGCGACCTTCTGACAAGTAAAGTCAATGGGGAAGCCAGATTCACTTAAAAACCGGGTTACTAACTTATCAACTTTAGTGATTCACAACAACTGAGGCAAGAAAGGTCGTAAAATGGGGCAAAATTCATTTAACAAATATTTCACTTAACCATAGAAATTTTGGGCTCAATTGTGGGTTATAAGTTAAGGACTACCTGTATATTCTGGCCATTATACAATTTGCCATCAGGTGAATTCTATAGAACTTTGCATAGAGTTGAAAATTAATGAAACTTAGCCCAGACACTGTGATCGTATTAGAACATCTGTTGCCTCTTATCTTGTTTTAGGAAATTGATTTTGCTTCCAGTTTTGAATCCATTATCCATCTTCATTTGCAAAACATAATTTAAAACATGTTCTGTTTATAAATGAACTGATATTTCATGCCAATTTATCCACATTTTGTTCTTCAGTTATTATTTCTAATTTTTTAAATTACATCTTGCATTTAATTTGTTGTATCCTCAACTATTTGATTTTTATTCTTTCTAAATAATAATTAAAATGTTGCAACTTGATTTATCCTAATTTATAATGAATGGAATCTAATCAATTTTTGTCTTCCTTGAAAGAAATGTGAAGTATTTGTGGGGAAGGCATTTTTTTTCCAGTGGTAGCTTCTTACATTAATTCATTTTTATTGCATTCTAAATGGTAGGAAACTAGTATTTACTTCCTTGAACTGCAAGAGGCAAATAAATGTAATAATAATAAATAAAAATTGGTCATTATTTTAGGACTCTTATTCAAAGTTTATTTTTAGTTACAAAACCAAACATTATTATCCCTGCATCTTGGATGAATAATAATCAAGGAAATCTGTTACCTCCTTTTTCCATTGTACTTTTATTTTATTGATTGATTGATGAAAAAAATTATATTGCCGTCCAGCTTACACAGGGTGACTCTGAATGGCTTAAAAATTAAACATCTATTATAAAGCTCCTAAACACACACCCATCCACCACCCCTGCAGTGGCAAAAAAGACAATCAAACTAGCCATTTGATCAGCTCCATATCAACCTGAGTGCCCAGGCCTACTGACAGAGTCATATTTTCATGATGTTCCAGAAAAAGTATCAAAATGGGGACAGATCCTATCTCCACAGTAATTATATTCCCTAGGGCAGTGATGGCGAACCTTTTAGAGACCGAGTGTCCAAACTGCAACCCAAAACCCACTTATGCATCATCAGGTGCCGGGTGGGTATGGTCCATTGGGTGGGCGTGGCTGCGGTGATAACAGCAGACTGTGTGAGACTAAAAAGTTCAGTCAATCAATTCTATGTTTGCAAGATCTTTTTTTATTCCTGCAAGAAGTTGAAATTGACTGATTGATTGGACCTTTTTTTTTTTTTTTTTGCACACGGCAGCGGAGGACTAAAGTGAAAAGGTTTCATAAAACCCAGGTAAAGGTCTAGGACTGGGGCGACGGTGCACATGCCCAGAGAGAGGGCTCTGAGTGCCGCCTCAGGCACCCATGCCATAGGTTCGCCACCACTACTCTAGGGAAAGAGCCACCACAAATAAAACCATTTTTATGATCCCAGTAGATATTCTTCCATAGAAGGTAAATGTACTTCCTATTAGTATCATAATAGGATGCAACCAGGAATTCCTCAGTTTGTTTCTCCAGTAGCAAAGGGGATCAAATAGATTATCTGTCTGAGTAAAACCAAAATCTCTGAGTGCTTCTGATTGACATTGACCAAGAAAGTGCCATCTTTTTTGTAGCTCTAGACATGATAGGTTAGAGAAAATGTCTAAATTATAGTTATATTAAATTTTTAAATAATAGTAAAGTATTGAAAGTATATAAAACAATAAGATAAACCATTTTGTTTTATCTTTCTATTTACAGTATTTCGGATGGAACTCTCTTGTACTGGCAAGTTAGACTTTGATGTTACAGTACTAATGCAACTCAACATGACAGTTAATACTTCTAAAAATATCACAGTATTAAATTTCAAACGGAGGAAAATGTGTCATAAAAGTAAGTAATGGCTTTTTTGTTTTTTATTTTAAAGAAGTCAATTGCAAACTTCATAGAATATTTTCTGCTGGACAGCTCTTTATCACTGCTCTTTTAAATTCATCACTTTAAAGTGGAGAAAAAGTTAGTTTGTTGATTTTATCACTAAAGTAGATAGCTACTATGGTAGAAATAAAGTATTGAGGACAATAGAATTATGTGCATGTGAGAAAGAAATACTTTAGATTTTCAATAACAATATTTATGTCAACATTTATAAACTAAAGGAAATAAAGGTGAAATACCATAGTAACTGATAATTACAGTGGAATTGTAAATTGTCTTTTTATCATTGTTTGCAATTTCCTGCTAGATAATGTCTACTAATCTATTTTAACATAGTGTTTCAATATTATGTGAAGAATATGTTTTATTTTTATAGAATTAGGAATAAGGTGGGGTTGGGATTTGGGTTAGGGTTAGGGTTGGGATTTGGGTTAGGGTTAGGGTTTTTTCAAATGACATTCTCAATATTTAGCAAACAGCATAATGTCTGGGTTCATGTGTTTAAAAAAAACAATGAGTAATATCATAAAATAATATGTTAATTGCTCGATGGTCTTCTTGCTAATATATATTCAAAATTACCTATCACATTCCTTTCTCTTTAACTCGTTTTTCTATCCATTGATAAAAATTATCCCATATAATAAAATACATTGAGTCTTCTTTCTCTTTTATATTTAAAGTCAATCTATCCATTTCTGCACACTCTAAAATTTTCTTAATTAATTCTTCAGTTGGTAAATTTTCATTCTTCCAATGTTGGGCAAATACAATTCTTCCTGCAGTTAGTACGTGTAGAATTAAATATATACAGTCTTTTTCATAATTTGCTCCTATTATTCCTAACAAAAATAATTCTGGCTTAATCTCTTTTTTTTCTAGGATCATAATACATTCTCAGTTTAATTTTAGTTTATGTTTCTCCCTATTTCCTGTGAAATAGTTATGTTTATCTGAGGCTATTTTGTTTTTAATATATGTCAAATCAACTGCATAAGTTGTAATCACCTTGTTACTGGAGACTTGGAAGTAATGGTACTGCATGCTATGGTATTTTCTCTGTAGATCTTTGATTGTGTAGAATTTTTTAAATAACCGAACCTTCAAAGCTTTGTGTTTCTGTTGGTGCTTGGATAAATTCTTTTTTTATTCTCTTCTAATAAAAATCTAAATCTAAAATGCCTCTTTTCTCCTCTTATCTTTAGAACTTGATTTAGAAGCAAAGCTGCCAATATCAGACAAAAATAACACTAAAGCCATTTGTAAGTAAATGTTTATATACAATGGTAGGGGTTTTCCCCCCTTATTTTAATTCATGTTATGATTTGCATGAAGAAGATCATATACATTCTTTTTGAATTGCCTGCTCATATAGGAATCAGAAACTAAATTTTTCCTACATTGCTGTTGAATTAAGAAAATTTAGTCAGACCTTCAAATCTTTTTTTCATTCCTCTTACTCATTTAAAGATCCTAAGTTACTTTGTATTTGGACACTGTATTGGGCACTAACTGTCAGGTGCAAGAAATCAGGTACCAGAATAGAATTCAAAAAATACGACGTGTTTATTTCATCATATTTATACAGAAGACTCTGAACTACTAACTGTCAAGGCAAATTGGTAGCAGATAAGAGTCAACAGATTTTAAGTGGAGGATGGACTTACATCTCTTATAGGGGCCTAGGGACTCCAAATATATTATGTTGTTATTATTATTATTATTATTATTATTATTATTATTATTATTATTATTATTATTATTATTATTATTATTTATTAAATTTCTATACCGCCCCTCTCCCGAAGGACTCGGGGCGGTTTACAGCCTTAAAATTTAAAAAACATATAAATGTACAAAATTAAAATATTTAAAAATAAATTAAACAAATTAGGCCACAAAATCTATAAAACCCAATATATACAAATCCTAAAATCCTAAAAATTACAAAAATCCTAAAAATTACACAATCCCCCTAAAACATTTTCACCCGGTTGGAGCCGGAGCTTCTATGCCAGGCCGGCCTGTTGAAAAAGGAAAGTTTTCAGTTCCTGACGGAAGGTGCGTAAGTCCGTCATCGTACGGAGTTCGGGGGGGAGCTCGTTCCAAAACGTTGGAGCTCCCACAGAGAAGGCTTTCCCCCTGGGGGTCGCCAGTCGACATTGTCTGGCCGACGGCACCCTGAGGAGGCCCTCTCTGTGGGAGCGTACCGGACGGCGGGAGGTATTTGCTAGCAGTAAGCGGTCCTGTAAGTATCCGGGTCCGATGCCATGGAGCGCTTTAAAGGTGGTCACTAACACCTTGAACCGCACCCGGAAGACCACCGGCAACCAGTGCAGCTCGCGCAGGAGCGGTGTTACATGGGAGCGCCACGACGCTCCTGTCACTACCCGCGTGGCTGCATTCTGGGCCAGTTGAAGCCTCCGGGTGCACCTCAAGGGGAGCCCCATGTAGAGAGCATTACAATAGTCCATCCAGCCTGGAAGTGACGAAGGCATGAGTAACTGTATAGCGAGTCCCGGTCTAGGAAGGGACGCAACTGGTGTACCAGGCGAACCTGATAGAACATCCTCCCGGCCACGGCCGCCAGATGGTCCTCTAAAGATAGCCGTGAATCCAGGAGGACTCCCAAATTGCGAACCCTTTCCGCGGGGGCCACTGTTTCGCCCCCAACAGACAACAAAGGAGTCAATTGACTAAACCGGGACGACGGTAGCCACAGCCACTCGGTCTTGGAAGGGTTGAGCTTGAGTCCGTTCTTCCCCATCCAGACCCGCACGGCCTCCAGGCATTGGGTCAGCACGGCAAGAGCATCGTTGGGGTGGTTCGGCGTGGAAATGTACAGCTGAGTATCATCAGCGTACAGATGGTACTCCACACCAAAACCACGGATGATCTCACCCAGCGGTTTTACATAAATGTTGAACAGTAGGGGCGAGAGGACCGACCCCTGAGGTACCCCACATACAAGGGGTCTTGGGGTCGACCTCTGACCCCCTGTCAACACAGACTGCATCCGGCCGGAGAGGAAGGAGGTGAACCACTGCAAAACAGTGCCCCCTATACCTAACCCCTCCAACCGTTGCAGCATGATACCATGATCGATGGTATCAAAAGCCGCCGAGAGGTCCAATAGCACCAGAGCAGAGGAACAACCTCTGTCCCGGGCCCGCCAGAGGTCATCCACCAACGCGACCAATGCTGTTTCCATGCTGTAGCCAGGCCTGAAGCCCGACTGGTGTGGATCCAAGTATAACGATTCCTCCAGGTGTTGTGGGAACTGTCTGGCAACCACGCTCTTGACAACCTTCGCAAGAAAGCGAAGGTTGGAGACAGGACGATAATTTGATAAAACAGCTGGATCCGGGGTAGGCTTCTTAAGGAGGGGCCTCACTACCGCCTCTTTCAAGGCGGCAGGGAAGACACCCTCACTTAAAGAAGCATTAATAATTACCTGGAACCAGCCTCGTACCAGCCAGCACCAGCCAGCACCAGCCAGGAGGGGCACGGGTCCAATGAACAAGTGGTCGCCCTAAGTCCCCCAAACAACCTGTCCACGTCCTCGGAAGTCACGGGGTCAAACTCAGCCCAGATAACAGTCTCAAGACCGGACTCCGTCTCTCCCACCGGACACACCCAGTTGAAATCAAAGCCTTCCCGTATCTGAGCGATTTTATCATGCAGATATTTTCCAAAATCCTCAGCTCTACCCTCTAAGGGGTCTCCTCTCACCTCCTGATGAAGGAGGGAGCGGGTCACCCTAAACAAGGAGGCTGGGCGGTTATCTGATGACGTGTTTATATATATATATGTTGTAAGCCGCTCCGAGTCTTCGGAGAGGAGCGGCATACAAATCCGAATAAAATAAAAAAAATAAATAAGAGCAGTGAAGTAAGAACACTTCTCTGCTTTTATTGCCGCTAGGTAGGACCTAATATGGTCTCTTACCAGTGTTCGGTCAGATTCGGCAAGGCTCGATCTCCAACTGCTCTCTAGGCGTCTTTTCCGGCGTTTCATCTCTCTCAGCCCCTCATTATACCAAGGGGCCGATCGAGACGCACGCCGAATCAGAGGCCGCAAAGGCACGACCCGGTCCAGAGCACCGGCCGCAGCCCTATCCCAGGCTGCCGTCAGCTCCTCGACCGAGTCGTGTATCCGAACCTCAGGAATTGGCCCAAGCTCTGCCTGGAATCGCTCGGGCTCCATCAGCCGCCTGGGGCGGTACCATCTCACCGGTTCCGCCTCCCTGCGGTGGGGTGCAACGGTCAGAAAGTCCAGGCGTAGGAGAGAGTGATCAGACCATGACAGGGGTTCATGACTATATCCCCTATATTCTGACCACTCAGCCACTGTCCAGAGACAAAAACCAGGTCAAGCGTGTTCCCCCCTGTGTGTGTGGGGCCTTGAATTACCTGGGCCAGGTCCATGGCTGTCATGGAAACCATGAACTCCCGAGCCTCACCGGACACCCCGCCCACGTACGGCAGGTTGAAGTCACCCATAACTATCAGCCTAGGGACCTCAACCACCACCGCGGCGATAACGTCCAGGAGCTTGGGCAGGGACGTTGATACGTGGCAGGGAGCCAAGTACGTAATCAACACCGCCCTCGGGCCCCCAAGGTCCCACTTCACCAGGAGGGATTCACAGCCCGCCGTCTGAGGAACAGTGACCTCCCTCGGCCTAAAATCTTCCCTAATCACGACCGCCACTCCTCCACCCCTGCCCTGGGCTCTCGGCTGGTGGAATGCAAGGAAACCCGGTGGGCACATTTCCACCAGAGGGACACCGCCCTCTGGTCCCAACCAGGTCTCTGTTATACCCGCCAGATCTGCTCCCCCCTCCAAAATTAAATCTTGAATGAGTGGGGCCTTATTTACCACAGACCTGGCGTTGCACAGCACCAGCCTACAGCCAGGGCCCTGTGGTTCTGGATAACCCCGAGAACCGGTTGAGCCTTGGGGGTCGGAGCACACAACCACTCATAAACAGTGGGTGCGCACTCCCTTATTATGATACGGCCCCCTGCTCCTGCTATACCTGCCCCTCCCGCTTACGGTACTAATAGGAACTAAATTAGCCTTAATCAACCCCCCATCCGCACCCTCAGGACTCCGTCCCCTTGCGTTGCCTGGCCTGTCTTCTTGCTCACCTCCAACAATTGCTTCTCCCACCCTAGACACCCCTTCCCCACCCCTTCCCTCCCTTAAAACTTTCATTTAAAACTTGTTTAAAAAACCCCAAAGCCCCTTATTTAATGCCATTTAATGCTCAGGACTCCAAAGTCCGTCCTCGAGATAGGCCCTTGGTAAAACAGAGGGCCATGATTGCGAGAGAGGGGAATCACGCAATGCAAGAAGGGTCCTTCTCGAGTACGCAGCCAGTCAGATAAAGTGCATCGATGGGGTCTGGCTAGAGAGCCAGGCAGTCCAATCTCAACGACGTTGCTTCCCTCACCTCCAGGTCCATGCTGCTCCCTCAACACCTGCGGTTCTCTGCAGTCCTCCCAAACTACCAACTCGCATGATGGTGGGGGGGGGAGCACCAAACTCTTCCTTTTGCGGCGATCTCCCAACACCGACGCCAACCCCTCTCAGCTACCTTCCCAGCCATTCACTCATGTGGTAGTAGGGAGGGAGGAAGGGGCCAAGCTGTTCCCTTTCACGGTGGCCTCCCAAAGCCAGAAGCCTCTCAGCAGTCCCTTCGCATTCGTCCGCTCGCATAATGGGAGGGAGGGGGAGGGGAGGGGGCCGCCGCTAAACTCCTCTCTTTCCAGGCTCCTCGCATGATGGTGGGGGGGCGCCAAACTCTTCCTTTTGCGGTGGTCTCCCAGCGCCAACGCCTCTCAGCTACCTTCCCAGCCATTCACTCATGTGGTAGTAGGGAGGGAGGAAGGGGCCAAGCTGTTCCCTTTCACAGTGGCCTCCCAAAGCCAGAAGCCTCTCAGCAGTCCCTTCGCAGATCGTCCGCTCGCATAATGGGAGGGAGGGGGAGGGGAGGGAGCCGCCGCTAAACTCCTCTCTTCCGCGGTGGCCTCCCACCCAGACTCCCTGCAGGCTCCTCACCTCATCGCAGGCCGCGGGCTGAAGGGGGGGGTACGCTGTTAACATCACCCAACATATGCTGTTATCATCCAGATTCGTCCATTCTCAGCAGGGAAGGAGTCAGCAGACATGTCTCTGAAAGGCTAAGATATTCCGCTGCCAAAATCCCCGGGGTCCCAGATGTTTCTCGACCCCTGGGGGGGGTCTCTAGCCATTTCCCATCAGAAGCCCGGCTGCTCCTACAGGAAAGCGTCCTCCATCTTGCGCATGCTTCAGAGATTATGTATTTGATCCCCTCAGCCTGGTCATCTCTTTCACTAAGAATATTAATCAAATTAGCAGTTTATTCTTGAGCATTATCAATATAATAGAAGTGTGACTATGGTGGTTCCACCTAATTCAGTAACAGAATGTTTTGAATGAAGATCAGAATCTGGCAGACATAGAGTTTTCTATGCCACTGCAATTGTATTTTCACAAGTGGGCAGCCATATAAATTAAATAAATAAATATATCTTCTCAATTATCTTTATGTTACGAATGCTTTATTATTTTATAGATATTTGGAAAGGGGGTCTTTTTATTTCATGCTGTTCTTGATTGTTAGCCACCGAGTCTTCATGAATGGGTGGTATAGATCCATACAGGAATAAACAAATAAGCTGTTCCAATGTCATATTATTAAGTTCCTGCCGTGTTGTTTTTATAGTAACCAATTCAATAGTTCATATATTAAATTTTGCTATCAGTTATTTTTATAATAAATAATTTTATATTTCTTATGTATTAGATATAAACCGAATTTGAATCTGGCATAAATGCAATTTTACAATTTAAAGTTCTGCAAATAAAATTTTAAGCTTTATATATGCATAACATAATTATTTTTTTCTTGAGCTATCAAATACTATGTTCATTTAATTTTCACTAATTTTTTGTTGAATTCTATGTTTTATTTCAGTTGATCCTGTAAATGCAGCTCCCACCACTTCTACGCGTGTGTTTTATATCAGTGTAGGAGTTTGCTGTGCAGTCATATTCCTGGTAGCAATAATACTAGCTGTTTTGCATCTTCACAGTATGAAAAGAATAGAATTAGAAGACAGGTAAAAAGGTCTTACATTTTCTTTCAGTTTTCATATGAGAAAATTATTGTAATGAAAAATAAATAATATGTTTGGATGGAGCTAACATGACAATATTAAATTGTTTAATTTTCCTAATTTTCTTACATGAAGCATGGAAACTTTAGTTATATTAAGTAATGATTGCACATTAAGAAAAACATTTTATGATTCAACCAAATAGACCTGAACCATGACTTAAAATATATTGTGCTTCTGAAACCATCGCTTTCATATATTTAACTGATAAGGCATGTTATATAATTAATTATTTTAATGTACTATTAATTTCATGCTAAAATATAAACTATGTATTAGTTATAACATGCCTTTTGCAGCTCATTTCCCCTTTTTTGTTGTATTTGGATCATTTATAAAATATATTTGGATATGATTTGGGGACATCTTCTGCAAACAAATGTATCATAGAGATAATACAAGATTATTTTTAGCAGTTATAACTGACTACTAAATTGGTTTTACTAAACTACATCATACATTCATTTCCATTTGAAATGCCTGACATTGAAATAGAGATTATTTTTCTTTCCCAATTTTAAAAGGTTGCAGATGCTGAATTTGAATAAAAAAACCAAGATTCTTAAAAACGATTTATCAATACATCAGACCTGATGTATGAATGTAACTAAAGATTAACTGGAAATGATGTTGGAAAAGAAAGAAATATATCACAAATGTTTTATAATTCAATAATATTTTATCACAGCGGGATTTTCAAATTAGACTTTGCACAAAGTAAGAAGAGAAGCCTAGAGCATGTTTTGTCTGTGCAAGGCTGATCTAATTTTAAAAAGCAAATATGATTCTTAAGTTACCTGTGGCAGCCATTCTCTAATTATCCAGCTTTGTGCCTCTGATTTTCCCTCAAAGGGATGAGAAATATGCTAAAGATGAGAGAGATGCTAAAGTTGTTGTTATTATAGTTTTAAATGTTTTTAATTGTATTTTAATGGGTGTGTTTGAGTTATGTTGACTGTTTAGCGTTGTATTTTAATTATGTGTGTTGCCAAGAGTCACATTCATGAGATAGATATAAAAATTAAATAAAACAATAGGGTAGGCTTAACTTATTTACTGCCGCAATCATATGCTTGCTGTTAGTTCACAAAGTGGATAAGGTATCTATAATAAATGTAAGACATGAAAACAGTAATAAAATATATACAGGTAAGTTTTCATATAGTGTTCATAATGGATATGTTCAGTGCTTTAAAAAAAAAAAAAGGTGGCGGAACTCACACTTGTCATACAACCCACCTTGCCTACCAAGGTTCCATCCAAAAAAGGTGCCGGAACTCCATTCTGGGCGTTTTTATGACAAAAAAAGCCCTGGATATGTTTCTTCTAATTATCCAGGCTCATACTCTATGATGATGTCCATTATTTTGCCCTTGCTGTAATTAGTGCATAACAGATGAACTTATTACCACAATAATAATTGAACAAAGTACTTTGGAAGGTACTCCAGCGGCAAACAAATATAATATGTCAATGACATCTGCAAGTTAGCAAATGGACCATGTATTTTGTTCCAACCAAGCAGTCTTAGAAGGTAGCTCCTCACAGAGCATATCTTAGTGGTCTCCTTTCAGCTTTTTTCATTTCAGTAGTGACTGCATAGAAGAAAGCAGACCAATATGGATATGTGCACAATAGTAAAATAGATACGAAATATGCTATTATCTTCACATTTCATAGCCTTTGTAGTTTTATAGAAAACTTAAAAAGTACTTCTCATGCTGAATATTTGAAAAACCTTATATGTTTCATAAGCATAGTCAAACTTTGTTTCTGTATTTGGGGCATTAGCAATTCCTTTGTAGTCTTTTGTTATGGACATCATAGGCAAAGCTCCTAAATTTTGTTTTTCTTTCTTTAGCTTTTCTAGTTTGAAAAGGAAAGCAAAGCTAATATTGAATATAAATATTCAAATATGAACACTATTATGGCCATTACTTTACAAATTGTATCTGTTCTTTTAGAGAAGGTTATTCAGGGCTTAAAGTTTTATTTGTTTTAAATTATTTCTCAGAAATGCTGTTTAATGGCTTTTTTTCTATTTCCTAGCTTGATTGAGGTTGCTTAAGTCTTTTAATATCTTTGATGGAATGCAAACTACATTTTGTAGTGTTTAGACTAGAAGTGCAAAACTAATTTTAAAAAAATGAAATTGTGCTATATCCTCAGAAAACTGAAGGAGATAATTTTTAAAACTTGATGTGCAAGTTTTAGAAACAATGATGTATTTTGTGTTTGTTTTCCAAAACAGCATTAGTAACAGCAGTAGTTCTCAAGGTTTATCTCAGCCTTCAACTCAAACAACCCAATATCTGAGAGCTGATACACCTAATAATGCTACACCAATTACCAGTAAGTGTTTAACTAATTACAGGTTTTGCATTGTGCATTGGTCTTTTGCAGTCTGGGCATCTACCAGTTATGTAGTATTTTACTCCCAGTGTTCCCCAATTATCATGTCCATTGTTGAGAATTTAGGAATTGAAATTCATATAACTGGAAATAAGCCAAAGCTGAGGAAAACTGTGTAGTTACTGATGGTTTAAAAAAATCAAATTGATATTGACTAAGAGGTAAAGTAAGAGGTGAGATTAAAAAAAAAAACAGTTAATTTTGCCCTTAAATTTTCAGAACTACAAGAAAACAAAGAGGCACATATAATAAAAAAACTTCTAACTTTAATTAAGGGTTCAATCCATCATTTTGAGAAATCAATTTTATTGAACTTTAAACAATAAAACTTCAGAAAGTATATTTGTTTTATTGCATAGTAATATTAATCCTGTTTAACAGTGATTAATATTTGTATGTATTTATATGTAAGGGTGTAGATACATATATACATGTATATAGCATGTCTATATGTGTGTTATGTATGCGTACATTTTTGAAAGCAGGCAGCAGAATTTCATTTTTAATGTGTACCAGTGTGCCCACAGTAAAAAATGACAATAAATCTTATCTACCTTACCTTACCTTACCTTCTCATTTCAGTTCATCTCATCTTATCTTTTTAACCTGGAGTGAAAGCAGGCAAAGCAATGCAGTGAAGGTCTACCACAAACACAGATTTATCACACCATTATAGACAATATCAAAAGAACTAAATTATTCATTGTCCCTGTGCCACTGAGTTCAGGCAGTTTTTTTATTGGCATAATTAATTAATCATAAATAGTCAATATTTGCTTATATTTACAGGAAAATAAGCACGACTATTCTCAAGAAAACTATTTTAAGTGGACCAGCATTCCAATAAATATTTTAAAGTTTGCTTAACTGGTATATAAATCAAGATTTACATATTGTTAGGCATATTGTTTTATATATCCATCAAGGACAAAAAACCCAATTAAAGTTAAGTCCTGATTTTTTTTAATTATAATTTCTGACTATTGAGGTCAGATTGTTTTTGCCCCTAAGTTAAAGACTAATATAAAGGGATTTTCAGAAAAAGAATGCATCACATACTAGTTTTATAATTCCTATGCTACAAAAGCTAAATACTATAATGATAGAAGTCAGCAATTATACTGTGTCTTGTGCTAATATCTGAATTCCAGTACTAAATCTCTGTGATACATTGGTTGTTTTAGGTTTTTTTTAACATAGCTGTCTCAGTGTGTAAACTAAGTTATTTTTGAAATATGCTAACTCTTTGAAATTACTGTAATTATTGTGTCTATGACTGAATCAATTAATCCTGTTAGGCTATAATGCAGAATACTGTTCATTTTTCCTTGAATGATCACATAGAGAATGGTTACTTAATGAGAGAAATTGAGGGCTTTCATCAACATATAGAATAGAATATCTTTATTGTCATTGTGTAACTCACAACGAAAGTAAGTATTCTGTCTACCAAAGAAAATGTTCAACTAATTTACTGCTAAAAATATTTTTAAACATATTTTACAATATACTTTACCACTCTCCCTAAATAAGCAATATCTTTATGAAAACAATTGCTATAAATTTTAAGAGACTTTGATTTTTCAAAGTATAAAAAGAAATAAACAGCTTTCATATAACAGTACCATTTAAAGCCCAGAAGATGGCAGCGTACCTGCTTTCTTGATTAATAAAATATTATAAACTTGTGTAGTATTTAGTAATTAGCCAAGAGGAAGTTGTTTTATCATCATGTAGAAAACATTGAATTGGGTTTTGGGTTTGGTTTGATTTGGTTTTGGTATTTTGATCTTCCAGAGTTTTATATGTTGGGTTTTTATTTTACTCTGCATAGAGCAATAGGTTAAGTAAAATAAAGACATACCGGTAGGTACTGTATTATCAAGGAGCGTGTATTTTTCTTGCAGTATTAAAAATGACATTTTTCTTTAAATTGCAGCATATTTTTGTCTGAAATAAATTGTTTAATTAAACTTGCACTTCAAATATTTACATTTGATATTTATATTGGTATTGTTTGGGTTTGCTGGTTCCTCAGGTTATCCTACTCTACGGATAGAGAAGAATGACCTTAAAAGTGTAACTTTGATAGAGGCAAAAGCTAAAGTGAAGGATATAGCAATCTCCAGAGAGAGGATAACACTAAAAGATGTTCTTCAGGAAGGTATTATTTAAGATTTGCTCATTTGTTTTACATTTTTTGTTTCTTTTCACAGTTTCTGTAAATTATTCAGATAGATGTTGGTAGTTTTAAGCAAAGAGTTAACTAAAATAATCAAGAAAATGGTCAATTTAAGAAACTGGTTTTTATCAGAGTTTTTTGTTACAGCTTAGTTAGACTTAGGTGTCTGGAACAAGATGAAAAAAAATGGTCTTTTTTATAGAGAAAAATAATCAAATTAAGATTAAACTGCCCTAGGGGAGCATAAAATGCATTTCATTGTAGCATCTTCTTTAGAAATCTTTCTAAACTTCCCAATCTAGCTGGCAACCCTGGAATTACATACGCAGTTTACTAACCAGAATTGATGCTGCTTAGGTTCCAGAATAAGTCAAAGGTTAGCAAGATGCTGTACCCCCTGAATCTGATTTCTTATTCCTTAATGCTTAGGGAAGAGAATTTCTTTGAATCAGGATCTGTACAGTATAAATTATGTAATAATAAAATAATATCTATATTTTACCATTTTATAAGATAATTTTTGTTCTCAAAAATCAGTTTTCAAGGTTACATAATATACAGCCATTGCTATAGTTTCTGCTCAGATGTCATGTCGAAGCTCTTGACATCGATGGTGCTTCTTAAGCTTTTAACTTCTGGTTAACTTGCTCATTTCCCAGCTTTTCTAATCAAATTAATTCAGACAGAACATTCTAATGCTTGAGGCAACTAAGGTGCACAATTGGAAGAGCAAGTTCGTCAAATTTTACTAAGGAAATATTATGATTTTCAGTTTATCTGATGATCGGACTGGTCTTAAAAGGACTTTAAAAGGTTTCAGCACAATCTACCGTACGGTATATTAAATTGTATTTCAATAATAATATTTTATTAAATGTGTATGCCATGACTCTCAGTGACATTGGGCAGTGTTTTGAATTGTGGTTGAGTGGATGGGTTTGATGAGTTCTGCATGTTTTGAAAATGAGAGTTTCACTATAACTGAGTTAGCTTCTAAAGTTTATATTAAAGTTTATATTGACAGTCATTTTCTTTATTTCTCCAAATTATACAATAAAAAATCAAAGTTCAGGTGTCAAATGCTATGTGATTAAAAGCAAAGAAGCTTCAGCTGTGAATGTTCTGAGGAGGAGGATCAATGGCTAGGCTTAATTAGTCTTCATAGTTGAGTTGTCTGAAGTATGTACAAATATCTTTATATTAGTTTTTTTTTCTTTAATTTTTCTTATTATCAGGCACATTTGGTCGAATTTTCCATGGTATTCTAATAGAAGATAAAGATCCTAGTAAAGAAAAACAAATGTTTGTCAAAACAGTAAAAGGTAGGTTTTTAACATTGAATTTCATTCTTGGAGATCCATGCTTCTTAATCAACATTCATTTCTAGGTGTATCAAAAGAAATGTCCTTTAGCACACATCATTTTCAGTTCAGAGAAGAGTAGATTGTCCCATTTTACCATACACAAGTACATTTCCAGCATACAAGCTAACAAAACAGTAAAGAGATTGGATTAGTGACTCTGGAAGTTGATGCCTGCCAGTGAACCTTCAAAATATGTGTTTTTAGGTGGAAATTATTCCAAATTCTATTGGGAAGTCAGTTAGCAATATAAGTGATAACGGGAAGAAAAACGGAAACACATAAAACATATTAGCTTTGAATAATAAATTGAAAGGGATGATAGCTTGTACTTCTCTAGTTAAAAGAACCAAGTACATAGTCTTGCGAAGATGTCTAGAATTAAGAAAACTTGAAGGAATCTTGACCATGTATTTTGCTTTTATCATAATTTTTTAAAATATATTGCAGATGTTTCTATGCCATTTCAGTTATATAGTTCCTAAGAGGCTTATGGCATAACGTTAAACATATAATATATAAATCAAAATTATAAGACATAGCAATAACATACATAAGTACTATCAACATCTATCACGATAAATAACTGATTGCTATAAGTATTATCAAGAATCAACATAGATTCAAAATGATATTAATAATATATGAAAACAGCACTAAACAGTCCAATTTATTTCAGCTTTCTCTCATCCTCCCCTTAATCCCCATATTTACATTTTAAAGCCATTTTTAAAAAGCTTCTTGGAAAGTAAGAGGATGCAGTTTGATGGGAGACCTTTCTGTGGGAGGGAAATTCTTCCAGAGCATATTCACTTCAGTATTCCCTTTGGTTGCATCTTAGGTAGAGTGGGTATCCATTTTAAATTAATGACTATGGGTTTGATTTGTTTTCTTGGAAAAATGGGTGGTTTATAAGAAACAGCAAGGAAATTATCTTGATAAGAAAACACAATAGGTTTGATCTAGAGTTTATATTGCATGAATAGAAGAGTTCTCCTTTGGAAATGATCCTGTCAGGCATGGTTCAAGTACCTGGGATCAAATCCAAATTTCTGGAACTGTTTAAAAAGATAAAACAGTTTGAGTAGAACAGTATTTTAATATTCTAGTTTACTTTGAAGGTAAGTCAGCTTTTTGACTCAGCTATTCATAGTTGAAAAGTATCTAATTAATAAAACAGATTCTTTAAAGAAATTTAGGCAATAAGTAATTTACATGCAAATAACTTGTGTTAACATTTTATTGACACTTTGTATAGAAAAAGCTTCCAAAATATTGTTGATGTGCTTATAGTATCCATCTTTTGCTTTTGTTTGTCTGTTTTTATTTCCCAATCAGAATAGTTTGTCCAATAATGTATGTACTAGAGAAATGGATAGTATTGTGTGATGCCCAGCAATTTAAATACCTTGAGAACATTTCATACTTGATCCATGTCTGCCAGAGAGAGTTGTTATAGTTACTTACTATAAAAGTTACTAAGTTTTAAAAACTTACATAGTTATTAACTTAAACTTTATAGTTCAAGATAAAATTACAAGCACAGTTTTAAATCCTTTAACTTGTTAATGTCTATGTTCTCTGAATGAAAAGTTTGATAATTTAATCCAATGAATATGCTTTGGTACTACTTCTTCCAATTGCGGAGTTATATGCGATATATAAATGCTTACCATTTCATAAGCACATTATTTATGCACATTTTATTTTTTAATGCTATCTATGCACACACACACACACACATTTATAATCTGTATTTATTCTATTACTTTATCCTCTTTTACTACTGTTATTTTTATTATATTTATAATGTCATTACAATTAGGTGTCTCTCCATGCAATCTATATACTACCAAAACTTTCATATCTGTTTATTTGTGACCTTCAATTGGATGAAACAATGCATTATAGGGTGACAGTTTTTGAACCAAGGTACCTGAAATGAGCTAATTTACAGAATACATCCAAAATCTGGGACCCAACAGTTCTGTGGGACTGAAATTAACTAAAATTATGGCTGCTTCAGTGCCACTATGACTTCTGATTATACTTCTCAGAAATTTGTACATTCAATAGCACAAAAGAAGATAAGAGGGGTGTATCTCCACCCTCTTTCTCACTTTTTCTTGACCTACAGCTGACAGCAAGACCCAACCAAAGCTGCAATTTTGAAATCTCTGAATGGGCAGTGAGGATAGGAAAAGAGAGTGACCTGGATGCTTACTGGTGAAGTAGGGCTTGCTGGAGGACATGGTGGTCAAGGGGTGATCCCTCTTTCTCCCTGAAAGGAGCTCTTGGGATGGGAAATGCAGGTGCAGTTTTTCTCATGGTCTATGACTCCCTTTGTTCCCCAGTCTTTCAACAAAATAGTAGACAGTTCTGTGGGTCAACTGAGGAATAGGAGGAGTGATTTCCAACACTCCCTGCCACTTCCCACAAACAATGTCAATTAGGAAGCAGGCAGGAGGTTAGAAGTCATTTCTGTTCCCACTGCTTTTTTGCCTGCCTGTGGTTATTCTGTTTCTCTGCTTAGGTAAAGAAATATCTTGAGAGAATGGGCCAATGGCTCACAGTTATCTAGTATCAAAAAAATTGTATTAGAGCTTTAATACAGCCGCGTACCTGTGTCACTTTATTTTCTTCATAGCTATTTTCATGTAAAGTGGAACAGTTCAGTATATTCCTTATCTTCACAGTTAATAACTGATGGAAGTGAATGTGAGGAAAAAGGTGCAATATGGTATATATACATAGTTTTTCTGCTTTGAATGTAGAGCATTATATATAATCTGACTCTTGTTTTATTAGTCATTTTTATGGAAAAGTTGTAGGTATGATTAGATATATAACAATGAATTCAAGTATGGGATTGTTTCAGATAAATGTTGTTAAATTGTTTCATGTATAAATACCCACTTTTGAGCATGCATATTTCATTTATTACTTGGAAATCCCAACTTATTACCCCCCCCCTCAAAAAAAGGAATTGAAGTGACCAGACCAATCAGAATTTTAAAAAAATGCTACTAAATTATTCTGCATCAAACTTAAAAAGTTAGGCAATACAATTCTTCATCCAGTTTCTTTATTCTTCAGGCATTTTGATTTTTTATATTTAAGTCTGCTTACTCAGTTCAAGAAAGCTTTTTTCTGTCTATGCAAATAGGCTTTAACAAAAATTTGGCTTTTTAGATCAAGCTTCAGAAATTCAAATAACAATGATGCTGACAGAAAGCAGTAAACTCAGAGGTCTTCATCACAGGTTAGTGTTCTTGTTTTAAAATCACAATAAAATTGTTTTGTGGAATTGAATGGTTTATTTAAGATTTGTGTCAAGAAATAGCTTTTAAAAAAATTATGGAAGATTCTGCCTTCAGGAATATCTTGTTCATTATTAGCTAAAGAGCAAACATAAAGTAAAAGATAATAGAAGTGTTTGAGGGTGATGAAAGCATGTTTCACCAAGAATAATTTAACTCTCCTAGATATATTTTTGTATACTGTTTATATAAAAGATTATTGAGGGAAAATATAACAGAAAAAAAGGGTAATTATCAGATAATAATTCTACAATTTATGCAACAGTACTGATTGGTCGTAGAATAGTAATTGACAAAGAAATGGCATAACATTATAACAAACACTATATTTCTTTCAGAAATCTACTCCCAATCACTCATGTTTGTATTGAGGAAGGAGAAAAACCAATGGTGTTATTGCCTTACATGAATTGGGGGAATCTCAAGCTTTTCTTGCGACAATGCAAACTTGTAGAAGCTAATAACCCTCAGGTAAGATCTGCTTAATCCTAGGATTCAAAATTGTCTCCACTCTGGATATTATAAATACTCAGACCATACCATAAGATTTCCTGACATGATCTGAAAAAGGTTCACAATGTCTTGTTTTTATCAAATGTTGTATCAAAGTTGGGGACATAGGACACACAATATAGAATACCCTCTGATGATATTGCCAAGTTTTGTGACAAATCTTGAATAATAGGCAGTATGTTTTTAACTCTTTTTTTAAGCAGTAACCTTTCACTTAAGCACGGAATAGGTTTGTAGCAGCTAAGAGTCTCCTCTTCCACCCACCAATAAATTGAAAATTGTGCATATGCATATCATTTTGCATTTATTCTGTAGGTTGCTAGGGAGAAAAACATTACTTGTTTGTAAATATTGAATTGTGACTCCTTTTATTGAAGCTATTCAATTAAAAATGCATAAAAATGCTGCTGATGCTATCAAGTGAGTGTTTGACTCTTAGTGACTACATGGAGTTCTCCAGGATTATCTGTCCCCAGCCCCGTCTTGAGTCCGCCTTACTGCTTGTCATTCTCTTCTTCTCTTCCTTTCACAATTTTCAAACATTATAGACTTCTTCAGAGAGCCAGGTCTTCATATTATGTGACAAACTGCTTCAGTCCAACTTCCACTTTCATAGACTGTCACAGAGAAAACATTTGTGTGCATTCTAATCTTTGTATATGTTGTTGCATCACAGCATCTGAATATTTTTTCCAAAGTCTTCATTGTAAGTTCTAGTCTACAGTATATTTCTTGATTGCTGATTTCTTTACTATTAGATAGTTGATGCTAAAAGACAGAAGCTACGCATCATTTTAGTATCTGCATAATCATTGCTAAGGCTGCTTACTATACTTGTTATCATTAGTTTGGTCTTCTTTATGTTTATACTTAGTACCATTTTTTTCACTATGCTCCTTGCCTTTCATGACTAGAACTTGCAGATTATTTGCATTTTCAATTATCAGTGCAATGTCCCCAACATAGTGCAGGTTATTGATGTTTCTTCAGTTTTAAAAACATGCTCATCTTCTTTCAGTCCAACTTCTCTCAACATATATTCAGCATACAAATTGAACAGATAGCTCCTTGCCAATATGGAGCAAGTCTGTTTCACCATGTTCTATTCAGACTAGCTTGTTGACCTGTGTGTAGGTTTTATATGAAGACACTGAAATGTTCTGGGATTCTCATTTTTCTAAGCATATTCCACAGTTTGACATGAACAACACAACTGAAAGCCGTTCTATAATCAATGAAGCAAATGCAGACTTCTTTTTGGTATTCTTTGGCTGTTTCAATTATCCAACACACATCAGCAGTACAATTTTGTGATCCTTGATATTTTCTAAAGAATATCTAGTATCTCCCATTTCATGTACAGTTTGAATATGCATTGGCTAATCCTAAGCATTATTTTGCTAACGTGAAATAAAGAATTTTATACAATATATGTTAAATTTCCTTTCTTTGTCATTAGCATGTTGACTGATCTCTTCCAATCTGTTGGCCACTGTATAATTCCCCAGGTTTGATGGTATAGTTTGGTTAGTGACTTCACTAGTCTTCTGATGTTTACCACATTTTTTAGATATTCCATCAATTCTTGTGACTTTTTCACTTGCTAATGACCAGCGTATAAATCTAACTTCATAGATCTAGCTTGAAAGACCTTTGGTCTCACATAACCCTTCAGGATAATTTTACATCATTAGAATCTAAATTTAAATCTAAAATCATGTGGCATATCTGTCTAATATCTGAGTTTAGTTGCATTGGAGAAAGCTTTGCTGGCACTGAAACAGCAGGTTTTTTCTCTAGACCTACAAAAAAAATCTAAGCTAAAGATCAAAACTATGTAGCTCAGATTTTTATTTTGATGACCTTTCTCAGTGACCATTTACTTTTTAGGGTGAACTACATTTTGGTCATGAACTATAAATAAATAATAACTAAATTTTGTTTGAACAAATTAATTAAATTTCACTTTTTATTTCAGGCAATTTCTCAACAAGACCTTGTACATATGGCAATTCAAATTGCCTGTGGAATGAGCTATTTGGCCCGAAGAGAAGTTATTCACAAAGACTTGGCTGCTAGAAACTGTGTGTAAGTCTTGAGGTGTAAAGAGATAAATACATAAAGAGGTGATGTTTGAAGAACATTATTTCAAATGCTCTACTGTTCAGTTAGTATTCAGATCACCCTTTCTCATCAGAGGTAGTACAGGAATATGAGGGTTCTGAAATATCCAAAGGTTGTATTTCCTGGCTCATGAAAAATGCAGGTTATTCCTTGCCCATATTTCAGCACCAATTTTTTAAAATTAATGAAAAGTATTCAACATATATAATTTTTACATATTTGGATGAACCATGGTAGCAGCAAAATGGGATGGAACATACTTATATTTTAAGAAGTGTCAAACCCTAAACAATAATAAAACAAATTATGTTTGTACTACTAATATTAGACTATACTATACAGTGTCATTTTCTGAGCTCAATATGGGAAGGATGACTTAAGATGATTAAGACTTGCCTATAAAAGTTTATTGCCTTGCCTAAATGATTGTCCATGTATATTTCAATATGCAGCATTGATGATGCACTTCAGGTAAAGATTACAGATAATGCTCTATCCAGAGACTTATTTCCAATGGATTATCATTGCCTTGGAGATAATGAAAACAGACCAGTGCGTTGGATGGCTCTTGAAAGCTTGGTTAACAATGAATTTTCTGGTGCTAGTGATGTGGTAAGTTAACATAAATCATTCAATATCACATTAGAATCTTTTAAGCCATGTAAATATTTTTAAAATTACAATTTCTATTTGCAGATAGCTTTCTTAAGATGATCAATATGGTTGTTTCTGCCAATGATCTTAAGAAATCAAAAATAGTTTGAGAAATACCATTGTGTATATCATTTATAACTGGAAGGGGTTTGAAGGAGTTATCCTTATTCATTATATTAGAATGTGTGTAAAAGCTGTATAAACTCATTACAATATAACAGTGAAGACAATGTGTCAGCTTAAATTTTATTATCTAAGAATGTGTCAGCTTAAATTTTATCATCTACAATGTTCAAAGCATATGACAATATCCTTTCTTAAACTTTAAAGTGAGATGATATATTATAAATTAGCCTTATATTGCATTTTATATAATAAGATCCAGAACAATTCATTTTTGTTTCATCATTTTTGTTAAAATAACATTTTTGTTACTTTTAATGTTTTTCACTTCTTTACCAGTCTTTCTAGCCAGCCTTTAAAATTACATGTAAAAGTCAGTAAACCAGGAAATACATTCCAAATGAACCTAAGTGCAGTATTTGGATTGTTTTAATCATTTTTCATTATTATATGAGATACTTGATTTTGCATCTTCCATGGCTGAAATAATTTAATGACTGAAATCTTCCTTAATCTTTCTTCTAGATCTACATGCAGGTTACTTGATTATGATATATGATCTGTTTATATGTGATTTTTTAATTTTAGGTCAGGAATCTCCAAACATGGCAACTTTAAGAGTTGTGGAATTCAACTTCCAGTATTCCTCAGTCAGCCATTCTGGTTGGAGAATTCTGGAAGTTGAAATCCAAAAGTCTTAAATTTGCCGAGGTTGGAGACTCATGTTTTTTATCCTAGGTTTTGTATTTAGAAATCTTTGTAGCAAAACATTTTGGTGAATTGCTATGCCCTCATGAGTGTTACTTTATAGCAAAAAGTATTGAACTTCCAGACACCTTAATAGCATTAAAATACCCAAGAATAATAAAGGAATAAAGACTATAGCTTTAAAATGTTATCTAACTTTTGTCAGATTTAAATCTTATTTCCCTTTTTCTAACCAGAAGATTCTGCCCTAGCAATCTTGAGCTTAAGACATTTTAGCTGCATTATTTATTGATATCATAAAGGCTAATAGAAATGAACATAAAGCTGCATGCCACTTACTTGGGAGCCTAATATTGAATTTTGTGACATATGTTCTGTGAAAGTATTTACAGTATTATACTTCTGTTCCCTCTTTCCAATCCAGAAAAATATATTTGCAAGTTCATACTTACGTATAAGTGCTGTCACAGAGTCCTTTAGTTTATTTGCTAGCTTCTTAATAGCTGGATTGTTGAATAATTTCCGTAGAAAACCAAGCCGTTGTATTTACCGTATGTTGAATAGGATTTTTAATATCTGGAGTGTATTTTTCACTTTTTGTTAAAACAGTTCACTGAATTTTGTTAGTTCTGAGATAAGTTTGTTTTGTTTGCAAGAAGTATGTGTTAACTACATTTGTCAGACCAGTTCCAAAGAAATAAAATCCCTGCTTCTTAAACCTGGGCCAGCTCAAGGCCTTCAGAGTGAGTTTATCACTGTCTTTCAATTTTTTTCTCCTACATATTTTGTCTTCCGTTGATACAATTGGAAAAATAAGACACTTAGAGATAAGCATAATTTATCAGTCCAATCTATTATAATGTCAGTGGAATGAGAAGGCTTTGATTACTACCATATTCAAAGATTTCTATTATAGAAAGATTTTTATTACTGGTACTCTGCAGTGACAATTGTTTTTCCTGGTCTTTGGAAGAGTTTTAGAACTGTTCTAATTAGCAAACGTATCTCAATACTGTAACTTTCTCATATTTTTATATTAAGATTACAGGAAATGTTTAGATTATTTTGAAACTGTAAATTCTTTTACAGCATAATGATGATAAAAATGATCATGTGATCCTAAATATAAAATAACTTTTTTTAATTAACTTTATTTTAAATATATGTTTGTGTATTCAGGCTGTGTTATCCTGCATGTGTGTTTCTATTATGCTTGAATATAAAGTGAAACACTTAAAAGAGTAACTAAACAATTTTGTTACTATTTCTGTTAAGATTACACTGCAACTCACCTATATTTAAATGTTATATTAAATATTTAGAAACATTTGCTCTGAATTCCTAAATGTGAAACAATATTTTTAAATTCTAATCAGCTGTTCTAATGTTTTCTAGTGGTCTTTTGGGGTGACCTTATGGGAATTAATGACATTAGGACAAACTCCATATGTAGATATTGATCCCTTTGAGATGGCTGCCTATCTAAAGGATGGATACAGAATAGCTCAACCAATCAACTGTCCCGATGAATTGTAAGTAGAGACAGTTGCAGTTGATGGTGACTTACACTTAATCAGTGAGAACTAACTTAAAACTGTTTAAAAGAACTATAGATTCAGCATTTCTTTTTTTATAGGAGTAGGCAAACAAAGGAACTTGAGAGCTTATTTTTACAATTTTTCATAGTTAAGGCCATAATAACTAAGACCACAATCTAATGGAAAAAATAAATTCTCAAAGTGCTTTATATTAAAATGTATACAAAAGTAACTTTTAAATTGAGTATATTGTATAAATGTACAAATTGTGCTACAGTAAGTATTACAAGTTTGAATGACTTCTGCTTGCTTTTATTTCTTTTAGATTTGCTGTGATGGCTTGTTGCTGGGCACTAGATCCTGAGGAGAGACCTAAATTCCAGCAGCTGGTGCAGTGTCTCACTGAATTTCATGCAGCATTGGGAGCTTATGTCTGACAATCAATATTCAACAAGAGAAAACATTGCAATCTATTTATGCAACTGTAACCTCTGTCTTGAAATACCTGAAGAAAATTCTATTAATTTTTGTGGAGTCTTCGCGTAATATTAACATCAGGGAATCAACATACTAAGCAGTAGCTTAAATAGAGGATCTTTTTCCAAAATCATTGTGCCTTAAAAGAGATAACCCATTCTAGGGAAGATTTGGGGATTATTCAAAATGACAATTATTTGAAAAATAAAACTTTTCCGATTTTAAAAAAGAATTCATGTAAACAAATTAACAAAAATGTAAGGTTAATTTTGGCACTGTTAAACTAGATGCGAACTTCAAGGAAATAACCGAGAAATGGGAGATGTCTGTTCAAAAAAAAGATTCAAGGGGGAAAATTCACCCATCCTTTTTTTTTTCCTCTTTTTCTTATCCCCAAAAGTCTTATGTGTGTTGCAGCATCAAAATATTTAAAATTACTTGACTCGTTTTGGTGTTTGGGTTTGTAGTTGGAATTCTTTGTATCAATTGCTTTTATTTTAAGATGATAGCACAGTATTGTTGAAACCACAAGTGGCCTTTTCTTATTTTTAATCCCATTTTTCAGTAGCAGTTTTTATTGGGAAAAATACTTTTAAGTATTTACATTGTGCCCCTTCTAAGACAGCAAGAAATTATTTAAAGATTATGTATTATTCACTGAAAGGGTCTATGAAGATTCTCAGTCATCCAGGTTATGGTTGTCCCAAAGGTGCTTTTTCAAAAGTCAACTGTACTTTGTTTTTCCTTGAGGATGTATCGCTTCTCATTAAAGAACGGAAGAAGCAAAACATCTTCAAAACAAAGTACAGCTGCCTTTTGAAAAAAGTACTTTTGGGACATACATTGAAAGTAAAATTAAGACTCATGCTAAATGGTAAAAATCTGGTATCGTATTATTACAAATGTTAAAAATGTTGAAGCTGTCTTTTTATTAGAAGTCTTTCACCCTGGTTTATAGAATGCAATTTTTCTTGTTAAAATGGTACTGGTTTATATGTGTAGGATTTTTTATGACCTGAAAAGGAATAAAATATATATTTTAAGGACATGGTTGATGAGTAGAAGAAATTGTTATTACGATTTAATGTGAAATTTTAAATCTGATACTGTAGTATAGCATTAAATACATTAATTACCATTTAATTCAAAATTTGGGAAAATGAAGCCATTTTATTATTTCTCACATACTGAAGTCCACTACCAATAAGATTATTGCTCAAATCTCATCGTATTCTAAGAGGATGGTAAAAATTGGCTTAAAAATGCTGAAATTATTTTTATACTTAGGTAATAGTTCTGCCATTTTGTTTGAATTTCTGTTCTCAGATAATTCAGATGTAATTGACAGATTATAGAAAAATCCCAGTAGTAACTGAATATAGTTTAAATCAAACTTTTTAAAACATACAGTATGTCCAAAGATTTTCTCATGCACATTGAGGAAACATGTTTCTGTCCAGTGTGGCTTGCTGTCCTCCTGCCATTCCGTTTTATTTTTGTCAACTTTTTCTGCATTTCTTATTAGTGTCACATGAGATCTGTCACAAAACTACAGTTGAGTATGTCTGGAGAATACAGCAGCAAAATGGTGAAACAAGTGAAAATAAAAGTCTTAATTTTGACATATTATCTTTTGATCCAGGAGAAATCTTTTCTTAGTTCTAGTTTGTGCAGTTACAGATAAGATGTTAGGAATTCTATCTTTGATACAACGGATTTAGTGTTCAAATCCATATGAAGTATCGGCATTTACCAATATGTGCTCTAGATATATTGGAACTTCCATTGGCCTCAGACAGAATGGAGATGTGTTTGTTTGTGTATGTATGCATATGTATGATAAGATAAAAGTCCAAAACTGATGATATTGGAAAGAAAGTTCAGCATGAAAGCTTACTTGGTTGTTTCCTGTAGTTTACCATTGAGACTTCAAAAATGGATAGAAGATTTAAATCCTAGAATATTGCACTACAATTATTGCAGAATAACATTAAAACAAAATTTCATGAACAAAAAAGAGAATATGAAGCAAGTCAACATGGTGTACAACTTATAAGCTACATGAGGCCCTTTGTCCTTCCCAAAATTACTTGGCACCATTGAGCCCAGTGTTCTATGAATAAGATCTGAAAGCAGCAGTGAGCTATTAATCTTTTAGAACCTGATAATGAATCTGAAAGTGAGTATTCATTTAAAACTGCATATTTTTTAATAATTTGAATAGCAATGAAGTTAGGCCAAAATCAAGCACTTCAGAAAAGTTCCATCCCATATGCTTATCTCTAGTTTCAGGAAAGAGTATTTCTACACAAAATTTGCAAAATCAATGGTTGTGCAACACACAATGGTATTTGGTAAGTTTTAAAGGGAAATATAATCTATAGTGAGTAAATTCTCGGTTGATTTATGCCTTTGCTTTAATCTTGTTTTTTTCTTCCTCTTTTACTACTTTGGGTGTCGAGGGAGATACAAAGTATTTGCTTGAATACCTGGAGCAAATTGGTTAGTATGGTAAACAAAAAAGTACATATATTATTTTAATAAAACATCCATCTACAGCTGCTTTATTACTTTATTTGTCTATCTGTGTAATGAAAAAGATGCCTATAACTGCCTAGACTTTTTTAAAAAAGTGTTGTTTGAAAGTTAATTCTTTCTAGCATACAACTAATTTTTTAAATATCAGAGATGACAGCAGCCTTCTGGGATACCTTCCATGGTGCAGTCCAGCAACCTTACTAGATGGGTTCATTTGTAGATGTTCTAAATCAGGGCTTTTCAACCAGTGGTACGGGTACCACCTGTGGTACATTGGCACCTGGCAGGTGGTACGTGATGATCCTAGAAAAGTGGTAGCGGTGGAGGGGAATGAGCTAAACCGGTGGCGCAAGCCTGAGGGAGAGATGGCTGGAGCTGCAGGGCTGTCAGGGCTCAGCGGAAGCGCCAGGATCAGTGCCACTTTCCAACTGATCGGCACTTCTTCGGGACTCAGGGCTCAGTGGAAGCGCCAGGATCAGCGCCAGGCTCCAGCTGGAGCTCGGCACTGATCCTGGTGCTTCTGCTGAGCCCTGAAGAAGCACCAATCAGCTGGAAAGCAGCACTGATCCTGGCACTTCTGCTGAGCCAAGAAGAAGCGCCGATCAGCTGGAATGTTGCAGCATCTCCAGGGTCCTGTGACTTACATTCAGATGCTTGGCAACTGATTCATATTTATGACGGTCACAGTGTCCCAGGGTCATGTGAAGTGACCATAACCTGCTGCAACTGCCCAGCAGACGGGGAATAAAAACCAAACACCCCCCACCTGACCCCCGCTGCCAATCCTCAACAGAAATGCTCACAACAGGAGGAAGAGCGCCGCCAGGTGGGCAGGCAGGTGTCTTGCTCGGCTGTGGCTTGGTGGGCACTTTTTTCAGTGACATTGTAACTTCGAACAGTCACTAAACGAACTTTTGTAAGTTGAGGACTACCTGTACTTGCTAGACGACTGGTGGTACTCCGATGTTGCCATATCCTAAAAGTGGTACAATCAGTGAAAAGATTGAAAAGCCCTATTCTAAATTATGTGGAGAGATTTGATGGAGAATGTGGCTCTCCGGATACTCATCAACCATCCTGACCAGTAGGAATACTCAAAATAGCACTAATTAGCTAGAGGGCAGTAGACTTGGCAGTGTAAGTCTATGGTAGAAGAAAAACTAATGAAACTTGGTAGGTTAATGTCTGTTTGGTAGGAATGCCTCGAATGGAAATTTTCTTAAACAGGCTCATATTCAGTGCTTCAATCAAACAATTTGCATTGATAATGTTTTTAAACATTAACTTTATCAACATTTTCCATAATTTTGTAGAGGTTTAGAGCCCAAAAAGATATAATTTAAAAGGCTTTCATATTCATAAAGAACTGCCAGTTTCTTACAAACCTTAATCCAGCATCCTTTATGATACTGCATTTTATCATTCACAATTGGGAATTATTGGCATGAATATTCCCTGGTTGTAAATATAGTCCAGAAATCATTACAATATATAATTTGTGCCTATTAATGTAAAAGATAGCAGTACAAGAGATGTAGCATGCAGGGCAACAGTGCTACAGTTCTTTTGTAAATGTATCCATACATGTATCCGTTATCTGTTTCATTTTTAAAATATTGATGGCAAAAGGTGATGTACTCATTCTAAAGGGAGATCTTGAAATTGGTTATTTTTAAGATAGCAATAGCACTTAGACTTTTTTTTACTGCTTCTACCTCTAAACAGCATGTCAGCATATTGCCTCCAACCATCTGGGTCCTCATTTTACTGACCTTGGAAGGATGGAAGGCTGAGTCAACTTTGAGCCAGTGAGAATCAAACTGCTGGCAGTTGGAAGAATTAGCCTGCAATACTGCATTTTAACTACTGTGCCACCACGGCTCTTTTAAGATGCTCAGAGGATAGTGGGGATGGATGTGGAAGTATTATAATGGCAAGCTACTATAGAGTGGACATAAATGGCAGTCTGTTCTCTGCTTAAATATATTTAATTTCCTTTGGGTTTTTTCCCCCCTAAGGCTCCTATGTTTGCGTCAATTGTCTCTTACTGCTATCTCTTCTGCTTTTCCAATATCTGCTAGCTGGCTTGTTCAAATATTCTATTATCCCTGCTTTTTCTGTATCTAAAGAGACTGATCTTAAGAACATTGAAAACCATGCAGCAATTATAAGAAGCCAGCATGAATTTATCAAGAATATTTTTTCCTTTGTTTAATAGATTTATATGGCCACCCAATTCACAAGAGCAGCTGTGAATGACTTACAATTTGAAGCAACAGTGAAGGCAAGGAAGTTTAAAATTTAAAATGAAATAATAAACCTTTGGAACACCAGCACAGGATAGGAACAACAGAAAAAATAAAACTTTCTCATAGTTAATATGTAATGGATTTTCCTTACTGAAATGGACCAGCACTTTCGTGCCCCTTTTAAGCCCTGCTGGGGTTTGCAACAGTACAATAGTATCATCTACATAAAACAACATAAATATTAGATCTGCTAGCCAAATAGGGGGGTGGCCTTCCTTGCTTAAAGCACCTGCCATTGTATTAATATAATAGTTTAAAAGGTATGGTATGTAGACAGATTGAAGTAGCTGGGTATGTTTAGTTTTGTAAAATAACTGTGCATATAGCCGGGCGGGGGGTGGGGGGAATAGAGCAGTTTAACAGTGGAATCAGTACCAAATATAGGAGAATATTTGCAGCTTAGGGTTGAGATGAGGGGTTCTTGGTACTCTCTGAGCTTGGTTGTTTTCCTGCAGATGTTTCATTACCAAGCTAGGTAACATCATCAATGCTCCCCAATGGAATCAGTTGGTTAAAGAGGTAATGGGCCCTCAGCATTGGACATGTTGAAGCAGAAGTTGAACTCATCTGAGATGCTGTAATCAATTCCGGCACTGAGCTGCTGGTTGAATTCAAGTGGCCTAAATGGCCTAATTATATCTGCCAACTAATTATATCTGCCATTTTGCCTAAGCTTAATTTCAGAACTTACAACATTTCTAGTGATTGAAATAAAGTTCCATTACTCTGTCTTGAAAGTTTTGTGCATATGTAGGATAATTTGCATTGTTTTATTTTTCATAGTAATATGAACAATTAACTGGTTTCTCAGTTACATTTTCCTAGCTCTATTTTTAAGGAATAAACTCTTAACTACTTTTAAGAGTAACAAAAGGAAACTGCTTTCATAGGATCATCAAAGATCCTGCAGAGATTGGGCAATAATGGCTTCAAAATGTCAGGACTTCAGAGCAAGTTTATAAAATAGCTTACATCAGAATAAAGAATATAAAAAATAATTAAATGCCTCCTAGACAGCCAGTTTAGGGTTTTGAGTCAGTAAATAACGTTATTATGGTTTATCATACAGTCAGTCAGCTATTTAGACTGGATTTGGCATTTTTATCCATCTGTGAAGTCCTTCCCAAGGACCTAGGATGGGCAGATGCTGTTTAAAGGTATCGCAGAACGTAAGTAAAGCTGCCTTTTGTAATTGTTTGGTGGTGATTTTTTCAATGCATAGTATAGTAATAGTAGTAGTAGTGGTAGTAGTAGTAGTAGTATAACCCAGTTTGGTCTAGGGATTAAGGCACAAGGCTAGAAATCAGAAAAGCATGAGAACTAGTCCTGCTTTGGCGTGAAAGCTGGTTGAGTTACTTTGGGCTAGTAGTCACTCTTAGCAGGAGGGAAATTCTTCATTTTTTTTTTAAAGCTACATTTTATCATAAGATTAACGTGGAAATCTATGAACTGAAAATTTATACAGGTAGTTCTCAACTTACAACAATTCAATTAGTGACCATTCAAAGTTAACAACAGCACTGAAAAAAGTGACTTAGGACCATTTTTCACACTTATGGTCGTTGCAGTATCCCAGGGTCATGTGATCCCTTTTTACGATCTTCTGATAAGCAAAATCAATGAGGAAGCCAGATTCACTTAACAACCATGTTACTAACTTAATAACTGCAGTGATTCACTTAGCAACTATGGCAAAAGGTCACAAAATGGGGGGGAAATCACTTAACAAATGTCTTGCTTAGCAACAGAAATTTTGGACTCAATTGTGGTCATACGTTTAGGACTACCTGTATATCCACTAACTCTGAGATACCATTAACACAGGAAATTGTTACAATAAAGTGCCTAACAGAAAGAAAGGTCTATTATGTCAACCTATTCAACTAGAGGAAGCAAGTTAATACGGTAGCTGAAAAATAGTCCAGTCTCAAAAGTCAGTGCTCTGCATCTTTGTTTCCATTTAGAAATTTTCTGAACATTATTGCACAAAGGAAGAATATATAAAATATGGCACAATTAATCCTTTCTTAATTTGAACCTAAAGGAAATTTAAGATACTGATAAGCCAACAGTTTTCACAATGTAAGGAATAAAAGAACTGGAGTTCTCCAAAATCTCTACATAGTTCAGGAGTATTCATGTTATTTGTAAATTATTTGATATTTGAGGAGGAGTAAATGAACAGGCTTGCAAATGATAACAGGTTATTCAAGATTTGGAAAGAACAACTAGCCTGTGAAGAAATCAATAGAGTTATCTCCAGAGTACACGAACAAGAAATGAAATAGAAAACTGACTTGGATGTAAATAAATATAATACATTTTGGGATTCCATTTTTTTATTTAGTACAATAATTTTGCTTAAATGACAGAGGGAATTCTGATGAATAGAACAGTGGAAATTCTGTGTGGCAACAGTCAAAAAATTCCATGCTATGGAATTACTAAATTGAAAAATGTCAGTTTTATAATGTTCTTATATAATCTATACTAACAGATTTGGAACACTATATTCAATTTATTCACTCTTTTTCTAACAGGATTTTATTTATAATTATTTGTCTCCTCCCTAATCAATTGAACAATGAAAAGAAATAGAGGAAAACAATAGAATGATAAAGACTAAGGATCTCTTCAAGAAAATTAGAACATCAAGGGAACATCTTCTGCAAAGATGGGCATGATAAAGAACAAAAATAGTAGGGACCTAACAGAAACAAAAGTTATTAAGAAGAAATGACAGGAATACACAAAAAAAAATCATACAAGAAAAATCTTAATGTCCCTGATAACCATGATGGTGTGATTGCTGACCTCAAGCCAGACATTCCGAAGTGCAAAATGGGCGTCAGAAAGCATTACCGCAACAAAGCTGGTGGATGTGATGGTATTCCAACTGGGCTATTTAAAATTCTAAAAGATAATGCTGTTAAAATGCTGCACTCAGTATACCAGCAAATTTGGAAATGGGAAAAGGTCAGTTTATATTCCCAAAGAAGGGTAATACCAAAGAATGTTCAAACTACAATATAATTATGTTCTTTTCACATGCTAGCAAGCTTATGCTCCAACTTCTACAAGCTAGGCTTCAGCAGTATGTGAACCAGAAGCACAAGCTTCAATGAGGCAGAGGAATTACAGGTTGTCAACATTTGCTGTATTACAGGAAAAGCAAAGAAGTTCCAGAAAAATATCTACTTCGTTGATTACACTAAAGTGTTTGATTGTGTGAATCACAACAAACTGTTCTTAAAGAGATGGGAGTACCAGTCCACCTTACCTGTCTCCTGAAAAAATCTGAATGGGTGTCAAGAAGCAACAGAACCAGACATGAAATAACTGGTTCAAACCAGGGACAGGAGAACAACAAGGCTGTATATTGTCACCCTGCTTGTTAACTTATATATAGAATACTTCATGTGAAATGTCAGGCTGTATGAATCAACAACTTCAGATATGTACATGATATCATTTCAATGGCAGAAAATAAAGAGGAACTAAAGAGCTTCTTAATTAGGGTGAAAAATGAGGGTGCAAAAGTTAAACTCAACATTAAAAAAATTAAGATCATGACATCTGGTTCCATCACTTCCTGAAAAACAGAAAGGGAAGAAATGAAAGCAGGAACAGATTTTATTTTCTTGGGCTTCAGGATCACTGCAGACAGTGACTGCAGCCATGAAATTAAAAGTCACTTGTTCCTTGGGGAAAAAAAACTGTGGCAAATTAGACAGCATATTAAAAAGCAGAGTCATTGCCTTGCAAAGTGTTGGACACAACTTAGCGACTGAACAACAAGCCTGCTCAATTATGTGCAGCTTACAATGTCTAAAACAATAACATATCCATAAACCACATTACAGAGCTTGAAAAGATGTAGAGATGGGTAACTAAATGATCTGTGTGGAGCATTACATTTGTTCAGACACTGAACCTGAATCTGTGACTCACCTGCTGCTAACCTGCCCTTTATGCTTGAGCTTGGCACCTCAAGCTCATTGTTCCATTTGTCGGCAAATTCTCAGACTAATCCCAGTTAGAATCATAGATTAGCTATTGTAAGATCAATCTACAGAAATCACCAAGGTCACAAAATTCCTCTCTGGGTGCATCCCACAAGATTTGATCTCATCTTGTACTTACTATTATGAAACTTGTCCATTTTGCCTTCATTTTTTCTAGCAAGCTCTGCATATGAAGTCAGCCTTGCCATGGCAATTTTTTTTTTAAGAAAACTTTGGGCTTTAACCATATATAATTCTGGATCCATAACAGTTGTGTTTCCTTATTTTCTAGAGTGGTCCTGAAGTTCAAACATTGACAAGCTATTTCTTTGGTCTTGACGGTATCGAATAAATGATTGATCTTTAGAGAAAACAAGATCTATTGATCTGATCCAGCAGAGTTCATTATTTACTTCTGAAATTTCAGCACTCATCAGAACAACAGTTAATGAGAATGTTCATTATCTTTTAAATCAGAGTGACGCTGTTATTTCATCTACATATTGCCACTTTTGTGCCCTGATTCTATGACTTTGGAACTGAATTTTATTTTCTGGATTAAATATCTTTAAGTATAAATTATTACAATCTACTTTGAATCACACATTAAATAAATTGATTTTATATTCTGCAACAATTCAGGATTTTGCAGGATGATCATGTCAAGAAGGCAAATTAAATCAGTGCAAATTGGATCAAATAAGCTGAACTCTATTGACATAACAAGAAAAGAAATGAAATGATTGTTTCAATACTGCAGAAACTCTTCCACAAAACTATGAGTCATTTTTTGTTTGGCCAAACATTTACTTTTCAAGTAGCAGTTGCTTTTGGTTAGCCAAAATTAATTCCAGGCTCCTGTTTTGACATTGCAGTATGGTTCTTAGACCTATTGCATTTATAGATGTATGAGTCCATTAGAGATATGGATTAACACACAATAAAACACTAGTTTAAAAGGAATTGTCTACATGGAATAATTTGGCATCGAGCACACTTTTTATGCTAGAGAGAATTATCACATCAGATTGGCCATTGTTGACATATATGGGCTTTACCAATCAGATATGCAGTGAGGAGTAGTGTTAGTTTATGCACATGATGGGGTGAGCAAAGGCACGTAGATAAATAGGTACCACTTTGGTGAGAAGGTAACAGTATTCCATGTGCCTCGGCATATAGCCATGCTGGCCCATGACCATGGAAATGTCTTCGGGCAACATTGGCTCCCTCAATTAAGAAACAGAGATGAGCACTTCCCCCTAGATTCAGACACAATTAAAAAAGGGAAACCTTTAAGTAGAGAAGTGAACTAGGGAATTAGCCACTGGATCTAATTCTCACTAACAGAGATGAAATGATAGAAGGTGTTGAAGCCACAGGAACCTTGGGAGGAAGTGATCATGCAATATTGGAATTCAACATTATGGAAGGACAAGCAATAGAACACAGTCAAACAAGAATCTTGGACTTTAAGAGAGCTAATTTCAGTAAACTTAGAAAGGGCTTGGGAAGGATTCCTCAAGAGGAAAACAACTCAAGAAGCTTGGGAAATTTTGAAAAGTGAGATAATAAAAGCCCAGTCCAGCACAATACCAACAAAGAGGAAAAATAACAGCTCTCAAAAGAAATCAGCATGGCTGCATAAAGAACTCTCTGATAAATTGAAAGATAAAAAGGACAAGTATAGAAAGTGGAAAGAGGGGCACATAGCTAAGTCAGAATATCAACAAATAGCCCAAGCCTGCAAAGATGAAGTGAGGAAAGCTAAGGCTCAAAATGAACTAAGGCTTGCGACCACAGTCAAAAATAACAAAAAAAAGCTTCTTTCAACATGTAAAAAACAAGAAAAAAGTGAAGGAAACGATTGGTCCATTAGTGGGAGAAAGAGGCAAGAAGGTGACAAGCAACAGGGAGAAAGCAGAACTATTTAACTCATTTTTTGCATCTGTCTTTACACAAAGGGGAAAAAAAGACCAACCTACCAAAAATAGTGCCATAAAAAACAGAATAGAAACGCAAGTTAAGGTAGGCAAGAAAATGGCCAGCCTAGATGAGTTCAAATCACCAGGACCAGATGGATTACACCCCAGGGTTCTCAAGGAACTGGCAGATGTGATCTCAGAACCATTGAACTATATTTTTCAAAGATTCTGGAGCACTGGGGAACTACCGGAGGACTGGAAAAGAGCTGATGTAGTTCCCATCTTCAAAAAAGGGGGAAAAATGGACCCAGAAATTACAGACCTATCAGCCTGACCTCAATACCTGGGAAGATTCTGGAAAAGATAATCAAACAACGAATCAGCGAACACCTATAATGCAAACAAAGTCATTACTAAAAGCCAACATGGGTTTGTCAAAAACAGATCATGCCAGACAAATCTTATTGCATTCTTTGACCAAGTGACAAAATTAGTGGACAGAGGAATGCTGTGGATATAATTTACTTGGACTTCAGTAAGGCATTTGATAAAGTAGATCACAACCTACTACTTGATAAGATAGAAAAATGTGAGTTAGACAGCATCACCACCAGATGGATCCATAGCTGGCTGACCAGCCGTACTCAGCATGTGGTCCTCAATGGAACTGCATCTACATGGAGGGAAGTGTGTAGTGGGCTGCCCCAGGGCTCTGTTCTGGGCCCAGTGCTCTTCAACATTTTCATCAACGATTTGGACGAGGGGATAGATGGGGAAATCATCAAATTTGCAGACGATACCAAGTTGGCAGGAATAGTCAACACTCCAGAAGACATGCTTAAGATACAGGAGGACGTGGACAGACTTGAACACTGGGCGCTATCTAACAAAATGAAATTCAATGGTGAAAAAAGTAAGGTTCTATATTTAGGTAATAAAAACCAAATGTACAAGCATAGTAGGGGGTACCTTGCTCAATAGTAGTAACTGTGAGAGGAACCTCAGAGTCCTAGTGGACAATCACTTAAATATGAGCCAGCAGTGTGCTGCAGCTGCCAAAAAGGCCACACAGTGCTGGGCTGTAATAACAGAGGGATAGAATCAAGATCACGTGAAGTATTAATACCACTTTACAATGCCTTTGTAAGGCCACACTTGGAATACTGCATACAGTTTTGGTTATCACAATGTAAAAAAAATGTTGAGACTCTAGAAAGAGTACAGAGAAGAGCAACAAAGATGATTAGGGGACTGGAGGCTAAAACATATAAGGAACGGCTGCTGGAATTGAGTATGTCTAGTTTAATGAAGAGAAGGACGAGGGGGGACATGATAGCAGTATTCCAATATCTCAGGGGCTGCCACAAAGAAGAGGGAGTCAAGCTATTTTCTAAGGCGCCTGAAGGCAGGAAAAGAAGCAATGAATGGAAACTAATCAAGGAGAGAAGCAACCTAGAACTAAGGAGAAACTTCCTGACAGTTAGAACAATTAACCAGTGGAACAACCTGCCTCCAGAAGCGGTGAATGCTCCAACACTGGAAGTTTTTAAGAAGAGACTGGACAGCCATTTGTCTGAAATGGTATAGGGTTTCCTGCCTGAGCAGGGGGGTTGGACTAGATGACCTCCAAGATCCCTTCCAACTTTATTATTATTATTAATAATAATAATAATAATAATAATAATAATAATAATAATAATAATAATAATAATAACCTTTATATTATATAAGTCTGCTGAAATATCATGACCAGGTCATTGGTTTATTTTCATATGGCTTCCCATGAAAATTGAAATTGGCCATTCACTTTCATATACTTTTAAATATCATTCAAATGCCAACAAATCCAATAGTTGAAATACGATACTTCTAGACACAGCTTCTAAAATAATGCAGCACATATTTATGTATGTAAACATTCTATAATTATGCCTTTAAATAAAATCAAAAGGGAAAAGCAAACAAGATTAACAGGAAACACTCAGAAAGTAAAAGAAACCTTCATATGCAGAGAACAACAGCAAAAATATAACCAAGAAAATATAACTAATAATAACAAATCATACATGCCCTATAATTCAAACTGCACTTTATAATATAAACTTGCAAAGAAAAACAACTTTGGACTTCTATATTAGTGAATCTCAATAGAATGGAAACAATGCAGACTAACAGGTAGAATTATTATCAAAAATAAACAAATTATAATATTATTGTTTATTCTTACAATACTCATTGTGCCCTAACAGTATTCCATATCTCATAAGACCTATTTGCAACTCTGAAAGCCATCCATCCATCCATCACATCATCTAATATACTGCTACAGAGATGGTTTTTTTAATCTATCTGGTGTTTTTTTTTTCTTCCCCTTCTCCCATTAACTTTCCTAATGAGGACTTCTAGATATTTGATTTGATTGATTATAGGCATCAAGTCGGTTTCAACTCTTAACAACCACATTGTTAGATTTTTATCCATGATTATTTGTCCCTAACTGGTTTCCAATGATCTTGACACTTGACAGCTGGCCTAATAAAGGTATTGCTTCTCTGGATACTAGATTTTTAAATAAAGAAGCACATAAGTTCTCCTATAAAGATTTAACTACTGACTTTTCTATTACAGAATGAAAAGGGAAAAAAACATTTGCTTCTCCAGTTAGAGTCTAGTCTAGGAAATGGATGTTCTGAAAGACACAAAAAGAGTTGGAAGGGGTCATTTAGGCCAGGGTTCCCAACCCCCAGTCTGTGAACTGGCACTGCTCCGTAGCATGCCAGAAACAGTCCATGCAAACAAGCGAAGCCCCATTTGCAGTATGCAGACAGCACACAAAACCATGCACCCTCTGGTCCGCAAAAAAAACCTCTCTCCACAGAACTGGTCCCTGGTGCCCAAAAGGTTGGGGACCTTTGATTTAGGCCATTTCCCTGCTTAGTGGAAGAATTTAATTCAAAAAAGTCTCAAAGTTCACTTCTCTGAATTATTAGTCTACTGTCAAACTGTGCTTACAGCTTGAAAATGTTTAACATTTAACCTCTTTATAATTTAAACTCATTATTCTGTGCCCTATAGATCTTGATAGGAAACAGATTTTGAGCTCTTTAGTTATTTGAAGAATATTTATATTTCTTTTCCACTTTCTCAAGGCTAAACACATTCAGTTTCCTCAAGTTCTCTTTATATCATTATTTTCTAGTTCCTTATTCATTCCTGTTGTCTTAGTTTGCATCTTATTCAATTTGTCTAATTTTTTTCTAACACTGGAATTCCAGAACAAAGGGTGTGATCCCATCAGTGTAGAATAGAATAGAAGAGGCACAAATGCAAAATCATATTCTACACTGGTAGAATAAGACAAACTGACAAAGTATTTATGATTTTAGGCAATACATGTGTCATTTTCTGTACCTGTTAACTGTTTTTCTTTTTACTATTAATAGCACACACACACACACACACACACACACAGAGTTTTCTTCTAAAGTGTGGACAGTAACTCCCAGAATTCTCATAAATAGTGGGCCAATTGGTCATGGATAATAGAAATGGTAGCTTCACATTACTGTAGGCTATTAGGTTGGAGAAGTCCATATATAATCTTTTATTGTAAACAATAATTCATTGAGTGCTTCTCAATACTCCATTGAAGTTGCTTGAAATAACATTTCTTGGCTGTATACAAAACTATTGAAGGCTATTTTGGAAAAGTTCTGGTACCGCTTGTTCCCTGAACAGTGAGTGAGGTAATTCAATTAGCAGACATCTCACCCTGCCCTCCACCCTTTATATTAGATTTACCTCCATTGTGCAATTCATTTACATGTGCGTACAAATATGAGCACAAAAGTTTAAACCAGAGCTGAAAGATTTATGAGGGGGCTTGAACTGGTCAATTGTAACAAACTGAGGAAATATACTAATCAGAGGCCAAACAATAAATCATCAGGGTCTTGGATCAGAAAATAGGGCTTAGCAGGGAAACTGAAAGAGGGCATTCTGTGTAAATAATAATTGCCAAGTGAGCTTCTAAATACTTAAGCTTCAGAATAGTTTCGATGAAGTTATCTCTGGAAATGGAGATATTTCTATCCATTATCTCTGGAAATTTCACAGTACCAAAAGATCCATTCTGTATGTTTTTAGCCCATATTTGACTCCTTTATATGAAGGAACAGCAATGCCAATGGATGCAGTTGCTGATCTAGTAGGGGGATCCCCAAAAGTTGAAGTTTTGGTTCCTTTCCAGGGGTTCTCAACCTTGGCAACTTTAAGACTTGTGGAGGACTGTTGGATTAGCCTTTTGCAGAATAATTCTCAGAAGAAAATTGTTCTTCTGCCTGACTTTTGCTCATGATCAGGAATACAGAATTGAATGTGTGTTCTTTTTTATTAATTTTTTTAGATATATTTGTTTGGGTTTTTTATGGTACTTCACTGTTATATATACCGTATGTTGTTAGCCGCTCCGAGTCCCTTGGAAAGGAGTGGCATACAAACCCAAATAAAATAAATAAATAAAATAAATAAATAAAACTGGTAATAATTTATAATAGTGCCAGATAGACATTTTCTCAGTTTTTCCTTAACATTATAGTTTGGTAATGTTAAAAGATATTTCCGTTAAAAAGTATTTCAGTCAAATCCCAATGAGTGGTGTTCTTGTTCTTACTCAGTGATCAAGATATATGCATGAATGTCTTGTCTTTACTGTGTAGTCATTGTTGAATAATTCCTTTTCCTGGAGAAATTTAGCAGAATTATCACCACCATCCCTCCATTGGGATGGAGCATTTCAAAAACCATTTGTGCTGTTGACGTAGGCTTTAATTAAAACCTGAAAGTTGATTGTGTTCTGGATTAGCCTTTTGCAGAATAATTCTCAGAAGAAAATTGTTCTTCTGCCTGACTTTTGCTCATGATCAGGAATACAGTCTTTCCGTGCTCAGTGTCTCCCATGAAGAAACTCTTCTTCCTTCCTTCCTTAACAAGCCCCCATCTTGAATCCTTGAAACCAAAGTTCTCTGGATTTGAAATTCTCGATAGGAACCCTCCCACTCTGTGAACCAATCATAGTATATCTGCATTTTGCCTTTTCTCCACTATATTTGCCTATTTATTTTCCCACAGCAGCGTGGCTTATGTGCCCATTGTGTGAGAAGCAAGAGAACTATCTTTCATCAATTTATTCCCCCTGCCAAGTTTTAATCACCTTTGTTTGACAGCTAGTTACCTGTTGACGTCAGTTTAATAGCTCAGGGGGGTTTCTGGAGAAATAAGGCAAGCCTCTACTCAAGCTTCCTTGTAGAAATGCCTGAATATCATAAAGATCTCAGAATTTAGTCGGTGAGTTACTGCAGCTGTGATACCATTATATGTGACTTGCAAATGCTTGGGGACCTTCATTATGAATCCATAACATGGCAAAATCAGACTATCCAAACAATCCACAATAACAATTAAGAAAAGTTATAACCCTGTGTAACTATCTTATGAAGATTTGAATTCTTTCCATTCTGGCTCTGTGTTGCTATGAACTTGCTTCAGGCAGTAGAATGGCTCATATACTTCACTGCACAGTTCATTAGTATTTAGAAAAGTAAACTTTTGTACGCAATATTGGGAATGATTACTTGAGGGTATATGTAGATTAATTAGCATATCAAACTGCTACTCCAGCTCCAAGTTGCATCCGGTTCTTTCAGTACGTCAAACCTCCTCCCATGTACGTAGAAAATAGTCTTGGCCAAATTTTATGATGGGTGTTCACTTATTAAGAAATGCTGATGTAGCAGCACACTTCACCATCTGCCTAGTCACAAATGTGCTTCTTTTAAAGGCTTATCCGAAGTTTCTAAGTTGGGAAACAACATTTTAATAGATGTTGCATTAGTTTGAAGAGAAACTGTGTTTTAAAAACTTTTGAATCCAGGTATACAGAAAGTTGCTTTACAGTCAGACCACTTCTTATCCCTTCTGAAGATATAGTATGGCAAAATCCATTAAACTTAAAACATATGTTTTGTTTGAATTATTAGAATTGCAATTGTGATTACAGGATTACCTGACTTAGGCTGTCCTCTCTCCTAGCTTCACTAAACTGTCTTAGATCATAGGTATGTTTTATCTTAGGTATGTATTAACTGAAGCTCATCCAAAGCAAAACACACTATGAATGAGAACTGCCAACTGTCTTGTTCCTAATTACATACAATCTGGGCTGACCTTTTCAAGGCTTTGTTTCCTAGAAAAATGCTGGGCAGTTTCTTCCTAGTGCTGTGATTTTTATGTTATCATAAGTTTGGAGGTTAAAACTTTAGGATTTGCAAAAATTGGCAATTCTTGCTATTAAATAAAAATAGCTTTCCCAACCTGTTTCCTTCCAGATGGCACTTCTAAGGTACTGAAGAAGTTATACACTTGATATAGCAGTAGAAACTAGGATAGTGAAGATTGAACTGGATTTACAGTTTGATATGATAGGAACAGTTATTAAAGAAGGAGACCAGGACTAGAAAAAGCTTTCTATTGGTGTCAGGATCCAGAAGAGCTTTCTTGGATCTGGTATTATATCAATTTTGTCTTCAGTTTTGATTCCCAATTTCAATTTTTCACTCCTGTCCAATGATTGTCTCTGGCTTGATAGGGGTTTGCCAAAATTAGTACAGGCAAAGCTCCTTTAGTTTTATTATTTGCATTTGATTGACATTGTTTTATACAAAAAAGTATTTAAAGCCTTGAATGTTCTAATCAGCATTGTAATCTGTCTAAATATGATATTTATTAGAAGTATAATAAACACAGAAAGAAACATATCACATAGAAAGGAAACATGGGAGGGAGAATTTAGCAAGGAAAAAGCTATAATGATAGAAAAAAGAAAAGATAGTCGTCTGAAACTTCGATAATAATAGCAATTCTTCTCAAGCCAAAGGCCTTCAGTACTGTTGAATTACAACTTCTTCAAATATCAGCACCAAAGAGTAGGTTGTAGCGTAATTATGTTCACTGGGCTTGAATACATTAGCAGCTTTAATAAAAGGATTCTATAACATTTCTTGTAGATTTCTTTTTAAAGTCCCAAAGCAAAGTATAACATTGTGTTTTCCACCTTCCTGTATAAAAATGGAAAGCTAACAGGTGCAGGCAGACATAGTAAAAAGACTATAATAAAAAATACTGGATGGATAAAGGAATTTGAAGATGAATTTAGTAAAAATCAAATGGAAGAACTAATAACAACAACCAAACAGTTAAAAAAAAACTGAAAAGGAATAAAAATAAAAAATCTGGAGCACCACTTGAACAGCATTGACACTGACAGAATCACTACCACTCAGTTGCAAAAGACAGCTTTACTTGGAATAGTTTATATCCTGCAATGATACTTTTAACACCATCAAATAACATCTGCCTATCCCATGTTCTTGGGAAGGACTCGATAGGTGGATAACAATGCCAAATCCAGTCCAAGCAACTGGCTGACCATGTGACCAACCATAATAATAGTTGTGTTTCATTAGTTAATCAGTGAAACAAAAAAAAATGAACAGGCTTTTTTCAGGGCAAAATGGCATTGGAGAGCAGTGATCAATATGACTGCAGGAGAAAGTATGTTCCTACCACTGTGCACAGTAGTCAGTTGTACTAGCACAAGTTGGAAAACACTATTTTGCATGGTTGCTCTGTAAAATAAAAAAAAAAACAGATGGAGGTTGCCTTCGCATTGACTGGTGTTGGGTTGAGGATGAATCATGTGTGTGTGTTTCTGTCTCAAGAAATAGTTAGAAGCTTCTCCTGATACTGCAACAAGTTGGTATAGTTCAGATAAGCCCTGACTGTTGTTTTGTCCAGTCAGAGGTAGTGCCCAGTCTATGATGTCTTGAGTCTAGTCAACAATCAGAATTCATTTTCTGAGTAACCTTTGGAATTAGAAATGTTCAATGTGATTTTTCTCAATTGTAATTTTGTTATACAGAGAAAGTTATAAATATTACATTCCATCACTTCAGACTTTTTAGTGTGGGATCAGCTTACAGAAGCTTTAGGAGGCACTATTGTGCCACACCGAAACTAGCATAAATATCTATTTTTTTATATTTAGACTCTCCCTATTCTTTTGTCTCTCATCTCTCCAACTGATGCTTCATTTTCTTGCTTTCCCATAAGCTGCCATCAGCTAATCATTCTGGGACATTATTAGGCTGTAATTTGTATAACTGTGTAGAGATGAATCATGGAGAAAATGTACCTATGTGGTTTCTAGGAGTCAGAAATGGCTTGACAGCCCATAATCAAACAATCAATCAATTAGTGGATTTGGAATAAACCTCAAGATTAGGCTTGTTCAGGGCTTTTGAAAACTCTGAATTAGTTCACACCTGTAACTAGGTGAACTGAACATCCAAAAAGTTATTTTTAATTTTACTTTGTGACTTAGCATATTGTGGTAGCCCACTATTTTATTAGTTTACAATTCAGGGCGTTCAATGAATTTAGAAAATGTTTGAATATAGTCACCACTACCATGTTCAGTATGCTGTATGAGACACCAGCTCAACAATAATAAAAGTGGAAGGTGCCGTTAAACTTCCTACTGTATCTTCTATCAATGTACTTTTATTCTACATTACTTCCTTCCCCATGGTGCCATGGGGAAAAATGTGAAATACCAAAAGAGCTCCCAGAACTGTCTTTTAAATGCTTGAGTTTGACTGTCCTGAATGAAAATATTCAAATGATTGTGTCTTATCCTAAGACAGCGGTTCTCAACCTATGGGTCGTGACCCCATTTGGGGTCAAACGACCGTTTCGCGGGAGTCGCCGGACACCGCGGTCCGCCATTTTGTTTTTTGTTTTGATTTGTTTTGTTTTTCGTCACGTGTGTGCCGCGCATGCGTGGATCGGCCCGTCACGGTCCGCCATTTTGTTTTTGTTTTTTTTCATCACGCACACGCTACGCATGCGCGGATCGGCCCGTCGCGTGCGCACGCATGCGCACACATGGGTCAGGGTCGCGCCGCGCATGGACAGCACAAGTGGGGTCTCAACCTGAAAAAGGTTGAGAACCACTGTCCTAAGACATCCTTTGGAGTGGCTCCATCTACATCTAAGCTCAGGACAGTTGCTTTACCTTCCACCCAAAAACCTTGGATTTGCTGAATTATATATACTGTAATGGAGAATATTTGTAGCTCAGGGTTGAAATGTGGGGCCCTTGGTGCTCTCTGAGCTTGGGTGTTTTCTTGCAGATGTTTCATTGCCTAAACTAGATAACATCATTATGAGGATGTTATCCAGTTTGGGTAATGAAACATCTGCAAGAAAACAAGCTCAGAGAGCACCAAAAAACCCTATACATACTGTATATAAATTCTCTTACTGGGATGAAGGAAGATTGAACTTTCCATTTTAATGTGCCCTTAATAATTAGATTCACATTTTCTCCTTCCCAAGAATAAATATTTTAATGTACAATGATAGGGAATCTTATGGCAGTGAGAAGATTCTGTCATTCAATAAGGCTATATTAACCCTGTTCACTATAAAACAACAAATAACCAATTTTACCCCTTCTGTGACTATAAATGTGACCTCAGATAAATCTGTTCTGCTGTAAAATTGACATTGGTCTACCTGAGTCAAGATTTTTATTCTTTTGCTCATCCAAAGAAATAAGACATTCTTTGGTCCTTTGTGCAGAATTGATTCATTTGCTTAACCTTGCACCAGAAAAATTCTTACTCCAGTTAGAGCCAAACTAAAATGATAATAACCAAAATGGAATGCTTTGCTGCTTAGTGTCAGTGAAGTTTATTAGTTCAAGAGGGTTCACTTAGGCCTATCTTGACTGTTGTGATTAGTCCTGTTGCCAGACAATATGATGCTTGCAGAGATCTGTCCTTCATTTGCCATATCATTGTTCCATGCCTGGAATGTGTACTTAACTTTGTGTGATAACAGGATGTACCTTGTGAATGGGACAGTTGCATCTCAGCAGGCCTTATCCTGTCTAAATAACAGATAAATAAAAAGAAGCCAAACAGGCATCTTGAGAAAATACAACAAATAGCTCACAACTGGCCTTCTGTGAAAAAAGAGAAAGGTAAAGATCCTGTAGATTCAGAGTAACAGTATTTTCCTAATGATTTTTGTTTTAACCAGGCATGTGAAATAAGACTGGAAATATATATTTATGATTACTATGAATCATTTGTACCAGAAATACTATATGATACAGCTACAAATCAATTGGCACCCTACACATAGAAATCCTACTATTAGTTTTAGGCCAGTTCCTTGCAGCCAAAGGTGGTGTTTGTGTAGTAACCAGAAGAATGCTGCACCTTTGTTCTTGAGAGCCAAGGACGAAATCTATTTGTCCAAATCTGCAAGAAATCAAGGATTTTAATCTTTCTATTACCTTTTGTACTACTGGGAGAAACCTTTCCATGTTAAGGACCAGTTCTTCTAACCCCTTCCCAAAGGGACAGCCAAAAGGGGGAACTTGAACTTACATGTATGGACTTGTTTCATGCAACAGCTCATCATACTTAGCCACTCCAATATAGGGGCTTCTGCTTCTTGGCACAAAGTCAAGTTGTGACTTTGTGCCAAGAGAGACTATAGGTAGAAATATATAAGAGAATCACAGGCAAAAATTGAACTGTTGTCAGAACTATGTGAAATACTTCCCATTTGCAATTTTGGAGTGGGGGCTGGGGACCAGATTTCTGCACAACAATCTGCTCTGATACTCTTGGGCTCTCTTGCATTCATGAATATTGGGACAACTATGAATTCCTCTGTCCTCACACAAAGATCAGTCTCACTTTCTCCCAAGCTAATATCTTTAATGATGATGCAAATTGACAAAAAATAACAAAAATCCTTAAACTCTACCCACACCAACACCAAACATCACCAGTTCAATTGGAGCAACACAAAAATCATTGGCCACGCTACCACCCACCATGCTCATGAATTCATCAAAGCCTGGCACTCCACAAGCAATTCCATCAACAGACACATTGACCTTCAACCAGCATATGAACCCCTCGGAATCCAAATCAACCACATAGCCAACCAGAGATAGCAACCAACCCACGCAAGCCGTCATCCCACCAGCAGTTCACTTCCCAATGACTCTGACCTGATGTAACCTCCCCATCACAAGACCCACCACAAAACCCTCACTCAACACACCCACACCTGAACAACAGAAGAACACTGACACTGACATCCCTTAAAACTCTGCTGAAGATGTTACCTAGCCTGGTAACGAAGCTTTCGGAAACTAACCCACAAGTTCGGAGAACGAGCCTTCGCCTTAGGAAGTACTATTATTAAAATATATGTAAGTCACTTAAATTGAAAAGTTTGGATGAAGTTATAAAATATCACAGATGGACAGGTGAGTTTCATAGCTGCCAAAAGTTCAAAAGAGCAGAAATTTTCATTGCACTATTTGGTGGAGAAATAGATTGCATAATTATTGTCTGCCTCCTTATTGCATTTATTGATTTTAAGTAGACATATGATTGTATCTCCAAAACAAAATAATGGAAAATATTTAAGAGATATAATAATTATGTCAACTCTTTTCTCCAAAGTATATGAAAATACAATCTTTAAGATATAATAGAGTAGGTCAACTATATAATTTGATCCCTATTTATCTCAATCTTGAAGTTGTTAACTGGTAAGTACAACATTGTTACAGCCAATATATGGCTCTAAGTACTATGTATAATAGTATAATCTTCCATTTTTGTTTGTTATGGTTTTTAACTTCTATCATCTTGAATCTAAGTTCATTAGAATTTCTCCCACATACTTCAGCCAAGTTTTCTTTGGAACCGATTGCTGTAACTTTCCAGCCCACAGGGTGTGATTTTTTCAAAGCAGTTGATAAGAAAAGTATCATGGGCAAATGTGTTCAAACGTTTACATTCAATGTATCACAGAGTATAATAAGCTGTTTGCAGCACTGTTCTTTCATTTTTTGATTTTCTGTTTTTTATAAATTAACATACCTAATATTTCGGCAGACAATATATTTGGAATATTTTCTCAATTAATTTTAAATAAGTTCAAGGTTCTGCAGCATATAACAGCTTTGGTAGATAGTATTATTGACCGATAGATTCACACTTTAGTAGCAATGTTTTATGCTACTGTTTTTTCCAGAACCACGCCAGTGCTCTGAAGTCTGAGCCAATCTGGCCAGTTCATTTGTTGATATTAGCTGTTACAGCAATTTTGTTCTTTAAATTGTTCAACTTGTTCAAGCTGACCTCCATCAACTAAGAAGGTTTCCTGGGAGCCAATATTTGCAGATACCTTTGTACTGTCAATATTGATAATAAAGCTACTATAGGGATAATCAGCAGTTTTTATAGTGAATAAGATTTCAAAATCTTCTCTTTCACTTTCTGTAAAAATCATGCTTTCAACAGCAAACATTAGATCTGTGATGATTCATCTTGCCCAAATTTGACACCACACCAATTAAGATTTTCAACATGACTGCATTGATCACAGTAGTGAACATAAAGAGAGACTATTTGCTGTCTTATAGTAGTACATAAGGGAAGTCTTTGGATATGTTGACATTAATGGATAGATATGACTTTATGATTTCTTATATACCTGCTGCAGAAGGCTATTATTTTACCAAGCATTCATTTTGCAATGTTGGCTGATGGATACTATTACATGCCACTGCAATGTCAACAAATGCAACAATGAGGCTCTTTCCATATCTGTTGTGTTCTTGAAAAATCATTTAGTACAAATATTTGATCACAGTATTCGCTTTCAGGAAACCAACTTATTCATAGGATACAGTAGTTGCTTCTGAAAACTTTATTGATTAGTTTCACAAATATTTTGCCTGCAATAAAAAATAAGCTAACCCTATGGTAATTCTTACATTCTTGATTGCCTCATTTCTGAAAATTGTAACTTATTGTCTGTTTCAATGGATTTGGTATTTTTGTGGCTTCCAAACCATTTAAAAGAGTGGAACCAAAATATTAACACATAATTTTCAGTCTTTATAAGGTGATCAACTTTTTTACAATGAAAAGGAGGACACAAATAAATCGAAGAAAAAATATTTTAAATAAAAGAAACATTTTATTCATTGCAACAATAATACAGAATACACTATAATATGATAAATGCATAATAAAAACATTTGTAACAATATCATTTTATATTGTAATTATGCTTACATGCCGTACCCCCACCCGCAGCCACCCCGCCAGCACTGCTGCCTCGCCGTATAGAGCGGGCTCCGCGGCTCCCAAAGCACCAGCTGTGCCGGCTCCGGCCCTGGGGGCGCAGTCTGCTGTTGACACACCCCGCCTGCAGTCACCCCGCCAGCACCACCGCCCACCCTGCATAGCCCCATGTAGAGCAGGCCCCGCAGCTCTCACAGCATGGGAGGAAGCTGGCCACCGCCACCCCTCACACCCCTGCCTGCAGCAGCCGCACTGCCCCTGCCTCTTGCACCCACAGCCATTATTGCCCTAGCAGGTAATATTATTAAGCCGAAGATCAAGAGAAAGTTACCGTGGAATTGCTGCTCCAGTCTCCTCCAGGTATCTTCGGGACTAACTAGAAGATAGTGTAGTTGGGTAGCAGGGAGGGGTGCAAAGTTCCTGCCAATTCGCCTTTGCTGCAGACAACTTACATGTGCAAAGTTTGCCAGCCGGGTGTTTTGGTGTGCTCAGCAGCAATTCCTATTGGCTTTTGAAAGCCAATAGGGGGAGTAGCACAGCTCATGCAAAAGTTGAAAAAAAAATCAAAAAAAGGTGCCGGAACGCCATTCTGAGCATTCTATGAGAAAAATAAGCCCTGAAGATTAGTCTTTAAATATCAAAAAGGAGGACATGTAGGAGGACACTTTTCAAGGGAGGACAGAACTTAAAAAAGGAGGACTGTCCTCCCTAAAGGAGGACGGTTGGTCACCTTAGTCTTTAACACTGCTGCAATGAGTTTGTTTGTTCCAGCAGCTTTCCCTCTTTGTAACTGATGTATAATCGCTTTTATTTCTGAGAATATGGACTTACATTCTTGAAATATTCATCTTGGTGATTCTATTGAAATATCTCCCTGAATAGGATGACTTTAAAAGAGTAGCAAATACTTTTGCTAATGATTCAGTTATGCAGTTCCACAGCATACAAAACTGCTTTCTAATTTTCTGATCTTGTCATTTGAATATTAAAATTATTTGAATATTGAAATTTACTACTGAGGCATCATAATACAAGTAAAGGCTGTAATATTCTTGTAATGTGTGGCTTTTTCAAATTCTTCTATTCCTTTATTATTCTCTTCTATTCTGAAGCAGGTACAAACTTAAATTGCTGATACTATGCCACATTTTTGAATGTGCACTGTTTTTGTTTGTCAGTTAGTGCTAGACATTCATCTGAAATCCATAGTTATGTTCACTATCTTGCTACAGGACAAGTTTCTTTGGCACATTCTTTATTAATGAGAATTATAGTGCTTGATCATTTACATCTTGCAGATGTTTAATGGTGGCAAATCAGTAGCAGTTGCAACTTTTGCTGGCAAGTAAGATCTTGTAGTTTCACCCAGGCATAACATTTGGGTGTGACTAATTACAAGCAGTTTGTTTCAGTTGGAGTTGTAGGAATAACTGTACAAGTGATGGTTAGAGCCACAGTTGGTTCCTCTCACTGATCAGACCTCCATGAGTGATGCTTAAAAACTGCTGTTTATTAGGACATAATTAATATCTTTTCCACTGGGTGAAGTTTGTTTTATATACTGTTTTAGTGGATACTGAAATAATCTGTTTCCAACTGTTATCTCATTTGCTGCTGCAAATGATAGCAGGCTACAGGCCATTGTTGTTCAGCTCATCAGCACCAAATTTGTCCAGGACATTTTCTCAGCCTTGCAGATTTTTAATAACATGGAAATTTTGGTTACCAGTTATCAGAAGTAATCCTCTCCATAGTAATGAATCCAGGATTATTTGTATATGTGCGTAGAATTCATCTTTCGCCTTATCTGTATTTCTTTGTAGGAACACAAACTATAATTATGTGGATTTTTATTGTTCAAGCAAGCAATGGAACTATTAATTTAAATGGTTATTTAATTGGAAATTCATAATACTTGGCAAGCTATGTAATCAATAGCAAAGCCAACACTTTTGTAGATATTTTTCACCTAAAGATCAATACAAAAGCATCCAATTGCCACTTTCTGGTATGTGGACATGGACATTTCCAGATCCTACAAGTCATAATTCTGACAATGCCACAAATAAAATTTCATATTGAAATAGACCCTAAACAGACATATTTTGTTATGTCTGACCTGGAACCAGCTTGAGCATTTCAAGTACCCACTTTAAAAATGTTTTCTTTTTTTTTTTAAAATAAATTTTTATTGGTTTTTTAATTTTTACAAAAAAGGAAAAATGCTCAAGTCAAATCAAAATGTTAATATAAACAATCATTCATAAACAAAACATAAATACATAATTCAATCAATTTTTACAGAAAAAGAAAAAAGCTCAAGTCGAATCATAGTGTTAATATAAACAATCATCCATAAACAAAACATAAATACATAATTCAATAATAACTCAACTGAAACTAATCAACCACATTTACCAAGCAAATAACATAGCTGCTCGGTACCCCCACCACCACATCCCCTTAACCCTAACCTTCCCCCCTCACTTACCAACTATCTACTTACTTTCCTCCTTCCTTCTCTATACTTACTCCACCCACCTATCCCTACTCATCCCCCCTCTTACCAACTTTCTTTCTACTTACATATGCCTTCACTCCTCCTTCCTTTTTCCATCAGATGTGGTGCCCAGAGGCCACTCGAGCAAACCCTTAATATCTATAATTATATATTCTTACACCAACCCCAATTACAGTTGAGAAAAACATAATATATAAAATTATAAACCCCCCCCCTACCCCCCCGACTTCCCAGAATGAATACAGGGTAAAACAAAAGAAAACCCAATACATCAGACAAAATTATTATATAATCCTAACAAGAATTTTAAACTATATGCTAAATACAATCTCTACCTACATTTATTCAACCTTATCAATTCAAATAAATAACTAATACATCAATCAATCCATCTAATATCAGACCTTAAATCATTTCAATCCATTAAACATTAAACAAACAAATCATCTTGTTAAGAATAGCAATTTTCATTTACATATCTAATCCGTCAATCTAAGTCAAACCTTAAATCACTTCAATTCATTGAGAGGTTATGTAAAATCACCCAAACGGCTCAATTTAGTATATATCTTCCAGTAATCACCCTCTCTTAACATTCTAAACGATCATTTCAAACCATTAGACATCAAATAGATGAATCATCTTTTTAAAAAAAAAAAAGAAAAAAATAAGCAATTAGTATCAATATACCCCTCAATTCAAAAAAATACGTTCTTAATCAATTTACTATATATCTTATAATCTTAGATTGTCCTTAATTCCTTACATATAATTTTAAATTTCAGATCTTCAATCAACTTCTGGGCTTTCTCATCTATCAAACAAACCTCCATAACAAATACAGTCTATTAATTCCATTTCTAACTTACATTCCTTCAACCTTATCAAATCACTTAATGCAAATCTACCTCATCTATCAATCGATCTAATGTCAAACCTTAAATCATTTCAATCCAAGTACATTCTTAGTCAATTTAATTGTTTCTTCCGTTACTCATCTTCTCTTACATCTTGCTCATAATCTTGGTCCTTAAATCAGTCCACACTTTTAAATCACCCTTAATTTTTTTTTTTAAATTTCACTTCTTCAGTCGAATTCCAGGTTTTTTCTTCTGCCAGGTAAACCTCCATAACAGAGCCTCCCTTCCGAATAATAAGTCTCTCTTTTTTACTTGCAATATCATTTGAATCCATATAAACCATCTTAGCCTTTGCATTAATCCTCTACTTCTCTTAACCATAGAATTTCGTTGCAGTAACATTTCAAATCTCTGTCTTTGCTTTTCCTGTTCCTCCACACCATAAGTAGATTGCTTCTTAAACTGGGTCAATTTCTCTTTTTTCTCAGTTAAATCCTCTTCTTGCTGCTTATCTGAGAGGAATAGACACCCCCTCCTATCTTGAAACAAATCCTCTTCCTCCGCTCCATAAATAAACTGTTTATCAAGCAAGATCCAGTTCTCTTTATCCTCTTTATTCTCAATACTGTCTTCTTCTTGTATGGGTTGTTTTATAAAATGCTCAGCAGTCGGTTGCAGATCAATTTTATTTGGAAGAGAGAGTCTGGTTAATATTTCTGTAGTAAATTCTTTCACTATTGCACGCAATTCTTTTTTAAATTCTTCTTTAAAGTCATCAATACGATCAAAAATAGGTTTAACATTTAAATGTAAGTTCCACTCCATTTTAAATTTTAAAACAATCACTCTGGCATTCAAATTCCTACAGCGGTTTCTCTAGCTTCGCTTACGAGAAAAAGGGAAAAAAAGATGGAGATTTCACTTTCACTCTCAAGCACTTTCCTTTAACAGTGAAAGCAGTGAAAGCTATACGCCATTTTGAATGCATTATGTTGATTGTAAAAGTTAGAAATATATAGCCAGAAATACAATAAAAAATACTTGCAATCCAATAAGAACTCCTGTATTCATTCTGTCTGCAAACAGTCTCTCTTATGTTCTATTTTTAAAAGCAGAAGCGGTCGCGGCGTCTTTCTCTGTCTAATGACAGAAGCGTCTCTGGGCAGAGCGTCTTCAAGAGCTTGGGGAGCTCTCACTCTTGATCCCTGGAAACTTTTTCCAGGGATTTTAGAGGAGCTCAACTCTGCTCTTGATGCTCTTCACCTCTTCTTCGCCCGAAGAGGGGATTTTCCACCGCAAAAAACAGCTGGTGTTCGCTATTTTTTGCGGCTTTATAAACCCAGGGAACGGAGCCTCACAGAGGAGACTCTAGCGACGCCGGCGGTGCCACCGGAAGTCTAAAAATGTTTTCTTGACTTCACAATTCTGGTTGGATGCATACTTTTCATCAGTACCTTGACCTCATCTGCTAAATCTCAAATGAGATGTATGTTTTTCCTTCCCACTTGTCCATGTCTACATTATGATTCCTCAGCAAGGAATCATAACTTGGAACTGGCAGATATTGCAGTATAATAGTCCCTATCAGAGGAGAGTTAAACAAGACTCTATTATTAATAAGGACCCAGATTGTGGGAGCAATATGCTGACTCTGTAAACTGCTTAGAGATAGCTGTAAAGCACTGTGAAGTGGTTTGTACTGTAAGTCTAAGTGCTATTGCTATTATTGTCTTATTGTTATTTAATTTCTGTATCAGTTCCATGATCAATCATTTAATTAAAATAGAATTTCATCCATAAAATATGGCAGGTACACTCTCATGTTATTCCACTGAATACCGCAAGTAGGTTGCCATGTTTCTATATGCAGATGATGCAGTGATACTATCAGTATCACTCACAGAGTAAAACAGATGTTTCAGTCTAACATTCTTCTTTAGAAAGCAGCAGCTACCGTGAAAATGTAATACAAACAAGTTCATGGTATTTTTAGAAAGATCTAAAATGTTGACCTGGATCATTAATAAGCAGAAATTTGTGCAGGTGCTTTGTTTGGGTGTAATTCCACTCATTTGATAATTGAAAAGGAATTTTTAAGTACAATCCAAAAGGCTCATAGCAATTTGTTTACTCTTTGCTCAAGGTGAGTCTCATGTTGTTCAAATGTCATTAAGGTTCTTGAAGTCAAACTCCTGCAGCAGTTCCTTTATAGAATTATAGGAAGTCTGATATCTCTATCTGAGATTATTTGATCCAAGTTTCTAATGAAAGGATTTCAAGGGGCATCTAGCATTCCATATTTAGAACTCTACTCGGAGGCAGATCTAATAAAAAAATTAAATTAGAGCCTTGATGAAATATTTTGTTTTTGATAAAGCAAACTTCTCATCACGATGACTGTGGTAGATCTTTATCATGCTTCCTGGAAGCTGAGGTGGTTCTAAGGCAGTGTTTCTCAACCTTGACAATTTTAAGGCATGTGGACTTCAACTCCCAGAATTCCACAGCCAGCATTGCTGGCTGTGGAATTCTGGGAGTTGAAGTCCACATGCCTTAAAATTGTCAAGGTTGAGAAACGCTGTTCTAAGGGGTGTCTCTCCCTTCCCTAAATCCAACAAGATGCAGATCAACAGTTTTATTCTTATTTGCATGGAACTAAAGTTTGAAAAATGTTTTATGTTACTACACATATAATCAACATACAGATACACAATCAGGTTTTCACAGATACAAGGTTAACTTCAATAACTACAAGGAAAATCAAAGGTGTTTGAATCTCAGCATTCAGAAGAAGAGTTCCATTTCTGGCAACTTGCACTTTCTTATACTTCCTCTTTCCTGACACACTTATAAATTCAAGTCAGCTGCTTATCCAAGCCAAACACTGGTTATGCTCCACGCTCTTGGCTTCAAATCTTTCCACAATGAACATACAACATGAGTGTTTTCCTTAATGAATGGAACATAGATGGAGGCATCAAGCAAAGTCATCATGTCTACTCCTTGTCCTTCAATTGATGTTCTTGTCATTTGCTCTATCTCATCATAGCCACATTTTTTATACTTTCCAAAATGTTTTCCTCCCCTCAGCTCCATTGGACAGCCTTTCCCATTCTTCCAAAGCTCCCGATTGTTTTCCTTGCAGGCTGTACTCAGTCTCTTGTATCTCCTTTTAACTGATCCCATTATTTTCTCTCTGAATTCCACCATTTATTACCATTCTGATATGGTGTAATGGCTGATCAATAAAATGTTATAACAGGTTAGCTTTATGTTCTGCTTCCTCTTCTGACTCCTGTTAATTATAAACTCTGGGCATCCAGATTCTTAAAACACAAGTTAATTCCATGGTTCTTATGGTAAATCTGTATCACTTTAAAGTATTTTCAATCATTTCCCCAACTTTATTGCCATTCTCTGAGTTGTAATACACAAGTTAGAATAGAATCTTTGAAATACCAGTACTGGATCTGGTTAGTTTCAGATAGTGTATTAGTGTAAGCAATTTATTTTTCACAATATCTCAGCATATCCATTGTTGAGTTCTCCATTCGTGTGCAAATGATGAAGACACATGGCGACAACTAACAATGCTTACTTCTCCTACTCCAACTCCAAGCAAAAAACAAAAGGCACGCAGGCCTTTTTATAGGGCTTGAACCCTGGACAGAGTGAACCAATAAGAGTTCTTCTTTCTTTGCGCCTTGTGCATGCGCCCAAGGCTGGCACCGCTCTGTCTGTTCCTGGGCAGCTTTTAGAATGCCCGGGACCACTTGCAAGAATTTTGGGCCTGTTGAGTTTCCTCATCAGGCCCAGGACACAACACCCCTCCTCCCTGGATAGAACACACACAATTCCAATTTCTTTACAATCATAATAAAATAAATTAAAAGAAAATAATAGTCTGCTCACATGCAGACACCCTTCTTATACTAACAGAGTTGTCAACCAACCACTCTCTAATGTGGACTTCATGTGTCTATCTTCTACCCCACATAGGTCCCATCTCCTCAACCTAGACCTGTAAACTCCCTTGTCCTGACAAGAACCTCACATATTCGCCTAAATGCTTAGGAGGGGCCTTAGCCCGTTTTGACCTACGCAAGGTTAGGGAGGGTGCCTGGCCTGTCAGCTCACCTGCCAGGCTAGGCAGACCAGGACTTGTTCTTAAGGGTGCCTGGCCTACCGGCCCGTCCATTAGGCTCACTAAACCAGGACTTTTATGCACAAGTTTGGCAGGTGACCCCTGGTGAGGCGTGCCGGCAGAATTGCCAGAGCTCTCCCCAGGCTCCGTGAGAGCAGATGAAATTCACCAACCTTCTGAATTGGCTGAGGATTCCCCAACTACTCTGGATGGCTCCAGGGAACTTAGTCCCTCGAGCCCGCGACCAGTCTCGGACATGACCTGCGTTGCAGGTGCGCCCCAATACTCCCAGTCCCCTATGGCCGAGGTGCCAGAGTCAAGAGCCGCCTCAATGGCAAATCCCACCTCATGTGAATTCCTGTTTGGAGCTCTTGTGGATATGCATGACTCCCTGTTCAGTGCAATAGCTGAACTCTGAGGATGTCCTTGCACCACCCCTGGGAAAACCCTAGCGACCTGAGGTACTTCCCAGGAACAGTGAAATCGTGTCTCATAAGGTTGACCTGAAGTGTGAGATTGTGTCCCAGGAGGTTTGACCTGAAGTGCAACTTAATTCCTGGGCCCCCTCCCCCCCCGAGAGTGGAGGCAGCGGCAGAATCCACAGGGGACAACCACCAATGCAGTTGATCGATGTGATGCCGCAGGACGCGGCCATCTCCGAAGGTCACTTCATATGATAGAGGTCCAGAGATCTTACTGATGACAGCAGGAATCCACAGATGACCAGGAGCATAGTTCCTAGTCCAGACCGGATCACCCAACTGTAGTCTCCTGGGTGCCCGTGGTTGCGACACCTGTGAAGCCACCCGGTCTGGGTGCAACCTGTCCAATTTAGTAATGAGTCTGCGACCCCAGCGGAGTTCAGCTGGGCTCTTCCCAGTGGTTGTGCAAGGTGTGGTGTGGTGTGCAAGAAGAAAGTCAGCTAACCTGTGATGCCAGTTACCGTAAGTCAGTTTCTTGAAGGCATCTTTGGTGGTGCGCACCATTCTCTCTACCAGTCCATTGGAGGATGGATGGAAGGGAGCCGATGGTGCATGCCGGATCAGGTTGGCCTGAAGAAAAGCCTGGAACTCGGAAGACATAAATTGAGGGCCATTATCAGAAACCAGTACATCCGGAAGACTTTCATCCTGAGTATCCCAGGAAGTCCGTCATGCAGAGAGAACAAGATTCTAGACCTCAATGAGGCTGGGATGACTACCCTGCTGCCCCATAAAAGGCACCCATTAAAGGTAGACAGTGCATGTCTCCTTTGCCAAAAACTTTGAAATGTCGCATCTGGACACAAGTCAGGCCATCCTGACAACACCCATGTCAGCACGCGTGTAAGCATGTGATCAGTGGCAGTTTCAGTAGCCACGTCCCTAGCATTGAGGGGAGATTCAGGCAACTCCTGAATGGAAAGAATATTTATGGTAGGAGCATGCTCTGCTTCTACCTGAGTTAAAGGCAATCTGCTTAGGCCATCTGCATGGTCCATTTCTTTTCCAGGTTTGTGAACTAGAGTCTAGTCATATGCTGACAGGAAAATGGACCATCTCAGCATACAAGGACAAATGATATGTTGTGTCTGTTTGTTAGTAATGAACAACCCTAACAGAGGCTTATGGTCTGTATAGACCGTGAAGTGGCGGCCATATAAGAAATCATGAAATTTATTTATGCCAGCCACTATGGCCAAGGCTTCTCTGTCAATCTGAGCGTAATTCCGCTCTGCAGATGACAGAGTCCTTGAATAATAGGCCACAGGGACTTGTGTCCCATCAGCCTTCAGATGGCTAAGTACAGCCTCCACCCCATAAGGAGATGCACCACATGCGATGCAAATAGGCAGTTGCTCATTTAAATGCACTAAAACAGCATTAGAAGTGAACAAGGCCTTAACCTCATTGAAACTCTTGTCATGGACTTGTCCACTGCCAAGGAGCCTGCTTGTCTAAGAGCCTATGTAATGGCGCTGCCACTGCAGCTTTTTGTGGGAGAAATGCATGATAAAAAATTTAAGAGCCCCAAGAAGGCTTGCAGCTCGCTCTTGGACTTGGGGCTTGAGGCCTTTTGAATAGCATGTAGTTTAGCTTCAGCAGGGTGAATGCCTTGGGCATCTATCCTGAATCCTAAGAAGTCAGTAGAAGTGACTCCTATCTTACATTTATCTTTCCTTAGTTTAAGGCCTGCATTTCAAAAACGAAGTAAGACAGCCCTTAATCTCTCTGCTAAATTTTCAGATGACTCCCCAGCAATGAGGACATCATCAAAGTAGGGACAGACCCCAGGAATACCTTGAAGTGTGCTCTCCATGACACTTTGGAATATGCCAGGGGCTACATTGACCCCAAATTGCAGTCTCTTGACCTTGAAGGCCCCCCTGTGAGTTACAATAGTCTGGGCCTCTGCAGCTTCCTCATCAACAGGTAGCTGTTGATAGGCCTGTGCCAGGTCAAGTTTCGTAAAAATGCCTCCCTTGAGGGAGGCCAAGATGTGGCTTACAACAGGGACTGGATAAGCATGCTGTTGCAACGCCTTATTTAGTGTACACTTGTAGTCTGCACATATACATATTTCCCCATTAGCCTTTAGAGGCGTTACTATGGGAGTTTCCCATGGACTAGAATCCACAAGTTCTAAAATGCCCTGCTGGAGCAATTTGTCCAGTTCAGCATCTCCTAGGTAGGTACCCTCCTAGGCTGAACCCTGATGGGCATGATGGTTGGGTCTAACCGTAGTGAAATGGGAGGCCCCTTGCAGGATCCTAGCTCTGAACTAAACACATCTGCAAAGTCCTTGCAAACCTTTGCAAGGCCCAGTGTTTGCAAGCTGTGCAGCCCAGTCACCTGGATTCCCAGAGCCTCAAACTAATCAAGTCCAATAAGACTCGTACGATCACCTCCCAACAACCACCAAATCTAGGGAACCTTCAAAATCCTTATACTGTACCCTAAGGGTGGCCTCCCCCTTAACACACACCATAGAATTTTGAAAGTCAGTGAGTATTAGGTTCAATGGCCTGAGTTTAACTCAAAGGCCACTACCGTTGCAAATCCTTTTAAAGATATTAATCCCTTGCAACCTTACGTTAATGGAAAGTTTCTTCTTAAGGGGCTTGTGTGTCCCTGTTCTCAGAATGCTCCTGCGCGATGCGCAGAAACCCACCCTGTTTTGGCTGGGAACCCTGGTACCTTTCTGAAGCAATTCTTCCCGAGGTTGAACCTTCTGGTGACCCAAACAGACGGATGCAATGTGGCCCTGCCTGCCACACGCTCTGTGAATGGCGGAGCTAAACCTGCATTCAGCTCACTTGTGGTGTCCTCCACACCTGAAGCATTGAAGAGATGCTAGGGCCTTGACCAGACGTCCCTTCTGCCTCCTCTCAGCTGGCTGCTGAAGTCTGTTGACCTCCTCCACTTCTGATCCTTCTCGAGCATCCTCTTGATGGATGGTAGCTGTTTCTGGAGGATTCCTGGTGAGGTGCAAGGCCTTCACAGCCCCACCTGCTGCTTCCTCAGCTGACACCTCTCGCAATGCATCTTGGAAGGAGACATCTTCTTTTGCAAAAATCTTTTGTTGTAAGTCTCTGCTCCTTAAGCCACAGACAAAGTGATCTCGCAGCCTCTCTTCCAGATCCTTGAACTCACAAGGTCTGCTGCTTGCCTTAAGGCTGCAATAAAGTCTGCAGCAGATTCACCCGGCCTCTGGTCTCTCTGCTCAAACGCGTGCCTCCAAACAATGATGGATAACTTCGGCTGGAAATGTTCCTTCAACATTTTCTTCAAGTCAGCATATGTTACTGACTCCAGAGGTGCAGGGGCCACCAGATTTTCTGCGATGTCAAAAGCTTCTTGTCCACAGGCACACAAAAGAGTTGCTGCCTTCAGGCCATCTTCTCTAATGTAATTTACTCTGAAGTAATTCTCCACCCGTGCTACGTAGGAATTCCATCTCTCTGGGTGGCAGACATCGAAATCAGTCACACGGTCAATCTTTGACATCGTAACTTTACGACCTTCACCACTCACTTCCTCTACAAGCTGCTGTTTGGGGAAAGGATCCTTTAGCTGAGCTCACTCTCCAGCGACGCTATACTGGCAGGCTGGGATGCTGATTCAGACGCCATTTTCCCCACTTCAGGACTTCCTGGTAAATCCTTAAATCTTTTTCTTCAGCTTGCAAAGGATCCCACCTTCGTTGCCAGTGTTGAGTTCTCCATTCGCGTGCGAATGATGAAGCCACATGGTGACACCTAACAATGCTTTATTCTCCTACTCCAATTCCAAGCAAAAAACAAAAGGCAAGCAGGCCTTTTTATAGGGCTTGAACCCCGGACAGAGTGAACCAATAAGAGTTCTTCTTTCTTCGCGCCTTGCGCATGCGCACAAGGCTGGCACCGCTCTGTCTGTTCCTGGGCAGCTTTTAGAATGCCCGGGACCACTTGCAACAATTCTGGGCCTGCTGAGTTTCCTCATCAGGCCCAGGACACAACATCCATCTTTGCATATTTTAACATTTTCCTTTCATCCATTCTTAAGGGCAGATATGAGAAAAATATTACTTTGCCATGTGGGGAAGGTGTCCTAGAAACATTGGGCCATGTTTATTTGTACTGCTGCTATTTAAAGTACATCCATAGTTCCATCATAACCTTCCTATTGTAAATAAATCTTGGGGACAAGTTTTACATAAATGTTCTGCTTTCAGATAAAACTGTTTGGCAGATAGCAAAATTTTGTTTGGCAGCTTGTTAGGTACAGCATTGTTGTAATGAAGAGCACAAAGTGTAGAAAGATAAAAATCTGTGATCTTCCCCTTTACTTCATTTTGAACTGTTTTTGAAATGTTATGTTGTTGCATTATTGTATGAAGTAAAATAATAATAATAATAATAATAATAATAATAATAATAATAATAATAAAGTTAGAAGGGACCTTGGAGGTCATTTAGCCCAACCCCTTGCTCAGGCAGGAAATCCTATACCATTTCAGACAAATGACTGTCCAGTCTCTTCTTAAAAACTTCCAGTGTTGGAGCATTCACCGCTTCTGGAGTCAGGTTGTTTCACTGATTAATTGTTCTAACTGTCAGAAAATTTCTCCTTAGTTCTAGGTTGCTTCTCTCTTTGGTTAGTTTCCATTTGTTGCTACTTGTCCTGCCTTCAGGCGCTTTGGAAAATAGCTTGACTCCCTCTTCTTTGTGGCAGCCCCTGAGATACTGGAACACTGCTATCATGTCCCCCCTCGTCCTTCTCTTCATTATCTTAACGTTAGTTTGACATGGGTAGTATTTTGCTAGTTATTTGGTTGGTAGGTTATTAATTTAATATTTTTACACAGTATTTTTGTTTTTTACAGTTTAAGCTACCCAGTAATTCAGTAATTACTTTTAGACATACTTTTATTATCATTTTAATATTTGTGATTATATTGTAGTTTAGTTCATTTTATTCTTACATATTTCTTTATTCAATATTCTCAATTGTATTTTTTTCTCTAATTACATAAAATTCAAGTCAGTAACTCTACTAAAGGTTATCAGTTTATTCCTATAGGGGATAAATCAAGTTGTTGAATGCAAAAGTGATGATGAGCATATTGGATTATGATAGAGGATACCTGCTTAATAAAGCAGAATATTTGTAACCCAGGATTGAAATGAGGGATCTTTGGTTCTTGGTTGTTTTCTTGAAGATGTTTCATTACTCAGACTAGGTAACATCACCAGTGCTAGTGAGGAGTGGGGTTTGCTCTCAGTTTATATGTCAGTGGGAGTGGTCTTAGAATTTCTTTGGTTGGGCTGCTTCCTATTGGCTTATTTGGCAGTTTTTTGACTGGAATATTGTTTATAAAATTGTTGGTCTGATGTTAATCTTGGAGTTAATCTATGTTCATCTGGGTACTGATTGCTGGTGGACCTGCTTAAGTATATTCTAAACTCATTTGCTAAATTCAGACCAGTCACTATCTCTCAAAACAGCTTCACAAGACAGTTGTTCTGGAAAGATACCATAGGCAGAAGTGCTGTGTACATTGTCTTGAGTTCCTGGACAAAAACTGGGTACAAATAAAATAAATCATTTTGGACTGTTTTCAGCATAAGAAGACTGTTTTAGATTTCACACTTATTGAAGTCCACCTGTTGTTAGAGTCATAGCATCCTAATCTTCAATTAAGCTCACTTAGAGGTAATCTATGAGATAGATAAGATAACCTTTATTGTCATTTTTATACTGTGGGCACAATGGCACACATCAAAAATGAAATTTAGTTGCCCACTGTTGCAACACTGAACATTTAATTAATTAATTAAAAATTTATTGGCTGTCCAATTCCCAATTTAAGCTCTAACGTTTTTTGAGAAACGTTTAGTATGAGCTGAGTTTAGCATAATTTGTATTTTGTTTTTGATTCTCTTCTTCTTGTTCTGGATCAAGTATCCCTGATATCTGCTGCTGCATTGCCTTTAATGTAAGGTTGTTTACTAAGTGCTATATAATGCTGTTCCTTTATTATTATTGGTATCTATATTTTTTTATTTTGTTGTAATATGGTTTTATTTGCAAATGTAAGCTCTTGAGATTTTTAATCTGAAAGAAATAAAAAATGTGAAAGTATTAAATATTGCAATTGCTGATAGTATTATGTATATTCAGTCATCCATTTAAGAACTTAGAACACTTTCAAATCATGAGTTGAATCTATAGACCCATGAGCTATTATTTTATCTCGTACTAGGAAATTCAATTTGACACAACAAAAAGATAATTCTGTCTTAAGGAAACTTCTTCATATTGCCAGTATGCCACATCTATTTGACAGAGCTCCTTTAGGAGTTCATTCCTTAAGTGGGTAAGAGCATAAAGGGAGTCCTGCTAAATTGAGCCAAAAATCCATTTGCAGCATTGATTGATTTTCCATATCAGTCATCATAATATTTCCAAGTAGACATAAGCTTCTCTTGTCCCCAGTCTCCTGCAGCTGCTGTTCATTGAAATTCTGCTCTTCAGTCATGATCATAGACTGATTTACTCATCCTCTGTTCATATTAGTCTCCTAGACTTTTCAATGGAGGATGTGACTATATATAGATTCTTATTCATCAAAATATAAACCGATGACGATGCTCTCTACCACACCTTTTAGACTCCAAGGATGAAAACCAACATGGTTTCTGCAAAGGCAAATCATGTCTTACTAACTTGTTAGAATTCTTTGAGGGTGTAAATAAATACATACCCTAGATAAAGGGGCCCCAGTTGATATTGTATATCTTGACTTTCAAAAGGCTTTTGACAAAATCCCTCACCAAAGGCTCCTAAAAAAGCTCTTCAGCCACGGAATTAGAGGACAGGTCTTGTCCTGGATTGGTAACTTGCTAAATTGTAGGAAGCAAAGGGTGGCAATAAATGGACAAGTCTCTGGATGGAAAGAAGTGAGAAGTGGTGTACCCCAAGGTTCAGTTTTGGGACCTTTACTTTTTAATTTATTCATCAATGATCTGGATGTAGAAGTAAATAGTGAGGTAGCAAAGTTTGCTGATGACACTAAATTGTTCCAGGTAGTGAAAAGTGAAACTGATTGTCGGGAGCTCCAGAAGGATCTCTCGAAATTGTGTGAGTGGGCAACAAAATGGCAAATGCATTTTAACCTAAACAAGTGCAAAGTTATGCACATCGGGGCAAAGAACCCCAATTATACTTACCAACTGATGGGGACCAAACTTTCTGAGACAAGCCAAGAAAGGGATCTTGGGGTCTTGGTGGACAGCTTGATGAAGATGTTAACCCAATGTGCAGCAGCAGTAAAAAAAAAGCAAATTCCATGCTTGGCATGATTAGGAAGGGAATTGAAAATAAGTCAGCAAGTGTTGTATTGCCTCTGTACAAATCGATGGTGAGACCACACTTGGAGTACTGTGTACAGTTCTGGTTACCGCACCTCAAGAAGGATATAATGGAACTGGAAAAGGTGCAAAAAAGGGCAACAAGAATGATCAAGGAAATGGAGCACCTTCCTTATGAAACCAGATTGCAACGCCTTGGCCTCTTCAGCCTTGAAAGACGGCGTTTAAGGGGTGACTTGATCGAAGTGTATAAAATCATGCATGGGATAGAAAAGGTGGATAGAGAAAAATTCTTTTCTCTATCACACAATACTAGGACAAGGGGGCACTCCCTAAAGCTCATAGGTAAGAAAGTGAGGGCAAATAAAGGGAAATATTTCTTCACCCAGAGGGTCGTTGGTTTATGGAATTCACTTCCAGAAGAGGTCGTGACAGCTGTCAGCCTTGACAGCTTCAAGGCAGGGTCAGACAGATTCATGGATGCCAAGTGTATCGGTGGTTATTAAAACGGATGTCCATGTGCCGCCTCTATGTTGGTTGAAGCAGGCAGGATTCCCTTGAGTACCATTTGTTGGGGATCAAGGGAAAGGGAGGGTTTTGCCTTCTCTTTCTGCTCAAGATCCCCATGTACAATTGGTGGGCCACTGTGTGACACAGAATGCTGGACTCGATGGGCTTTGGCCTGATTCAGCATGGCTCTTCTTATGTTCTTATGCTAATTTTCTCTAGCATATCTTGATTCCAAATGAAACACTGGCCTGCAGCCATCAACCATTTTAATTTTTAATAATGCCTCTGAGACATGAAAATACCCTTGGAAAGAACTGTGCTAATGCACATAATGCTTTTTAGTATGTCAATGGTTTTTTCCTTCCTAAAATAAATTCAGTTGGAATGGGAAATTTGAAGAGGCCCACATGCAATAGAAAAGATCCCAGCTGTTCATAATTTATGAAGACTAGAGTATAATTATTTCAAGCTATTAAATTAATTAAATACACAATAAAAAGACACCATAGGTGTTAAATACTTTGTTTGCATACAAATGATGAAGACACATGGCGATGTTAAACAGCTCTTTATTCTTCTTCTAACAACCGAACAAAAACACAAAAGGCACGCAGGCCTTTTTATGTGGCCAGAAACCTGGACAAGGGCAAACAAACTAACAGAGTGTTTTCGCGCCTTGTGCATGCGCACAAGGCTGGCGCCACTCTGTCTGGTCCTGGGCAGCAAATGCCTTGCGCATGCGCACAATGCTGGTGCCGCTCTGTCTAGTCCTGGGCAGCTTTTGGAATGCCCGGGACCAATGGAACGTCAGGACACAACACCCCTCCCCCCTAGATGGACCATACTTTGCGCACACACATGTGCACCATGCAATGGAAGAATGTCATACAGTTTCAGTAATCAAATGCAAGGAGTGTAGAATACTCGAGTCTGCCCTTAGGCAAACCCCCTTCAATCTTAGTAATACAATGAATGTATTCGAAATCAAAAAATACTACAAAATAATCTATCACGAATACTCCCGTTATTCAGGGGCCTCATGAAAAGAACCCTTGTGACTTGAAAGCAACTTCACAAATTCTCTAAGATGTTTGGGTGGGCACTTGGCTACCAGGCTAGGCAGGCCAGGACTTTGCTGCCTCATCTGCTGGCTGGCTGAACCCTCTAAGTCCAAGCCAACATACCTTGGAGGGGTGGAAGTCCCTGGGTCCATAATGGACCCTTCTTGGGAACACTGTCCCTTGAATCCAAGGCCAGCAGATGGAGAGTGCTGGGTAGCGGAAGTGCCCCAGTACTCTGTGGCCCCCAAGCACGTGCCCAAGGTGCCAGAGTCAGGAGTCGCCTCCATGGCAACCCCCTTTGCTGGTGACGTCCTTTTGGGAGCAATCACAGAATTTGGCAAGCGCCCCTGCTGGAATTCTTTTTCTCTTGCTGCTTGTGATTTGTGTGGATACCTCCGGTCAATCTCCCTGTCTGGAACACTATCTGACATATATGAATACTGTGGATACCCCCAGTGTGACTCCCTGTCTGGAGTAATTATGGATGTGTGGGATGACCCCCTATCCAGTGAATTCCTGTTAGGAGCACTTGCGGAACTTTTGGATGAATGTCCAATAGCCTCAGTAGCCGTTAGTGATGGCCTGTTAGGCCTGAGAAACTGTGACCCAGAATGCATATTATGGTCCTCCTCACCCCCCCAGAGCAGAGCCAGGAGTGGAAGGGTGAGAGTCCAGTCTCCAACGCAGTTGGTCTATGTGCCTGCGAAGAACGCGGCCATCCCCCAATGCAACTTCATATGACAACGGCCCAGAGACCTTACAGACCATAGCTGTGACCCAGAGATGACCAGCCCATAGTTCTTGCCCAAACTGGATTGCTCACCTGGAGTCTCCTAGGTGCCTGTGGTTGTGACACCTGTGAAGCCATCCTGTCAGGGTGCAACCTGTCCAATTTAGTGATGAGGCAGCGACCCCAGCGGAGTTCAGCAGGGCTTTTCCCTGTGGCTGTGCATGGTGTGGTGCAGTGTGCAAGAAGGAAATCTGCTAACCTGTGATGCCAGTTACCATAAGTCAGTTTCTTGAGGGCATCTTTGGTAGTTCGCACCATCCTCTCTGCCATTCCGTTGGAGGATGGATGGAAGGGAGCTGAAGTTGCATGGCGGATCAGGTTGGCCTGAAGAAAAGCCTGGAACTCAGAAGACATAAATTGAGGTCCATTATCTGAAACCAGAACATCTGGAAGACCGTGCGATGCAAAAATTCCTCTCAACACCTAGATGGTCCTAGCAGTAGTAGTGGAGGAAACAGGAACAACCTCTAGCCACTCCGAATGGCTATCAACAACAACCAGGAAGAATTGCCCCTGAAAGGGCCCAGCGTAATCTATATGCACCCTAGACCACCTATGTACTGGGGCCTGAGTAATTTCAGGCCGAGTCTGTTGGCACACTTGGCACCCGTGCACCTGGGCCTCGATAGCTTTATTGAGTCCAGGCCACCAAAGATGGCTGCGTGCAAGCTCATTCATCCTGACTATACCAGGATGTCCCTCATGCAGAGAGATCAAGATTCTAGACCTCAATGAGGCTGGGATCACTACCCTGCTACCCCATAACAGGCAACCCTTGAAAGTGGAAAACTCATGCTTCTTGTGCCAGAAGCTTTGGAACTCAGTATCTGGGCACTTGTCAGGCCATCCTGACAACACCCATGTCAGCACGCGTGTAAGCGTGTGATCAGTGGCAGTTTCTGCAGCCACATCCCTAGCATTGAGGGGAGACTCAGGCAATTCCTGAATGGACAGAATATTAATAGCTGGAGCAGGATCTGGCTCTAATTGGTCCAGGGGTAGTCTGCTCAGGCCATCTGCATGACCCATTTCTTTTCCTGGTTTGTGAACTAATGTATAGTCATATGCTGACAGGAACATGGACCATCTCAGCATACGAGGAGAAATGATATGTGTAATGGTTCTGCCACTGCAGCTTTTTGTGGGAGAAATGCATGATAAAAATTTAATAGCCCCAAGAAGGCTTGCAGCTCACTCTTAGATTTAGGCCTTGGGGCCTGCTGGATAGCTTGCAATTTAGTTTCAGCAGGGTGAATGCCTTGGGCATCTATCCTGAATCCTAAGAAGTCAGTAGAAGTGACTCCTATCTTACATTTATCTTTCCTTAGTTTAAGGCCTGCATTTCAAAAACGAAGTAAGACAGCCCTTAATCTCTCTGCTAAATTTTGAGATGACTCCCCAGCAATGAGGACATCATCAAAGTAGGGACAGACCCCAGGAATACCTTGAAGTGTGCTCTCCATGACACTTTGGAATATGCCAGGGGCTACATTGACCCCAAATTGCAGTCTCTTGACCTTAAATGCCGCTCTGTGAGTTACAATAGTCTGGGTCTCTGCAGCTGCCTCATCAACAGGTAGCTGTTGATAGGCCTGTGCCAGGTCAAGCTTCGCAAAAATGCTCCCCCCTTGAGGGAGGCCAGAATGTGACTTACCACAGGCACTGGATAAGCGTGCTGTTGCAGTGCCTTATTCAGTGTGCACTTATAATCTGCACATATACGTATGTCCCCATTAGCCTTTAGAGGCATTACTATGGGGGTTTCCCATGGACTTGAATCCATAGGTTCTAGAATGCCCTGCAGGAGCAATTTGTCCAGCTCAGCATCAATCTTACCTTTGAGGGCAAAAGGTACCCTCCTAGGTTTAACCCTGATGGGCATGATGGTTGGGTCTAACCATAGCGAACTGGGAGGCCCCTTGTAGGATCCTAGCTCTGAACTAAACACATCTGCCAACTCCTTGCAGACTTCTGCAAGGCTCAACATTTGGAAATGGTGCAGCCCAGTCACCTGGATTCCCAGAGCCTCGAACCAATCGAGTCCAATAAGAAGTTTAGAAAAAAATTCTAAATAAATTGGGTAAGATGAATTTAGACATAATAATCCTGCAAGAAGTGCATATTAAAAAACAGCACCAAAATTTACTAAATTGCTCCAAACTGGGAAAAATGTTTGCAGCGTTCTCACAACAAAAAAAAGCTGGAGTAGTAGCATATATTAATGAGAAAATTCCAACAAAACATATATATAATGATGAAGATGGCAGAATCTTAATAATAGAAGTAATTTTGAATAAAATAAAAATAGCTTTGGTGGGAATCTATGCTCCCAATGAAGGCCAGAAACAATTTTATAAAAAAATTACATAGCACTATTAGCGAATTTGATTATGACAACTTTTGTATAGTGGGAGACTTCAATGCGATCAAGGATAGACAATTGGATTATAAAAGTGATAAGACCAGAAAAGGAATTAGATCAACACTACCTAGTACTTTTTTAGAAATGGCGGAGGAGTTCAACATTCAGGATATTTGGAGGGAGAGGAATACAGGGAAAAAGCAGTATACGTACTTTTCGGGGCGACACTTCTCATGGTCTAGGACAGTGGTTCTCAACCTTTTTCAGGTTGAGACCCCACTTGCTCCGCCCATGTGCGGTGCGGTGCACTGGGCCGATCCGCGCATTGCGCCCCCCCAAAAAATTGGCAGCCCGCGACAGGCCGATACGCGCATGCGCGGCGCGCGCGTGACGCCCGAACCGCGACGGGCCGATCCGGGCAGGCAGGGCGCGCGCACACCCAAAAAAAATGGCGGCCCGTGGTGTCCGGCGACCCCCGCGAAACGGTCGTTCGACCCCAAATGGGGTCGCAACCCATAGGTTGAGAACCACTGGTCTAGGACAATGGCAAACAAAGTAACAGAGCATTTTCGCATCTTGCGCATGCGCACAAGGCTGGCGCCGCTCTGTCTGGTCCCAGGCAGCAAACGCCTTGCGCATGTGCACAAGGCTGGCGCTGCTCTGTCTGGTCCCGGGCAGCTTTTGGAATGCCCGGGACCAATGCAACGTCCTGAGCCTGCTTTTGCAGGCTCAGGACACAACAGTAAGTTTGTAGATTCTCCCCTTAACCCACGCTAAATTTATATTTGAATATTATCATTATTGAAACTAATATGAAACACTCAAAAGAATGAGCAAGTTTTCAAAGGCTCCATAACTTTTCCTCAGGCCTCATATTACAAAACTGGTGGGAAAGGTATTTCTTCTGGCAGGTTCGTGTCTAGATTACTGGAATGAGTGCTGAACTAAAATGGTCATTAGGCTTTGTTTGTTTGTTTTTCTAATATACTGGCTGTAAAAGAAGGTTTGTTTTATTCTGTATAACTGAAGTTTCATTAGGGAGCAATGGCAAGGGATTGTAGGGGTTCCTTCTTCCTTTCTTTGATAAATATTTGCCATCTCAATTTGCCATTTTCTAAAAGAATTGAGAAACTGTCTCCAGAGAGCCACCTTGCTGTAATTAGCTATTATTGGGGCTTTTAAAATAAATAGTCAATCAAGCACGGAAACTCCTAAGTAGGAAATGATTGCTTCCTGTTTAAGAATGATTATCGAGAGGAGGTGTCAGGAAGAGTTCACCTGTAGGAATGTGAGGGCTGCTCTCTGTTTCCATTGAATCAAGCAGCTGAGCAGCTATTAATGTTTTCAGTTAAGAAATGATACTGAAGGGAAGGTGGAGGACAAGCAAGGAAAAGCTTTTAGGAGAGGGATTCCCATCAATGCCGGTCCTTGGAAACAAATTAAAAGGGCATAGAATTAAGGGGTCAAGTAACAGGAAAAGCTGCTATGGAAAATGGCATCTTAGATTGCTCAAAGTACTTTGGATTGAGTCATGTGTTTTTTTTCCCCCATGCCATTTAATAGGAAAGCACAAAATAGTCTGTTTTATTGTCTTTTTGGCGCCACTTATGAGTGGACCAGTCTGCCTGTGTTGATTAGGGTGAGACTTTGTTTGCTTTGTTTAAGGAATTCAAGGCAGATTCCAATTCCTACTAGAACCTGATCAATCTGAGAATACATCTCCCAGGATTAGGAGCCTGTAAGACAGAGAAAAAAGAAAGTCAGAAAGTCAATATTGGAATGATAGACCATCTGTAAAACACCTTACAGTATACTAGTTTTTTTCCTGTCAAATATGTTAATGGTAAACTTAATACTTTTCTTCTATTAAAAATCCCATTGTTGCTTAATCAATTATTCTGCCTAAAATTCTGCATGCATTTAATGATACAATTTTTACACTTTTAGTTTATGGATCATATTTCACCAGCTATTTATAAATAAGGCCTAGCAAGTGCTTTGAATTTTTTGTTATAAGGTTTGTAAATTGAATCAGGTTTCTAAGTATTGCCTTGTTTTTTAAATTCCTTTAAAAGAATAATATATTATAAGAATATCTTATCTGAAAATATTGGAACTGGTCAGGTGCTTCTCACTATTCCAAAGATAGTCTCAAAGGTTTTCATCTTTGCCTTATCAACAGTTAAACCTTGCAAATTATTATTTTTCCATTGACCAAATTTCTTAGCATTTTCATATTCCTGAAACTGAATGCTTAACAGAGATTATAAATCCAGACTAATTCTTTTTCTAGTTTATTGTTTTAGTTTATTTCATACAATTATATGCTGTTAACTACTGAGTGATTTAAAATTTATGTTTATGTATTAATATTTCTTTGTTATTTTACTCCAATACTTTTTAGCATCTTGAAAACATGACATGTTTCTTAATATGAATTTATCCAGCTCCTTATTAATGTGTCTCACATACCCACACTACTATTCCATAAAACAAATTTTGTAACAGTCCATGCATATAATATAATATCGTAACCTTTGCATCACACAGATAGGTTGCACTGTAATCTTACTAATCCCAAGCAAGAGAGAAAATGTTGGGACATTGGTTTTCTAAAACCATGATCCCTCGTTTAATTATTTAGTCTTTATTCGTGCTTTAGGCAAATCATTTTATAATAATTTGCTGTTACTGGTTTTTAATGATTTTAAATAACACTATGGGCATAGAATTTGATAGATTATATTTTCCCCACAGTTGCATTAAGTCTTACATTTCTTCACCCCAAAAATATAGCTTATAATCCTAGCCAAATTCATATTTATTATGCTTCCAGACAAAGACAAACCTTCATCGCAATAAGTACAAATGAACTTAACCAAGAAGTCAACCTTTAGTCTTTCCCAACATTTGCACTACCTTGGATGGGTTTATCTATGGTTTGTGGGTTTGCCCAAAGAAAGCACATGACCTGAACTCTCTTTAGCCCTTTCCTAGCAGCAGACATAGTAACAACAGAAACAGAATTAACTGGATAAATCTACTTTTCTAATTCCTTTTGTCATTTGTGGGTTGCTATGAAACATCCAACCAATGTTCTGCTCGAGCACGGGGCTGGACTAGACCTCCAAGAGCTGGTCCAACCCTATGGTTCTAAGTTCTAAGAATGCTGCTGTTAGAAACCAAGTCCTCAGCCCTAAGGCTTCCAGATAAGCCATACTTTATTGTTTTTTCCCATAGTTCCATTACATTAAAAGGCATTTTTAGATGTTTTTAATTTCTAGTTTCACTACATCGTAAGAAAAAATAGATCTGTGGGAAGCAAAAACACAAACTATTGTCTCAGTGCAAACTGTCTCTCAGAGACTCAGGCATGTTGCATGTATCTGTGAAAGTATATAAAAGATGAACAAATATAATTTGGAAAAAATAGTTAGAAAAGGCATAATAGAAGAACATATCCATCCACAGACTGGAATCCACAAAAACTGTGTTCTATGAACCAAAATAGAAGCAATTGTGTTTAGGTGAAGGGCCATCAATTACATACCCCATGTTCTAACAAAATACCCAGTACATCTGAAAGAAATCTACCAAAAACAAAAACATAAAAAAAAAATCTTTCAGCTTCCTTTTTTTCCATAGCAATGGGCTTTCCCTCAAAGGGAAATATGTGACAATATTTCCTGAAATCATTCATATCTTACAATAACTTTGATAACGGCACTGATTATTTTTTTTGAGCAAACCAGGAACAGCATTTTTCCACCAAATATTTCTTATGTAATGGGTGTATTAAGAAATATATATATTATTCTTTACAAAGGAAATACAAATTGATCATAAATCTTTGCTCCACAGTAAAAGAATGTTCTTTTAAAAAATCTACAAGGACTATTACTTGCTTAATCTCATTCAGTCCTATTTTAATTTTAATATTTTTATGTTCTCATATTAATTGTTTCTGATTTTGTTCTTAAAATAAATCAAGCTACTTGCACATATGTCATCAGCTACCGGTATTATTGTTTTAAAAAGTGGGTCTTTGATAAAAAGTAGGGGAGCAAAAGAAGAAAGAAGCCTTTAGTGTTTTAATGTATAATTTTAGGGATAGTGAACTTTTTTTAGCTAACAAATAGTTTTTCAGTCATTGACTAAAGTAAATCAGCCTTAGCAACTTCCAGATGTACAAATTTCAGCTCCCAGAATTCCCAGCTACCATGGTCATTAGAGTAATGAACATTTTAGATGTTGAGGTTCACACATTTAGGAGTTGTAGAAGTTGTAAATATAGGGTTAACCTGTTATTTAGATGTCTGTCTTGGTAAGATTTTTAGCAAATTATTAAAATTAACCAAGCTTTAAACAGATTTAAATCTAATATAAATTCCATCTCTCAAGATAGATAGAATAGAGGTCAATAAATTGGAACTGATATCAAACATATGGACCTTTTTGTATCTCACAGATGTATCTCCATCTATTGTAGTCATAATTTGTATTCTAAAAAGTGAAATTGTAAGGAAAAGTCTTTGATTCTTTTTCTTGCAGTTTTCAACCATATAATTCAATTTGAGCAATGCAACATCAAAAATCAGCAATGCTGTAAGTTCTTATATTGTAGAGTTTATGCTACAGAAAACTATAATATAAGCCTATAGGTGTTTAAAGAAATTTTTAAAAGTTCCTAATCCGCAAACCTGGGTTAAAACTAAAATATGCTAGACCAGACCAGCCTCTCTACTTGCACTGTTCCATTAACTTTATCACACTGTCCACTGTCCACATGGCTGTTTTCCAAATATTGTTAATTGCAATTCTACTGAAATTCTACTTCTACTAAACAGGAGGAGGAGGAGGAGGAGGAGGAGGAGGAGGAATCATAGATCTTTCCATTGAAACAAGTGATTATCCCTTTCAGCTTGTTTCAATGGAAAGATCTATTATTCCTCCTCCTCCTCCTCTTCCTCCTCCTCCTCTTCCTCCTCCTTCTTTGGTGATAATTAGAATAAAAACCTAAATTCAAGCATCATCAAACTCAAACATCATTCTCATAAAATATCATAAAAACATTGCAATCCTTTAATATATTTATTTTTAAATTTCATTATTTAGTTGTTGAAAATGTTCAAGGAATCCAACTCTTGAGGCTAAGTTTAAAATGCATCATTATGAAACAGTAAGGTGACTAGTTTCATTTTGTAAAGGCCTCAAGAAAATATAGACTCTATACTTTGGGAGTTAAGAAGGATGTTGCATTTTCATTTATGTTAATAAATATTAAAGCCAGGCTAGTACCAAGGGAGAAAAGTAGCTTAATCTAGAATGGAGTGAGGTGTTCTCCACTTCTTGGTCTTGACATCATATGTATGATTTCACAAAAGCTCAGGTCAGAGCTCACAGCTACAGGTAGTTCAGTCGCCTGATTACATGATCTAACCCAGTAATGGCAAACCTTTTAGAGACCAAGTGCCCAAACTGCAACCCAAAACCCACTTATGTATTGTCGGGTGCCAGGTGGGCATGGCCCATTGGATGGGTGTGGCCCATTGGGTGGGCAAGGCTGTGGTGGTAACAGCAGACCGGGTGAGACTAAAAAGTTAAATCAATCAATTCCAACTTTGCAAGATTATTTTTCCTGCGAGAAGTTGAAATTGATTGATTGCTTGAAACTTTTTTTTGTTGCACAAGGTGGTGGAGACCTAAAGTGAAAAGATTTTATAAAACCCAGCTGAAGGCCTAGGACTGGGGTGATGGTGCGTGTGCCCACAGAGAGGGGTCTGCATGCCACCTGTGCCATAGGTTCACCACCATGGATCTAACCAATTACATGATCTAACCAAGCCAGATGCATCATGCTGAACATTTCTGATTCCTTTCTGCAGAACACTCTGAGACTAAAACAGTGTCTGGTATCTCTCTCAGATCACTCTAGATTGCAGGCTCAGATCCTGAATGTGAGAGTTAAAAACATTATAACACTAAGAAATATTGTGAGAAAGACGTAAAAAAAAGGTTGTTGCATTCTGTTCTGAGCAAACTTTCTCCAAAATAGTTCCCCTACTCTTTGATGCTGTACACTTCAAAAAAGGCATCCGGACAAATGAATAAAAGTTCAAAGGCCAAAGATAAGGAGTGTTTGGAATGCAAGAGCTATGAAAAAATGCTGAAGCAACTGGGCATATTTATTCAAGGAAAGAATGAAGGGGGAAAGCAATCAAATGTTCTTTGAGTTTTTAACCCAACCATCTCTCCCTGCCCCCTCCCAAATCAGACTGAAGCAGATCATCTATTATACAGGTAGAAGAGAAACTTTCTAGTGATTTTTAACTCATTTTAATCACAGGATGCCATGCTTGTTTGACAAAACATTCCTCTCTATATTTTTCTGATAGCCAAAGTCTAGTACAAATATATTCTTCTTTCTGCTATGCCATATCTTACTGCATCCCTCCCTTTGAAAACATTTATATCTTTGCATTCAACATTCCCTGTCAGCAAACCACTTGAGACAAAAACTGAAACTTTCAGCTGTTGTGAGATATATCCAGTTTATTCTACACTAGCATGTGAGCTGAGTGAATAATATTCCACTCAGCTCCAGCAAGATGCTAAATGGGAATCCAGGATTGCAATTGTACGTCCCATGCACCTGTGCACACACACACATACCTCTTTTTTTCCCCACACATACATCAATTTTCTAGTAATGTGTAATCAGTGCTCCGTGGTTTGACCCTCTCTGGCCTAGAGCCCTACTGAGATGAGGTTGGTTGTACAGGTAGTCTTCAACTTTCGACCACGATTGAACCCAAAATTTCTGTTACTAAGTGAGACATTTGTTAAGTGAGTTTTGCTCCATTTTACAACCTTTCTTGCCGCAATTATTAAGTGAATAACTGCAGTTGTTAAGTTAGTAAGTGAATCTGGCTTCCCCATTGACTTTGCTTGTCAGAAGATCGCAAAAGATGATCACATGACCACGGGACAATGTGACGCTCATAAATATGTGTTGCCAAGCATCTGAATTTTGATCATGTGACCATGGGGATACTGCAACGGTCGTAAGTGTGGAAAAACAGTCATAAGTCACTTTTTCAGTGCTGTTGTAACTTTGAATGGTCACTAAATGAACTTTTGTAAATTGAGGACTACCTGTAATCTGAGATATCTGAAAGGCGACAGGTTTAGGGAAATCTAATCCAGAAACAAGGAACACAATGAAGATTCAGGATGCCACAATCTTTGAATGTGTGGCTTCAGGGAGCTGAAATGTGGTCTTTCATACCATCCTAAATTTTCTTAACAACTATCCCCCCTTCTCTGATACTCTTTTCTCAAATGCTCTTTTAAAATACATACACATACAACCATTTCTTTACAACCCATTTTATTTAAAATATTCAAAAGGCTCTGTTTAAAAAACACAAGCAGTATGCAATAAAAAACCAGCAACTAAAACATTAACATATAACAATTGGTAAAAACATATATTAAAATAGTGTATTAAATGATATGCTACTGCCCTTGTCGTCTCTCTATGCAGAGGAATTAAATAAAAGTGTTTATTTTGAAAACTCAGACGTTGCAGTTATTTGCTTTAGAAAATATCCTGTCACAAATTTCTTGAAACTTTTACAGAACATTATCTGTCACATGATTGTCTTAGTTTGCTTCCTGTGGCAAGTAATAAAAAAGAGCTGGGAACGCAGAATACAATCTATTGAGAAGCATTGCTGTGCAAAACCTGCCTCCTCCTCCTTTTTTTGGTTCCTTAGAAAAAATCAGGTTATGTAACAGAAGCTCTGAAAAGTCAGAGTAATTCTAAGCAGATAAGGGAGGATCTAACCCTGTCTTATTCAGTATCCCAACAGAACCCATCAGGAACATAAATAGGATATCAGAGCACAACTACTCCACTTCCTATGATGCCCAGCCACTGATGTTTCAATTTATACTGCTTCTGAGGATTCCCAGAAATACTCAGTTGAATTTTTAATGTAACTGTAAGGGGAAACTATTAAAAACATTGGGGAAAAACACAGTAAATCCATTAAATAAGCAAGCAAATAACTGAACTGAACTGAATTTTTCTTTGTAGTCCTGGCTCCTCCTTTCTCTGGAATGGATGTCTTGACATGCTATTCAAATGCTAGGTGCAGGCCTCCACAAAGGGTACCCCAATAAATGCATATGTAGAATCAGGGCTTTTTTGGTCATAGAACGCCCAGAACGGAGTTCCAGCACCTTTTTTGGATGGAACCTTGTAGGGTAGGCAAGGCGGATTATATGATGTGTGTGAGTTCTGGCACCTTTTTTTTTTTTTTTACAAAAAAAGCTCTGTGTAGAATAATACAAACTATTCATTTAGTTTCTTTTATTTCTTTAAATAAAGCCAGTATGCATACTTTATTTCTGTTTAATCAATCCTAAAATATATTTTCCATTGCAGTGGCCTTTATCTTTTCTAACATTTATGTTCGTCTATCATTCCTTATCTGAAAAATAATACTGAGGAGTCTCTGATTTCCTACATAATGAGATGTTTTAGTTTTATTATTTTTATAATGCTATTCCTCCTCTTGTGGAAAACGAAAGGACTCTTACAAATTCCAGAGGGTTTAGCAGAGAGATTTATTGCGCAGGTTCAGAATCATTAGCAACAAGCAATTCTGAACCCCAAGGGTGGGTTCAGACTACAGTTGTATAGCTTTCTTCTTTTTTTATTTTCAGGAACAAAGGAATACACATTCAAATACACATTGTAATTCATTTAGGCTTGTTTCTCACGGCTATTCAATGGAAAGTTTGCTACATATATTGTATCCAAGTACAATGCACATTAGGTTAGTCACATTCAACTAACACAGCACTATTCCAGTAATTATGCAGACACATCATTATTCTAATGATTTTTCATCATTCCACATTATTCCCCCCTTTGGAAGTTTTCCTACTTAAACTTCCATCATTCTATCTCTAATTCAGGATCTTTAGGGGGCAACATTTTATATTCCCATAAAGCTAACATTGTTTCATGTTTTGCAGTTAATTGGGCTGTACTTTCTGAGATCCTTCGAATCATTGCTATAACACAGGGGAGTAAGCAGGGAATCAAAATACATCCTAGAATTAACAAGACTGCTATAACTATGATGGTTTGTAGGCCTGGTAACTTTGGCCACCATCCTGAAAATATGTCTTCCAAATTAAATCCTTTCCAGGTTTGCACCAAAACGTGAGCTAGTTTGACCATTTTGTCTGTTATGTCCTTCAACACTTTTCCACTTTCATCTATTTCGATGCAACAGTTTGATAGGTTGAATTTTCCACATACCCCTCCTTCTTTGGCCAAAAGATAATCCAAGGCTAACTTATTTTGCATACTATATGTCCTGGATTTCACATTTTCTTTGGCCAATTCAGTTAGTCCCTTCACACTCTAATTAGTGATCAACTCTACCACCGCTTGTAACCTAATGAACCTGTTGAGCATATAAATAGGGGTATGGTATCCACACATTCCATCCTCAGCCCATAAACCAGGACCATAAACCAGGATAATGTGGCAAGGTGGCCATTCATGTTCTTGCCAAGTGACTCCTGTGCATTGGGTGTGTGCACTTAGTTCTCTTCTTTGTCTTATATTGCCAACTTTATCATAGATAGGAACTCCAAGAATTTGCTTAGTTTTTAATGGTAACAGGAAAAATCCTGGTCGAATTATTCCCAATACACAAGATCCACACCAGTTCTTAGGTAGTTGTCCATATGTCATTTTTCCGCAAATCCAGTACATTCCATCTGGGGCTAGCCAATGGAGACTGGTATTTGTGGGGTCTTTTAGATATAGCATCCCAGATATGTTAGTAAGTGCATAATGATCCATAGTAGTGGTTTCTACCAGACCACCATTTACCGTTTTCCCAAGTCCCTGTGCATAGGAGGTTACCTACTGCTATGCAAGATTCTGTTTTCTTTCTTGAGTAACATACATGTCCTACCAGGTTGGAAGTGAGAGTCCAATCACCATCTTTCCAGCTTGTATAGGTTAAACTATTATTCTCAGACATTTCTAGTACCTTGGTATAATTTAACTCTTGTGCCTCCCATGGCCATTTTTCTCCCATATTTGTTCCACCACACACAAAACAGTTGGACACATCTAAGGTATGGGCAATATCTTCAGCTAACTTAACAAAGGTATTGGTTACATGCCTAGGTATTTCAGGAATATTTAGTTTCTCCATTTCCTCATAATATGACCAGAATAATGATTTTGTTCTGATCTTTTGGTTGCAGCTATAATTTTGATTTCTACCTCTGATATTGGGTCATAGCCGTTGGCATCTATTCCTATCCCAAAACATCCAATTTTGTCTTTCCCATTTATTTTGTTCCAGGAACCAACTGCCATTCTTGACTATGAGAGTCACAAAATTACAGTTATCCATTCCACAGGAGTCTGCTTTTGTATTATTCTTTTCAAACAAGATGTGCTCCATCTCCTTTGGATCTTGGATATGCCACTTAATACATGACCACCACTTACATCTGACCATGGAGATTGCACACCCATCTGGTGGTCACAAATACTTATGGTTTTGGGATATAGCTGTGGATTTGACTGATCCCTCCGCAGCCATCTATTGCAGCCCAATAATTAGCTGCCTTACAAACATCAAAGGTGACACTAAAACTGGAGTGTGGGTTGGATTTCCATTGGAAGATCCCTAATAGTGCCTGGTCCCTAGAGCTCCTCCTTGTTCTATGTGTTCGTATTTGTAAAGCCCAACTATCAGGATTAGACTTCGGGTTATAACACTGATCTTGGACCCCTTTTCTAAAAACTTTATATGTAGTTCTATTGTATGTACAAAAGCTAGGGGAGCTATCTTGGCACCCTTCTGGTTTCATTGTATGATAAATCAAAGTCTTAGTTATCTGGCTCCTTGTTTTGTAATCTTGATGCATTTTTGACAATCCTGGTTTCCCTTTGTTTTTGTTCTTTCTTTGTGTGTACTACTCAATAGTTTTCTATTAGAGGGTTTCTACGGTATGACCTCTCGTGTAGCCATTGCACTGATTTGTGTAGGAATGTGTGTGTATATTCCCCATATTAAATAACTAACAGGTATTATGAGCTGTAGAATCCTCATATCGTCCACCGTGCGTAGAGAGACAGCGTCCGGAGTGTTTCAGCAGGGTTGTTGTTCACACTGTGTGTTGAGAACCTGTTGCCAGTAGGGTTCGACAGGGTGTATTTCTTGTAAATCTTAACACTAAAGGTTTGTCAGTTTTATCCACCTTGTAAGTTACTGGATCGGCAGGTGCAGCTGCTTTCAATCTACTCCAGTGGACCCAGGAGTTTCCCTCCAAGATTTTCACTGCCAAAGGAGAACACATGACAGCAGTAGATAGATGGTCCTTTCCATCTTGGGCTCAAAGGATCTGATTTCCAGTGTTTTACCCGTACTCTATCTCCTGGTTTGAACCAATCTGTTGCCGTGACCACTGGAGGGGGTTGTTGTTCCATCATATAATGGCGCAAATTTGAAACAGCCAAATTATGAAGCTGTAACTAATATAACAATTTCTGTTGGTCTATTCCCCCCTTATGAGTCAAATCTGGCCAGCCCTGACTGTCAGGTTTAAATAGACAAGGAGGATGGCAAAACATGAGCTCATAAGGGCTAAGTTGTAACTTAGTGCGGGGGCCAATCTGATTGCATACAAAACCATAGGCAAAACATCTGGCCAATGGAGATGAGTTTCCAAACAGAATTTGGTAATAAGGGTTTTAATTGTGCAATTAGTACATTCCACTCTACAAGCCGATTGGGGGTGAAAAGCACAATGAAATCTTCACTTAATTCCTAATGCCTGGGCTAAAGCCTTATTAATTTGATGTACAAACTCAGAGCCATTATCTGATGAAATCCTAGAAGGGCAACCAAATCTAGGAATAATTTCTTTAAGAAAGATTCTGGCCACCTGTATAGCTTTCTTATTTACAGTCGGAAAGGCCTCAATCCACCCTGAATATGTATCGATTACAACTAACAGGGCTACATATTTTTACTCCTGGACATATCAGTAAAATCAACAATGACATAGTCCATTGGAAAATACGCGAATGGTTGTCTACCAGACTGTACTACCGGTCCTTGGCATGCATTGGTTTGGGCACAAATGGAACATTGAGAACATACTTGTGCCATTAGTGAAGAAGCAAAAAGAAGATAGAAAAATCGTTCAAGCTGCTGTAATAATGCAGTTTTTCCCAAATGATGTTGCTTTCTAATGATTTTTGCTATTAAGTATTTTTGGATTAATTCTTGAATGGCAATAGCAGCCTCTGAAGTACAATATTGTTGAGGCAGTCTAACAGGATATGCTTGTGATTTTAGTTCTACCATAACGGGTGTGGCATATTTCGCAAATCCAGGGGGGTTGTGTTCTGCCCATAGGAGTGGGACATTAAACTGTTGCCACTTAGAACCTTCTATCTCTTTTTCTGTCACTATCATCAAGCACCATATTTCTTCCACTGGGTGGCGCACTTGAATTAATTGCTTCCCAATGTCAAAGGAAATAGTTGCTTTTAACTTATTTAGCAAGTCTCTTCCCAGTAATGGGACTGGACAATCTGGGGCATACAGAAATTGATGTTTAATGATTCCTTGTCCCACTTGGCATGTTAGGGGTTCCAGGAGTGGTCGAAATTGAGTTTCTCCAGATACTCCCTGAATTTGGATGGTCTGGTTTGATGGCTTGCCAATAGATTTATTTAGGACTGATCTGGTGGCTCCCATATCAACTAACATTGGGACAATCTGTCCTCCCACCCGTATTTTAACAATGGGCTCTGGGGGTCGGATCATAGAACCCTGTCCTCTTCAGTATCCCCATTCCATGTTGGCTAAGCTGATCATGTTTTCTTCTCTTTCTTCCGTCTGACTGGATAGGCTGGATGCCCTCTTCCCCTGAAGTTTCCCCTACAACTTCTTTGGAAAGTCCCTCTAAATCCTCTTCCTCGTCCTCTTCCTTACTGGCGAGATTGTCCCTTAGGTTGGCCATTCATCTGGGGGCACTCCCTTTGCCAGTGTCCTTCCTGTTTACAGATGTCACATTGGTTGGATCCAATATGCATCCCCCCCTAGGCCACTGCTAACATTTCAACCTTCCTTTTTTTTCTTTCTGATCTGACTTACGTTCTTCTTCCTTTTCACGGTTATGGAACACTTTCTGAGCTATTTCCATGATCTCTGCTATATTCTTCCCTAATGCCCCTTCTGTGCGTTGTAACTTTTTCTTTATGTCTGGGCACTTTGGGTAATAAATCTTTCAATTAGGAGTGGGCGATTTTGTCCCACCTACATATCAAGACCTGTGTTTATTTTATAAGCTTCTATCAGTCGGCTGAGAAAAGCAGTTGGTGACTCATTTTTATCTTGCCAAATACTAGTTACTGCAGCATAATTAACTGGATGAATTGCGGCTTCTCTCAGGGCTTCTAAACACAAAAGCCGATAATTCTGCATTGTTAGCATTCCAGTCTGGTCTTACTTCTACTGCTTCGGTATCTCTGTTTGCCTGATAATTCGCTCCCCCATTGGGGTGTCAGTGGGCAAGTACTTTTAATTTTCCTAACCTATATTTCTCTCTCCCTTCCATATCCAGTATGGTAGAAATAAGTTGTTGCATATCATCCCACGTGGGATTATGCGTCTGAATAATGGTGGAGAATAGGTCTATTACTTATTGAGATTTTTCTGAAAATGGTCCATATTGCTGACGCCAATTACTCAATCAGTAGTTGTAAAGGGGACATACTGGAGCATCGGAATATTGGTGTTGTTTGTTCCAGGGACCAAAACTTCTCTTAGAGGGGCTATCATTTCTTCTGTTTTTACCCTCATTTTACTTCTAGTTGGACTAGAAATTGATGTTTTGCTGTCATCGCTATCCAAGTTCTGATCTTTCTTTTGAACGGTGCTTTCTTTTTTTATCTTTCTTTTCTCACCGGCTTCTGGTTGAAGGTGGACTTCCTTTCTTTCAATCGGAGGGGGTAGAATTTGCTGATATATCCCCCCCTTCTTCTCTTCTAGGAACATAGGGCGGGGGCCTGGCAACTTCCTCCCTTTCTCCCTGGCTCAAAATCTTAGCTTTTGTCTGAGGTTTGGCTTTTTGGTTTGCCAAATATATTTTAGCACATTCTATCTGACACTTTGCTAACCATCGAGGCTTTTCTTCAATATTGATCTGCCGTTGGTCTATATAGGGATATTGATCCCAATGACCACTTCCAGTCACAATTTGATGAATCCGTGCCACGCGTTCGGGATATGCCGATCCCTCTTTGGGCCATCCTATGCCAAAGGTGGTCCATTCAGATTCACAGAATCTTTGTAACATGGCTGGATTTGGTCGTGGGTCCCCATAATCTTTAGAAAAACCCTTTCTGAAATTTTCTAACATACACTGAAGCGGCGTCTGACCAACGCCCTTCTTAGTCTGGTTTCCTCCCATTTCTTCCTAACACACTACCACCGACCTGGAGTGCCGGACGTTCCAACGGTCACTCTTCAGGAAATGCAATGGTTTAACCACCCACACAATCCTACCTATTGAAGACTTAAGGACGCTGCCTTGTTTTCTAGGGGGTGATTAATCCCCTCTTCCGATCCAAACGGGATCAGGTATCCCCTTTTATAATACTTGCCTGCAGGCGTTCCAGACCCTTTCGTGGATTAAAGACCTGTCTGCTACCCTCGGTAGATCCTTGATTGGAGTGCTTCGCTGACGGGTGAGTTCCCATCCTATCCCATCGAGGTCTCCCCATAGACAAAGGCCACGGAGCCGGCTTGGAGGAGTCGCCGTTAGGAGAGCGGCTACCCACCAGGGCAATCCGTCTGGAAGGTCAACGGCCTCTTCCTAAGAGTCCCGGTGGAGTCGCCAGAATTCTTGTGGAAAATGAAAGGACTCTTACGAATTCCAGAGGGTTTAGCAGAGAGATTTATTGCACAGGTTCAGAAGCATTAGCAACAAGCAATTCTGAACCCCGAGGGTGGGTTCAGACTACAGTTTTATAGCTTTCTTCTTTTTTTATTTTCAGGAACAAAGGAATACACATTCAAATACACACTGTAATTCATTAGGCTTGTTTCTCACGGGTATTCAATGGAAAGTTTGCTACATATATTGTATCCAAGTACAATGCACATTAGGTTAGTCACATTCTACTAACACAGCACTATTCCGGTAATTATGCAGACACATCATTATTCTAATGATTTTTCATCATTCCACATTACTCCCAAAGAATCGATCTGGTTCATGTTAAAAATTAGTTGAACATACCAGAAACAAGCAAGTTTTGCCAATGGACAAAGTAATGGGGCCAAGCCCCCCCCTTTTTTTAAAGCAGTTTCTAACTTTTAGTTCTGTGGCTTGCTTATGATGTTGGACGAGTCACAAAAATATATCAGGACTAATACAGATACCAGTCATGAATCCCCACTCACATTTCATGTTACATGCATAGAAAACTAACAAGCTACAATATTCATAGATATCGATGTGCATATCACACCAAGTAAAAAACAAAATTCATTTGTGAAGTGTATTTCTTCTGCTTTTTGTAAATAGTTGTTCTCTTCCACCTTGTTTCCTGAATTTGCTTCTGCTTTGGAAAACAATTAATGCTGTATTTAGATTTGCTGCTCCAACATTTGTCTGATTTTTGTCTCCATCAGTCAAATCATAAAGAGAAGATGTTTATACATCAAGTTACTGACCTCAAACATGAGAGAATGGATGAAAAAAGAACAAACGTTTTAATATTTTGGGTAATTACTAATCCACAAAAATATTGTGGCAATACTTCAGACAAGTAGTTCATGCTAGAAAACAAAACTTCAAGGAGGTTTTTTGTTGTTGTTTTCAAAATTTCTCCACTGTAATTTCTAAATTTGGATCGTCTCCTTTTATTTGCTTCATACTATCTTTTAAGATTGGAGCATGTAATAAATATGATCAAATAAATAGACAAACAAGCAAATGTGACTAAGTTGAAACAGTCTGTCATACAGGAACAGGAAGCTGATCATCAATTACAGGAAGCAATTGGTTGCAGTTACTTAAGCTAAATAGAAGGGGAGGGGAGGAGATAGAAGGGAAAGGGAGGGGAGAGAAGGGTGTTTGGGGTGAGTAACCCTTTGTGAAGTTATAGGAAGAGAGAACGTATGTATCTGTTTTCTTTTTTAAAAAATCCAGATATGCCCACAGCTTCTGAGGTTTTCCAGATTATCCTTTATTTTGTTTTGCTTACATTTTTAACTCATATGTCCATTTTTTCCTCATCTCTTGGTTTATTAGATGGATGTGTTTTTATTGATTATATAGTTTTTGTTTTGCCCAGTGTAAGTTTTGAATTCTTTTATGAAAAGAAAGGCAGGTCTTAACCATCTTAATGTAGGGGATGATCAGGCTGAGCCTGAGGGAGGGCTCAAAATATCATCAACACATCTTGAGTCCCTCGCACCCACAAGAGATGTAAGTCCAGCCCACCTTGAATTTCATTGACTCTTATCTGCTGCCAATCTGCACTGACCGTTAATAGTTCAGTTTCTTGTAAAGAGCTTAAGCTTGCCCTTATATTCATTTGAACTGCCTGGATCTCCTGATTTTCCACGCTTGACATTTAAATTAAATAAAGCAATACAAAACAAAATTCCACAAGGCTGTTACCTATTGCATCCTCCCATTTCTCTGAATAGTCTTCATCAGTTCTCAGCCTGGGCAACTTTAATATGGACGGAGTTTAGCTCCTAGAATTCCCCAGTCAGCACCCTAAATTTGGGGTGGGGGTGGGGAATCATCCTGGCTTTAGTCAGAGTTGGAAGAACTCTTGTTAGTACTAAGTACTTAGAAGATTTAATTGAATAAAACAACAATATGCTTAAAGAAAACAAAGAATAGCAAGAAGGAGCATTGGTAATATTTGTTTCCAAAAATGTACTAATAGCCTCATAAAACAACATCACCATAAAACTGCTTCTGCCAGTATGCAAAGACAGCATGAGGTCCCATACAGAAAAAAAAAACTTTTCTGCTTCAGAAGCAGCAAATATTTTCTTTCCAGGGACAGCATCAGCTTATGCACTTAATAGTTTGTAACCTCTTGTTGCTTAACACAGGTGCATATCCAGAAGACCCCAAAAGGTCACGAGTCATTCAGAAAGAGAGATCGGATCAGAGAAGGGAATAGAATCAGAACATCAAGTCATTATCCATTGGATGATTGCAGGCAGATGAGCAGCCTTAAAATCAGTCTTTCAGTATATACTAATGGGAATTGAATAAAAAAAACAACCCTCAGCTTTGGAGGGCAAAGAATAAGATCTGGTGTTGTTAATGCTCAGAGAAAACTGTTAAACCTGGGAGATCCCCAACATAATGAAAATAGCAATACAAACATGTCTCTTTTTACTGTAGAAAATAAGGTAGGTCCTCGACTTATAACCATTCATTTAGTGACCAAAGTTACAATGGCACTGAAAAAAGTGACATCGCCGTTTTCACTCATTACAGCATCACCTAATCAAAAGTCAGATGTTTGGCAACTGGCATGTATTTATGACAGTTGCCCTGTCCCAGGATCATGTGATCACCTTTTGGGAGCTTCTGGTAAGCAAAGTCAATGAGGAAGTCAGATTCACTTAACAACCATGTTACTAACTTAACAACTGCAGTAATTCACTTAACAATCGTGGCAAGAAAGATCAAAAAATGGCCCAATACTCACTTAACAACTGTCTCACTTAACAACAGAAATTTTGGGCTCAATTATGGTCATAAATCAAGGACTAGGTTCCTAGATCCTTAATTTGTCCATTCATCTCAAAACTGTTTCTTAACTTTTACCTCAGTACATTCTAGCATGGAGTCCTCATTCTCCCAGCTGCATTGTTCTTCACCAGGGGTCTTCAAACTTGGCCCTTTTATGATTTGTGGACTTCAACTCCCAGAATTCCTCAACCAGGCACTCTGTCTGAGGAATTCTGGGAGTTGAAGTCCACAAGTCATAAAAAGGCCAAGTTTGAAGACCCCTGGTGAAGAACAATGCAGCTGGGAGAATGAGGACTCCATGCTAGAATGTACTGAGGTAAAAGTTAAGAAACAGTTTTGAGATGAATGGACAAATTAAGGATCTAGGAACCTAGAAAGGCAGTTCTAAAAGTTACAGCTCTTCATCATATTTTTCCTCTCATGTTTCAGAGTGTTATTTTTTTAAGTTATAGCATGGGCAAGAAGTACATGGAAATATAGACTATTTTTATTGCCACCATTAATTTATATCGATCCAATCAAAAAGTGGTGCTTTACATAAAGTGGTGCTTTACAGGTTTGACAATTTTCTACTCAAAAGGCCTTACTATCTATTAGGCAATAATGTTGTTTATTGACATTTCAAATGTCATTGCTTGTATACCACTATAAGTATATTTAAAACCGTGAGGTTTTAATGAAAGTTATATATTGAGATTTAGAAAGAGAAATCTCTTATTAAGAGCACCCCATCCTAAGATTGTGTTGATTGCATATTTAGATGCTACCGGTATCATAAAGTCCTATTGCCAAATAAATTATTTATATTAAATTATTTTTAAAGACCTCATTCCAGATAGGCCATCGTTATGCTGTAGGGGGCCATCAGTGTGTATCTTACTCCTACTTTCAAGACTGAAATTCAAAGGACATATACACTGCTTAATCTAATGGAATTTGTTCGTCAATATGTGTATCTTCAAATTATATTTTTTAAGAAAATGTGTATTTGACAACTTTGAATAGAGAAAAGGCTGACTAATTTTAATGCTGATTGGAAACCCCTTTTGGATTTTTGGAATGAAATAGAAAAATAATAAAGTTATGACATACGGATTTGATGATTAGAAAAATGCTAGATAACAGAAAAAAATGAAAAAAAAAGTTGTATTGTAAAGTTAAGAGTTTAAATGTTAAAAGGAAGTTTAAAAAAAGATGTATTAGAAAGTTTTGATTTTAGAAATGTTTTTAAAGAAAAGTTTAGTGTTTTAAAATGGGTGAAAAGAAGTATTTTCCCTTTAAGGTTAAAGAATCTGAAAGAATACAGTGAATTTTGTTAATATAAATGGTGATAGTTTATAGAAATTATTAAGTGCCAACAAAAATGGTTAAATTGATTGTTTTATTCAAAGAGAATATATTTAATTAATTATTTAATTAGTTTTTTTTTAATTTGGCAATCACTTCTGGATTTTGTTGTGATGAAAAAAAAATGAAACTTTGATTTTTTTTCTCCTGATTAGATATATTTATTGTTATAGAAATGGCTAGTTATATACTAATCTGTAAAAGAGAGAAGTTGAGGCTGTAATGCTGTTATCTAGTACTGGTCAGAAAGGGGTCGGAAGTTAACACTTTTTCTTTCTTCCCCTGTACCTCATATTTTCTTTCTCCCTTTCTTTTTCCTTTCCTTAATTTTCTTTTTTATTTGTATTTTATACATTGATCAAATAAGTCATGCACTAAAAAAGTTTAATGTAAATTTATACTTACATCTACGATAAAAAAAATCAGAAATCACTTCTTTGTATTTTTTTCCTGCACTTTTGTCTTTGCTTTCTTTTTCATGCTTTATTTCTTTTTCTTAAACCATTCTTTCTTGTTAGTTTTTTTAATTGAAAAATCCAATACAATTATATTTTTTGTAAAAAAAAAAAGAAAAATATGTGTTTCTCGAATTCCTATTATGGTGCAGAAATCTTTGGATCTACTGGGTAGATTCCCATAGGCATCCCAAGGAAAATAAGGGGGGAAAGTGATTTTATATGTGATATTACACTGTTGCACAATGATAGAAATTATGAATGCTATGCCATTTTCATCATGTAACTGATACAAATTATATAATGATAGTCTGAAGCATGTGAAACCTTCATGGTTTCTATAGGACACTCTGGGACTTTGCAATAACTACGGTAAAATTATTGCCTTGCATGCACTGGCCTGCAAAACTGGAAGGTTAATTCAGTTCATTGCAGATTAGGGCCCCTACAAGTCATTCCTTTCTCTTGAAAGAGTTCAAATCCAAGTTTATGAAACATATTTTTAAAGCACTTCATTATAGTCTGCAAGTGGTGCATACCGTGTAGCCTACTTAAAACAGAAACTTCTTCCTAATTTTCATTTTCTCTTATTGGCTTAAACTCTACTTTTTTCTAGCCAGCTTGACTTGTTTAATTATGATCAATTGCTTTCAGTCTTCCTTGTGCCAGGCAATACATGCCAAACTACAACCTGTGGGTTTCATGACCAGCCATCACTCTGATGGGCTATGATCGCACACTAGCTGATCTCAAACAACCGGCCATTGATTTAGAGTTGGAAGCACATTTATCAATTCTACCTAGAAACACCTTCTTGAACTACTCTGCATATCTTTTCTAACTAGTAAGATATCCTCGCTGCATAACAATTCTGAAATTTAGAAGGACTTTACCCTTGGCTAGATTCAATATCCCCTTCAGCTGTTACTGAAGGGAAATACTAAAAGATCCCCTTTCAACAAAGATTGTGTTCCTGTGTGAGAAAAATAATTGAAACAATGGAGCACAATGTATTGTATTGTTTCCTTTACACAAATACTCATCAGGACTTATTATCTCTGTTCTTCATTTAACATCTTGGTCATTCTGACTTGTTTTATTTTAAATTAATATGATTTTACTTAACCATAACTAAGAAAAAGTACTCCTCTATAGTTTTTACAGTATGCCAGAATATCGCCTTAGACATGTTAGAACAATATTTTTTTTATTTTTCATCTTAATTAATTGTGATTTTATTGTTTTATTTACTGGTTTATTATCAAATAAAAATAGATTGACTGATCATTGCAAATTAGATGAATTTGTGAATGAGCTCAAAGTAGTGTGGACAGAAAAAATTAAGATATGATAGCTCATCCTGGGCTTTTGGTGTTATTACTGATATTCAGTCCTAACAGCTTAAGACTGACTGCAGTTACATATCCTGACAGAAAATTAGATAGGACAGTCAGAAATAATATTCAAACAATCTTTAAAGCCTACAGAAATGGTATGAAAGTGATAGAATTAAATGCATAGAGATAACAGTACAAAAATGGTCAGTGGAAACTAACATCAAATGCACAAGCATAGCATAGTGGATTCCTGACTTTACAATGACACTTGTGAAAAAGTTATTACATTAGAAATTAATTATCAGATGAATATGAATCAGTAACCTGCTAGGCCTGCAAAAGAAATGAATGCATTTTTAGAATTCATCACGATAAAAACAACTGAGGCAGGATATGCTACCTTTCAAATTTCTGAAAAGACGTTATGCAGATATCATGAAATAAGAGATTTAGTAAGGCAGATTCTGAATGCCACTGAGAGTCTGGGCAACCTTTTGTTAAAGATCTTTTAATTTGGATTCCAGTATGGAGCAGGGATTAGAGCTTTCCATACTTCCTTAGGTGACCACCACATCCAGATTATTACACTACCAATAATCATTCAGATAATTACAGCCTAGATCAGTGACGGCAAACCTTTTAGAGACCAAGGGCCCAAACTGCAACCCAAAACCCACTTACAGTATATATCACCAGGTGCTGGGTGGGCGTGGCCCATTGGGTGGGCAAGGCTTTGGTGGTAACAGCAGACCGGGTGGGACTAAAAAGTTCAATCAATCAGTTCCAACTTTGCAAGATTTTTTTTCCTGCGAGAAGTTGAAATTAATTGCTTGAAACTTTTTTTTTTTTGCACAAGGCAGCGAAGACCTAAAGTGAAAAGATTTTATAAAACCCAGCTGAAGGCCTAGGACTGGGGCAATGGTGTGTGTGCCCACAGAGAGGGCTCTACGTGCCACCTGTGGCACGCGTGCCATAGGTTTGCCACCATGGGCCTAGATACACAGGCCTAGTTTTTGAAAAATATTTGGTATGGTTTACAAGAATAGCTTCCCAGTTTAAGTACTGATGGCAGAGGAAAGATATAGGAAAAGAATCAGATTCAAGCAGCAATTCTTGATTTTTTCCCCTGACAATTTGCAAGACTCATGACTTATTCAGTTGGACAGTAAGCCATCATAGTCTTACACAATAAGCTCAGATCAGCTATTTTGGCTCTTAGCACAGGTATTTGGTGGGGGTCAAATAATGTGGGTTACTTTGGTTGTTGTCCCCCTTGTGCCATCCTTTGTTACATTGTTTTTATTATATCAATGTATTTCCCCTGATTTTATAAGTAAACCATCTAGAGTTGCTGGGGTTGTGCAAAGTAAAATCAAATAAATAAACAAACCATGGATATTGGTTGAAGGTGTTGTATGAACAGATTATTTAAAGTTTTAAACCATGGTGAAGCATATCATAATGTAATACCCAATGCATCTATATGCTACTTTTCATATAGGTCTGTGTATGTTTCATTCAATCAGCTTGAAAGAAACACAACCAGCTTGAAAACACTGTAGAAACTCTCTTTAGCATTAGTGTTCCCATAATGATGTTGAGGGTCAGCAGCTGAACTCTTAACCCTCAGTTCAGCAGCAGCACAAGATGATGGGCAAGGACTGTTCTCCAGGTTTAGCTGAAACCGTGAGCGTGGTTGCCTTGTCATTGCTGAAAATTCTTGCTTGCTTGTATCTCCCTGATGAAGGCAAGGTGACAGGCATCATTTCACCATCTTTCTCAAGAATAACTTTTCAGTCTTTTGTAAGATTGAAAGAATGGACTATTTAAAAAAAAATTGAAGCACATAGAGCACTGTGTATGACATAACTATTTTCCAATCCTATCTAGGATAAGAAGGAATGGATTTGAATTGTGTTTCATTACAAGGAAGGAGAGTCAAGGTGGGGAGGGGGGGCACTGGAGAAAAAGAAACAGGGAAGCAATTATAGAACAATCTAAAAGCAGTTAGTTCTCATTAACTTCTGCTGAGCTAGAACTAATTTTTCCTTGGTTTCATTAGGGAAAATTTATTGCTTTGTATCCTACTCTGAATTTCCATGGGTGGTGTTCTATTTCAAGGAAGAAATAATAACAGTTGATGTTGTTATTTATTTATTAAACTTGCATGCTGACTGATTCTTGGTGACTGAGTTAAAGAAATTACAAGAGAATCACTAAAACATAAAGACAGGGACATCATTTCTGCAAATCACATTTCAGAATTGATGTTCATCAGTGAAATTTAATTTTTAAAATGATTGTGCTGTTTTCTAATAAATAATAGAAGTTAAAAACTTAAAAGGCTAGAACCAAACAGGAGCATCCCTAGAGTATCAGAAAAAAAGACTAAACCCCATTCTTTTTTTCATTTGCAAATCCCATCTTACATTCCCTACACAGCCCCTTAGACCAAACAAGCAAAAAAGCATGCTTGACTTCATTTGTTCCAACCAATCTGACAGCCTGTAAGTCTATTTGCATTAGTATTTAAGGGTGCCAACAATTGTAAAATATTTTCAGCCTCATGTACACTTTTTCTTGGTAAAGGATAACCTGGAGAACAGAATGTGCTTACTAAGACTAGGGAAAGTGGATGTGACTACATTGAAAAGGAAGAAGCACACAGAAATTGTGATAAAATGCTAGGAGGTACATGTGGGTGTACTTAGCTTAAAAAACTTTTGTTTAACATAGTTCAGCTTCCTGGAAGTTTAAAATAGTATATTAAAAAGCTGGTTTTGGTTGTTGATTTGTAACTTTTGTGCCAGAAATAAATCAGTCCTTCCCATTATCTCATTCACTTGAAATAAGGCCTAGGTCCATGGTGGCAAACCTATGGCACACATGCCACAAGTGGCACACAGAGCCCTCTCTGTGGGCACACATGCAGTCACCCTAGTCCTAGGCCTTCAGCTGGGTTTCATAAAACCTTTTCGCTTTAGGCCTCCACCGCTGTGTGCAAAAAAAAAAAAGGTTCAATTAATCAATTTCAACTTCTTGCGGGGAAAAAAAAGATCTCACAAAGTTGGAATTGATTGATTGAACTTTTTAGTCCCACCCAGTCTGCCGTTACCACCGCAGCCATGCCCACCCAATGGGCCACGTCCACCCAGTGGGCCACACCCACCCAATGGGCCACGCCCACCCAATGGGCCATGCCCACGCGGCACCCAATGATATGTAAGTAGGTTTTGGGTTGCAGTTTGGGCACTCGGTCTCTAAAAGGTTCGCCATCACTGGCCTAGATCTACAGCAGACATGTCAAATTTGCGATGTCACATGATGTCACGCGATGTATTGGAACTTTTTTCCCATTGCCAGCAATGGGGTGGGCACAGTTTCTTCATGATCCGTCCAGCCCATGGGCCGGCAGTTTAATACCCCTGATCTACAGTGTAAGCCTAGATCCCAGTCATGCTTAGGGAAAGTTGGATAATATTTAATTGATCTGCTTCATTTATATAGGTACTTATCAGCTGCTATGTTTGTCAACCTCTACAACATTAAGCTGTGTGGACTGCAACTCCCAGAATTCCTCTGCCTGCATGAGAAACACTGGTCTAGAATCAGATAAATTAACCTGCCCTGTAAGTTCAGCAAGCTAGGTTCAAATTACATTATCTTAGAGAATGTGTGCCATATTGTGGGAAGAATCCAGAGAGGGAAATATTTTGGGAAAAATTGAAGGGGCAGAATATATTTCCCCAAGGGATTTTGAGGGTGGGGGCCAACTCCCCCCCCAGGTCTCCCTGTCCCAAACAGAAACCAGGTCTGCAGAAATGAAGATGTGATAATCTTGTCAGAAAGATTGGAGCCAGGAAGCTTGGATTAGAAAAAAAAGATCCCTAGAATTAACAATCCCTCACACCAAAAATCCAACAGTCATCAGCCACAGCCACAGGGAAGCAGGATATGATCTTGGGACATAATAGGATTAATCCACCACCATCAGAATACCAGAAAGGCACATTCAGACTCAGGTCAAAGTTTATGTCACAGGAACAACTCCAAACAAAAGCTCAAGAAGGTATAAAAGCCCACCACTCTCTGCTACATGTGGTCAGTTTTCCCAGAGCCATTTTTCTATCTGGCTCTCCTCTTCAATAAACTACAACCTTGTTTCTAAAGCAGTCTCCATTTTTATTATTCCCAGCTTGGACTGGACCCTGGTGAAGACTTTTCCTTCAACAATATTTTAGTAAAGCACAACAGTTTTTATCAACTGTTGTACCTTTAAGTTTTAACAATGTGTACAAATTTTACAAAACATCCCACAAAATTAAAAAAAAAGAAAGTAATTATAAACAACAAAAAGCAATTAAAAAGACGTTTCAAAATATACATATCATGTGTCCATTAAATATTAAACAGCATTTAAAAATTTCTAAGTTTTAAATGACAGAATAAATAATACTCTTTTGGTGCAAAAGGCCGTGAAATCTGTGCCAAAGGGAAATATTGCAAAACATTTCAACGATTTGTAAGAATACGGAGGTCGACTTCCTCGGTAGGGACTGGGAACCTCCGAAAGCTCATGTGATTTAGACACTTCTCTTTTTTGTCTATCTATCTTATCGTTGGAGGTGTTTTGGTGCAAGAGCGAGCCGCCGGCCTTGCGTAAAAGCGGCTTCAATCAATACTTTTGCGTGTATCTCCAAGCGGCCGGGCCATTTGCAAACAAAGTCCGCGGGAGCCCATCGGGTCACAGGTCGCAGACCAAAATCGTTATCAGCGGAGTCAGTGAGGGGAAGAAGTGCGGAATGCGCGCGGGCTACTCGGGGAGTAACGCGCGCTTACAGCCCCCCAGGCCGCGCGCTGCCTTATTATCTATGACTCTGTTCACAAGGAAACCTGACTGAACTATAAAGAGATGCATATTGAGATGTGTATGTTGGCGAAGCAGCCGGGAACCGTAGGGAAAGGTGCGGGCAGAGTGAGCGCGCTTCCCGGAGACTTGGAAGGGACGCCCTCCCCCAGCGGGGTCCCCGCAGTATGTCCTTTCGGAGGATTTGAAGTTGGGACTTGGGAGGGAAAGAATTTTCTGACGTTTCCAATAGGGTCCGTCCGACTTCCTGCGCTCTGCAACTAAAGCAAAACAAAGCGGGAGGTCGGGAGCGCCTAAGAAAAGTCCCCCAAAAGACCCGAACTGAAACCCGCACCTGCTTCTCTGGAGTAGCCGCCGACGTAGTCGAGGAAAGAGGGAGGGGAAAGCTACGTATCCTCGGCACTTCGGAGCGTAGGGCAGGCTTATAAAAACTGCAGCTCCCGCTCTTTCCATAGGGGCTCATGGGAAGGGAGAATAGAAGCGACAGCGGTATTCGATTGCTGCTGCGATTTCTTCGGCCAGTAAACGGAGGCGCAGCGCGAACTTCAGGCTAAGTGGTGCGGGCACTTCGGCAGTCTGAGCAGACAATGGGGCTTCAGTCCGAAAACAGCAAAGCCCCGGCAACCGATGATAAGCCTCCGCGGTTGAACACCTGTCACGGCAAGGTCTTCTGTAACATTAAGGTAAGAAGGACCTTCGCTCAGAGAGAACGAGTGGGAAGCGGTTGGGAAGGAGCCCGCCTCGCCCCTGGCTTCGTTCTCAGAGGACGGGCGCCGTTTCCTCCTAAAGACAGAACGGGGTCGAGATGTTCTCGCTGCCGTTCGCCCCTCTCAGCAAAGCCCTTCTTGCCTCTTGCCTGGCTCATTTGGCTTCGTCCGAGCCCACTTTAAAGTTCATTTAAAAATGGGCAAGTTTTCAATTGTGAAAATAGACAAAATTAATAGACAAAATCCACCATTTAATTGAGATTTCCAACCTATTAATGGGTTTCTTGGACGCTGTACACAGCCCTTGAACTGAGTACAGTATTCAAGACTATGGTCCTCTCTGTGCACTTATTTCCTCATTCATTTGCCACATTTATAAGGCCCCCTGACTCCATAAAAAATCTGAGTGACACATAGCATTAAAAACAATAAATAACAATATAAACAGTGAGAAGACCAATGCATGTCTAGAAAAAAGAAGTTCAAATATACAAAATCTTATACTGTAGGCTTTTTAAACATCCAGCCTCAAACCCTGGAGAAAAAAGACTTTAAAGTCTTTCAGGAGAGGGTTTTGTGGGAGATGCTGTTCTAGAGGTCACATTCTGTGCAAGAGGAATAAGATTCCTGATTTACTGGGAAGTAAATTGATAGGAAATGCCTAAGATTATAAAGCTTTCATAACAAGATTTAGAACATCCTATGCAAATTATATAGGAAGTTTATGAAATCAATAACTAGTATTCATTACTCTGTATATATTGCCATGTACTAAAACGTATGCTGTATATTGCAAAAAAACAAAATTCTTTAAAAACAAAATTCTTTACTTGCCCAAACCTATATGCTTTTGCTGTGATTCACAGTTTAATTAAGCTGGAGTATTAGGTGACACATCAAATGGGGTTGCCTCTCAGTGAAGCATTTAGACAAATGCTTACCTCTTTGACCTATCTTCAGTACTACCGTAAGTACTACTACAAATGTTGTCCTGTAAGTTGTTGTGCCCCATTTTTCCATTTTTTAATTTATGTTCATAATCTGTTTGCATCTTATATCCAAATGGTCTGATTTTCTGCCTACTAGTCACTACCTGAGGGGAACAGTCAGCTTTTACTTGTCCCAGGATTGATTATTTAGTTCTTCTTGCAGTCTGTTCTTATATGAACCATCTCTAGGTGTTTTAACTTTTTACTTAATGTCAGGCTTTCATAACTGTATATTGTCACTAGAAAATCATTGCTTTAGCTTTTTTTTTTAATGTTTGGGGACATTCTTTATGACATTGCTTAAATCTGTCATTAACATCCTTTCCAGAATATGTCTTCTTCTCTGGTAGGCTGTTCACCATTATCTACTTCTAAGCCCAAGAAAATGAAATTATCCACCAATTTTACTTTTTCTCATACACTGTACATCCACTAAGCATTAGTGTTTCCTAATAGTTTAACACAAAATCAGGTACTGCTTTCCTCACTTTTGCTTTCACAATGAGCTCTTTAAGATGACCTCTTCTTTTGGCAAACAAACCGAGGGTTATCAACATAGCTTAAATTGCTTAAAAATGGTTGGAAGTGATTTTTGTCTTGCTTTGCTATTCTGAACCCTTTTAAATTCTGTTCTTACAATACTTTCTTATACATAAGGTCTTTCCAAAAATTATTACATATTCTGACATCCTTTAGCTTATTCTGATATAAATTATAAGCTTTGCTGTAGTTAATAAAGCAAAGATAACTCATCTTTTTGTATTACTTTATAAACTAGAATAGACCATCTTATATTAGCTATCTTGGGTCCCTCTGCTTTTTCTGAACCTGCATATTTACAGTATTTGGGATTTCTCTGTCCCTATAGGGCTTCTTTCAGACACTTGTTTGCATGAGAAATTAGTATAGTAATTCAGTACCGTAATTTGCACGTTCTCTGCCATACATATAAACACTCATCTTTTTCTGTCTCTAGGCCGTATAATGTCTGTGTCATTATCATCTTACCTTGTAGCTTTAAACCATTTTAAAGTATACTTTAAACCATGCTTTCCTATCCTGACTACTATTTATTTATTTAGTGGTTATTAAAACAGATGTCCATGTGCCGCCTCTATGTTGGTTGAGGCAGGCAGGATTCCCTGGAGTACCATTTGTTTGGGGGTCAAGGGAAAGGGAGGGTTTTGCCTTCTCTTTCTGCTCAAGATCCCCATGTACATTTGGTGGGCCACTGTGTGACACAGAATGCTGGACTCGATGGGCTTTGGCCTGATTCAGCATGGCTCTTCTTATGTTCTTATGTTCTTATGTTATTGTGCTTCACTTTTGGGAGAATATTTTCTTTCTGTCATTTTATAATACTGTCCATAAACAGTCCATAAACAGCTTGATTTCTTTGATTACATTTTTCTCTGATGGATTCTTCTGCAATTATTCTTAAGTATTCCTAACTAAAATGTATGTTTTCTGTGATTTCTCCAATATTCTTATCATAAAAGTATTGGTCATTTTATTTTCTCCATTAGCTGACTTTTTATTTTTATTTTTTGTGTGTTTTATAGCTTGTTACCAAAAGCTATATTCAGAAGTATATTCAGTTAATATATACAGTTTTACTTGCCCAAGGCAATTAGGATAAATTGTTCTGAAAGCACTGGAATCTTTTCATTTTGAGAATATTGTTTTTCCACTTTGGTTTTTTCATGTGTCTCGTTCTTCTCATAGCTCATCAGCTTTAGTTTTCTATAAGTGAAGTGTGCTAAATATTTCACCTTCTGGATGAGACTGCATTGACATGTCAGGTGATCACAGAGAAGAGGGAATCAACCTATTCTTCAAAGTACCTGAGGGCAGGACTGAAACTATGGAAAAGTATCAAAGAAAGATCCAACCTACAATTAAGAAGAATTTTTCTGACAGCAAGAAAAATCTGTGGAACGGTTTGTGGGTAGTCCATCACTGGAGGTTTTAAGAAAGGATTGGACAGCCAGTTGTCCACAAACACTATAGGGTATTTTGCTTGAGCAGGAGTTTGGACTAGAAGAACTCCAAGGGCCTTTTCAATTCTGATATTCCATACTCCGTATTATATTTTGATTGTATGTCCTCTAGATCAGGGGTCCCCAACCCCTGGTCCATGAACTAGTACCAGGCTACGGCATGCCAGCAACCACAGGATGGAAAGCCCCATCCACAGGATGCAAGCAGCACACAAAATTGCACTCCCTCCGGTTCACGGAAAAACCTCTCTCTCTACGTAACCAATTACTGGTGCCCAAAAACGTTGGGGAACCCTGCTGTAGATCTCACTTTATTGGCATATTTACTGTTTTAGCTTTCTACATTTAATTGATATATTCATTATGGTCTATTCCACAATCTACCCCTAGTAATATCCTGGATGACTGCAGTGCATTTCTCTACCTTTTGTTTTCTTTTATGCAATCTACTTGATTCTGATACGGTATGTATTCAGTAATACTCAGGAATAGAGTTATTGACACTCTTGAAAATGTTGCCAGTAGGATTATCTTCTATTTACATATTTGTACATTATTGGATTTATTCAGTCCAATTATTTCAATTGTTTCAAGTTCTCCCATTTCACCCATTTGCCTTAAAATCGCCAGTTAGTACGGTAGTATCAATGCCTTTTCTTTATAGTGTGTCTAGAAACTCTTGCAATTAGCCACATAATTCCTCAAAATTTTCTTCTATCAGGTGTATCAGAAAGCTGGTTGGTCACTCATTCATTCGTTCATATCCCACCTTTATTATTTTTTACTAACAACTCATGGTGGTTATTGGATTATGACCAAGTATCTTGTTTGATTGTTGCCACTTTGTTCTTTCATATGGTTTCCTGGCTTAATCATTTAATCATGTGAGTTCGAGTGGCAAGTTCTGATCTACTTATCTTTACCTCTCCTTTCTTTATTTGACAACATAACTTTTTCTTGCTCATGCTTCTTACATTTCTTGCTTTGATTTTAAGTTTCCTTGTAAAACTACTTGCATGATCAGTGACCAGATTTTCTTATATCTGTGTATGTCAGCATTTCTAGATCTACTTTTGGAAGTTCAGAGTTTTTTCCCAATAATAGATGAGTTCTTCTGTCCTAGGATCTCATCACCTGACATCTCAACCCAGCCACATCAAAAAAAGTTTTATTGACAGAAACACAGAAGTGTCTTCTTCCAGTTTGGAAGAAATTTTGGAATGCCTTAGTAGGTTTGTTTCAATTATTAATGCAGAATCCCATTTACTGTCATCCCCATTGTGGATTAATTTTAGTTTCCCTCCCCCCCAGCCAGTTTAGCTTTAACAGAAAGGGTTTCCCTACAGAGAGCTCCTGCTTGTTTTTCTCAGTGATGTGATTGATAGGATTAAGTCAGTATCAATTCTTAGTAATCAATACTTCTTAAGAAACATCTATCCCGAACCTAGCCATTCAAGTCCTCCATGGATGCACTTATTGCTGTAAACAAGTGCATCTGTCTTGCTATTGATCATCCTTCATCGTCTCTTTCCTTCTATATTTTCCAGCATTACAGATTTTCAAGATCTTTACATAATATATCCAAAATATGATAATTTTAAACTGGTTGTTTGTACCTCATATGACAATTCTGAATTGATTAGTTCTATGCTCAGTTTATTTTCTTGGCTATCCATGCTATAGTCATAAAAGTCTTTTCTAACACCAACATTACAAAATATAAATAATTTTTCAATCCTGCTTCTTCAGTGACCAAGGGTCAGTTCTATAGAATATCCCAGGAATATAATTTCCTGCACAATTCTGATATTTGCAGATATCGACAAATCCCAGCATTTGAATATATTTCCCAATATCTTAATTGCCGCTCTATTAAGTGGTATTCTGCATGTATTTTGACTGCTGATTCATTTGTAATTGATTGTCAATCCTAAACATCAGATGTTATGTACCACTTCAGCATTTCACTGTCAGTGTTAAGGCTGGCTGTTATACCTATTTTCATTAATTTGTCCTTTTATGTAATCATAGTCCCATTTTTAATTGTGCTCATGACTTTCTTGATTAGAGTTTGCACATAATTTGTCAGAGTGGCATCACTAGTATGTGCAGATTATTAATCTTTCTTCTTCCAATTTACCCCCCACCCCCGCCCTGTCCCCATATACTGCCTCATATGGTGGAGAAGTGTGCCTGGGAGGTTTGAGCAAAGAATGCTGGGAGTGTATCCCAGGCGTATATAGTCCCAGTAGGGTCACCCAAGGCATAAAAATAATCCCAGTTGTCCAGTTAAAGCAAGCAGGTGCTTATATTGGATAATAGTGACATAGGAAGATGCTGGAGGTGGATGCTAACTATTGTGACAATGGCAAAGGCATTTTATACCGCATAGAAAAAGGCAATAGTAAACCCCTCTTGTATTATATCAAGAAAACACACAAATATACACTGTTGTGGTAGGAAGGTTCAATAGCTTTAGTGAGACCAAAAGAGTGGCAATTCTAACATCTCCCTTGTTGTGGTATTAATAGTAATCCCCTGTAATTAATGTTATGAAATAATTAGTAACAAGAAAACATTTTTAGAAATGGCAAATACTTATACATTAAATAGTTCTTTTTTATTTTTACCAACTAGATTTTAATTGAATAACAAATTGCCAAGATGAATTATGGTTTTGTCTGTGGAACTTAAGATTTCAGGATATTTGCCATCTGGATAACTTGTCCTCTGTTTTATTTATGTTAGTATTAATCAAATTAGAACATTTGAATTAATCACATATGCTCATCAGACAGTTATAGCTCTTCTCTATAAATAGTTGAAAGTTGCTTGAAGAACTTAACACCATGGCACCATTTCCAAATGCAGGCATCCTCCCCTTATGTGCAAATAATAGTGGCGTTCAAAGAAAGCTGTATGTGTTGGTGCTCTTGCTGATAGAAGAATGTATAAGTGATGAAAGATGTATTCTCTGCCATGTATAGCTCTATTTTTTATATATAGTGTTTCAGCTGGGGGGAGGCAGGGCAGCTGAGAGAAGCAAAAAAGAGACTAGGTCACTCTCCTGGTAATGAATAGCTGGTAAATAGAGATAGAGTAATGGACAGGAAAAAAAGAAAGGATTTCCATGTTCCAGACTACAGGCAGATTAAATATTGCAATTTATATGAATGTAACTATCTGTTAGTTTTTACCCAGAGTCTACCTCCTCCCTCCCTCCCAGTCCATACAATTTTTATTTAAAGGCATTTGAGCAAATTGCCTTTTCTGAATTCTGGCAGGTGGTGGTGCAACATCAGGTCAGACCATATTATATTATATAACAATGAGCATTTGCAGTTGAAACATTTTGTGTTAAGTTTAATTTTTTGTATTCTTTATAAAACTCCCTGAAAGAGAAAAGTTGAAATGTTCTACATAAATTGCTTCCAGAACTTTATAGCATGGATCATTGCATAGGCATCAACCAGATTTGCTACAAGTGAGCACCAGAATACCAGAAACAACATCATGTGCACAATTTTTGGGAGCCTAAGATCAAATCTGAGGGACAGATTCTAGACCAAAGTCTGTGTAATTGATCCAGAGGGAAATTTTTGTTTCTTTGCTTATTTGAATAAGTCAAAACTGGGAAAGTCCTGAGAAAGGCAAAGCAAAAAGCAAGCACAACCTTATAATTTCTGGAAAAAGTAACATAATCCACCACCAGGCGAGAGAGAAATAGCTCACTTGGAGCTTTTCCCTACTACCAAATTGGCACAGTCAGATTCCACCCAAATTCTATCCCTGAGGTAACATACAAAATTCCAGCAAATCTTTTGCTGTTCTGTCACTGTGGCATAATTTCAAGTCATTATGGACTGGCATTGCGTGTGTGACAGTTGTTATAGGCAGAGTGAGTGGTTTTAATCCTCTGGCTTTGCTGCTGTTCTTTCCTCAACAAGTCACCAGCCATTCAAGAAAATAGCCATCAATCAAGGTATGCAAGCAGGAATGGGGCAAAGCTAACTAAGACTTTGCATGGATTGGTTTCTCCAAACTACCAAATAAACAGAACAAAATGTCTCTTGTCTTGAAAGATTTTGGATCAAAAGCAAACATCTATTTTGTCCCCAGCATTTTCAGGATTGGAATTGACCCAATAATTGAAGTGTACAAAAGTTGGATTGCTATAAGGGGCAGTGTCAGTAAAGCCTGACAAACATTTCTTTGTCAGGAAAAAATGCCATTGCTCAGTCTAACTCAATGTTCTTCTACTTCTGCAACTTTCATATGCCTGGATTATTGACTAAGGAATTCTGGGAACTGAAGTCCATGCATATTGAGGTTGCTAAGATTGAGAAATACTGCTCTGTGTTACTTCTTTTACCAATTACACTGGTGCAGTGGTCTGCATGGGTATATATATTGCAGTCCTACAATGTCTCTTCTACAAAATGCGAACATGGGTTCAAATATGTGAACAATCAATTCTGTGTGCGGATGCCGCTTCCGGAAGTCCATTCTGGGCCTGGGCAACAAAAAAATTAGCTACAGGTTCTGCCGAAGTGGTGCGAACTGGCTGAATCCCACCACTGAACATGGGTCTTCTCTACTCAAGAAAGTAGATTTTTATGGTCACTTATGTTTTTGTAGTGATGAGGAATTCAATTCAGTCTCAAAGTGCTTTGTTACATTTATTCTGCATTTACGTATCAGATCAATAGAATTTTAACACTTTCATTTTTTGATTAAAAAAAAAGCTGAGCGACATGTGTTTCTCAGCAAATTAGATTTTTTGCAAAAATTTATTGTACCTGTGTGTAATTTGGATATAGCATTATCTAGAGAAACTGTGCAAGTGTTTTCATACATTGCAGCATATACCCACTTTTTTTAGACATTACCTCATTAATTGTTTATCATCTGATGTTTCTTGTGGTTTCTCTTGCTGAGCTGAAGCTCTGATGATAGAATTATTTTATTGTTTCCCATATTTATCTTTCAGAATGGTATAATTGCTTTCATTAGCTTGGATTGATTCCAAGGCTTCCTTCCCACGTCATTTATTTGCTTGTACACCTGGTACAATAATCTTAATCCCATAGGAAGTGCATTTTATGAGGGAGTGGTATCTCGACTTGCATGTCACGCAGATCCCAATAGCTCCACTTTGTTAGCTCAATATAAAATACAGACCAGCATCAAGAATTTAACGATACTGAAGACATTGGCTCTATCAAAAACTAAGAAAATGGCATTGCTATCATAAGTCCCTTTCTGTTGTTACAATGCACAATATTACTGCTTTTAAAGGTACCTACAATCTGAGGTCTGTTAGCTCAAGATAATGGAGTTCCTGTTTGTTTTGTAGTGGTGTTTATAAAACGCCTTTCTTAAGTTTCTCCAGCAATAACACACATTGATTTAGCATAGAACCTTGCATGCAGAACGTGTTTTCCCCACCGCTCCCTGTTTAAACTTATGAATGAGCCTCACCATGTAGTTGAATCATTTCCTCATGACTTGTAAAGTGTAACTGAGCTGTTTATAAAGAAATAAAAAGGCTAGGCTTCCTATATCATTCTGCTTTTCTATCTGCTATTTGAATTGTGGAATCGTGGGTGTCACCAAGAGATGTGGGTTGGGGAATTGGCAGTTGAGACAGCTGAATGATTAAGTAACAAGTCCTGTTGATGAAAAGTTCATATCAGGTTTGCCTTTTAGCACTTAGAAGAGGAGAGGCAAACTAAATCAAATAACATGGCGCACTCATTGCCTGCTGGATTATCGAGATGGTGAATAGTAGGTTAAGCACCTTTAAAAGTTAAATAAATTATCTTGTTGGCTTTCATATAACAGTCTTTCAGATGTATTAACTCCCAGAATTCTATGCAGCATGAACAAAACCTTTACTATTGTGGAATCTGGGACTTCTCATTCCACTTTGGGGAATATTGAGCTAATTAGAGGAATGACGTGTCCTCCGTGCTTTGTATACATGGTTTTAGATAGAAAAAAATGCTAAATATAGTAATGGAACAAGAACAGTGCTATTCTCGCACTATTTAAATATATTTAGATATAACCAATCACAGCAGCAGTGAAGATGGAAACACTACTTCCTTGTTTAATAGGAATCAGCATAGAGACACATATTAAAAATGTAATAATTCTGAGCCAAAGAAAGGTGACTGATAATTTATATGAATTGAAATCTGCTTTGTATTAATATATTCTGCTTCTACTAGGCTTAGAAATAGTCAAGGAGCTCTTCTCAGCTTCTTGATTGTTACCAGATGTTTTCTTCCAGTTTCAAATGTATCTTTATAGTTGCTGGAACTAAAAAAAAACTGCTTTAAAAAACACTCTTGTAGGATAAAAGCATGGAACTGAAAAAGCTGGAGTTACAAGTTTTGGAAAAATCCATCATTGAGATATTGTCTTAATCTGGATCAAGGTCTTTGTGACTGTTGAGTTGACAAATTGAAGGAGGTGAAAGAATGTATATTGTTGAACTAAAAGTGATGGATAAAATTGCATCTTACTCAATCCTTAGCAGAATTAGCAAAATTAGTCCTACACACAGCATAAATTCCTTGATGAATTATTGAATTAAGTATAAATTATTAATTTTAAAATGCGTATTGTGAAATCCCAAGGCCATGTAAATACTGCTGGAATCCTAGAATTGAGGACCTGGATTTAAAAATATGTCCCCTTTGGGAATTATTAAATGATTTGGGGTTGGTCATACTCTCTTAGGCCAATATGTCCCATGGCTTGATTGTGGAAGTTGGATGGTAAAAGATACCATGACTGAACTCCATTGCAAGAATAAGTAAAGAGGCAATGTAAAAAAAACCTGTCAGAATATTTCTTTACCCATCTGAAGAACTCTTAGTCCTGGAATATCAGTTACAGAGGTAGCAAAAAGACTGAAAGCATTTAAAATAGGAAAATAAGGAAATGTAGAAAGTAATTATTTACTTTATCTTTTCTAAGGGACATGTTCACTAACAATTTGGCAGGAATTTAGCAAAGAATAAAAAATGCAATCTAGTACTCTTTCAAAGTTTTGCAAACCCAGGAAAAGGTAGTTGTGACAATAAAGTACATAAGGAAGAGGCAGCTGTTTAAGCTATGGTGACTGGTGATACTGAAAAATTAAATTTCAATTTATATTAAACCATAAATTATATTTCCCAATACTTTGAGGTATGTTTGGATTCACACAACACTTTAACAAAGCACATAATGCTTTGTATGAACCATTAGATAAAAGCCAAAAAGTGGCTGGTTATCTCCAAATGCCCCTGAAGTACAACTTCCAGCTGCCCAAACTGGAAAGCCACAGGTCAGCAAGATTGGGAGAGCCACCTGAGAGTCACATTACCGACATCACTCAGAGTCCTTAGGATTAGTTTGGCATTATACTTGTAATATTGTCTTTGCCCTGGGAAAGTTTACTAAGAGATTTGGACTTCATTGATGGAAAAGTAGGAGCATTAAAGAAGTTAATATTCTATGGCTGATTGGGGGATCAAAATTAATTGTTTTCAGCAGCATCAAAAACATCTTCCTTTTGCAGGTGCAAAATCCATGCAAAGTATATTTTGTATGGTAGCTGCAAGCAAACCTTTCTTCTATTGCTTCTAAGGCATAATAAATTTTATTTATTTATTATTTACACCAGTATATGTCAGCTGCTCCTTAATAGCTTTCAGAAATATAAATAACTAACATAAAGGATTATTCTTTATATTTCTCTAGTAATGTATAGAATGGTGTTTTTCATCTTTGATAACTTGAAGATGGGTGGACTTCAACTCCTAGAATTCCTCAGCCAGCTATGCTATGCTGGCCGGGTAACTCCGGGAGTTGAAGTCCACCCATCTTCAAGTTGCTAAGGTTGAAAAACACTGCTACCGGTATATAATAAAATTTTAATGTGTAACTAATTCTAAATAATGCATTTAATGTTAAAGTGATATCCAGGTGTTATTTCATTCTGAATCCATTTCTTCTCTGCAAGTCTTTGATATTTTTAGGAAGCTTGCCTTTCTGGACTTTGGATCACCCAGCAAGTCCATTTTTATCTGGTTATCTCTAAAATTGCATTTAATTTCCTGACCTTTAGATAGAGAAGAAGGTCAGTTTGGTATATAGGTAGACCTAGACTTATGGTCACAATTGAGGCATGTCTGCCACTTCTGTCCTTAGCTTCTTAGCTTCTCTTGAGATGTTGGTAGGAAAACAGGGTGTTGATGACTGGAAATTGAGTCAGGATGTGGCATATGTCCGATTTGGCAGCTCTGCTAACAGAAGAGATGGTTCATAGCAAAGTAGGTTTGTATCAATGAAATACTTAATATAGAGAATATAGAGAATTTTCCTTTGCCCAGAGAATCTGTCTGGCTCTGTTAGCTTGTACTGCTATGTTTAATGAGTTGATATTATTTTAATGTCTTGTTAGTAATTAAGAGGCAGGAGAATCCCATACGTGCCCTGTAATTTTAGTCAGATCACTTAGAGTAGATGTGAGCAGTCTGAAGGATGTATACACTCCTGTGCTTATGAGTAGACCCCTCCCATGAAACTTGTTTTTACTATTACTTGGACCTGGTAATGTTTTTTTCCTAATGCGAACTGTGGCACCTTTTTATTTGCTTTCTTGTGTGTCCATTTAAGCATCACGTTTCTGCCCTCTTGTCCTCAAGTCCTACCCAGTGCACAAACACAGTCCTTGTCCAAGGAAAGAGAGAGGCTAACACTTGAACAGTACATTGTGGCTCATTTTTGATTTTGGGGAAAACAAGATCACAAAGGCTAATTCTTTCCATATTATCTTTGAGAAATCCCATAGGACCAGTAAGGTTTTTGGATAGATATAAAGACATTGAACAGTAAGCACATTGAAAACAGTATAGACTTCATAGGTTTTGCCAGGTTAATCTTATCAAATGTTTGACTAAGTGGATTCCTAGTAAACTGTGGCAATGTTGTAGGAGTTTTTTGTGCTTCTGTATGCCTTTGATTTAGTAGTGACTCCTGACAGCTGCTCAGATAAGTCCCTGCAGTTTTCTTGGTGAGGCTTTTGGGAAGTGTTTGCCATTGCCTGCTTCTTAGAGCTGAGAGAGAATAACTGGCCTAAGGTTATCCAGCTGGCTTTACTGTATGCCTAAAGCGGGGAGTAGAACTCATGTCTCCCAGTTTCTAGCCCAGGGCCTTAACCACTACACCAAACTCACCGTAATGTAGATCTAACCATCTTGATTTATGCAAAGCATCTGACAGTGTATCCATGCAATTCTCTTATTAACAAACTAGCTAAGTGTGGGCACAATGGCATGGCCTTGTCTGTAACTTACTAAGTAAGGTATCAAGTATGATGCCACGAGGATCCCTCTTGAATTCTCTGCCCTTCAGTCCTTTTCTTAATGGCTTGCATGAAGATGTGGAGGGAATGCTTGCCCTCATTATATTATAAGATATAAATTTGAGCTAGACAGTGAATCTCCTCAAAACAGACATAACAATTAAAATAATCTTTATTGGTTAGAGAAATTAGTTGAAAATAACAATAAAACAAGCACAAAGTTTTTCATTGTGGAAACAAAAATTAAATACACAAGTACAGAATGGGAGATGCCTTGTGAAAACTACCTTGGAATAGTAATAGATTTCAAACTCAATCAGAAGTATAATATGACTGCAAAAATGGCAAATGCCATTCTAGATTATAGCAATAGATATATTCTACCTGGTCATGAGAAATAATGTGGCGGATGTGTTCAAATAAAGGCAAAAGTGTCACTGGGAATGTTTTAATTGGGATTCTTAAGTTGAGCAGTGTTTTCAATGCCTAAAGGCATATTTCAAATTTTGATGACTTAAATCTCAGGGAGGAAAGCCCCTCCAAGATAAGGTTAGTCTAAAGAGGAAGGATAGGTTATTTGATACTGGAACAATTGGTGGCAAAGTCTAGGGCAGTGGTTCTCAACCTTTTTAATGCCGCGACCCCCAACTGGTCGTAAGTCGAGGACTACCCAACCGGTCGTAAGTCAAGGAGTACCCAACTGGTCGTAAGTCAGGACTATTTCCATGCCCGGGAGCGCCGTGCATGCGTGGTGCCGCCCCTGCGCCAGCCGAGGCACAGCTGGCAAGGGACAGCAACGGCACAGGGCGACCACCGGCTGGGCCACCAGCTTGCCCAGCCCAAGGGAGGTAAGGCACCCACCAGGCCCCACGCGCGCCAGCAACCTTTCCTGCACCCGCCGGCCTCCCACCTCCCACCCCTGGCCCTCTTTTACTTACATTTTTAGTAGTTGCTTAGCAGGGAGGGGTGGAAACTTCCAGACAACTTGCCTTCGCTGCAGACAACTTGCAGCACCGTTTGCAGACTGGGATTTTTGGCGGGCTCAGCAGGGCAGAGACAGCCTGGACAATTCCTATTGGCTTTTGAAAGCCAATAGAATTAGACCCTATTCAAGAGAGTCTATTCTATTGGCTTTCAAAAGCCAAAAGAATAAGAGGGAGTAGCACAGCTAAGGAAAAGGGGAAAAAATGGCGGACTGCATTGTTTGGCGACCCCCGTGAAATGGTTGTTCGACCCCAAATGGGGTTGCGACCCACAGGTTGAGAATCACTGGTCTAGGTTTTAAATTTAAAACAATCACTCTGGCTTTAATCCAATTCCTACAGCCGTCTCTCTAGCTTCGCTTACGAGAACAAGGAGGGAGAAAAGAATGGAGAATTCACTTTCACTTTCAAACACTTTCCCTTAACAGTGAAAGCAGTAAAAGCTATACGCCATTTTGAAAGCATTATGTTGATTGTAGAAGTTAGAAATATATAGCCAGAAAAACAATAAAAAAAATACTTGCAATCCAATAAGAACTCCTGTATTCACTCAGTCTGCTTACAGTCTCTCTTGTTTCTGTTTTTATAAGCAGAAGCGGTCGCGGCGTCTTTCTCTGTCTGATGACAGAAGCGTCTCTGGGCAGGAGCGTCTTCAGGAGCTTTTTTTAGGGAGCTATCACTCTTAATCCCTGAAAACTTTTTCCAGGGATTTAAGAGAAGCTCAACCCTGCTCCCGATGCTCTACACCTCTTCTTTGCCCGAAGAGGGGATTTTTTCACCGCAAAAAACAGCTGATGTGCGCTTTTTTTGCGGCTTTACAAACCCAGGGAACGGAGGCTCACAGGGGAGACTCTAGCGACGCCGGCGGAGCCACTGATTTAGAGATTGTATATAGTATATAGTTTAAAATTCTTGTTAGGATTATATAATAATTTTGTTTGATGTAGTGGGTTTTCTTTTGTTTTACCCTGTACTCACTCTGGGAAGTCGGGGGGGGAGGGTTAGGGAGGGTTTATAATTTTATATACGATGTTTTCTCAACTGTAATTGGGGTTGATGTAAGAATATGTAATTACTGTTATTAAGGGGTTGCTCGGGTGGCCTCTGGGCACCACATCTGATGGAAAGAGGAAGGAGGAGTGAAGGCTGATGTAAGTGGAAGTTGATAAGAAGGGGGAAGAGTAGGATGGAGATAGAGAAGGAGAAAGAAAGTAGAAAGAAAGTTGGTAAGAGGGGGGATGAGTAGGGATAGGTGGGTGAGTAGAGAAGTAGAGAAGGAGGGAGGAAAGTAGGTAGTTAGTTGGTAAGTGAGGGGGGAAGGATAGGGTTAGGGGGATGTGGTGGTGGGGGTACCGAGCAGTAATGTTAATTGTTTGGTATGATTATTTTCAGTTTTGAGTTATTAGTATTAGATGTATTGAAAAATGTACTTATTTTTTGTTTATGGATGATTGTTTATTTAAACACTATGATTTGATTTGAGTAGTTTCTTTTTTCTGTAAAAATCAAAAAAACCAATAAAATATATTAAAAAAAAAGAGAATCACTGGTCTAGGGTATTAGTAGGAGAAGAAAGGTTAATAAGCTTTAGGTCAAGAGAAGTGAAAGTGAAAGATTGTAGAGTAGACTAAGAGGATAATATAGTTAGTGCTGTTCCTTTTCCAAATGAGGAAAAAACACCATAGAAATTGAGAAATCGTGAAGTAAACACAGGGAGGAATTGTGAGTTTGCAAATAAACCAAATTGAAACTGAAGGACAGTTTTTAACAACAGCAAAAGGAACTTTACAATACCACTTTACAATGCCTTGGTAAGGCCACACTTGGAATACTGCATCCAGTTTTGGTCACCACAATGTAAAAAAGATGTTGAGACTCTAGAAAGAGTATAGAGAAGAGCAACAAAGATGACTAGAGGACTGAAGGCTAAAACATATAAGGAACGGTTGCTGGAATTGGGTATGTCTAGTTTAATGAAGAGAAGGACGAGCGGGGACATGATAGCAGTGTTCCAATATCTCAGGGGCTGCCACAAAGAAGAGGGAGTCAAGCTATTCTCCAAAGCACCTGGAGGCAGGACAAGAAGCAAAGAAGCAACGAGTGGAAACTAATCAAAGAGAGAAGCAACCTAGAACGAAGGAGAAACTTCTTGACAGTTAGAACAATTAATCAGTGGAACAACCTACCTCCAGAAGCGGTGAATGCTCCAACACTGGAAGTTTTTAAGAAGAGACTGGACAGCCGTTTGTCTGAAATGGTATAGAGTTTCCTGCCTGAGCAGGGGGTTGGACTAGAAGACCTTCAAGGTCCCTTCCAACTTTATTATTATTGTTGTTGTAGTGAATAGAACAGAACAGAACAGAACAGAATAACAGAGTTGGAAGGGACCTTGTAGATCAGTCCAACCCCCTGCCCAAGCAGGAGTCCCTACACCATTTCTTTTTTTTTTTTTTTTTTTTTTTTTTTTTTATGAAATAAGCTTTATTGGGAACAAGGATGTAGAATTCAGTCCTTCTTGGCTGCTGCTTTCCTCATTGCTGCCAGGACATTGCTGAGTTCTTCACGCTTCCTCTTGGCACGAATGTGAGTCCCTACCCTTTTCTTTATGAACTTCAGAGCTCTCTTGTCTTTGGAGACTTTGAGCAACTCCATCGCTCGTCTCTCATATGGTGCAAAACCGCACACTTCTCGGATCATGTCCCGCACAAATTTGGTGTGTTTGGTCAGCCGCCCACGACGTCGACAGTGTCGGGGTTTAGACACATTCTTGGTCACTTTGTGGCCTTTGTTCAGGCCAACGGCCATTGGATATCGGATCGCCATGGCTCCTCTACTTCTGCCGCAAAGACCTCCTCCCTACACCATTTCTGACAGATGGCAATCCAGTCTCTTCTTGAAAGCCTCCAGTGATGAAGCACCAACAACATCTGAAGGCAGTCTGTTCCATTGGTCGATTGTTCTCACTGTCAGGAAATTTCTCCTTATTTCCAGGTGGAATTTCTCCTTGATCAGTTGATACCAGGAGACACCATTTCACCCTATTAGGTATTGTCAGACATGGGTAGCCACAGTAGATATTACTTTATGAGATTCAAAAAGCATCAGGAATTGAATTCATAGATCTTTGTACTTTCAATGACTATATGTATTACATTAACTTTTGGAACTATCCAGGTTCTGGGGTTTAGTAGTTGCAAGAAGAGAAGTGTCTGATGAGTTCCAATAGGATGAAACCAGTCACATGGCACCTCCTTGTGGTCAGTGCTGAAAATACAGTAGGTTAGAATATACATTATAAAATAGAGATTTCATGTAAAATTCCACATGTGGAGGCCTGATGTAATGTAATATCTATATTTCTCTGATCTGGGATTTTAAGGGAAGATGGTCTATATATATTATTTTGATAGCTCTTTGAATGATGGGTGACCAGTCTATCTTAGTTTTACCTCCCTTTATTACCCTTTTGAGGTTATAAAGCTACATGGGATTCAATAGCAGATTTAAGCCTTATTTCATCATGATAAAATATAAGCTCTTACTAAGTTCTGTTATTAATGCCAGTGTTCCTTCAATTATCTTAGCATCCCGTAGTCATTCTAGCATTTTGAAGTCATTCATACATTCAGTATAAATGTCTCTCATGGGAAAGAACAAGATTACTGGCATTATGCAGCCCCTCAGCTGTATGTGTTTGTTTGAAATATTAATTTTATGCTTTTCAGGACACTGCTGCAATTGAGACAAGTGAGAATGTTGAAAATTACTTAAGCAGGGTTTCCTAAAAAGGCCAGTGCTTTTTCAAATATTAATTTCATCCAGATATCTCACTGTTTGCTAGCAGACTTCTTGAATAATAGTGATTGCCAGCCAAGGCATAAATTGTGCCTTAAATTAGGAGAAAAGAGTTTCCATTAGAGAATTCAAATTGTCTTAGTCGTTGCTCATTGATCCAAAGACAATGGCCTTGTGTATTAGGGATGTGCGACTTTTTCTGAAGCCAAGATTTGTAATTGGTCTTCAGATGATATGCCTGGAATACACTCCAAAAAATAAGGGGACTAATTTGATTTTATATAATTAGGGTTAGCTAAATGAGGTAATAGGCTTACTCCCCATGTATTTAATAATCTTCCTTTCTGTTAATAATTACTTTGAAGTGGCAACTTTCAGAGCACTTTCTGGAAATGCGTGCAGATCAGGGGCCATAGAAAATGTGTGCTTTTGTAATGTAACATTACAAAATGTTACATTACAACAATCATGGTGGTTCTGCAAGCACTTTTGAATCAAAGTTTTAAAGTTATGATGAGATGAAGGTATTAAAACTCAGAATCTCTATCAAAGGTAGATTTTGCCATCAAAATGTGTGGGGAGTGAAGGAGAAATAGCATCAGAAAACACTTCTCAGTGGTGGGTCCTATTACCCCCCCCTCGCCAAATATATTCTGGCACAGGGATTGGACTTTTGTAGTCTTCAGGGTTTTTCAGTGCAGATGTAACATTCACACCTCAGCAATTCCCTTTGCATTACTTAGACATGCTTAACTGAAAAAATACAGTAAAAATAAGGATGATTGTCTTTGGTTTCTTGTTTCTCAAGATGATGATAAGGCTTTCAGAAAGCCCCTGCCTTTACTTTTCCTCTGACAAAGGATTCCTTCAAATGAAGGTTTTGTGCCAAATTGAGATTCACTCTGGACTGTTCTGTCTCACAACATCATCTTGTATGATAGGCTGAGTCCATGTTTTACTCCTTATCCTTGATTTTATATAAAGATATATAAAAGGGAAGTTGCTTTTCTGGAAACAGAGTAAACCCTTAACTCTAAACCATAGTAGGATTTTATTGATAATTAATTCCAGGGGAGTTACTATATACATAAACTTTGATTTTTGTGAGCTAATGCTGCAACAATGGCATAGACTTTTTTCTGCCAAATCTCTGGAAATGTTCAACAGTGCTTATATTTTATAGCAGATGTTTAAATGTTGCCTTTAGAAGGGTAAGCAAAGTTGTTGACTGTGTTATTTTACATAAGCTATTCCGGTTGCTTAATGTGGACTGGATACATTTGCATTAATTACCCTGATAGCCAATATCAGAGAAGAAACATATTTTATTGCTTTATGCCCTAATCTATGGGTATTTCAGATACCAAGATATGCTATAACACAAAAGCTCATAATAATACTTTACCCTTTTAAAAAAAAAAAACACCCTTCCAGCAGTGACCTATATCTTTTTTCATATATGTTTTATTTAAAGTTTAATAAAAAGATGGTAGAAAACAAAAAGCAGCTGCATTCTCCAATTCTCTTCTTTGCTGTGCTATAGATCTTCTGCAACTAAGCCTTAGAAGGCAGACCATTCTATCAATTCTGCATTTTGAAAGTTTTCATTTATTTTCTTATTCAACTATCCCTAATAAGTGTATTTCTTTCTATATACAGCTATCTCTGATATCTACATTTTAATTATATAATCTCTATATGTAATTGTTGCCTATACAGTCATTTCTAGCATGTAAGTTTCTATGCATGCATCTTTTTCTAAGAGATGCTTTTTTTTGCTATAACTGCATACTTTTTCTATAATTGAACATGGATATGTATTATGGAGGAAAGCTATGGCAAATCTAGACAGCATACTAAAAAGCAGAGACATCACCCTGCCAACAAAAGTGCGTATAGTCAAGGGCATGGTTTTCCCAGTTGCAATGTATGGCTGTGAAAGTTGGACCATGAGAAAGGCTGAGTGCAAAAGAATTGAGGCCTTTGAACTATGGTGCTGGAGAAGAGTCCTGCAAGTCCCCTGGACTGCAAGGCGATCAAACTGGTCTGTCCTAGAGGAGATCAACCCTGACTGCTCTTTAGAAGGCCAGATCCTGAAGTTGAAACTCAAGTACTTTGGCTACCTAATGAGAAGGAAGGACTCCTGGAGAAGAGCCTAATGCTGGGAAAGATTGAGAGCAATAGAAGAACGGGATGACAGAGAATGAGGTGGCTGGATGGAGTCACTGAAGCAATAGGCGTGAGCTTAAATGGACTCCAGAAGATGGTAGAGGACAGGAAGGCCTGGAGGAACATTATCTATGAGGTCGTGATGGGTCGGACACGACTTCGCAACAACAATGTATTATGGTGAATTACATAACCATGAATACTATGCCAGGTTTTATTCTAGCAAATCATAACATTTACTTGAAAAATAAGTCTGTGATGGATTTTTTAAAGCCTCTCCATTCTATAGGAGTTGGGCATGAGAAAATAGACATTTTAAAAATAAATTGTGTTTGGACTTAAGCTATTTCTATAAACAGTTTGCAGTTTTGGTCATTTGTCCAACTTTCAAATAAACATCCAGGCAATGAATAGGGGACTTAAAAAAACACAGATGTATAATGTTGGGTGACAGTGTTGTGAGATTCTTTTAAAATGTTCCTGAGTATGTCAAGGGGAAAACCCTGTTTTGGCCTGGGGGACTGGCTCTGTGCTATACAAGGGGTATCTAAGAATTAACTAGAGCAGCGGTTCTCAACCTTGGGGTCGCGACCCCATTTGGGGTCGTGAGACCATTTTGCGGGGGTCGCCGGACACTGCGGGCCGCCATTTTGTTTTTAATTTTTTAATTTTTTTTAAAATTTTTAAAATTTTTTTTTTGGCCGGTGCATGCGCAGTTCGGCCCGTTGCGTGCACGCGACGGGCCGAACCGCACATGTGCGGCGCGCACGACGACCCGATCCGCACACGCATGCGCAGTTTGGCCCATGCGCAGCGCAACCGGGCCGCTCGCCTCCCACCGCTGCCTCAGAAACTCCGGCAGGCACACGGAGGAGCGGTCCGGAGCAGGCGGGCGCAAAGCTGCCTCCTTCCCGCTCCGCTCCGTCCCAGGCCCGGCCTCCAACTCGCCCTCCGGCAGCCGGCCAAGCGGTCGGGGCAGCCGGACCTCGAGGCGGGCCTGCACTTCACCGAGACCGGCTCGGCTGTGGCGAGAGGCGCCCGGCGGCCGCCTCCGGCCCCCAAGTCTGCGCTACGGACTGGCGTCCAGGTCGCAGGCGGCGGCGGCCGAAGCAGGCGGTAAGGCGCCCAGCCAGCGGATCGGCAAGATGAACTGGTGAGTCCCTGCCGGGCGTGGGGGGGAGGCCGAGCCGGGGAGGGAGCCGGGCGTGGGGAGAGGCCGAGCCGGGGAGGGAGCCGGGCATGGGGAGAGGCCGAGCCGGGGAGGGAGCCGGGCGTGGGGAGAGGCCGAGCCGGGGAGGGAGCCGGGCGTGGGGGGAGGCCGAGCCGGGGAAGGAGCCGGGCGTGGGGGGAGGCCGAGCCAGGGAAGGAGCCGGGCGTGGGGGGAGGCCGAGCCGGGGAAGGAGCCGAGCATGGGGGGAGGCCGAGCCGGGGAGGGAGCCGGGTGTGGGGGGAGGCCGAGCCGGGGAGGGAGCCGGGCGTGGGGGGAGGCCGAGCCGGGGAAGGAGCCGGGCGTGGGGGGAGGCCGAGCTGGGGAAGGAGCCGGGCGTGGGGGGAGGCCGAGCCGGGGAAGGAGTTCGGCGCTGAGAGCGAGCTGGCCCGGGCGGGCTCCCCAGTCCTGCCGCCCGCCTACCTACCTACGGCCGCTGCCGGCCCTGCGGAAGGCGCGGGAGTCCCGGACGAGCCTGGCAGACGGAGTGCTGCGACCTGGACGCCAGTCCGTAGCGCGGACTTGGGGGCCGGAGGCGGCCGCCGGGCGCCTCTCGCCACAGCTGAGCCGGTCTCGGTTAAGTGTTAAGTGCCCGCCTCGAGGTCCGGCTGCCCCGACCGCTTGGCCGGCTGCTGGAGGGCGAGTTGGAGGCCGGCCCTGGGACGTGAGTCAGCGATGGGAGGCGAGGCTGGCCTGGTGTGGAGCCGGCGGGCCCGCCGGTTTTGCACATGTTCAGTTCGGCGCTTCGTGCGCATGCGTGGTTCGGGCCCGTCGCACACGCATGCGCAGATCGGCCGTCACACGCGCATGCGCAGATCGGCTGTCGCACGCGCACGCGCAGATCGGCGCATCGCGGTCCACCATTTTTTCCGGGGTGCGTGCGCATGCACGCGCGCGCGCGCCCAGGTCGGGGTCGCAGCGCACATGGGCGGCGCAAAGTGGGGTCTCAACCTAAAAAAGGTTGAGAACCACTGAACTAGAGCTACCATATTTTTGGTACTTCTAGCTTCTCTAGATTTCATATGTATGAAAAACCATTGGCTTATAGGACTTGTCCACACTCAAAAAGCTGAATGGCAGATTGAATTTCCCATATGGAGCACCTTTTATGACCTACTAAGATTCCCAGTAAATTCCTTCCTAATGTGTTAGAACCAGACTGACTTATTTTTACCATTCAATTCAGGAGAGCCAAAAATGATTTTCTGCAGTTGAATGTACTAATGAAAAGAAACAAGCTTCTTGGAAAAATACTAATGTATCTCAGCAGGAGCTAGTGTCTCACTTCCATTGAGAAACCTGGATAGCTCAACTGATTTTAGCCAGATGCCTTTTAATAGACAATTCCAATGTCTTTTTCTGTCAAATGGAGCATCCGTGTAGCAACAAAATTTGGCTCCCCCCCTTTTTCCCCAACTTTTAAAATGCATCTGCCTAAAATCAGGCCACTTTTGGTATCAGTAATAAGGTTTTTTAAATTTATTTCATCTAATTTGCTTTCAGGGAAATGTTAACTGCTATGCCCATCTGGATTCTATTTCCCATTATTAGTTGTTCTTTTTTTTCTCCTGTGGGAGGAAATATCTTCAATTGTTAATGTAAGATTAAAACATTCTTTATTATTTTTATGTTTACCTGCTTAGATGAAAATAAATACCTGAACTTTTGAATTCAGTGATTTTGACTGAATAGACAAGTTTAGAATGCCATTGCAAACTAACATTAAAATTGCACCAGCAAATATCATCTTAAAGGTATAGCTATGAAAATAAAAGCAAATTGAAATGAAAATAAAATCTAATTCAGATTAACAAATCAAAGAATCCATATACAGAACCAGGCTCCTCCAGTCACAAATACATAGAACTATCTGTATGTATTAGTAGCAAATAGCAGCCTAATTAGGCTAACAGGTAATGGCCCTTCAAATAAAACATTAGGGCATTTTCCTGTTTGAATTTTTTTCTCATTGACACCATGGCTTCTTTGCTCTCCTGTATTGTTGTATAGAACTGAACTGAATATTATTTCTAAAATGCATAGCTGAATGGAGATTGGCAGGGGAACTGAGGTCTCAATGCATGGAGGGTGCCATGTTGAGAAATGCTGTTTTTTATTGTGGGCTGCTTGAGACTCAGCATTTGGAATAGTTTATTGCCCTATTATTAGACCTCATCAGTGGTGGGATTCAAATATATGAACAACCAGTTCTCTGTGTGGATGCCGCTTCTGGAAGTCCATTCTGGGCCTGGGCAACAAAAAAATAGCTTCCGGTTCTGCTGAAGTAGTGCAAGCCAGCTGAATCCCACCACTGGACCTCATCATGAGCAAGCATATTGATTAGAAATATATTGAGTATACATAGTACTGTAGAGCTTCTTTTCAGCTCAGATAATACAGATAGATCCATTAGATTAAGTTGTAGTTGCCCCAGTAAGCATAAAGCAGCATGGAAGATAATCATCTTTTAATTAAAAAAAAAGAATTGGATTTGTTTGATGCTCACTTTATAAATGTTCTTGTTCCTAAAGTGCTTCTCTGAGCTTACTGGCATTATTATAACTTGGCTAAAAAAAATTGGGATATGTAAAGAGGAGGAAGAACTATCTCAAAGGAAAGATTAGGTTGTTTTTATAGGGAACCATTTGGGATTTTAGGACATATACTGAGCATTTTTATGAAATGGTTATCAGAACAATTACGCCTATCATATTGCTTGATCATTCTTGATTCTGAGAAAAATTATTTTCATATGCAGCCTATTGTTGTCACTGCTGCTCTATCCAAAAAAAAAAGGAGGGAGAGAGGAAGAGTTAAAAAAAATCAGAGTGTAGCTTAAATCTCTCTCAGATAATTTTAATGTATTTATAACTCGACAAAGCCAGTGGAAACATTGCAGCTTCATTCACAATTGTTAAAAAGCCATATAGAAAACATACTGTGCTGAACAAGTAGTCTGTGCTCCTGTGGTGTCAGTCCGAATTCCAAGGAAAAGAACCAAGAATTTAATCTGGATACTATTAAGAAATTCTAGCTTTTTTGATCACAGTCCAGATCTTGGAAATGCTTTTGATTTTCCTTTCTATATATACATAAATCAGCTTTCCAATATATCTCATTCCTGTAAGCCATGCTGTTTTATCTCAAGAGGCACTGTTTTCTGGGCCAGAGGTAATGTTTTTTACCTCTATTTCTTCATGTATATTTTGCTTGGGGGGGGGGTTGGGGGAAGTTCACCAATACATCTTTTCTTCTTAAATTGTACACTTCCCTGTTTGTCATTCATAAGTAATGTGTGAATAATGCTGACATAAAAATGTTGGAACATTTTCACCAAATTATAAGAGCTGAGTAAATATAGATGGGAATAGAGTAAAAGTCTACTCTTTATCGTGAGTAAAAAAGGCAGTCCCGTTATACTGCTAGGGAGTAACCTGTTTTGCAGTTAATGATGCAAAGTAATAAGTTGTGTTAGGAAAATGACTAGCCATCACAGCCACTTTTGTTAAAAGAGTTTTGAGAGGACTTGTTATACAGAATTTTTAAAAATCATAATAATATAGAGGATAATTTGGCATGAATTTCTCATTCTCCCTTTGAACTGTGAAGCTCCATTTTATCCATTCCTTTTCTAACCTCACGTTTCTTTTGTCTCTCTGTGTTTCTGTCATATTTGTTAAATATTATTTGAGTTAAGAGTTACAAGAGGGGAAGGAATGTTCTGCTAGTGGCCTTGATTGGGAAACTGTTCTTTATTATCATTGGCTAAACAAAAATGTCATGCAAAAATTAGGTTTGCATGTATGCACAAACACACACGGAATGTAATATTGCCAGCCTTAGTATTGGAACAGAGGCCAAAGGATCTCATGGACGCCTGTTCTATGTCAAGCATAAACAAATGCTGGAAACAGTTAAATTTATGATAACCCTCCTAAAAAAGACAATCAGCAACAATGGGGAATTGAGAATTAGAAAAGCCGAGAGTTGGAAAAATTGTAGTCTAACTTAAGTTTTATTTGTCATTTTAATATTTATTTAAAATATGCATCTATTATCTGTTGGGCAGTACAGGCTCTTAGTTTATGTTCTTCAAGCTCTTTTGCATTTCATATTTCAAGTTCTGATTATTTAGTGATTTATTCAATTTTTATCCTGCCATTATGTTTTATATCACTTTTGGCTTTCTTTTAATGTCATAGAAACATTTTAAATAAATAACTGCTAAATCTGCCCTCCAGAAAGCTCGGTCTCTATCAGCAACCAGTTTTTGGTTAAAGATTTTACTGTAATACTCTCTTTATCAAATATTCCCACAGTTGGTTTCTTTATAAAAGTTCCAGAATAGAATTAAAGAAAACTAGTTTACTTGGCCATTAAACTTGCGTAGTGTCATGCTAAGCAGCAGTGAAAGACAGTATTTGCTCAACAGAGCCAGATTAATTTGATGCAGGGAGGGAAGAATGCAATTGCAAGTAGAACAGCAAATCTCCCAAACATATTTTGTCTACCTGTGTACTTTGAAAGTATCTTGAAAATACCTAGAAGGCATGAAGGAACTGAAAATATTTAGACCTAAGAAAAAAGGACTGAGAGGAAATAAGATAGCACTCTTTAAATATCTGAAAGAATGTCACAGAGGAAAAAAAAAAAAAGGCCTGTTTGTCTTTTCGGAATTCAGGACAAGGAAGAAAAGAGTTATTTTACAGGAAGGCAGAGCCTATAAATCTACTTACTATTAAACATGTAATAGTAAGAGCAATGCAACAGTGGAAGGAATAAGCAGTTAAGGATGGACTCACGATCGCTGGTTTTGTTAAAATGGGGCTCGACAACCAGATGTTTACTTTTCATTCACACATTGAACAGGGGTTGGACTTAATGCCAGAATGGTTCAGATTCTGTGATTCTATTGTACATGTTATCTTATTCCTTCTTAAAACTTACTTCATTTTTATTGCTGATTTTTTTATGATACATATTCTCTTCGAATCTCACAATCTCTATTATTTGACTACAATATTTCTCTAAGTTTTTTTTTTATGACACATTCAAATTGGGTAAAGGTCTAGTCACTAAGACTCCATATTTCATCTTTTAAGGTGATGGCAAGGAACCATGCTTTATTTTTATCATTATTTTATTAATATAACACATCTCAAACAAACAGGAATTTTTTGGTTGTGATTGTAGCTGCCAAATCCTAAAAAAGTCTTTTAAATGCAGTGTATGCAAGGAAATATGGACAAAATGAAACCACTAAGAAACAAAAGGAAATTTAGCTCAAAAATGCAAAAAAATATGAATAAATAAATAAAAACAATGTTAAAGAAAAGCTCCAAAGAGAGTAAAAAACAAACAAACTCAGACCAATCCAGTAGCAGACGAGAGGAAAAATATGGCTTGCTGGATCACAGAGTTAGAGTGAAAGAATAACATACGTCCAGGTTTTTTTAGCCTAATGCCAGATTTATTTCTTGTTTGTTTTAACAAGCATTTATTTCATGTTAAAAGCAGAGCATGAGACATGATCCCTATGTCAAACAAGAGCTAAATTAATGATTGTAGCAGAAAGCTTTGACCATCAGAAGGCAATGCATTCATCAATCACAAGTCTATATACTGTGTAACTTACTGTCAGTCTAACATGCTACAAAAATACACAAATCACAAAGGAAAAAAAGACTTTTTCCATCTTCTTTATAACTCCAGTCACAATATTTAAATTTTTCTTTCAATACCATAAATTCAACCCCTCAAATATTGAAAATGTGAGCTCACTGACCTTGAAACCATCATGTATGGCAATGGATCCCAGTTTTTTTTTAAAAAGGTTGATTTTCAGATAAGCAAATCCTCTTCAGGTGTTTGTGACTTTGGTTTTAAGTTTATATACACATTTGGTTACTATTTTGCCTGTAACTTAGAATCATCCAACAATATTATCCATATACATATTGGCACTTTCTAGCCCTCATTATGGTAATACATCTAATTATGCATCTTCTTGCTAACAGGTATTTGTGTTCTGCCATGGCCTGATGCAGCTGTCTCAACTCCTCTACAGTGCTTACTTTAAGAGTAGTTTGACTACCATCGAGAAGCGCTTTGGCCTTTCCAGTTCGTCCTCTGGCTTTATCTCCAGTTTACATGAGGTAATTGTGTCAACTCAGCTGCTTCAGGATGAAGCTGTTGTAGGGTTACTCCAGCTGAACTTCCAAAAAGTGATGGAAATATGGTTATACCAGTATCTACTGAATTACATTGGATTAATAGGCTACAGATAGGCTTTACAAAATTTTAATACAGATTAATGATGAATGATGATGAATGAATGAATCTGAGAATATAAAAATGAGGCATAGTGAGTACGATATGTGTCACATGTTATCTGTCTCTATGCATGCCATGTGTCTAAGATACCATGTGTTTTCTATGGCATCTAAATTAAAAATAAACAGTGGTAAGTAGAATTACAAAAATTGTCTATCTGTGTGTACATGTGCACTGGGTAGCATACACGCACTGCATTCTGGGTAATAAATCCAGGACGGGGGCCTTAGGTAATTTCTGTGTCAGTGAATTATAGTATATTGTAGCAACATCCAATCACCTATGACATGAAATTGGTGTAGCAATGGCTGGATGACTCTGGTAACTTTAAGATGTGTGGACTTCAACTCCCTGAATTCCACAGCAGGCCTGAAGTTAAGTCCACACATCTTAAAGATGCTAAGTTTTGAAAAATAGAGGTCTGGAATATATTATAAATTATTAATATGGAAATGATCTTAGAATGGAGGAATCACCAACATTGAGGCCTTACCTCTAAGCAGATGTATTTGGAGATTTGGGTTTTTTTGGAATTTTTTTTTTTATTGCAACATCAAACCAGATTTGGTCCATTTTAAAAAATATATATTACTGAGCTTTTGCTGATCTTTCTTGTCATATCAAATTTGGTTCCACTCTGTTTGATTTTCAGAGAAATAATTTGCTGATGGAAGGCATCCTGAGCCCTTTACAGAATTTCTTTCCCACATTTGGGTAGGTTGGAAAGAATAAAAAGGAAAGCAGAAGCACTGATTAGAAATTAAGATAAGAATGTTGCATAGTTCCATAAGGAAAAAGAATTGCCAAATCTCCCATTAATCAAAAACATAAAAGCAGCTAAATGTTTATCAGCATCTCTCATTAGATATTGTAATAGGAAAATGTCCATTTAAATAAGGAATCAAAACACCTGGAGATAAATGCAACAAAATATCTTTTAATGGCATGCACAACTGCAACAATCATTCCTTGCCAATGGAATGCAGAAAAGCTCTGAAATTTCACAGGTTATATACACTCTGAAATTATACCTAAGAATTATAAAAGGCAATGTAAATAACAGCATGTTCTTTACACCCAGAATCTGATAAATACATGAGATGATCTTAGTATGGGCTGATCAGGCACCATTAAGTTCTACTTTTATAAGATGTCTCCAAACATGTTGTTCACACTGATATCAGCAACTTATAAATAATATATTTTATTGTACTCATGAATTGACTCCTTTCACACCAAGAAAAGACTACAATCTGGTTTTTAACTATCTGTCTCTTGCCCCTCCAGAGTCATCAAATGGTTTCAGTTTGCCTGCTCCTTCAGCTGTAGAATTTAAGATCCCTCACAGGGATCGTATTTATAAGGCTAAAAATATGATTTGCTCCCCATAATATGTTTCACATTCCATTATCCAGATTATTTTAGAGTAAATCAGTTATTCTGATGTCTATCTTCATTAACCTCCTCCAGATTAAGGGTGCAAATTTGTGCCTTCCAGATGCTTCAGATTATAGTTCCCATAATTCCTTCAGTTGACCATAGTGGCTGGGGCTGATGGGAATTAAAATTTAAGGAGGCTGTAGGCTTTTATTCCTGATAATTATAATAATAACCATGCATTTCTTTCAGATTGCTCAATTACACATGATAGGCAAAATGCCAGAATTAGAATCCTTGAACTTCCCCTCAACTCATTTTTTTAACCTATTTTATTCAATATTCCAAATTATTGTTTCTAGAGATGTTTCGCTTTCCCACATTTGGATAGGTTGGAAAGAATAATCTCTTTTGAGTAGCAGATTTAAGATTTAAGTGGTAATAAGATGCAAAGTGAGAACAAACATTGTCTTTACCTTTCATTATGGTGAATGTTAAAATATTTCTATCAACTCACCATAGTTTTAGGTTCATTGTTCCGGATTGTTTTAAGATACCCTTTCCTAACTGTGACTTTTCATATGCATTGATATGGAACAATTTCCAATCAGGGTTTATATTGGCCATACTGATCATACTGAAATTGACTGGGAAGTCAATTTCAGTTGTCTGGTAGCCCATGGGTCAGCCAAGGCTGTTTTTTTTTTAAATATCGTTCTCAGAACTATTTTATAAAAGTTATTCCTGTATAGAGGTTTACAGCTGAGAGTTTTATATTAGGAAGGGTAGCTCAGTGTCAGAGGACATGTTTTCCTGAAGAAGGCCTAAAGTTCAATTTTTAGCATCATAAGATAGACATTAGAGAGCCACTACCAGTCAGCATGATATCTTGTAGTTGGTATGTTAGGTGTATTTGAGTGTGTCTCTGCAAATTTGAGTCCATGTCATTTGCTTTTCTAAGAAATAGGTGCTTTCTATGAGGATCGTTTGAAAGTACTGAAACTGGGCTTGTATATTGTAGTGCATCCAAACACTGTATATGTAGAAGTGGATACTATTAAGACCAGCTGATATATGTAAATACTGGATTCACACATATTTTGTGTTGTTTGTATTAGTCATATGAGCCCAACTGTGATTTATTCTGTAAACTATAAAATATGTATCTATGGAGATTCTTAGTCATCCAGGTCATGGTTGTCCCAAAGATACTTTTTCAAGAGGCAACTGGACTTTCTTGTTTTTCTTTGAAAAGGTTTCACTTCTCATCCAGGAAGCTTCTTCAGAAGTGAAATGTCTTCAAAGAAAAGCAAGAAAGTCCAGTTGCCTCTTGAAAATGCATCTTTGGTATAAAATATGTAGAAATTCAACAAAATGTCTGCAGATGCAGTTCTAAAAAATCACTAAAAATGTTTTGCAATTAATATGTTACAAACATCAAAACTCTTTGTCTCAAGCTGAACAGCCTCCAGATGTGTGGACTACAATTCCTAGAATTTTCAGCAAAGGCCCTTCTGGCAAGAAATTTTAGGAGCTGGTCCACATACCTAGAGGACACCCAAAGGAAAGCTGTTCCAACAGAACTCCAAATGCATTGCCTCATTTACGGTAGGAAACACAGGAACTTCTTAAGGATTTTTTATAATAAAAAGATCTGGTCTTATTCTTGAGGTTACCATCAAGTCTGCTTTGTGATGTTCTTCCCTGAAAATTTCTTCATGGCCACATTTATTCTAGCCCACAAACAGCTATCATTATTCTCCTGTCAAGTACATATGTTTTTGCTTGAACTATTTTTCATGCTTTTTCTACAAGCTTCCCTGCCTGATCACCAGGCTTGTAGGTTTTCTCAATTATATGTTGGAATGACTCCAACAGCTGGGCCAAAAAATTTGATTCTAATGTACAGATGGAACAATGACAAAATATGTGGCTGAAATGATTGAAATGTACCTTATGTTATATTAATCTTATGGTTTTTATTAAATAAAAATCTTTTAGTATATGTCAACAGAGAAATTGTCCATAATATTTAAACTTCAAATTTATGTTAGAAATGTGAATAAAAGGGAACGTTTTATCATCTCTGGTGGATGTGTCAAAAGTTAGAAAATTCATTCACTAATTAAGAAGATTTTAAAGATTAATATACAATTGAAACAAGAAGGTTTTCTCTTGGGATTGATGGACAAACAGTTGGAAAAAAGTTATGGAACTTGTTTTTATATATGATAACTGCTGCATGATTATTATATGCACAAATATGGAATGATTTTTTACTATCCACAAATGGAGGAATGATTGTTGTTGATGATGAAACTTGCTGAGACAGCTAAAGATCAGAGAAAAGATAACATCTACATTTATTGCTGACTGAAGCCCCTTATAGACTGTTTGCATGAAACAGAAAATAATGAACTTATGATTTATGCTTTTGAAGATTAGATTATAGAAAGAAGAGAGTTATGTTGTAGTAATAGAATACGACATAAATCTGTATTGAACTTATAACTGTTGTAAAGGTCAGAAGCTAACTTTTTGCATCTTTTTTCTTTCTTTTTTTAACTTTTCTCCCCTTTCTTGCACTTTTAGCTTTCTCTTTGATTTCTAACTTCTTCTTTTCTCTTTTCCACTTTATATTAGTTTGTATTAGTTTTACATCTCTTTAATTATATATTGAAAATAATGATTAAAACCAAGAAAGGATGAGTATGTGTGTGTATATTTTCGTATATATGAGTGTGTGCATGTATATGTATGTATATGTGTGTGTGTGTGTACACACACACACACACACATTCACAATTACAGAATCTTTTCTAGTTCTAAGACAGAAAACAAGCAAACGAAGGAGGAAAAGAAGAAATCCAGATGATCCTCCTCATCTTGTGGAATCACTAACTTGTGTCCTTTGGGATCTCCTAACACATCTGTATATTTTTGTCTCTCCACAGATTGGCAATGTTATCCTCATCATCTTTGTTAGCTACTTTGGGAGTCGAGTTCATCGACCTCGGATCATTGGCCTGGGAGGCTTGCTGTTGGCACTAGGGGCCTTCCTTTTGACTCTTCCACATTTCCTTTCTGGTCGATATGAATATTCTTCAGCACAACTCTGTATGTAACTTTCTAGAACTCTTTTCTTCTCCAAGCCCTCTGTAGATATTTGAAAGTTTAGTGGAGCTCCCTGCCTTCTTCTTCTTTTTTGCTTTCTTTTCTACCTTCAGTTTAAAAGCATCCCCAAATTCTTGATTTGTTCTTGTTAAATCCTGTGTGATAGGTATGTGATTCTCTCTAGCAAGTAAGTCTGGAGGGTTAGTTAAATGTTAAAATAACTTGGCCTTTGGCCATCTTAACTTCCAAAATTCCAACAAGCTATGTGCAGCCTCGGTGTAATGACTTGTCTCCTCTGAGAATGCCAAGCTGGATCAGGATCAGGTGAATTTGAGGCAGTGCAAGTTTGCTTTCATCGGTGTCATTGATTATTGTTCTATATATTGAATTACTGCTCTCAAAGTATCAGGATTCTTTGATGCTACTAAAATGAGTAGAAACCGTCCGCAGATAGAGAAGTAATAATAATCAGAATATTGCTGTATAGTACAAGCCTTTTCTTTGGTCAAAGTCCTATAAAAAGAGAATTTTCAATCTTTATTTGATATAGTACTTTATCTGTATTAAGGAAAAAACAACATAAAAAAGGGGAAAGGAACAGTATACATAAACATACGTACGTACATACATAGCAGTATAATCTCTTACTCATCTATGCTATTTATCTTTTTTAAACTTACTGCTATTATTGCTAATATAAAAACTTTACAATGAGATAAAGATTGAAGTGAAAATTCAAGATCAGATTTAATACGATAGGAAAAAACACAAAAATTAAAAGAGAAAAAATGTGTCTAAGAAAAAAATTGATACTCCTTTTGTTTTTCTACTTTAATATTGTTATACTGCAGTATGTTTCAAACTTCTGTATTATTGCTCATTGTATTCTATTTAAACCTAAGAGGAAACTATTGATTTATACATTGATTTGTTATATAGTCAGCTTGGCTTCCAGCATTCCCCACATTTTCTTTTAATATCAGGCAGAAACAAAGAGCCTTATCTACTCTAGTCAAAAGGAGTTCAACATCTGGTTGTCAGGAGCAGTTGTTTCTAGTGACATCAACTGGACTTGATTGCTCGGTTGCCAAGGATTTGGATTAAAATTCTGAATTTGTAAACAATATGCTATTCATCAAAAAGCAATGTAGGATAGTAGGTAAGAAAATTAATTTAGGAAGCACTGGCAGGTACATTTGGCTCCTTCTAAACCTTCTAATCATACATATAATCCTGTAATAGTAACTTTTAATTCTGCAGTCATGATATTTATCTATAAAGTATCCAGCAAGAATACAGAAAAACATTCTCATTTGTTTTTGGAAGAGGAAATCTGAATATACACAGTACACATAAGAATAACATCTCACAATATTTTCTCTTGAACTACAAGAGATTTTTGTCATTCTATAGAGCCATCTTTCTGCACAAACAATTATGGAATAAAATCATTGGAAAATGTGTTTATAGAAAATGCCATGATCTTGAAAAAATACTTATGAATTTGTTAAGAAAGATCTTGGGGGAAGATTCAGCAAAAAATATTATTATCTAGATTGTGGGTTTTTATTTACTATGGCCTTGGAAATCTTCAAAAGATTGCTTCAGAACACTTGGGAACACATATGAAGTACCTCTTACTTCTGTGGGCTCTATTCCAGTGCAGGCAGTGATTCAAAATGCTATTACTGTATTGTACATTATGGACTGTCAGTAGGTAAAATCAGAAATAGAAATACATAAACCTGCATGGTAATTCATTAAGTGCTGAAAATTTGTGGTAATATATGAACCAGCAGTGAAAATACAGAAATAACAACCTACAATGTAGGAAACCTAATCTCTCTCTCTCTCTCTCTCTCTCCCTCTCTCTCTCTCTCGCTCTCGCTCTTGCTCTTGCTCTCACTCTCCTTTTACTCCCTTCACCCTTAGAACCGAGGTTCCAAAAATCTTTCTGAATATATCCCTATAACAATGTTATCATATCTTGACAGAAAAGTTGAGGCCAGGTAATAATTAAACTAAGGAAGTTTATAGGTGTGGCAACTCTCCACCAATCCAGGAATGAGATCATTAAGCAAATTTAAGCACATAATTCACTTGTCATGTCTAGCTTGATATTGCTAGTAGATCTCTGAGATTATAAGAATTGCAGTCATTACCACCCATGATGCTGCTGTTACAAAGGATGATTCTGGATGGATGTTAGCCAGCATAAGGTGCTTCAGGTGCTCCTGAGACTTTTTCAGCTTTCTCCCCCTCCCCCTCAAAAATGTTCACTTTCCACTTGTGAGGCCTTTAGATCCCAAATAGAGTTATTGTACCCCACAGTCTCTATTGTTAAATAATTCTTTGTTCATCTGGACTCTACCTATGCATACCAATAACAATGGGAAATATGGCTTGTGTTACTTCCTCAATCCTCTTTTTTTTTCCTGGAGCATTGCAAGAGATTATTTATGGATAACCTACTGCAGGTTGATTCTCAAGTTCACTGTTTGCCCATTTTTATATATACAGTAGTAATTTTCTTTTTCAAACAAAAATGCTAAAACAAGATTTAATATAAGGACTTAGTATAATAAAGAGTTAATTCCCAGTGTGTTCCTCTGAAATTATTGTTGATTTTGTTGTAGATAACCAAAGCAGCCAGTCCAGATTAGAGCTCTGTCAAGGGGGATTTAAGTGTTTGAATGCCACTGTGAACATCCAGACAGAGGGCAGTATCATGTGGGGATTAATGATACTTGCCCAACTCTTGGCTGGAATTGGAACAGTCCCCATCCAACCTTTTGGAATTTCCTATGTGGATGACTTTGCTGAGCCAAACAATTCTCCTTTGTACATAGGTAAATATTTGATTGAAAGTTGTATTGTTGTAAAATCCTTATTGTCTGGTTTGTATTGCTTTAATATCAGTAAAGTGTCACTGATGTATCACTGATGTAGAAGAACTGTTTCTGATGTAACATAAGTCTGGGACTTAAATCTTATAATATAATTCCTGCTGTCCAGGAAGGACATGAAATCCATATTCAGTTGTGGGAACTATTGACAACATGATGACAGATTTAAGGTTTGTTCCTGTAGGTCAGCGGTTCTCAACCTTTTCCGGGGCTCGACCCCAGCGCAAGCCGCGCAAGCGCGGCGTGACCCCGGCCCGTATCGCGCAAAAAAAATGGCGGGCCCACACCGTGCATGCACGGCGTGACAGGGTGCATCGCGCATGTGCAGTGTGACGGGGCGCATCGCGCATGCGCAGCGCGATGGCCCGCATCGCGATAGAAAAAAATGGCCGACCCAAAAAAATGGCCGACCAAAAAAAATGGTGGGCCTGCACCGTGCATGCGTGGTGTGACGGGGCACATTGCGCATGCGCGGCACGACGGCCTGCATCGCGATAGGAAAAAAATGGCCGACCAAAAAAAAAATGGCGGGCCTGCACCACGATAGGAAAAAATAATGGCCGACCAAAAAAAAATATGGCGGACTGCGGTGCTTGGCGACCCCCATGAAATGGTCATTCGACGCCAAATGGGGTCGCGACCCACAGGTTGAGAACGGCTGCTGTAGGTAATGGCAGCTTTTGCCTCATGAAGTTCTCTTATAAAAAGAATTTTAAGCAGTATAAACTTAATATATGTGGCCATTTCTGTGGTAGGATTCAAATTTGTGAATAACTGGTTTTCTATGTGGATGCCGCTTCCGGAAGTCCATTCATGGCCTGGGCAACAAAAAATTAGCTACCGGTTCTGCCTAAGTGGTACGAACTGGCTGAATCCCACCATTGGGCCATTGACATTTCGTATGGTAAGGTTTTTGCAGTTTCACTACACACTTGTTCCTACAGAGCTGGTGTTTTGTTCCTTTACCAGTAACCAGGGCTTTTTTCTCATAAAACGCCCAGAACGGAGTTCCGGCACCTTTTTTGGATGGAACCTTGTAGGGTAGGCAAGGCAGGTTGTATGACATGTGTGAGTTCTGGCACCTTTTTTTTTATTTTAAGAAAAAAAGCACTGCCGGTAACAGTCTTCTGGCAATTGCCAAATACCAACTCACCATGGCATATCCAGCAATTGCAGCATTATATGCTGTATTGTAGCACCAGTGCTGCTACATTATTAAAATAACTGACTATCCTATAAGATGAAGCAGGTTGCCCATCTGTCTTAAGCTCCTGGGTTCTCTTACTAGATGCAACTTCTGGTAAGCTTATGCAGGAAAAGAGAGGAAGGGTAGAAACCAGCATCCACAGTGCTGACCTACATGCATAAGGACATGTTGTACAAATGCTCAGACACCAGTCAGACTCTAAATGCTCTTAAGCAATTTTACCACAGGTTTTAATTTAGTATTTGTTAATTGAAACAAGGCATTTGTTTGTTGTTTGATTCAGTTTGAGAGGGTTGTTTTTTTCTTTACAAGAGGCTTTTCCTCCTCTAAAAAAAACTTACCGGTACTTTCAGTCTTATTTAAAAATTGGATTTAAAAATGGGATAGATACAGTAGGTGTGGATGAAAACTAATAAAATCAGTTATATCCTGGTTTTGTTTCTATGATTGTTTGGTCATCTATATGTCTGTCTGTCTGTCTATTATCTCATCTTTTTTAGTTTTGGTTGCCAGTCGTTATGCTAGGAGAAAATAATACCAGCATAACATTTGCTATTCCCACTGGTGATCGCCAGAAACACATCATTGTTTTCATTCCCATTAAGTATGCAGACCCAGTGGGAAGTCATCACCAATCACTTTCTTAGAAAGCAAGTTTTTAACAGAGGCTAGACCAGCATGTTTAGCTGCCTGCCAAAACACTCTGGGTTATTTTTACAAGTATTTGGCCTATGTATGTTCACAGAAAGACCAACTGACAGTCAAGTTACTTTTAGATACAGGCTTAACAATGTAGTGCAGTAAGTCTTAATTATACAGTTTGTTTTACAATAGTACTTTACACAGTTAGTTTGTAGTAAAAATAAAAGTCCTTGCTTTAGATCAGCAGTTCTCAACCTTTTTCAGGCCATGACCCCGACCTGCACTGCGCATGCGCAACGGCCGCACCGCGCATGCGCGGCGCCCGCATCCCGCATCCCGCATCGCGCATGTGCGGTGCTACCCCGCGCATGCGCGGTGCTGCCCCCTGCGCCGGCCAAGGGGAAAAGGGGAAAAAATGGCAGACTGCGTTGTTTGGCGACCCCCGTGAAATGGTCGTTTGACCCCAAATGGGGTCGCGACCCACAGGTTGAGAACCGCTGCTTTAGATATTCAGATCAAATTTCATTACAGTCTTGGAAGAATTAAGACCAGTGAATTGTAAATGAAGAAACGTATTCTACACAATGTAATCCACTTTTTCATTTTTTCTTTTCAGCAATCTTATTTTCCATCTCAGTGTTTGGTCCAGCTTTTGGCTACCTTCTCGGCTCTGCAGCACTGAGGATTTTTGTAGATTTTGGACGGGTTAGCCTGAGTAAGTGTTTGGTCTAATTTAGGGAAGCCATGGGCTCTCACACATTAGCTTTGAATATTCAGAGACTTGGAAATTAAGCCACAATCACATAGAATATGTTCCTGTCTCCATTTGCCACTTGCAGGCAGATTTTTGAGACACTGCAGGGTGGAAGTATACAGCTTTCCTCAATTAGAGGTACTGTGAAATTCTGCAGTTCTTTGTTCTTGAAGCAAAAAGCCATTTATGCCTTCTTATGGATAGATGTTCAGAAACAGTAGGAAGTATGCAGATATGTTTATTAGAATATTATTCTAATATGAATATTATCAAATTGGGAGGGGATAATTTAGTTGTTCACATAGTGAAGTTAGTTAGATATGCATGTATAAGTTACTCCGGCTTGAATAATGCTTTGAATGAAGTATTATCATGTAATGTGTTGCCAAGAACTCAGATCAAATTTACAGAAACCAATTGTCAAGATGGATCTCTTGAACTGAGAGATCGGCTTCCACCTTTTCTTGTCCAATTCTCCCATGTCCTGTCTAATTGTAATGTTATTTCTATTACTTACCATGGGATTTCTAGGGAGAAATTCACATTTTATTGTAATAGATTTTGCATATGCAAAACAATATGCATCTAATTAAGAATTTGGACTTATAAGTTTAAGTGTAATGCAATATGTGGATGACCTTGGGAAATGAGAGGAAGAGAAGCTGCATAGGAAAGAATCAGGCAAGAAAGGCAGGAGCCCCCAGTGGCTTAACAGTCAGAGGAAGAAACTTAGAAAGGACCCGCCCTAATTGGTCAGGCAGTTAAAAGTAGCAGCAAAAAGTTGTGATGTCAGCCTTCCCAGGTAAATCAGACAGGAAATATAACTAGATAAAAAGGGCTAATAGAATTAACTAATTCTGCTAATAATAAAGCTAACGGAATCATGTAAATCTGAAAGTACAGACTTCAGCCACTATACTAGTACATTTATAAATGTGTGGGGTACACACAGTTCTTTCTAGCAGCCCAGAGATTTTCTTTCTCATACGCATGCCAAAGATATCCCAGGCAGGCTGGAATTTCAGAAAGATTGCGGACGTCTTGTTCTACATTAAGCAAATAAATATGCTGAGAGCGGGAAGTGGCAATGAGTTTCTTCTCATTAGTTGCCTCTTGATTATTTCACCCAATCTTGAGTGGGATAGTCACATCCAGGAAAACTATACCATTGTTTAAATGGGGTGCGGGCTCTTCTTTTCTGCATGCTTTTAATGCTGAAGGACAGGAAATCTAGGCAGAGCTGGAAAAGTCTGAAGATTGCTATTTATTCCTTCCTGCTCATTAACAATGTGGAGGGACACTTTCTATGCCAGCTTCAGTGATCAGCTGACTGTTTGAAGCAAGACCTCCTGCTGGGAGGATGTCCTGTCTGAAAATACAGTGATTTGAGGTCTCTTCCCTAAGATTGCAAGACAGTAGAGACTCCAAATGTTGGCCTTATTAAGACAGCTGCTCTACTGAGATTCTTTTCAGGGAAAGGACAGTTAATATTTCCAGGTACATTGACTATTTATGTTGTTTAAAAAACCATCAGGCGTCTAGAAAAAAAATTGGAATACAATGGTTTCTATAATAATGCTGCAATTCCACAAATGAATCAGACATGTCACATCGCCTCCCTCCTTCAGCCATAAACTGTTAAAAGTCTTTACTTTAAACAAATGTCTTTCACCACATGATACTACTACGGTAAGTTTCCACAATTTTCTGCCTCACCAGAAGTTCATATTTGGTGCCCAGTTCTATAGATAGGTTTTCTTTCGGTTTTCTCATTACTTATACCTCTTTATTCACGATTCCATTAGAGGCTGTTTCTTCTAAAGAAATTGTCATTAGATAATATTTCCTGTCAATTATTTTAAAGCAGTTTTTCCTTAAAAATACTGAACCATTTCTTCAACCCAATTTAGTGAAAGTATGCTAAATAATGTGCATTTATTTCATTTCAGTCACAGATCAGCATAAAACTAACAACATAAAGCGGATTGAATTTCTATCTCAGGTTATGAAACTTCTACCTCAGGATCTTTGGTTAGGGACTATAAAAGATTGCACTATTACTGAGACGAAGTTAATTCAGAAGCGCGAATGAATAATATGTGATAGACTAGATATAGTAGATAGTCCATATATAAGATTTACCTCAGGTCATTAAACTTTTACCTCAGGATTTTTGGTTAGGGATCATAAAAGATTGTACTAATACTGAGAGGAATAATATGTGATAGACTAGAAACTGTGGACAAACTATAGAAAAGAGAAACACCAATCAAATAAAGTGTAACAGGCGTATAGTTGAGGCTTGATGTGAGGAGTGAAAAATGTTTACCAAACCAGACGTTTACAAAGATTAATACTTAGTGTTGTATACCAGGTGCTATGATGATTGATGCATACTAAGATTTTATGTTCAATGCTGATTGTTTTTAATAAAAGAATTTTTTAAAAAATAAACTAAATGCTATAGATAACTAAGATAAAAACTATAAAAAGACATAAGCAGTACTAGGATTTGTAAAACACTACTAGAATGTAAAGCTATGCTAACTTACATTAAGACTAATACTTGCTGAAGCCCTGTTAGGGCTTGTGGGGATGTAAACAGGACCACAGATCAAACATGACAGCATTGCTGGCTTTTTTTTTTTTTAAAGAAATCCTGAGATGGATTGGTCTCTAAGAAAATACGGTAGATTCTAACAATAGAAATAATTACAATTTCAAGGCATTTGGCCACTGAGGAAGAAGGTTCATATTTTAAGTATTGGCAGAATTGTAATGTAATTTCTTGATACAGCATACATATTACTTAGTGCAGATTTCTCCAAGCTGATACCTTCCAGCTAAAATGGGATTACAATTTGCAAAGTGACTATGGGTCATGCTTCCTGAGAATTTGGGAGATTGCAGATCCAGTACATATGAAAAATGCAGGTTGGAAGTCTGGCCTGGTTATTTCACTTCTTGATATTTATGATTTGTTTTTCCATATGTCTCTTAGAGGATGTAAACTTGACCCCAGGTGACCCACGTTGGATTGGAGCATGGTGGTTAGGTCTTCTCGTAGCTGCTGGTTGTTTGCTACTCTGTTCCATTCCTTATTTCTTCTTCCCTCGATATATGCTGAAAGGGAAGGTAAGTCTTAAGTATTGGATTGGAGATGATCTTGCTAAATTGCAATGGTCAAAGAGTCCTGTCCATAATGGAATATAGCTTGTTATATAAGAGGGGAAAAAACGTATTTACTTCCACTTTGTGCGGTGAGAAGTGATTATTTCTTGTCCTAGATTAGCCATTTTTAAAAATTATAAACTTTTTCTTTTTTTTACTGTCCTGAAACTGGCACTGGTTATTTTAATATATGAATTAAATTTATAGACAAACATCTTGTTATACATAATCAAAACAATAGATCCAGATATAATGAAAAGATAAAAATAATACCACATCTTAGTAAAGCCATGTAGGATTTTATAAATAAAACAAATGCTTTCGTTTTGACATGGTAGGCAACTGAAAGCCAATGCATCCAATGCTGTACAATGCCATCAAGAGATTTCCAACATAAGCTTGGATACTGTAATTTTAGACATGCTACAGAGTCAGTAACCCTTTGTCCATCTATATTCTATGACCTTCCAAATGACCTTCTGTTTTTTTTACATAAAAAAAGCTTTATTGCATCTGTGAGTTCATTCATTAATCTTTTTCCATCACATTTATCTTTTAGTTTCTGCTACTCACTCCTTAACGGTCCTTCCTACCAATCTTAGATCTTTAAGAAGAGTACCAAAAATGTTGTAATATTTTATAACAGAGACTGGGGAAAAATTCACTGGGCTTCCAGCAGTGATTTTTTTATAATATATATATATATTCTTTTCCATCAGGAAGCATCTGAAGCAGATATCCTGAAGAAGATTGAGAAAGCAAAGGCAGAGGAAGAGTCCCTGGTGGTTTTTATCAAAAGTAAAGTGATTTTAATAAAAGTGTATTTCCAGTAAAAGTAAATCGTTGTTTTGATAAATAATTATACCTCTTTAGGAAAAAAACAATGTTTCTTAATATCTATGACAGCAACCATCCTGTTAATATTTGCAAGTTCAATATGGATTTATTGTTTGGATATTTCAAGTCAACCCATACCAGATTTCATTCAATTTTTGCAGCAATACTGAAAAGCAAGATAACTAAAAATAGCTATTTATTTCTTACTCACTCTATTATGGTTTGAGTTAGCCATCTAATGACCTATCTTTCAGTGTTTTTAGATAACATTATAATAGCTGGTAGAGGTATTTTCAAATTCTACTCCAAGAGACATTAGATATTCCACACTGTTTGAAATATGATTGAAAAATCATATTCTAATAATTGCTTAGCATACTGTATAGTAATCTTAGAAAATTGTTCACTAGTTCCAACTGATGGCTAACTCAACTGTTTGGCACATATCTACTAATAGGGTTTTTTTTTTTCAAAATACACTGATGATCACTAGATAGAAACCAAGAGATATAAACAACTCTAATCCATTGATGCTACTAAGTGATCATTAGGTTGAATATATAGTTTCATGGATGAAGAAAAGTTCAATTTGTCAACAGAAAAGAAGAAAAATCAGTGCATGGAGAAACTAGAGCATTGTGAATCAATTGGAAGAAGATTTTTGGCTAATTAATTATATTGGGCAGGGCTGGAATTTTAAACAGAGAAACCACCAATCGTAGCCTTTAGAATTTTTGCATCTGTCTGTTTTGGGAGTACAATTAAGGGCCAATGCAGCAAACCTCAGGAGATGTCAGCAAAATTTAGCATAATATAATAACCTGATGCTCTGGGATAGGATGGGGGCATATCAGAGTAGCTGTGTGAATGTAGCCATGACTTTTCATAATGTACAAGGTAGTCCTCGACTTACAACCACAACTGAGCCCAAAATTTCTCTTTGTAAGCAAGACAGTCATTAAGTGAGTTTTGTCCCATGTTATGACCTTTCTTGCCACAGTTGTTAAATGAATCACTGTACTTGTTAAGTTAGTATTGTTGTTAAGTGAATCTGCTTCCCCATTGCTTCCCCCCTCGTCAGGTCGCAAAAGGTGATCACATGATCCCTGGGACACTGCAACCGCCATGAAGAGGAATCAGTTGCCAAACATCTGAATTTTGATCACGTGATCATGGGGATGGTGCCACAACCATAAATGTGAAAAATGGTCATAAGTTACTTTTTCAAGTGCCACTGTAACTTCAAATGGTCATTAAATGAACTGTTGTAAGTCAAGGACGACCTGTATAAGATAAATCTAATTGAGCAAGCTTGGCATACTAAGGAATAAGACTTTAAACCGGGAGACTTTGAATTCTAGTCCCAGTTTTGGCATAAAGCCAATCCTAGGAAGGTAGTAATGGCAAATCACATGCCCAGGAAATCTACAAGAATCAGATTGAATGGAATGATTGAATTGAATGATTGAATGGAAACAAAAAGTTTAAGCTGAAAACTTTCCATACCGCATGCGAGTTTGAAGTTTCTGCTGAGATGTAGAGAACTAATCTTATAGATTATTTTATAACCTTGGTTCCTTCTTCCCATTTGATGCTTGCTTTCCAAAAGTAATTTTATACTTTGTTAATATTGATTTGTTGACTTTTGCTAGATGAGCATAGAGAAAAATTCACAAGATAGAGGAATATAGCTCTGAATGAGCTGTATGTGCTTTAACAGTTTGAGGATTGTAGACTTAAATCTCTTAAGCTCTAATTCAGAGCTATCTCTGAACATAAGACAGTGAAAGTATGAATAAATGTTATCTGTGTAATTTATCTTATATACTTCTTTTGAACTATTGTGAGATAGAGGGATAAGCAAAGGGAAAAAAAGATTCTAAAGAGCTCTCATCTTTTTTTTTTCCATGAGCATTTTAACAGAAAGTAATTAAAGCTTAAATCAATCAAGCCTGATCTTTCCCAGTCTAGTGGTTTCCAGATATGTTGAACTGCAACCCTACATTTCACGTAGTTAAATAAATCTGGAGAATATCAGATAGAGGAACCTTAGTCTAGAAAAGCATCAGCATCTTTAAGAATAGATGCCTAATAATCTTAAGAATTGGTCTTCTTATTGTAACTGACATCTTTAATAAAATACTACAATAATTCTTTGGGTGTACCCATGTCCTGAAGCCCTTTCCTTTCTGATCTTCACACACTTCTATTTTTATTTTCAGAGTTCCCACAAGGCTTCTTAAGACTGCTCCTCAATCCACTCTTCATGTTATTGGTCTTGACGCAATGCAGCTTCTCCTCTATTCTTGCTGGTCTCTCTACCTTCCTCAACAAGTACCTGGAAAAACAATTTGGTGCTACCTCCTCTTATGCTAATTTCCTCATTGGTGAGAAAACTAGAACAACCCATCTGATTTGAGCTAGTTGCTGAGGCTTTCTGAGAACAAAGCACTGGCTACTTAAGAGTGTTTAGCTACGTTCTTCATATTCATTTCATCCGGTAATGCACCAGAAAGCAACCACCATATTGAGATTGAAGATCTAATCTGTGAAATTGGAAGGCATAGAATAATTAGCAAATAATCTATGGGTTGCCAACAGTGTGCCACCAAATATCTGTTAACAAATATTTGAGGGCAATGAAAATTAGAATTCACCAAGAATATTGCTCTCATTGCATCTGCAGTATAGTGGCTGCAGGTGACCATTTCTACACATTCTAGTTGTTAATCCATCCAAAATCCTTCCTTTTATATTTATATTTGTTATTTTTTTTAAGATATAGTGGCTGTGTAACTCCTCCTTTGAAGCCTGTATTGCTGTCTTAAATAATTAAGAGGCACGTTGATTTAAATGGATGAAATGCCTCAATATCAGTAAAAGAAAATATTTGTAGCTCAGGGTTGAAATGAGGGCATCTTTGTTACTAGCTGCTAGTTTGGTTAATGAAACACCTGCAAGAAAACAACCAAGCTCAGAAAGCACCAAACCCAACATCCCTATGATAAATTAAATGCCCTTCTATACAGCAAATAAATATAGTACTGTATAGGAAGTTAGCGCCTAGGGCGCTCTTGCTGTTGCTGTTACTGTGAAAAAAATAATTGGCTCAGTAGTGCTTTTCTTTTGCCACTAGCAGTAGTGAACTAGGCCTCTCGATGACAGGAGCATGTTCACTGTTTTCCCTATTACTGAGAATATTATGTTGGAAGGAGACAATGTCATTTTTTTCCCCTTGGCTCTGGAAAGATAAACAGAATCACAGTATTCTCTGCAAAAGAATTGCCTGTGTTTGCAGTTGCCTTTCCTGTAGAAATCGTCTGCCTTTTGCTGGATGTTCAGTGTGCAAGATGCAAGATTCCTTCAGTTTTATATGCAGAAAGAAATTGCCAGTAAGAATTTCAAAGTGCAATAGCTAGGAAACGGAATTGATTATCCGATCCTCACAATAAAAATGAAGAAAGATTTTACTATGCAAAAAGAAAATGCAATCCCATCTGTACCAGTTTTAAGACTGATTCCATCCTGTTTCCATCAAGAGATTTTTTTTCTTTAGTTGTGTAGCACTGTTTCCAATTGTTAAGGATTTGTAACTCTCCTCAACCCTTTCCTTTCCTTTGTAGGATCTGTGAATTTGCCTTCGGCTGCACTAGGGATGCTCTTTGGAGGGTTCATCATGAAACGCTTTGCTTTCTCACTCAAAACCATTCCACGTTTCACCATTGTGGTGTTACTTTTCTCCACCCTTTGCTATCTTCCTCTCTTCTTTATGGGCTGCTCTTCACAGACCGTGGCTGGAATTCACCTGTCCAGGTAACATGCTCTACTCTTCCGGCAGTACTCTGTGGCAACTAGGACATAGTGCTATAAAATCATGGCACAGAGATTTCTCTTTATTTTGTTTTGACAATTTCTTCCTGTCCCAGTCTTCAGATTTCTATTTAATTTTTTATTTATTTAATTTGTTCATTTTTTTTACTTTATTCCGCCTGATCAAACAAATATGGCAAATGAGTGTGGCGATGAAATCCAAAATGGGTTCTTTAGCCAGTGTCTTGTTGTGGTTTTATTATTTTTGCTATTCTGACTTATGCTGGCTTGTGCAGTCTACATTTTGCTGAATCATTTTGTGCAGGGATATCACTAAAACTATCTCCTTCCTTTTCCAATGATGCTTGTGCATCTCCTTGCTGCATGTTATGGGACTGTATCACTGGCACTGTATGATATTTGGGATGAACTCATCTCCATAGACTACTCATAATTAAGTTATGGAATTAGGTGGAATTGCCACTATTTTAGAAGGCTTTAAAAGATAAGTAGAGGGAAATGATAGCTACAACTGTCAGTTATGATGGCTAAGCTTGTCTTCCCAATTCCAGGACATGAATTAATGCATATTGCTTTGAGATAACCAGCAAGAGAGTTGGTGTCCATGATCTGCCTTTGAATATCCTAGTAATTACCATGGTAAACAGGATAACTACTCACATGAAGTTTTGGTCCAACTTAGTAGAGCTGTTCTTATATTATGATATTGCAAAAAGCTCCAAATTGTTCATTTAAAATTATTTGGAGACATGACAGCAATACAGGTGGCCCTCAACTTACGACCACAATTGAACTCAAAATTTCTGTGGCTAAGCAAGATACTTCTTAAGTGAATTTTGCCCCATTTTACAACCTTTCTTGCCATAGTTGTTAAGTGAATCACTGTACTTGTTAAGTTAGTAATGCAGTTGTTAAGCAAATCTGGCTCCCCCATTGACTTCGCTTATCAGAAAGTCACAAAAGGTGAGCTTATAACCCCAGGATACTGCAACCGTCATAAATACGAACCAATTGCCAAGCATCCGAATGTTGGGGATGTATGAAAAATGGTCAGGTCATTTTTTTCAGTCCCATTGTAATTTTGAACAGTCACTGAACAAATGGTTGTAAATCAAGGACTACCTGTATCAGTTTTCACTAACTCTTCCATTCAAGAACTTGAGCATAGAGAAGCTAAAATGATGGAAGTCTTATTCATTCCAAAGATTATAAGCTCTTTCCCAGAAAGGTTTTGAGAAAATCGCACCATTTAGTAAGTTTTTCCTGTGAGGTTTTAGAAAGGTGAAAGCTCACTGATAAAATACGTGATCTGTGCTTAGAATGAAAGTGGCTCCAGTCTTAGTCCTCGAAAAAAGCTTGTGTAATGCATTCCATTGATTCATAATGTTAAATTGTCATTGGTCAGGAGTTCATAATATGGGGGAATGAAGGGTCCAATTCAAAAAGAGAATTGTAAGAATGTGATCTTGCCTTGAGAATGTACTTTTGCCTTAAGAAGCTTTTCCATTTTAATTACAGTATCATTTTGACATTTTCCCCCTTGATTTCCACTTTATTTCTACTGATAGGCTTATATCAGATAGATCATTTCAGGAATCCAATGATTTTCTCCCCAAATTATCTGCACATGTTTGTATGTGTAATGATTGTGTATGATTTAACTAAACGCCACTAGCAATACCTTCAGAAGGCAATAGGCCAAGGTTCAAGATGGCAAGAACCCAACAATAATAGGCTGGAATCACCAGCCCACTCAAGAAAACACATTTCACTCATTGGTTCCATGTTATTTTGTCTCCTTTTTTTCTGGCAGTACATCAAGTTCCCCAGAACAGGATCCATGTAACCTTCGCTGCTCCTGCTCAAAGTATCTCTTCCATCCAGTCTGCGGAGATGATGGTGTGGAGTACCTCTCTCCCTGTCACGCTGGCTGTAGTGGTTTCTTCTCTAACTCTTCAGTCTCTGGAATTGTAAGAGGTTAAGGATGCAGAGTGGCTCTATTGGGTTATTTATGGGATTCAAATCTATCTAGCACTCAACACGTAGACAGGGTGGGACTAAGGCCAAATCACTCTTAGATAAGGAAACCAAGTGCTTTCTCCTTAATGATAGTGTTTAGAGCAGGATTCATTACTGAAAATACGTGCTTTTCATGCAGAGAATCTCAGTTTTAATTCTGATTATTTTAATTAAATATACTTCTCAAGAAAAAAATTGAAGAAATATTGTTCTTCAACATAAATAATAAAAAATACACGGATTGGCAATACAACACATAAGATAGCTTTACTAATACTATCAAGATAAAACCAGTTTTTTTTGTCAGGTTTAATATGAGTCCTGTTCTATTTATTTAAAAAGGATCCATTTCTTTAATATCTCATCACACTCCATAATCACTCTGAAACAGAAGTACACATTTTTTTTCAGGCTAGGAGATACATAAACTTTGAGAAGTATGGTGAGAAGGCACACTCCACTTAAAAATGGATCTAGGCTGGAACAAAGTTGATTTTGTTGTTTAAATTAAAATTTAGCATCAGATCAGTAAATTAATATTGTAAATATGTTTATTGTCCATGAATCTAATCACTTCCCCTTCTCATAATAAAAATTACAGTATATAATCAAAAGCATGCAAATTCAAGGAGATTAATAGGTTCCACTTCAGTCGGAAGGTAATAGTGTTCCGGTGCTCCTTTGGCATATAGCCATGGTGGCCACATGACCATGGAAATTGTCTTTGGACTATGCTCCTTTGGCCAAGAAACGGAGAAGATCACCTTGCCCTAGAGTCAGACATGATTGACAGGGAAACTTTTACCTTTTCACAGGGATGAGACCACAGATTGTATATTGGTATGCTAAACAGCTTTCTTATAATGTCTGCTGTTTATTATTGGGCTTTCACATGTATTTCAAGAAGTGCAGAAGCCAAAATCTAAGTTAGCTTTAGAAGCTGTATTTTACTTTTAAAATTACTTTTTGTGGTCAAAGCTAATTGTTTAAGATGCAATATCAGCACTGTACTTTTTCATTTATTTATCTATTTGGGTATTTATTTATCTATTTGGGTATTTATTTATTAATTCCTGGTCTAAACTTTCAGAATAGTGGATCACAAATGTAATATCAATATATAATTTTAAATGTGCATACAATGTCTATAACGCTACAGTAGTATTACAACCAAATTCCACACTGCCCTTTTCCCCTCAAACATATAACCACAATTTTTAGCAGCCAAACAGTGAATTGGCCATGAAGTAATTAAGCCATGAACCAGTGGGAGCTGATATATATTGTATCAAACTATTTGTTTATTCAGTGTTGTGTATTCTGACCAGTTGGGCATTTAGAACAGAGGTTTTCTTAACATTTGTACTTTAAACTAGAAAGGCCAGGGATTGAACCTGGGTACTTATGATTCTGATGCTTTACCATTAAGCTATGGTCCAACCTTGAAGTGAATTGATTTCCTGAGATTGATTTCCCTTCTTTTCTTTCAACAAGATCTATACAAATTGCTCCTGTATCTCCACCAAGAATGGACAATCTTCAGCAAAGACTGGATCTTGCCCTGTTAGCTGTGCCCATCTGTTGTTGCCTGTTATATTCATCATTTCATTTTCTGCATTGATTGCCTGTCTTTCTCACAACCCTCTCTACATGATGGTGTTACGGTAAGAAGGGGCTAGGGCCTTAGTAGATAGTCCCATGCAATACATCTGTGATTTGTAATACATACAAATGCCAACTGTAACATAGCAATATGGAGTAAAATAAAAGAAATCCTAAAACCTTGATATATTTTCATACAGCTTTTCCCAGTCTAGGTGCTCTACTGGCATTTGAATCAACTTCCAAAATTCCTGAGTCAGTATAGCTAGTGCTGAGTAGTCTGAAATTGAAGTCTGACCATTAGCAGACTTCATTTAGAAGGTGCCTTCTAAAAGTAAAAGAAATTAGGTTTCACCTGGTCTTATTGTACAAAGTATAGAATTTATGGAGTACTATCACCAGAAATGTTTTTTATATTTTAATAGGCTCTTTTCAAGTTTAACACTTTTTATGTAAAATAATTAAATAACTAAAGCCAAATGGGTTGCTGAATGCCCAGACATATGAATGACCCTACAAAAACAAGTGCCAGGCTTTGAACTACCATGTCAGCCATAGAAAAAACCCCAATAGGATTTGCACCGCACACAGCATCTGCTCAGACCCACCGTATAAATGGGGCATTGTATCCTTCCCTCGGTGATAATTGCAGGGTTCTACATCAAACTATAGATCACAGGTCCCCAACCTTTGGGGCAGCAGGGACCGGTTCCGTGGAGAGAAGTTTTTCCGAGGACCAGAGGGTGCATGATTTTGTGTGCTGCCTACACAAAATCTTTGGCATGCTTGTTTGTTTGGCATGCATGTGGCCCGATACTGGTCCACAGACCAGGGGTTGGGGACCCCTGCTGTAGATCAAATCACTGTAAACTGAGGTCATATACTGGTCCAGTATCTGATTTTAAAAAAATAAATGATGCTGCACTTCAGTGGCTGGATGGCCTAGATCCGTGGTGGCAAATCTATGGCACGTGTGCCACAAGTGGCACGCAGAGCCCTCTCTGGACATGTGCACCGTCGCCCCAGTCCTAGGTCTTCATCTGGGTTTTATAAAACCTTTTCACTTTAGGCCTCTGCCACTGTGTGCAAAAAAAAAAGGTTCAATTGATCAATTTCAACTTGTCGCAGGAAAAAAAAGATCTCACAAAGTTGGAATTGATTGAATGTTTTAGTCCCACCCAGTCTACCGTTACCACCGCAGCCACGCCCACCCAATGAGCCATGCCCACCCGGCACCCGACGATACATAAGTGGGTTTTGGGTTGCAGTTTGGATACTCGGTCTCTAAAAGGTTCGCCATCACTGGCCTAGATATTGGTATTTGAACATAGATCTTTTTAACATTTATATTTTACAGTGTTTTACTAATCTAGGTGAAATGTTAATATGCCATATGCTAAGTAAATAGATAACTAATTTGCTATGGCTGTTGTACAACCATTCATAATCATCATCAGTCTTTTTAGTTTTTCAGAGAGCGGGACCAAATTCTTGCACCCCCTATCTGGCTTTCTGATATACTTTACTGTATTTTGATTCTAAACAGAGTGGTGTCCTGTGATGAAAAGTCTTTTGCTATTGGAATCCAGTTCCTATTGATGAGATTACTGGGTGAGTATCAGCCCAAGTCTGCAAACCTAAAGTTATTTATAAAGCAATAACCCACATCAAACATAGTAGGGATTTACTTCTGAGTACACATGCAAAGGGTGTTGGTAATATTATTTTAAGGAAATATTATTTTAAGGTTTTATATTGAGCATAGCAAAAAAAGGGGGGGGGAAATGACTTAAGGATTGGCAACTAGTAGGTTTTTCTTTATTCCTTTCTTTCCAAGCCTGGTTGCCAGCTCCTACCCTCTTTGGCATCCTCATTGACTCTTCCTGCACATGGTGGAAGAAAGTCTGCAATAGTAAGAGTGGAGCCTGCCATTATTATAACAACAGCTTCTTCCGCAGCAGGTAAGAGATGGGAATAGTGGTTCTCTCTGTGTGAATTAGACAAGGGCTTTTCTTATCTCGGGTAGATAGATAGATAGAACTGATGGACTGCTTGCCTTCCATAAATCATGCCAGTATTTACTGGGCCCTCCAAAAATGCTGATGTCATTAATAAATTATTATTACCTGCAGCATAATCTAACTTGGTAATTTGCCCAATATTTTCTGTATTGTTCTTAGCAATCAGGGTGCAAGTTTGCTGCACTAAAATCACTTTTAAGCTGTGTAAACGAGACGAAAATTAATAATTACAAAGCTTAAAGCAATAGCAGAAAAACCTGTTCATAATGTGGCTTTGTTCAGCTTGTCTCTTAAAAGGCTTTGATGCAGTTATTTCTGCCTCTGACTATGTATGAACAAAGGGAGTTGATGCCTGAATCTTCTTGGCTCTTCTTTCTCATGTTTAGGCCCCCCCGGGCTTTGATTGCTGGTCTATCTATGCATCTGAATTGGCTGAGTCTGAAGGCTGTTGTTGTTTAATCAGCTTAAAAAGTGTAATATTTTTGGGGAGACAGAATTATTTATGCTCCTGAAGCCTAAAGTGTGAATGTCTTGGCATTCCTTTACAACCACTTAGGATTTTTACAAACACACACACACACACACACACACACACACACACACACACTCATTTGAGAAGACTTGTTTTGACTTGGATTTTGAGGAGGATGTAAATTACCAGGAATTCCCCATCCCCTTTGTCTCAGAACTTTTGCCATATGCTTCTTCTTAAAGCACCTTATATCACTCTTCAGAGAGGACCCCCCATCTTAATGCAAAAAGACTGGTGTCTTCTCAGAGATACCATCCTTTTCATTTAACTTTTAAGCACATTGGTTACAGGGCTTCAGGGAAAATATATGAACTGCCAGTGGGTCTAGGAAGACCACATTCATATTCCTACTTGAAGTTAGAGTATACTGGATGATTTTTGCCAGTCAGTCGCTCTGAACTCAAAATGTCTTGTAGGATTATTGAATAAAATGAGAGAAGACCACCCATTCCACCCTCTCCCCCCCTCCCCCCACGATTGATTTTGAAATACATTGGCTTTTTGTGGAAATGTTCGTGTATTGAATGCTATAGGAAAGTTCTGTGCATTATGAAGGTGAACTAGCTGTGGCTATTCATCACTGAGCAATTATTTACAGGACAGGCCCTTTAAGGAAGTTGGGAAAGTAGATTCCCAATGATTTAATTTGGGGACAAGGGCTTCCTCCCCTTGATCCTCAGGCTTCCTGCCATCATCAACTTCAACAGAGAGTTTGACTAACATAAATAGATCAGAAAAAATGGAATGCATCTTGCCAGGAAATCCCCAGTAATGTTCCATGAAGTCCATCTCAAGAGCAGGAACATACACCCTTTCTGCCCTTGCCTCTGGCTAGGTAAAGTTAAGAAAAAAAACTTGGCTGTCAGTGCATTAGCAGTTTCTTCCCTGGGATGCAAATGGGTTGAGCTTTCCTTCCATCCACCAATCAAGGCTCTAGCAACCCCAAAATTAGTAAAATTTCAAGACTTTAATCAGTAACAAAGGAAGTCTTTGCAGTGGCCTTTTGGCATCTCTTACCACATTCTCCAGTGACTGTTCTGTTGATACCTCAGGAGATTCACCTCACAAGGAATCTCAGATATTTCCTAGCATTCCAACCATGGAAGTGAATTAAGCATCCATAGAGTACATATCGTGATTTTCAGTTTGTTCTTTCATTCCTCCTCCCAAGGAACAACTATGAGGTGGAAATGATTTCCCTTCCTAGAGTAGAGCAGTTAACTGGGGCTAACTGAATGGGGAACAAATAGTAATAGTTCCACAGCTACTCAGGATGCAGACCCTCGAGTCAGAGCCATCTGTAGAAGACCTCTCCAACCTGCTGCCTCCAGAAATCTATGGCTTGCAGTTCCAACACACGTAGCGGTACCAATTTGTACATAATGGAAGTTGGAGAGCCATATCATTGGTGGCTGGGAAGATTGCAATATGGATTCAAGAAGGAAGGAATTTTGTCTTAAAATGGAAATAAAATGGAAACCAATCTGAGGCAAGCATATTCCTGCCTTTATAATAATAAATCATTAACTTGGATTGCACATCTTATGCTCTCCAGACAGCAGAAAACATTTTAGCACACTGAATCACACAATCTGCCATGATATGAACTGCTTCACTAAGTAATTATGAATCACCTGTATAATATTGCTGTTATCTTATAACTTCATTTTTTTTTCTTTTGAAAAACTATATGACTAGTAATTATCTGGAAGTTCAGGATAATTGATCCCGGAAGACTTATTACTGTAATGCCAGCCACTTGTAACATTCCACTTCATAAAATGATTGAAAAATTACTACTGTACTTATCTCACTTTGTTAATTCTCCAAGAGAAATAATATAACAGTTTTGGGACACCTATAGGAGGGAAACTATTTTTTGTACCTAACAGGAGTTTCTTCCCGTGCCACTTTCTATTCTTGATAACATAGAATCACATAGACTAACAGGAAGGGACCTTGGAGATCTTCTAGTCCAACCCCTTACTCGAACAAGGGGTACTATTCAAGAGAAATGGTTGTCCAGTCTCTTCTTGAAAACTTCCAGTGATGGAGTTTTCTGGAGACATTAATCCATTCCACTGGATTAATTGTTCTCACTATCAAAACTCACATCCAGATCTGGAATTTCCATTTTCATAGAAATCTAAAGATTTCTAAAGTTCAAATTTTTGTATCCAAATCTGACTTTAATCATTTTGGAAGTGTTTGAAGCTTAAAACAGAGCATTTTAAACCAGTTAAAATTTATTGAAATAGCCAGTTTCAGCAGTGAAACATTTCCTTTGCACTAGGCAACTGCTTAGAGTTCAAATTCAGTATTGTTTACTTTTAACATGTTTTGCAAATCACTTGTTTTTTTCTAAGTCATTCAAGTCACTCATTTCTAAGTTTTTTTATTGCGTTTTATTTCAAAAGAAATTATCTGCTTTCTCTCTCTTTCTCTCTCCAGGTACTTAGGCCTCCAGGTTGGCTACAAAATTATTGGCATTCTGCTATTATCTTTCATCAGCTGGAAGCTGACCAGGAACAAGCAGTACAATGTGCAAGATAAAGCTGTTGATCCAGAGTAGCTCCACAACTACAACAAGACCTGCTTCAAGCATCATTTTGTATGATGTTTAAATTTACTTAACATGGCCTTTGTGCCTTTTGTTTTATTTTATTTTTTTTACAGTACAGGCACCATTTTATATTAGCAGCGGAACTTGAACTCCCTAAGTGACCAGTTTCTGCTGCATGTAGTCCAGCTAAAAGAACATGCTTGTGTTGGGGAACAGAGATCACACAGCCAACTCATCTCACTGAGAGGCATTGAAATGAAAACACCCACAGCCAGCAAAAGGGAGCCCCCCCCCTACAGCGGTAGAGGCATCTTCAAAGACTGGGCCAGAGATGTAATTTGGAAGACAACGGGTTCTCTTGCTTTTATGTCAAAACAATGGAGATGGCAAGTAAAAACTGTTACAGTTAAAAGAACCATATGAGCCACTTAAAAGTTGCTAGCAGGGGAAGCCATCCAATTTGGCTATGGAGTTTCTACTCAATCAACTTTGAGGCATTATCCAGGCTTGCCAAAGGGATGGGACCATGGGAGAAGCAATCTCAACTTGGTCTGCCCTCTCTAGGTTGCCTTTGCTTCTTCCTTTATCTCCTTTACTATACAGGCCAGAACAGATAAAAATGCCAGTCAGTGTATAAAGTTGGTAGTTATGACATGTATACTTTTAAATAAAAAACTTTTTTTCTAGTCTGTTCTTACTCTTTTTACTGACAGATTTTGAAGAAGCCACTTTTTTCAATATTTCCCCTGCTTTTGAGCCTCCCTGTTGCTATAAGCCATACTGTGTTTGACTTTGGAATTTTTTGACATGGTACTCATCCAAATTTTAATGCTTATGAATCGTTTAAGTAACAGAACAGCTTTTAATTATAGTAATGGAAATATGTGATATTTCATCAAGAAATAATTCATTCCTCATGTTACTTTCTCTTCAACTTAAAAGTGTGGCTTGTCATTTTGGTCTTTTCCCCTACTCCCTTAAACAGAAGAGTACTTGGGGGGACAGAGAGAGAAAATCTGTTAAGCTTCTTAAATCTAAAACCACTAAAATGCTATTTAGTTTATGCTGCATTATAGTTGCTTGAGATTTGACCCATTTAATCAAAGGCGGTGTTCTCTATTCTGCTAGAGGAAGAGAAAGATGCAAATAAATGACTGGATAAATAAATTGATTAGGAAGCATGCCTTAAAGAGAAAGATGCACAGTTGGCAAACAATTGTTTTGCATGTGTTTACAAAATTATAAAGTTTGAGGAAACTGTAGGTCATTTTCCAACTCCATAAATATGTAGTTTCTTCAAACCTTTTTTTAAACATCTGCATAAAAGAATAAAAACTTACCACAAAGAAATGTTGTACCACCACCTAGTGGCACATTGATTTATGACGGATATATTTTGTTATACTTAACAAAGTTGTTATACTGCGTGCCAAAGCTGAGCAATAGAGCAATTTAAAGTACAGCTTTTTTTTGCTGATTTATAGTTTTACCAACAATATGAAAATGAAATACATATTGTAAACAGAGCCAGTGGGGAAAAAACCACATGAGTCATTTTAACTTGCAAGGCATAAGAAGATGTAATTTTAAGTGTTGGATTGGTAATGGGAGTAATGGGGTTTAAACATTACTCCCTGTTTAGTGGACCCAAACACCCCCCCCCCTTTGTTTCTAGTTTTTACCAAGTTTAACATTTATTTGGGAATCCTATGATGGCAAAATAAAATAGTACAATTTGAATAGGAAAATGGTTTGAAGAGTTATATGTGTTTTTATATTCAAGTATACAGTACCATTCCTTATGCTGCTATTGTAAACACACACATGTACAACATACACTTTTGATACACATAATAAATTTATTTTAAAAGCAAAGTAGTTAAGTAGTTAATGATTGCCTGTTTTATATGTTGCAAAATCCACATATCTAAAAACCATAAAGAAAATTTTGGCATTTGAAAGGAAAGTTAAATAGTGTTCAATTTAATAAAAAATATGAAGCTACTAAAACTGCATCTAAAGCATTATTTCAGCCACCACTTATAATTTTAGCATTACGCATTCAGCCTAATCTTCTGTGCTTTTACAACATGCCTAGATCACATTTTTAAAAATCAAACTGATTTTATTGAAATAGAAGTACAAGAATGTTTCTTTTAACTGGATTTGTAACAAGTACCACAAATAGTTTGATCTGCAGAACTTAGAAGGTTTGGGAATGAGATTACATTAAAATCAGTAGAAGATTCCAGTCAGATCTCAGTGAACAAGAATGAAAGAGAATTGCTGTATCAGAGAAGATGCAATTAAGCCTTGTTGCTCCATAAGTAAATATGACGTGACTAAAATAATTGGAATACTTCCTGTTTCTGTATAGAAGTTTACTGGAATGGCAGCTGTATCTTTATTCAGTCCAAGATAGCAGCATCTCTGTATCCATATAGATTAGATCAGCGGTTCTCAACCTGTGGGTCGCAACCCCATTTGGGGTCGAACGACCATTTCACGGGGGTCACCAAAAAACGCAGTCTGCCATTTTTTCCCTTTTCTTTAGCTGTGCTACTTCCTCTTATTCTGTTGGCTTTTGAAAGCCAATAGAATGGACTCTCTTGAATAGAGTCTAATTCTATTGGCTTTCAAAAGCCACCCAGGAGTGCCTGGGCCTGCCTGCCGCCGCCCCAAATGGGCGGCAGCGAAGGTAAGGCTAGTGGGCCAGTGGCGAGCGCAGGGAGGTTTTTTGGCGCGCATGGGGCCCGGCAGGTGTCTTACCTCCCTTGGGCTGGGCCAGCTTTTAGATTTGCTTTTTAGAAGCATATAATTTGATTGTATTGCAATCTGTCTCCAGTACTTTAACATTAAAACCCCCCAGTTTTATATAACTGTAAATCATATGTTACAGATTGTGGTGTCAGAAACAGGAAATCTGAACTGGATGGATGGATGTGTCTGTGTGTGTGTGTGTGTGTGAGAGAGAGAGAGAGAGAGAGAGAGAGAGAGATAGGGAGATAAATGGAAAGCTCAGATTGAAAATAATAAGGAGAAAAAGAATAAGACTTGGGTACTGAAAAAATACAAGGACTTAACTCCACTGCTATACAAAGGTTCACAGCCTGGCTACCAGCCTAAGGAGACAACACTAGAAAAGCAGATGTCAAGAAGACAAATGCCCTGTTCCCCAAACAGCCATCCATGGTGTATACCTAACTGCAGTGCAACACAGAAACAGCAGCACTGGAAGAACATAGGGGAGAAAGAGAAAACATACTGGTAGTACTAGGTGACTGCAGGACTTGAAAGCAGACCATATGATCTCCCAAAACAGGAACCAGTTACCACCACAGTAGCAGATAGCCAACAGTAAATCAAGAACGTGACACGCTACACAGCTCCTGACACAGACATGATCTATACCTACTGGCTAACAACATTGCATTGATGCCTAGTAGGACAGGTGAACCAGCTGCTAGCACCAGGCTCCCACCCAGACTGGCTAATACAAGGAAGGATATTGCTGATCATCAAAGACCGCCACAAAGGAACAGCACTGTCCAACTTTTGACCATTAACCTGTCTCCCCAAAACATGGAAATTCCTATCAGGTATTGTAGCCATCAAGCTACAGGACCATATGGGTCACTACATAAGCACAGCTCAGAAAGGCATTTGGAACAACACCAGAGGCTCAAAACACCAGATGCTAATAGATAAAAAGAGCCATCCTCAAGATCTAGACAGACCAACCTGAGCACAACCTGGATTGACTACAGGACAGCCTAAAACCTGGGGGCAAACTCAAGGGCAAACAGATGGATCTGTGGATGCCTGGCACTATACAAAATCAACAGGACACTAAGGATCTTCCTCAAGAGGACTGCGAGACAACACTGGTAGCTGACATAAATGGCTATTAAGTGAGGCATATAACAAAGTAATGCACTGTCCCCACTGCTTCTCTGCATATGTTTAAACTTCCTCAGCTGGATTATCACAAGGACTGGATACCATGAGCATTAGTATCAGTTCAAGAGTGGAACTACCATTAGCCACCTGTATATTGATGATGTCAAGTGTATGCTAAGAGTAAATGAGAAAATGAGACATTGATCCCCCTGGCATGTATCTATAGCAGACATGTCAAACTCGCAATGTCACATGACATCACGCAACGTATCAGGACGGTTTTGCCATTGCTGGCAATGGGGTGGGCGCGGCTTCTGGATGACACGTCCGGGCCGGCAGTTTGACACCCCTGATCTATAGTGAGGACATTGGAATGTCATTTAGATTGGAAATGGTAGTAAAGAGAGGGAACGTTGTTAAGACTGATGGGGAGGGACTACTAGCAGGCCACATAGTAGACATATACACCAGCTAAAAGTATCTTGTTATCCCACAGCCATATGGGAACCATAAGAAAAATATAAGGAAGACAGAAACATTCAAGTAGCAAGTATCGACAAAGGATAAGACAAGTCCAGCTCAATGGAAAGGAAAAAAAATCACACCATCAACAGATATGCCCTGCCAGTTATCAGACACCCTGTTGGTTACTGAGGATATGGAGGATAAAGAATCTGCCAATGTGAAAACCTGGAAAGTCTTCACAATGCACAGAAATTTCCAGTGCAAGTCCAACAGCCAGAGTCTACATCAACCAGAAAGAGGGTGGATAAGGTTTGGTGACTTGCAATGCCTCTGTCCTAGACAAAACCCAGAGCATCCAGGAATACATTGGTAAGATGGCATCCAAAGATAGCTGCTAAAGAATGCTTGAGACACAAACAGACATGAAAGAAAGATCAAGAAGAGAAAGTGCTGTGACATATCAAAACCTGCATGTACCATCAAAGATAGCTGAGGTGTCAGGCATTGGGAAATCCTATCATTGGCTGGAAAGGCTGGATTAAAAGACAACAGTGAAGGTCTGATTAAAGCAGCACAAGAACAGGCACTAAAATTCAGATCCATAGGAGCAGGAATCTAACAAGCTAGATGAGACCCAGGGACAGGGAAAAGAGAGGAAAAACTGTGTTGAAACTAAATGGATAGGAGCAAGCTTCATTCAGAGGTATGGATTGCCTTCATCTTCAATGGCCCTCATACAAGACTGCAACATCTATGATTCCTTTACCAGAAGGGTGAGTGATATATATCCAGCATGTTTTTCCTGTTCCAGTGAGTATTTCAAAGGGAGCTAATAAAACACTGTGCAGGTGGCAAATCTGTATGGAGGTGTCTGTAACATCAAGATAAGAGGCCATCTGCTCAGCAAGGTGCTTCATTAACTCTCTTCAATGTCTCTCTGATAACTGCCATTTGCTGTTCAACAGAGCCATTTTTATCTCACCAATAACTAAAAAGTAACCAAAATGAACTGCCAGCTCAGCAAAGAAATCTTACTTCAGCTGATTAAGGGGAAGACTTCCATTTGATCTAGCTACTGGAGGAACAGCTTTGGGAGTTTGTTGCACACAGATAGTGGCATTTCTTATTCCCAAATTTGATAAATGCTAGAAGATGGGTGCGGGTGTCACAATGAGCATAGAATTCCTATGTGCCCTCTAAGAAAGTCATCTCCTGAGAGACAAACTTGTGTTCTTATCTACTTCAATACAAGTAAGGTGACATCACAGCAGGACATGATGTCTTTTCCTGCAATTCCCCCCCATAATCCTGAAGTTCAAAAGCTGAGACCTCAAGCTGTAATTGGAATTGAAGCAGTGTGATTCTCCAACTAGGAAAAGTTCATATCTTGTGTAATTTTTCCAGATGTCATGCTATCAAGAGCCTGCTTCTTTGGGAACATGGGTAAAGGGGAGATAAGACCAGTTCTGTCGCATCCAAACAATGGGCCAAGGAAGATCAGTGAAAAAGAAGACAATTTGAAAAAGCTAAGCAGGAGGGAAACAGAAAATGCATCTGTGATTGCTATCAATGTAATAAATTAATAGTATTTCAGAGTCTAGGAATAAATGGCCTCAATATCTTGGAAGTTCTTACATGTTTAATTCTACCTGGACACTCAGCTGTGCCACTTGCAGAATAATTGAGAATGGTCAGATTTTTCACATTTTTGACTTAGCTTGGCGGTGGCCAATTTAAAGAGAGGAAATGGTTTAAAATCAAAACAGCTAAGGATTATTTCAGGTGGCTCCTGGTGCAGGGAGGGGTGATATGAAGACAACTTCATGACAATATATCACAAAAAAGATGTTGCCAGGGCAAGCCTATGTTGGGGTTAGGTGTAACTGGAGAATTTTTGATTTCTACTGATTTTCCTTTAAAGGTTTTTGAGATATTTTTCATATCCAAACAGCAGGACACTGGCTCTTCATTATCACAGGAGCCTTTTTTAGCTAGACATTTGTAAATAGCTGATCAAGCTAGCTCAGGGGTATCAAACTCAATTTCATTCAGGGCCGCATCAGCATTGCGGTTGCACTCGGGGGTGGTGGCCAGGGGGGGTGCAGCCTACTGGGCGGGCATGGATGGAGTGGGTGTGGCCTACTGGGTGGGCATGGCCAGCTCTACATTGTTCGCATCAAGGATGCCTGTGGGGGCCTGGGCAGGAGTGGGACAAATCTGAGGGTCTCTAGCAGAAGGGGGTGGGAATGGGGCAACCGCCAAGGCATGGTCCATTTTTTCATTCCTCACAAAGAATGACACCTCCCCAGCATGCACCTTTGGGGTGGGGTTGACATGGCAGGGGCTGGTTCCTCGCTGTTTCTAGATGGCCTTGTGGAGCTAAGACTGAATGCGTTTCAGCATAGATGGTCACCACAAAAGTGTACATTGGCTCCTGGCCAACCTGAGCCAGAGCCAAGGCAGCGGGGGCCGTTCCCTCACTGTTTCCAGAATGGCTTTGCGGGCCTCATGAAACCACTTCCCAGGCCGCATCCGGCCCCGGGACCTTGTGTTTGACATGTCTGAACTAGCTTGTATAAATTTATTTCTATTTACTTGCCTCTGTGTGATTTATTTATTTTTTGAGAAAGGTTGCGCTCCCACCCCATGAGCGTTCAGTACTGTTACATATCTTTGCTGCACAGCAAGTGAAATAAAATCAAAGACATTTGACCAATGTCTCATTTCCTACAGTTATTACTTCCAGGTGATGTTTATGTTTTTAAATATCCAGAATAACACATTTCACAGTCCTGTTCTCTCAGATATTCTAATGACTCCAAATAATTTAAGTTAGAGAAATCTGTACCTCCATAGTTGGCAATTCTACCCAGGGCCAATAGGGATTAGAATTCATAAACAACTAGACATCTTATTCTTCAAGTTGCCCATCTATGACAGGTTGTAGTTAAATTATAGTTTAGCATTCCCTTTCTTCTGCAACTTACTTTGGGAAAAGAGGATAACATTTTTAATGGAGAACTTTCAAAATTCCTACTAACATGTCTGGGTATTGTTCACATTGTTCAGATGCTAAAAATAGCCCACCACTTCAAAAAGTCCTGTTCTGGGACAATAATTGCACTGCTGGTTCTGCTCTTCTGGTCATTGTACTTGACCTAAATGGGCATCTTGAATTCTATGGTTTTTATGACCTTGGGAGAAAAGAGATCCTTTCAGTTACAGTTTCCTTTGTTGCTGTTGTTCTATTTGGGGAAAAGCCATATCAAACAAAAATCCTTTCAATATCTCTAAAACACATAGAGTAGTTTCAACATTTGACTAGGGAAGTTATTTATCAGAAGAGAAAAGAAAGGCAAATCAATCAGATAATGTCAAGTGCAAAACTATGTATAGGTGATAAAAAAAATAGAAGGGTAGAAAGAGGGCCAAAGTGTAAAAAGGCAATGTATAAGTTCAACAAGAAACTGAAACTGAGTGAACAATGGGGATTCAAATATTTATTTATTTTTATTTACAGCAGAAAGAAATTGAACTCAGAGTGCTGGGAAAGGTGATATTCCTGCAACAGAAATATTTGCTATAACATTTAACCTATACAATGTGCACAATCATTTTGCTTTACTGAACAAACGAGCATTAGATTTTGCTAAACAGCAGATAAATTAGTGTCTTGGCTGGTTCCTAAAGGAAGAAAAAAGCCCAGAAAATGTGCAGCAAATCCAGGCTGGACCACAGAGCTCCATTACCTAGGCAAGGCATGTCAAACTCGCGACGTCACGTGACATCGTGCGATGTATCGGAACTTTTTCTCCATTGCCGGCAATGGGGTGGGCGCAGTTTTGGGATGACGCATCTGGCCCGGGGGCTGGCAGTTTGACACCCCTGACCTAGGCAGTCCACCTTATTTATATTTAATAGATACAACTGTAATCCCTAAAGTCAAACAGAATTTGTTATATAATTATGCAAGAGCAGAGCAAAGTTTTTAAGTTGTTTTATAAAGAATAATCAATCCCATTGTTGGCTTTCAAATAAATACTAGAAATTAAAATTCTTTCACAATCTTGCTTTCCTTTTAACTCCAAGCTGGAGTGTTAAAAGGAGGTTGAGAGTAGCATTTTTTCCCTCCGTTTATTGCTTCCTTTTGATACATGTCCATTATTCTATGGGCATCTTGCCAGTCATAAATAAAATTCACGAACAGTATGAAATCCAACAGACTGAGGATGCACCTTCATATATTTCAGGAAATGATGTGGATACCCAACAAAAAGAACAGATAATCAGAATGTGGATAGGAAGCATGCAGTAGTTAGGAGAGTATATCCTAACCAAATATTCTAACAGCTCGGATTTGATGTGTCCTCAATGCCTTAGTTAGCGAGTTCTATTGCACCCATAACTTGGGTTCTCCCCCTTTGAGTCCATACATGGGGAGAAGAGAACAGATGTTTTGCAATCAAAGCTGCTCTACATCCCAACTTTAACCACTGGAATATTGAATGCATAATGAACTTCTGCTTTTTACTCAGCAATTCTCACCATTCTCGGTGCCCATGCACCAACTCTCACAAGTCCCGACAAAGGAAGCTTTCTACGGTATGACAACTTGGACCAGATTATTCAAACAACCACCAGCAGCGATAAATTCATCATTCTGGGAGACTTCAATGCTAGGGTGGAAACAGACAGTGACAACTGGAACAGAATCTTCAAGATACAGGGTGGGAAAACAAAACAGCAATGGCTGGTCTCTGAGCAAATATGCTGAGTGCAACCTGTGTATCACAAACACTATGTTCACACTTGCAAACAAGTACAAAACTACCTGGTTGTTACAAAAGTACAAAACTGCCAAATCCAAGCATTGGCACCTACCTAAGATATATGTCATAGTATGTCAGTGCGATCTTAAAAGCCCATTACCCATGTCATGTGAAGTGCTGAGTGCATCACAAGCTGGTCTGGTCAGTCCTCAGCCTACCCATAGCCCATTTACATTACAAGCAACCAAGGACTGACAGAAAGTCATTCAATATCGGGAGACTACAAGACTTATACCAAGTCCAAGGCTTCCAAGATGTACTTAATGAAATACTGTCTGCTGCTTGTAGGAACCTATTATGGAAAGTAGACATAGTTTAAAGATGTCATCATGCAGACTGTAACAACTGTATCTGGACTAAACACCCAATCACATCAGGACTGGTTTGATGAAAACTGCAAACACATTTCAGCAGCCCTTCACACCAAGAGCAAGGCCTACCCAGACTGGCAATCCTGCATGACATCAAAAAATTCTCCAATGCCATTATTTATTTATTTAGCTTATGGTGATGTTACATTAGCCAGGAGACTACAATGCTACCATAGTACACGACAGTTGGCTACCTAAGACTACCATTCTGTTAACGCTCACATACTTTCCAAGGCGCACTACAGGGGGTGAGCTAGCTTTGCCAGAAAGAAAGATGAATAGCATCCTGCAGCAGCATCCGGGGCCTTCTTCCTCCACCAAAGTCACGTCACAAATGGGTGTTGCATCCCGGAAGGTCCAGCTCCAGCTCCAGCTCCAGCAGGGTTTTGACTGTCTACACAAAACATCAGCTTGTCTTCCCACCGGATATCATAAAACTGGATGCTTCCCCTTATTGTCATCTGATATGACAAGCTTAATCAAAGACTAGGAAGGACTGAAAAACCACTGGGTTGAACATTTTTCCAACTTTCTTTATAGGCCAATCCACAGCTGCAGCTATTTTACTGCAGATTTCTCAGCTGCCAGTCTTGGGTGCCCAAGACCTGCTTCCTTGTATTAATGAGATCAACATAAGCCCAAATAAAGCAACAGGGCAGGATGACATTCCAGCTGAGATTTACAGAGCACTAGACCCAAATGCTCTGTATGCATTCCAAGACATCTTATAAGACATTTGGTCCCTAGAGGAGATGCCTGATGACTTCTGTGATGTCCTCATTGTGGCTCTCTATAAAAATAAGGGAAGCAAATTTGACTACAAAAACTACAGAAGTGTCTCACATCTGTCCACTGCAGGCAAGATCTTTGTCATGTGTCTGGTAATTTTATGGTAATAATACTTTCAGACATCCCAAAACTGGACTCAGTGAGCTCTACTCTTAAAAATAACATTTTCTTCAAGTCAAACTCCAGGTGACTCTATGGACATGTCTGGGTTGTTTTCTTGACAATCACATGAAAGTGGTTTCTCCTCTACCTTCTTCAGAGATTTTTTAAAATCTCTGTCTAGTGTCTAACCCTGAGATTGCCTGGTAGTCTTCCATACACATACTAACCAGCTCTAATCATGCTTAGCTTTTTTAAGATCATCTAAGATCAGTTACATGCTATTATTGCTAGGACTTGTGCTTTTAATTTAGGAATAATTTCATTGACAGACACGCACACAAACACACCCAATGTGATATAATGAAAAAAATAGATCAGCTGTCACAGATCTGGGCTTGGGTGGAGTTGATCCCAGTCAGAATATGATTATTGGAAACAATCAGACTGACACTTTTCTTCACCACACTCCATTATCCTGGTTGAACTAACTTCAGTTATTAAATACCTGAAGTGAGAAAAGATGCACCTTTGGCTCCAAGATCATTCTTACATGTTTCCCTCCTACTTTCATGTTTGTTAAAAGGCTCCTGGCTTGATTCCTAGCCACAAAATGAATATGGATAGATACGTCTTTCTCTTAAACAATTGGAGTGGGTGAAAAAAAAAACTTTTATAAGGAATTCACCAAATCAATGAAAATCAAAGTTTACCATGTCATATAAAATCTGTTTTAATAATATATATATATATATGTGTGTGTGTGTGTGTGTGTGTGTGTGTGTGTGTGAAGTGTTTATTTTTTAGATTGCACCCTGTAAACCCAAATATGGGAGGAAGGAATCATTCTTTCCTTTTGCTTGTTTCAGCTCAACCCAGAGCCATCCTGCAAGCACAAATATATATATGTTGTTTTCAAAATTGTTGACAAAGAAATAAGGGATTTCTGATATAGCTATTTCGAGTTTCTTAACTCTCTTCAGTCAGAACTCACCCTTCCGGGATTCGAACCTGGCCAGTCTGCATGCTAAGCAGATGCTTTAACCTATTTCTTTGTCAACAATTTTAAACAACATATATATATTTGTGCTTGCAAGATGGCTCTGGGTTCAGCTGAAACAAGCAAAGGAAAGAATGATTCCTTCCTCCCATATTTGGGTTTACAGGGTGCAATCTAAAAAATAACCACTTGACACATATCCTTACTCCCTGACTACTGACAAAGCGGGAGAGAACTTGTGGCTCAATAGGTTAAAGCATCTGCTTAGCATGCAGACTGCCCAGGTTCGAATCCCGGAAGGGTGAGTTCTGACTGAAGAGAGTTAAGAAACTCGAAATAGCTATATCAGAAATCCCTTATTTCTTTGTCAACAATTTTAAACAACATATATATATATGTGCTTGCAAGATGGCTCTGGGTTGAGCTGAAACAAGCAAAGGAAAGAATGATTTCTTCCTCCCATATTTGGGTTTACAGGGTGCAATCTAAAAAATAACCACTTGACACATATCCTTACTCCCTGACTACTGACAAAGTGGGAAGAACTTGTGGCTCAATAGGTTAAAGCATCTGCTTAGCATGCAGACTGCCCAGGTTCGAATCCCGGAAGGGTGAGTTCTGACTGAAGAGAGTTAAGAAACTCGAAATAGCTATATCAGAAATCCCTTATTTCTTTGTCAACAATTTTAAACAACATATATATATTTGTGCTTGCAAGATGGCTCTGGGTTGAGCTGAAACAAGCAAAGGAAAGAATGATTTCTTCCTCCCATATTTGGGTTTACAGGGTGCAATCTAAAAAATAACCACTTGACACATATCCTTACTCCCTGACTACTGACAAAGTGGGAGAGAACTTGTGGCTCAATAGGTTAGAGCATCTGCTCTAATCCCGGAAGGGTGAGTTCTGACTGAAGAGAGTTAAGAAACTCGAAATAGCTATATCAGAAATCCCTTATTTCTTTGTCAACAATATATATCTTTTTAAAAATATATCAATATATCTTTTTAAAAAGATATGGAAGGGTGTTATGACTCTTATCTTCACTTTTGTAGTCACTACTTTATTTTTCACCTTAAATACAATCAACAAGACTAAACACCTCCCTCTCCCTATCCATCAGTTGGATCCAGTTTAAGTTAGTATAACTCCATACATATTACTCAGAAGTCCTACGAAGTTCAGTAGGTGTTATTCCAACACAAGTGAGTACAAGAATGCAAAATTTAGTGCCACTGAATCATTCCCCCAATATATCTGCCTCCAAACTTTCATCATTTGCCGTTCATGCTTGACTTGGTTTCTTCTGGTTGCCACCACTAACTCACCGAAGCAAGTTTAAGTGAGCTAATATCTGAACTTATTTTATAGCTGCAAGTTTACAGCCATTTGACTGGTTTCAGTGAAACTCTGTATTCAGGTTATTTTAAACCATCTTTACATATATCTATCAAATGTTGAAATGAGACTTTTATTCTCTATTGAGTCAGGTTCAAGAAAGCAGGTATTCAGAATTAAGGATAAATTTCCTGACAGTGAGAACAATAAACCAGTGGAACAACTTGCCTCCAGAAGTTGTGGGTGCTTCATCAGACCTCCAAGGTACCCTTTCCAACTCCATTATTCTGTTAGACCAGCGGTTCTCAACCTGTGGGTCGTGACCCCATTTGGGGTCGAACAACCATTTCACGGGGGTCGCCAAACAACGCAGTCTGCCATTTTTTCCCCTTTTCCTTAGCTGTGCTACTCCCTCTTATTCTATTGGCTTTTGAAAGCCAATAGAATAGACTCTCTTGAATAGAGTCTAATTCTATTGGCTTTCAAAAGCCAATAGGAATTGTCCAGGCTGTCTCCGCCCTGCTGAGCCCGCCAAAAGTCCCAGTCTGCAAACGGTGCTGCAAGTTGTCTGCAGCGAAGGCGAGCTCTCCGGAAGTTTCCCCCCTCCCTGCTGAGCAACTACTAAAACTGTAAGTAAAAGAGGGCCAGTGGTGGGAGGTGGGAGGCCGGCGGGCGCAGGGAGAGTTTTTGGCGCGCATGGGACCCGGCGGGTGGCTTACCTCCCTTGGGCTGGGCCAGCTGGTGGCCCACCCCGTGGTCGCCCTGCGCCGTCGCTGCTGCGGCCGCCCAGGAGCACCTGGGCATGCCTGCCGCCGCCCCAAACGGGCAGCAGCGAAGGTAAGGCTAGCGGGGCAGCGGCAGGCGCAGGGAAGGTTTTTGGCGTGTGTGGGGCCTGGCGGGTTTTTTACCTCCCTTGGGCTGGGCCAGCTGGTGGCCCAGCCCGTAGTCGCCCTGCACCGTCGCCGCCGCCCAGGAGCACCTGAGCACCTGGGCCTGCCTGCCGCCGCCCCGAACGGGCGGTGGCCTACACCTCGGCCGGCGCAGGGTGCAGCACCACGCGTGCGCGGCGCAGGTCGGGGTTGCGGCCTGAAAAAGGTTGAGAACCGCTGTGTTAGACTGTTAAAATGCAAAGTGCTGCCCAACTTATTTTAAAAATTTTGGATGAAGGGGGTGACTTTGAATAAGTGTTGATTGAGCAATTGGACCAAGGTTATTCAGCTGGTTTTGTTCCTACGGTAGGACTAGAACTTACATTCTCCTTGTTTCTAGCCTGGTGCCTTAACCACACCACCAAACTGGCTGTCATTAGGAATACAAGATTATTTCATTTTATTTGATTGCAAAAATATGAAAGGATTTTATATCATTGAACAAATATGAGTACTCGTGAATACGGATTACCCCCTAATCCACGAGGGGACTAGCACTCAGACTTTTTGCCCATCTATTTCATCCGTTCACTACCCTAATTTCCATTGCCACACCCAACAGACAGGCTTGCTGCTGTGTTGCGAATATACCTGTTTACCCACTTGTCTTGTGATAGATGGATGGATGGATGGATGGATGGATGGATGGATGGATGGATGGATGGATGGATAGATAGATAGATAGATAGATAGATAGATAGATAGATAGATAGATAGATAGATAGATAGATAGATAGATAGATAGATAGATAGATAGATAGATAGATAGATAGATAGATAGATAGATAGATAGATAGATAGAAGTAAATCTCCATTAGTAACTGGTGTGGCTAAAAAGAAATCTGGCTAAAAACCACCAGAAAGGAATTAGAATTGAGGATTATTTATTCCCAAATTGAGGATTATTTATTCCCAAATCCAGAGGTGGGAAAATTTCATCATCAGCCAGCCAATTCGTCTTCCTTTTCCTACTCAAGAGACACACTTGTGGCTTCTGTCGCACCTGCTTTCTCCCAGCAGGTGCCGGTTAGACGCCGGGGAGGGTGGACACCAGATGGGGGTGAATGAGAGGCGACAGAAGCAGTTAGGCCTCTGTTCCTTCGAGAAGGTGCAGCCAACTCCTTCAGGGGTTGGGATTACCCTCTTCGCGGGATCACAGACACCCGCGAGCCCCTCCTTCCCCACCAGCAATCCGGGTTCGTATATGCACAAGCACACCCCTCTCCTGCAGCACCGCATTGGACTGCTGGCGCTCCAGCATGACATCAGGCTGGCCGGGATAGGGCCAGAGCGCAGGCGCCGCGGACTGGGGAGGGAGGCGAGCGGGTGGCAGGCGGCATCCAGGAGCAGCAGCGGCAGCAGGCGGCCGAGAGCAGCGCGCTCGCTCCAGCATCTCCCGCAGCACTCCTCCGGTGCGGACTCACGTCCTTGCCCGTCACCCGCAGCCTGTGCCCCGCTCTGGCGGCTCCCCTGTAGAGGTCGTAGCCTCCCTCCGCTGGTGGCGAGGGCAGGGGAGCGCTAGGGTCGCCCTGAGCAAAGGAGCCAGTCCGCAGACGCTGCTTCTCCCCGCCCTGCTCCTCGCTTTCCTCCCGGCGCAGCCCTCTGCCGAGCCAGGTGCATCATGTCCACGGGAGGCGATTTCGGGAACCCACTTAGAAAATTTAAATTGGTCTTCCTAGGGGAGCAAAGCGGTAAGTGGCCGGGCGCGCTTTCTCGCCTTATTCCCCCGCTCCCCATCCGGGTCGCCTCCTGCAAAGTAGCCGCTGCGAAGGGAGCGTTGGCGCGCGGTGCCCCCGGCTTGCTGCGGCAGGTGCCTGGATGCGCCCGGCTGCTGCCCAAGCCCTGCGCCTGTGGGCGCGCTGTCCCCGACCGGTCTCCTGTCAGGCGGGGGAGGACGAGCCAGGTTCTGGCCGACTCTATTGCGGCAACTCTACCGTCGCTGGGGCGCCGCTTCGCCCCTTTTCTCTGGCTACCCTGTGCTGCCGGGTGGACTGCAGCGTCGCTTCATGCCCGAGAAAGAGCATCCGGGGAGTTGGAGGCCGGGCTGCTCGCCAAGGAGAAACGGGGAAAGATCGAAGTGTGGGTGTGGGTTCCGATCGGTCGCTTCGTCTTGGAAAACAGGCAGCCTCCCCGTCGGCTTTGTAGGACCTCTCCGGGGGCGATGGCTAATAGGCAAACCCGTCATTAATGGGAAACCCTGTGATCTCCTGCAAAAGAGATGGGGCGGCAACGGGTACAGGTAGACAATTCAGTTTTTATTTATTTATTTTTATTTTCGCCTTTCGGGTTGTTCTCGGGTCTTCTATCTCCCAGGTGGCATCGTAACCAGGGGGTTTCCCCCTCTCCCCTCCGTCCTCCCCGCTCTGCTAGTCGGTTGTTGCTCCTTTGGGAAAGGTTTGCGCAAATAAAGCAGGAAGGGAGAGACGAGAGAGGACACACCCTGCCGCTGGTCAAGTCTCGGCCCCCGCCCCCCATCTGCGACCAGATAGAGAACTTCCTGGGTTGTCTTCGCCGCGAGGGAGGGGAGCTCCGGGCGTTCCGTCTCAGGCCTACACCGCGCTTAACCTGCCCCCGCCCCCGCATCATCCCTTCGTTGGCTTTGAAGGAGGGAGAGAGGCCCGAAACCTTTCCTCCTATTGCCTCTGTCTGCGGAGTCCGCTTCGCAGCGGAAGGGGAAAGGACAGCTGTTGCAGCCTGCAGGCTTAACTTGGGCCAGGCTATGGCAGAGCCTAGCAAGCGTTCTCTCTAAGCTGGTTTTCGTTGCATGTGTTTCATAAAGGGAGTAAGAGTACAGCCCAGCTAGACTGGACCACAAGGACACCTGCATCCTGTTTTCCAGCAGGATGCTCCAGAGAAGACTTATTAAGACCTATAGAAGAAATGGGAAACTGCTTATAATGCAGTGCTGGGCAGTTAATTTTCCCAAGGGGCCCACATGAGAACCTGGTACTGTTGCATAGGCCTGAACTACGGTAATAGGGCTCTGAAGTTGCATAGGCATACAGTCATGCTCATATGGATACTGGGGGAAAAAATAGGAGTCACCTTCAAAATGAAGGCAATCCATGTGAGCTGGACACACACAGCCAAAGGGCTGTATGTGGTCTGAGGGCCATAAAATGCCCAGGTCTGTTATAATGGTTGGATTTCTACATCAAGGTTAGCCTTAGCCTGTATTGTTTGCTTAACAGTGTAACTTATACATTCCTGCATTAAATCTTAGTTTGAATAAATTAAGCTACAATTTATCTTGGCTGGCTTTGCAAACCACATTGACAAATTCTAAACACATTTTAGGTAAATGTTACATAAATAAACCTGTGATTTGATGTGTTTGGCTAAAGTCATTGAGGTCAGTAAGTCATGATTAAAGTGGATGAGCACAACCAGTTGTTATTTAACAAACTATGACTTAGTGCAATGCAGTCCTCGCCCCTGATTCAGACCATTGGTGCATCTGGTCTGGTACCATTGATCTGGCAGATATTTAATGGAGGTTTATCCAGGCTCTATAATACTTAGGTGTAGTGGGATTGAACCTGGAGCCTTCTATCTGTGCAATTTGAATTATTACACAGATAATTTTCTGTGCAATAATTATTGCATAAAATTTTCTGTTACTTTTGTCTCTGGCTCCAGTATGTCGCTTCCTTGTCCCACTGCTGAAAAACCACAAACCAGTTTCTGCATTTATGGAATATGAAGCACATGATTTCAAATACTCTTGAGACCCATCATTTTTTCTCTTTCTTGAAATTAGGTATCCATTTGATAATATCTACATCATAATTAAAAAAACACTAAAGGGAGGAAGCATGGATAATCACGTTGAAGAGCAGTAAGTCAATCTATGGGCCCATCCTCTTGGGATATACTTCCTCTTTAAAATTTAGCACAGAAATTAAGTCCATTAACCAAGCCACTCCCATATTTTAGACCAGAGATCCCCTTTCTTCGTAAGAAAGCTTTGATAAATGATAAATTTCATTTTCAGGAGCTGTTTCCAGTGCATTCAAATCCATATCCCAGAGTAGTTTCTCTAGCCTGGAACTTCCTAAATGGTGTCTGGACCACAATTCTGAGGATTTCTCATTTGTACTCTAGTTGCTTCAGTATTTGAAACTCCCATATGATTCCTCCAAAATGTATGATGTTTGAAGAAATTGGAGACAGGTGCTACAATGACACTCCATGTGCTCCAGATCAACGTGGGAACCTGAGCCTAGAGCAGGGGTGTCAAACTGCCAGCGCATGGTCTGGTTTCATCAGACCGAAGCCGCGCCCACCCCATTGCTGGCAATGCAAAAAGAGTTGCGATATGTCACATCACGCCACGTGACATGGCGAGTTTGACACCGGTGGCCTAGAGAGTGCAGAGCGCTCAGAAATGCAACAGTACTTTATAGCATTACTTTTTCTTTCAAATGATTCTTCAACTAATATCTAAAACAGGTCTGTCACATCTTTTGTGTCTGTTCCTTATTGCTTTTACTAGCTGCCTGGACAAAATTACTAAGGTGAACTTCCTCTGTTTTTCTGGGAGATGCCCTCTTCCTTGCCAAATTTCTGATGCTATTGAAAGCACAATAATGGGCTTAGTGAGCAGCCATCTTAAGTTCCATTGAAGGCAATGTGTTGAAAATGGAAAGAATAGTATTTAAGTGGCTGCTTTCTGTTGTATAGCCAACTCATATACCTTCAGGCCAAACCATAATGTTTAAAACATAGCTTGCAGTAGGAACATTAGACCGAGAGAAACACTAGACTTTAGTGTCCACAACTTACAATATCTACAATCTGCTGTAGCTATTGGTTGTGATGGCTACAATATGATGCTAGCCATAGTCCATTGTTGGCTATTTGTCAAATTTATTCCAACTCGCATGGAAGTATAGTTTGGCAATTCATGGACCTGACGTGCCAGAATTTAGAAGATCTCCAGGTTGGAGACACCTTGAATCATCCTGAATCCATCTTGTTCACAGTTTGATAAAGCATTTTTGCATTCCATTTTTTTTAAAAAATTCCAAAATTAGGAAAATAATTAGTTTCATTAGTGAACACAATAATGGTGATATAGAAAGAGTTTAATCACAGTAAGAGGGCCATCCTGTTGTACAGTAAGCTGGCTCAGGAATTCTGGGAGTTGAAGTCCACGAGTCATAAAAGAGCCAAGGTTGCCTACCCCTGCACTATACAAAAGGTAATTCATACCACCACAAAACATGTCATGAAAGATAATTATTACCACCATAACTATTAGCATCTATTGCCTGGTGGGGAGAGGTGCGTTGGGTTTTTCTTCTTGGATATTGGTCACTCTGCCTTGAGCAGCAAAATGCTTTTAGGTGTCCCTGCTCAGAGACAGAAGGAATGTTAATTACATTTTGAAAATGTTACATTCAAAATTGTGCTAGAGTAGAAGAGGTAAGTCAAATGACCTTGGATGGCTGCCTGTACCCATGCATCAGATAGGCTGCTATATTTCAAAGAATTAAATGGCTTTATGTTGAACAAAAAATATTTGATTTATCAGTGTTTGCCATTCCTCCATATCCTCAAGACAAAACCCCTAAATTAATAGCTTTGATATATTTCCTCTTCTTCACTATCTCCCCTGATCGTGTCATGCTTTGGCTTCCTTGTCTACTGTATATTCTTGAACCATGGGAAAAAAATTAGTTGTTGGCATGGATTGCTGTCTGAGCCTAAAAGTGGAGGGAGATGGCCTCTTAGTTTTGTTTCAGTTCTTAAGACAGATAGACAATTGCAGTGGGAAAGAAATACATGCTCAGAGTATGAATTGGGAAAAATAATCCAATAAAAGAACATGCTTCTTTGTTTTTAAGCATTATTCCTAGTTTCCTTTTTTTGTAACATGATAGACTAAGGCCCTAGCAAAAACAAAAAAAATCCAAAAAACAAACCCAAACTGCATCCTTAGGAACAAAAGCAGGCTTGGAAGAACCTGTAGGACTCCATGGCATGAACCCACACATTGCAGCTATTTAGTTGGGCTAGAGAGGAAGCAATTAAGTGAATGAAAAATTAAAATATAGTTAAATAGCTGAAAAATGGGGCTAGTAAAGAAATAGTGGCCTGGTTATTTGTGGCCACTGGGGATAATGAAAGTTTTAGTGAAGCTGAAATGGTACCTTTTGGTCAGTACTATTCAATATCTTCATCAATGACTTAAATAAGAGAATTGAAGCGGAACTCATCATATTTGCAGATGACACCATACTGGCAGGAGTAGCCAACACCCTAGAAGACAAACTCAGGATCCAAAAAGATCCTGATAAACTTGAACAATGGGCCCTATCCAACAAAATGAGTTTCAATGTAGAGAAAAGCAAAGTTTTACATTTAGGCAGGAAAAATCAAAGGTACAAGTACAGATTGGGCAAGATTTGGCTTAAAAAGAGTAACTGTGAAAGGGACTTTGGAGTCCTAGTGGACCATTACTTAACCATGAGCCAGCAATGTGCACCAGCAGCCAAAAAAACCAATACAATCCTGGGTTGTATAAACAGGCATAGAATCAAGATCACGCGAGGTATTAGTATTGCTTTATAAAACCCTAGTAAGACCACATCTGGAATACTGCAGCCAATTTTGGTTACCATATCACAAAAAAGATATTGAGAGTTTGTAAAAAATTCAGAGAAGAGCAACTAAGATGATCAAAGGCCTGGAGACTAAAACATATGAAGAATGGCTGCAGGACTTGGGTTTGGCTAGTCTAAAGAAAAGAAGAAATAGGGGAGACATGATAGCAGTATTCCAGTATTTGAGGGGCTGCCACAAAGAAGAGGGGGTCACGTTATTCACCAAAGCACCAGAGGACAGGACAAGAAACAATGGTTGGAAACTGATCAAAGAGAGAAGCAACCTAGAATTAAGGAGAAACGTCCTGACAGTGAGGACAATTAACTAGTGGAACAGCTTGCCTCCAGAAGTTGTGGGCGCTCCATCACTGGAGATTTTTAAGAAGAGGCTAGACCAGGGGTAAACAACCTTGACTCTTTTGTGACTCGTGAACTTCAACTCCCAGAATTCCTGAGCCAGCTTGGGAGTTGAAGTCCACGAGTCATAAAACTGCCAAGGTTGCCTACCCCTGGGCTAGACAGTGACTTATCTGAGATGGTATAGATTCTCCTGCTTAAGCAGGGGGCTGGACTAGAAGACCTCCAGGGTCCCTTCCAGCTTCTATTCTATTCTATTCTATTCTATTCTATTCTATTCTATTCTATTCTATTCTATTCTATTCCATTCCATTCCATTCCATTCCATTCCATTCCATTCCATTCCATTCTATTCTATTCTATTCTATTCTATTCTATTCTATTCTATTCTATTCCATTCCATTCCATTCTATTCTATTCCTAACATAGGATTACCAATGGACCACAAAGGTAGGGGTTTTTTTTACTTCATAATCCAGTTTTTTCCTCTTTAAAAAACTGGCAGGCCTGTATTTTTATACTATTCTTTTTTATCCACTTTGTCTGAATAGATAGCTTATGTCCTCTCTTAAAAATACAATGTCTTCTTTAAGTTCAGATGCTGATGGCTACATGGGAATAGCTTGGTAGTTTTCTTGTAGAAATACTGAAGTCAGTTGCCAGTGTCTCTTCCTAATGTGTTCTATCAACTTTATTGTCTTCTCTACCAATATGGGATTTGCTGGGAATTTTATCCAGGTAGCTAGATGTTTAAAAATCATCAGGCACTGTTCACTTAGGTAGCCACCCTATTCACCTAAAAAGTTGTTTGTACTAAATTAGATGGCAAATGGACATGGTTATCAGACATTGTTAAATAAAATTTAAGAAACGTCAGCTCCCAAGGCAAAGACATGGGGCTACTTTAAACACCCTATTTCAGTAGGCCTGGGCTTGAATTGAACCAACTGATTTGGCATAAAGCAGAAAACGTTTTGCCATCCTCTTGTTTTTATTTCTTGTATTCATGTAGTAGCTATATCCATACCAAATTCTTTTTTGTTTGTCATTATGTTTATAATAATGTGGGCAGTGCAGATTCTGAATTTTCATGCATGTTAAGATTTTGCTTTTTCCCCCCTGCAATAGTGGTATCTTGCTCAATGGATTGTTGCAAATAAAGTATCTTTTAGATCATGTATTTGGAAGCTCAGTAAATCATTTTGTTTAAACTTTTTTTCTTATAAGGATAAATTTAAGGAGGAGAAATCATTCTTTTCAGTTCTTAGGAAAAACTTGGTGCAGAGCACTAATTAGTTCATCTATAATATGAATCATTTCTGGAACTTAACTGAATATTAATTAAAGCAATATATATTAATGCAGTATTTCTCAACCTTGTGAACTTTAAGATGTGGGGACTTCAAAACCCACAATTCCCCAAATAGCATGCTGGCTAGGGATTTCTGAGAGTTGTAGTCCACACATGAAATCTTACTGGAAGTTCTACAAATGTCACTGTAGATTGAGGTCCACAGGAAATGGTGAACTTTGCTGATCTGAAAAAAAATAAAGCAGTGTCAGACCTGGTTGTCCTTGGATGAGGATACAGCAGGAAATCTCACAGTTATAGATAAGCTGGAAAGTTCAAAGAACATCTGGGGGGGAGGGGGAATAGCAAACCATTTCCTATTGTTGCAAAAAAAACAAAACACTTCACAGTTTATCTTTCCCAGAACTATCCAAAGGATTATCTTTCTAATACTGTCAGGTCCCCAAATCCTTATTGTTTTCTTTGCATATATACTCTTGTACTTTTGTTTTGGGGCCTGCTATTATGCTGGGGGGAGAGGAAACATTTGCTTTGGCTTGGGATAACTTTCGCTTTCTGCTGCTCCTCTCCTGCCTCTATCCACTTGAGAGAGGAATGTGTCTCCCTTATTAGGTAGACAGTTACAGAGAAACGAAACTGGAGAAGATCTTGAGATGTGCGCCAACTGTGCCAGTTACCCGCACATCATGCCACCTGTGGATTGGCTGGATTTCAAATGGACATTATGATTTTGGTGGAAGGAGGAATATTGCTGGTTTAACTATACATTTTTAAGCGAGATTTTCCCCAGATCTTGCCTTGACTTCCCTACTGTCACTAGCCCCTAATACGGTAAAAGTTTTCTTTTGAGACAATGCCTGTTTCAAGAATTCTGCTTTCTTGAGTGGTTAGCTGATGTGGGTCCTTACAAATACCCAACCATGGAAGTGTTTTGCAAGAAAAACAGGGTGTCTTTCTTTTTTCAGATTACTACCGGTAGATAAGACCTCTCATTTCTTCCCCATCCAGTTCTCTATGACTGAAGAAGCCCTTACTAACATTATTAGCAGGATACCCCTGGGCAAATCTTACAAAGTTTCCGGAGTTATTAATTGAGAAAAACCACACTTTCCTGGACTGAATGTAGTTCAGTATTTTACTCCCATTCAATAGTTTCATGCGGAGAATTAAGCATGTGTTCTGTAATATTTATACCATTTAAGGTCCCATGGTGCTCAATATATCTTTCTCCTTACTAAGTATGAATGTGTTGCAGTAGGTTATAATACCTTGTTCTCTTGCATAGGAATGAGTCTTATTTGAGGCTGGTGAGATTTATCTCCAAGCATTTTCATGCCTGAATCACATGTTAATTGGGTGTTTTTGCCCATATGTTAGGGAAGTGGCCTGAAGCTCATCACCAATCGGCAGGGCTCCCCCTGACCTCTCACGCTTTTTTGCTCACTTTACTGCTAGTTGCCTGGCAACTGAGTAGCAGCATTCTGTACATATCTGTGTACCTGCTGTCAGGATCACACTTTTCCAAAGGCCAATGGCTTACACAAAACGAATGGAAGAGTTTCTCCCCCACTGTGATGGAGTAGAAGTGCAGCTAAATAGGCTGCAATGCTGGCTGGTATGATGAGGAGAGGTGCACAGTTTGCTATGAATTGCACATATACTTGAATGTTATTTGTTCCAGCCCACTGCATGGAGAACAGCTATTTGTGGAAGCAGCCAGAGTAAGCTCCCAGAGGTGATGCCGACTCTTTGCCCCAGATTCTGTGCTACCATGGAAATGGGATTGTTGGTGTTGCACCCTTGCCAATGTGTGTCTGAGTAACCCTCCCATCCCAGGAGTCCTGTTCATTGTGAAAGATGCTTTTGCTGCCCAAGCATGACTAATTGAGAGAGCAGACATGGGAAGAATGTTTTCTACTCCATAAGACATCAGGATGGGCTTTAATTATGCATCAGGATGTTTGGCAGTACCACTGCTTATCTCTCATGAGTTCTGTGTTTCCCTTCATAGCTCTTGTCATCTGCTGTTTTCTCAGTAGTCAGTTTATGGTTTAACTCTTTCATTTGTCTGAAATGGTATAGGGTTTCCTGCCTGAGCAGGGGGTTGTTGTAGTAGTAGTAGTAGTAGTTGTTGTTGTTATTATTATTATTATTATTATTATTATTATTATTATTATTATTATTAATGCTTTCACATAATGCCCAAATTCTTTCTTCCTTCCTGACTGAATCTTCTATTTCCCTGCTCCTTATAATCTTTGGTACTCAACGCTTAGGACAAAAATGGAGATGTTCCATTGAGAAAATGGTTTTGCTATTTCCTAAATTAATAATATTAATAAATAAATAATATAATGATAATAACATCCAATCTGGACATCTGGCTCACTGTGCAATGAAGCAACATAACCAGAACTGAAGAGAAAAAACATGGAGAAAATCGCAAAATATAAAGACTTGAAAATAGAAGTAGAATGACAGTAGAAAAATAAAGCAAAGATAATATCAATAATAATAGGCACTTTGAGTGCTATCCAAAATGACAGGAGCACCATCTGAACAACATCAGCACTGAGAAATTCACCATACGTCAAATGCAAAAGGTAACTTTACTTTGAAAAGCTTAAATCCTGTGATGGTACTTCTAATACCATTAAATCTATTCTAAACATCTGGCTAACTGTGTGATCAGCCAACACAATTATTATGGTGGGTCACACACTAAGCCAGATGTTTAGACCAGATTTGGCATTTTTGTCCACTCATCGAATCCTGCCAGTGCAATAACACATAGTGATGGTAATAGTGAGTGTTCTTGAAAGATTCTTCTCTTGATATTAACCTCTCTCAATATGGCCAGGCCCACACATACCGGTAGATAAATGTTCCAGTTCTGGAGTGGGGAAACATTTAGCCTTCTTAATCTTCCCTGCAACTGGGATTCCTTGCTGGGAAATGATGCTGGACAGTAGGTCAGAGAAAGTAGTTCCAGAGTATAAAAATAAATAGAATGCAACTAAATTACAAAAAGGTGTATTTTTCCCCCATTAACATGAATACCCAACTGAGACCTAATAAGAACTGTAAAATGTATTCAATGTATCCAATTTTAGCCCACCAATTAAATGTAGCAGAAATAGTTGTTTTTTTATTGGAAAGAATCATATTTAAGATTTCTAAACAGAAGAAAGATCTTTGGGAGAGAAGTTTAAAACATTTTTCCCCAACTTCACATTGCCCACATTGCCCATAATTTCTGGAGGGTGCTAAATAGGATAAAGCTCATCTGGATAATCCCTTTTCCATGTACCCCTGAAAGACTATTCTAAGAAATCAAACTACAAGTGTAGTTGCATAGAAAACCTGTACTGTTAATGGTACATATTTTCAAGTTGAGGGACCACAGAATTAATCGACAGTAGGAATTTTAGGTATGACATGGGAAAAACCATTTGTTACCAAAAGATACTAAGCATTTCATCCTAATGGTATTTTATCACTTTTATGAACATTTATTACACTTTCTTTGTTATTTCACCTTACATGTATATGCTCTGAATGATATACAAATTAATGTAATAATTTACTATTCAGTTCTGTGGGCACCAAGGGATTTGGAGAGTACTTTACAAGATCAATCAGTAAATGAAACAATATAGCTATAAAACTACTTCAGCTAGTATAATAAAAAAAAGATTTCAATTTAAATAAAGAAATTTAATATTTAAGAGCATCTTTAAGTCATGAAACTAATCCTTGATGAATGGCATCCTATTCTGAACAAGTCAACGTATTTTGCAAGTCTCAAATCATGCTCATCTTGTTGAGCTTCTGATTATTAGCTCTCATTTGCACTGTTATTGGCTCCAAAAGATTTGTGGCATATGCAGTGAGAAGGGGATAGTTAAGTGTCATCTGCTTATGCTTTGATATTTTAATCTAAGTTCTCAGGTGAACTCAGAGCAATATTTTCAGACCAGTACAACCTTAGAGGGAAAAAATGAAATTAGAGTGCTTTCTGAAACACTGCTGATAGCAAAAGATCCCAAGGACTTCTAATGGTATGAATATAAATTGGAAGTATCTAGCTTAGTAGCATATAAATATCCTTCAATGGTGCTATTAAGATACTTGATAACTTCTGCTTTTCCATCCAAATAATAATTTTGAATTTAGAACATTGATAGAACTGATGAGATGTAAAGGGTACACCAAGTATCTGCATCTAAGATCCTTGTTCCTAGCCATTCCATTTTCACTCTTCCTGCATTGAGCTGGAATGTCAGAAGTACTCAAAGATAATCTTGTAGTTGCCCAAGACTTTTTCTCACTGTACGGTAACTGTAGTAGGAACTCAGAATGTGCTAATCAGCTGCAACTGACCAAGAAGAAGGAATCAAAATTGACCTCCAGTAGTACTCATCACCTATCCCCACCCTTGCTTCTTCATCTCATGTTTATGTTTGTAATATAAAACTGCAGAAAACTAGGGGAGTAGTTCAACATCATCATAAAAGCCTGTGTAAGAACCCTGGGACACTGAAGCAGCTTAATGGCTTGTGGGAAAAGACAAAAAAAAAACCCTCCAAGATAAAGATTGGCATTAGTTCCTGCCAACAGGAAATTGGAAACTTGGAATATCCAGTATTGAGCTTCTGGTTCTGAAAAAAAAAGAAGTTGGACAATCATCCAATCATATCATCTAAAATTGCTGTAAGATTAGAAAATGCCTTGTTTGGTTTGCAGATATTACAGAAATGCCATGTGTGCTGGTATCTTTTATTTAGAAGCACCTAACCATTAGCCCCATCTCAACCGCTGCAGAGAATGCTAGAGCTTGTTGGAAATTTGTACTATTTAAATATATGATGAAGAAGAGTAGTGCTCTGTTCAAAATCAGCAGCCTATCACAAGCAGTCAGTTGTCTCCAGACAGACTATAAAACAGTTATTTGTTCAAAGTCACAATACCATTTTTCTCCTCTAGTCAGTATTGCTCAGTCAGGACAGATTTTTCCTGCGTTCCATGGATAATGTCAAAGAGGCCTGTGACCTCCATGATGAATTGCTGAGACTGTTTTGTGCTAGACACCTTTGATCTAGTATTGATTTGGCTAGGCTGCCTGGCTAATGGATAAAAATTGTCCTTTTTCTTTCCCTATCTTCGATATCTTCCCAAGAAGAGCAGTGAAGTGGCAATTCTCTCAGTCTCTGCTTGCACAACACACTGAATAATAAAGTAGCTAAGCCATTTTAGTCCTGTGTGTCGACTGAACTAAGATCATATTGCTAGTCAATAATTTAGAGTATCCCAAGAAGCCCCCCAAATGGCTTATTTAAATTAATCATGTGTACACCTGCCTGTAAATAAAATGTCTGGGTTGGTTGCAATATACTAAATTTTTACCTGGAGTTCCAGACAAGCTAGATTTTAATAATATAAAATCAGACCTCCAAATCTGTAAGATGATATATGATAAGAAACTGTTGCATATTTATATTAGGTTTCCTGTGGAACTGAGTTTTTTCCCCTTTTGTTTCATTATGCATTATTTCACTTTTCATAATTCCCATCCTTAATAACCAAGTCAATTGAACCAGAGTCCCTGAATGTGAAGCATTATGTGGTTTCTTGCGAGAAGAATTTTATATGAATTGTTGGACTGTGGGATGATCTGCCTACTCTTTTTTCCTGCCGTTTTATTATTTTAGATTTGTAGGCAAAGCAGAACGGTAAACTAGTAAAGACTGATTGTGTTTCTGTGAAAATGGCAACAGAACAAAACTCCAAAGACCAAGTGTTTATAACCTTTTCAGGTTGCCAGTATGTAATGGTCAAAAAATAAAAAGGCTCTTAGGAGAGAAAATCTCTTGTGAGTTTTTGCAAGATTCTGGTGTTCTTGCATGAATTCTGCCTGGTGCATGTGCCTGGAATACAAACAACCTGCCTGTTTATCAGTTTCTCAGATAATGCATGTGTGAAGTGGGTTTCACCTTTCCCTTTGTCTGACTGGACTTTGAAGAATAGGATTGACCGATGCAAATGTTACAGAAATTGTTAGCTGAATATTTGTCTCTTTCTTGGTTTCTGTGCATGAATCCTGTGCTGAATGTGTGCCATGTGAGTGTAAAGGATGCTGTATGCAGTGCCAGTATCCCTACATAAAGTCCTTAGGCAAAATAAATGTGATTGGGTTAGGCAGAATAATATCGGAGGAAGATAAACTTTTATTTTAAAAAAATCTGGAAATGTTTTTGCCTTGCAGCAATGATGTGAAATAACAATATGTTAAGTTGGAGAAAGCAGTTACAATGTAAGGCAGAGAGAAGCAACCTTTAAGACAAAGAATTTTGAGAGAATGGGGCTGATTTTCCAAAATGGCTTTCATGGTGAGCAAGATCAAGAACACAGACAAGTTGTGATATTCCTCACATACCCTGGCACCTCAAGACTTCCCTGTAGGAATAGATATTATTTCTTTTTGTTTTCCTTTTGCATCTTAACACTTTTTAACTGGATATTATTTTATACTTTTTAACAGAGTTTTTATTTGAATTGAAGTGGTTTGCATTGTAATCAGTTCATATTAACAAGATCCTACAAGCAGAATTGTAGACCACAGAAGGGGCAGCAGCCAACTAACTTCTCATTTTCTACTATCTGGCCAGCCAGACCATGACACACACTGTGTCTGCACATACCTAATCTTCAACAAGCGTAAGGACCTCTACCCCCATTTGAAGATGATACTGCATCTGAGGAACTTTATCTCATAACTCATGTGCTAGAATGAAGACTCTCTCTTATTTTAAATGGCACAAAACGGTTTGTTGTTTTAGGTATTGAAGATTCAGTGTGTCTGGTTAGACAACACGACTAACTTAGCCAGCTTCTCTCCTGGAGTATTGATTTAGTCTCATGTATCACCAGTGCACAATTAATTATTAAATTTGTATGCCACGTGACTCTGAACAAGTTTGAGATGCTCACAACAAAGAATTACGATAAAATCAATAAAAATAAAGATAAAAGATGGCAAGTGTGATGAACTCTATCAGTCTTGCAGAAACAATTGAAGCAGTCCTAGCTACTCTGAAGGAATCTAGAAGATTACCCCATCATGAAAGGAGGACCACTAAGATATCTCCATCTTGTTTTTCATTCCTTTACAATTGCAGATGGTGACAAACATAAAAAGGAGGTTAAGTAGTAACTTAGTCAGTTTGGTGTAGTACATGTAACCGGGATGAATGCTTGTCACTCTGTCTTAGCCAAACCCATCTCACAGGAGTGTTCTTGTGAATAAAATAGGAGAAAAAAGTATTAGGTATGTTCACTGCCTTATTTATAAAAATACAATGTGGCTCAAAAATTCATAAATAAATATCCAGAGAAATTATGTCTTTTTAGGACCTCTCTGGATTTCAGGATTAATTGAACTGAATTACAATATTCACACAACAGCCTTTATCTTGACTCAATTAAGCTGTCATGTGAATAGAGCCATTATCAACCAAATGAGATATTACCTAGCAGTTGGATATTTTAATCTCTTATACAGAAACATTTTCCTCCTGCTCTAGGAATTATATATGGTAAGATGGCATAAACTAAATTAAATTCATCTATGTAGTATAGCCTTGTTCACTTTTAGATTAAACTTTTTTCAAACTATTTTACTGTGAAGGAAAATAAAATTCTAAGTAACTACTTTTCTAGCAATTCCAGTAAATTCACATGCAATTGACCACTTACATTCATCCTTAGGAGCAAAGCTTCATACAGTGCAAGTAGTCCCCAACTTACAACCATTTGTTTAGTGACCATTCAAAGTTACAGTGGTACTGATAAATGATTTATGACAGGTCCTTGAACTTACAACAGTTGCAGCATGGTCAAAATTTGAGCAGTTGACAACTAGCATACTGTATATTTATGAGATCATGTGATCGCCATTTGCAATATTCTCAGATGGCCTCCAACAAGTAAAGTAAATGGGGGGGAAACCATATTCACTTAACAACCATGTGATTCACTTAACAACTGCAGTGAGTCACTTAACAACCATGGCAAAAAAGCTCATAAAATCAGATGTGACTCGCTTAATAACCACCTTGTTTAGCAACAAAAATTCTGGTCCCAGTTGTAGTTGTATGTTGGGGACTTCTCCCTTCTCGTATCACTGACTGACAATAAACCTATTCAGCAAGTTCACATAACAAAGAGCAAGAAAAACCTGCCATGCAGATTTCTGAAATCAGGAAACTCACTGCTATGGCTCAGCCTTGGCATATTTTGCATAATTTCCCCCTTCATACAAACTATTTTTTTTTTGTTTTATTTTAAGCTAGGTACTACTATGTCCTTGATGAGGCTTCGTGATCTATCCTTCCTTGTCTTCTTTGATTTACCTACAGTTACCTTCTGTTCCTAAAGAGAAAGATGTTAGCACATTATTTGGTCTTTGATTGCTAGCCTTTGTCCTGAAAACTACTTTTCTTCATCCTCAATTTATGTTATTACTAATTTGCCCCAAATTTTTTGGGCAGATTTCAGTTACAGAAAAATGTTTTTAGAAATACTTAATATTTTTAAAGATTATTAAAGAAAAACAAAACTCTTTTAAAAGAATTAGCTTTTAATCATAGGTAAATAATCGCTTATGTAAGAACTAGAAATATAAAAATTATATAAGCATTCTAATATATATAGAATATGTCTTTTGCCATTTGCAGCATTTCAGTTAACAAATGCATAAAACTATTTGGATCTATCAGTTTTCTGAAAATAGGCATTCTCAAATACAGCTTATCTTTAAAAGTATTTAACAAAAACTAACATTGGCAAATTATCAAATTATTGATTAGAACAATGATTATTGTTCTAGCAGTTTTCACTCACTTTATGGATTATCAGAAGAAAGTATTAGGATACATTCTTGCAAGACATATACAATGAATTCAGATGCCTACTAAATTGGACTAACATTTTTTGATCATCTGTTTGTTTCTATAAATTGATGGAGGTGATTGTTGATATTTTATTAGGATATTTAGATATTTATTAGGATATTTTGATATATTTAAATATTTTGTTGTGTGTTGTGTGTGATTGCTTACAATTTATCAAGAAGGAGAGGGACTTGTGTCTCTTCTTTTTGTACTATTTTGCAACTTCCAAATTCTAGTCCTTTATGATAAAACAAATAAGCTGCAAACATGGGAAGCATGTATGGGTCCATTGTAGGGAAGTTGTGAGCTCTTGTTTCATTATATAAAAGCCTCAGACCAGCTTGCATTTCTCACTCATACATTTTGGTATAGTCTCTGAGTTAACAACTGAGTGCTGTTGTACAAAAAAATTCTGGGAAAGAGAAGATCCAGAATTGGATATTTGATATTTTCATGTTATACAAGTGAGAGCAGTGCAATTTAATTGGTTGATGAAGGTGTGTGTGTTTGTGTGTGTGTGTGTGTGTGTGTTAATCTTTTTTCAACTAATGGCCCTTTCCATAAGTCCCATACAGTAGTGGAAAATGTAGATTTAGGAGTTTGCTTCATCAATAGAATTGAAGTTAGCTAGTAAACATTTGTGTGAATTCTTGCAACGTTGCTGACATCTACCATCCAGGAGCAGATTTTTCATTACTTATATACTGATTTTTTTTCTTTGTTCTTGTTATAAACCACTTATAAACAAAATGATAAACTGTAAATTCAATATGAGAAATATAATTTCAGAATAATTGCTAAAGTTCATTCTATTTCCTCCTCCTATCTACTCTATTACCTCAAAGATATATCTGACTAGCCAGGTGTCCTATTTTACCAGATCAATTTGAACAATGTCTGGTTTAAAAACAGTTATTTAAGTGGAAGCAGAAGATATGTAAGTACAGGTTACCGAGTCATAATTTTTCTGACATGGTGAGTTGCATTTTTTAAATCAAATTTACATTCATAAATTAACAAATGTGGATTTTATGTAAATATTTTTCATGTCATGCTCTGGGTTTGTGGATATTTTTCTTAATTCTTTTTCTCCTTCTTGACAATGCATAAATGGCCCAAAATGGAATTATGAGTTGGTGCTTGTAGAAGTATGATCAAATGTCATGGAACAGTGGAACCCTTCTACAAGGAATCATTCCTCCTGTTGCCCTTGTTAGTGGTTAAAAAGAAATTGTCTCTGGCAAAGAAATTGTCTCTGGCATCGATAGCGATGGCTGATGGAGACAATACTGTTTATTCTCTCCTTTCCCGTTAAAGGAAAATCAGTCTGCTATGTCCCCATCTTGCCATACTTTTGTTTTTGTTTTTTTAAAGAAGTGCTAAATAGTTGTACCATTCCTATAAACAACAATTCCCTTCTTTTCCACAAGCTAATCGTATTTTTCATGATAGCTCTGTAATGCTATAATGCTAAATTAGCTGGCATTAAGCCTTATTCACCGAATACCGTATAGTGCTGAAGAAAAATATGGTATTTTCCTTTTTTTTGGTGGGAGATTTTGATGGAATGGAAAAATTCCAAACCAGTAAAGATCCTTGCTGTTGCACTCCTGCTGGTATGCCCTCAGCACAGGATGCTCATTAAACCTAAAGAGAGCTCCTATCTTTACAACAGAGGGAATTAGCATAGTTAATTAAAGCTCTTGATGAATGGCATTGTAAAGTTTCTTAATTAACCAATGATTCCTAGGGGAGAGATGGTCTTAAACCAAGGTTGAGTTTAAATGTTTTCCTTTTTGTGCATTTAATTAGCATAATCAGAAGTGCTGTTTTTTCGTTGTTGTGTGTAGAAAGGTAGATTTTGTTGAGATATGCTTTACATATGGGAGCATGTCAGGAGAAGGATACAACAGACATCATCATGTCTTCTCTTGAGTTAGCATAGGAAGCTGCAGACTATAGAAAGATAATTAATTGCCAAGCAAGAAACAAGTCACTCACCTATCTTAAAACTAAAGCAAATGCTGGAAATTTTGAAACTGCAAAGAAAGCAATCTCATCAGATGTAATAAGAATAATTGAAAGTAATGCAATAGAAGTTATTTGACACAATGGTAACATCTGCCTTGATAATAAAATAACTTATATTTGTGGAATGAAAATGGTACTTCCTTTTTTACAGTCTAGCCATCATAGCCCCTGTATTGGCTGGTTGGAAAGAAAATATCAATACAGCACTGATTATATTACTGAGTTGGATAATAAAACATTATCAAGTAATCAGGTCAGCTCAGAGACTATCAAGGACTCCACAAAAAATATAAGTAATATCCTGCTATTTCCCTCAATAAAGAATTGAAGATTAGGGCCAATTTCTTAACTTTTTATTGCCTCAGTTCTCTGATGGGACAAAGGATTTGTTTATTTATTTATAAAATGGATATACTTCACTTTGGATAGCTCTAAATGCTAAACCTTAAAATAACAGTACAACACGCCCTATTCTTATGCAAAAACTATTAAAATCAATACATTAAACATAATAGTGTATTTTATCGGTTCTGTATATGCTAAAGGGGGAGCTGTTATAGATTATCCGTTAAACAATAGAAACTTTCCCATATAGCTGTGTTTGTTTCAAAATGAAAAACTTGGCTAAGAAAAGAATTGAATTGCTTAGACTAGTTTGCTTAGAGGGTCTCTGGTTGGGTACCATTTGTTTCTACTTTCACAGCTCATCGCTCTGTAAACTCTGTGTGCTTCTTATTCCTCGTATCAATGACCACACTGAAGCATACTGAAAATGTTAAATCATTTGCTTAAAGGTATACAGGCTAGAAATTTAAATCCATGCAGTTTGAATACACTTATACCTGATTTTCAGTTTTGTCTGATTCTAGGGCCCTCAGTCAGGAATCTAGATTCTAGATAAAGAAACAAGTATTGCATACTAGGAGGAGTACCTAATTTTGAAGTCCTGTAGGGTAAGCAATGGGTTGATAATATGCCTGCAAAGTACTGGTCACCAAGAAACCAGATTTTTTTTTAGGAAATACCAACACATCTAGAGAAGACGAAAGTGAAGTATATAGTATAAGCCTGAGATATGGCAAAATGTTATATCATGGTAGCTTGCAATGCTTCAGATCAATCATATATCTGGCATTTATATGTATTTGGTTTAAATCTTATGTTCCATCTTTTCTCAGAATTACACACATCAGTTCTAATCTTGTGATTTTTCCCTTACTTAACTTGCAAGATCATTAAACTGCTTTTGATTCAACATTTCTTCTACTTGGATAGATTTTTAATTCTCTAGAAAATGCCTTTGAATGCAACAAAGACAAATTTCAAAGAATTATTTTAACAAAATAATTCATAATAATAAAAATAAACTACAGATAACCCAATAAATATTTTTGTGGTTTGACTTGTTGGAAAATGCCTGTAATAATTAGAATCTGTTCATAAAATAATGTTATGAAAAATATGCCTATGATATCAGTAACTAGAGAATTAAAATGTTACTTTGAGTTTCTTGGGGAGATAACAGAGGATAAAACTAAATCCTTTTTGAGTCACTCAAGTTACATGATATAACAACATTTGGATCTTGTTATTTTATCATCTTATATTCCTTCTCATGCTACCATATATGATTAGTATCATCATGTAGTTTTACTAAAGTTTCTGTTTCTTGAACTTTTAGGTAGCTTAGAAATTTAAAATTCTTGCCATTTTAGTATGTTTTACATATTATAAAATGATCAAGTATATAAGTATTTGAAAGCTGGGGGTTTAAAGAAAATGGATAATTGCTTGAGGAGAGAGGTTAAAAAGGCCCTTTTAAAATGTTTCTTCTTTACCGTGCTGAACCTGCCAATTGATGGAATAAGGTGGCTACTTCAAAAGGCAAGGTGGATGACCTTCAACTACTGCTTTGGCAACCATTTCGCTGTGACTAAACTACACAGTTCTTAGGAATGTCTGTATGCAGGCTGGTCCTGTCTTCCTTTTACAGATACAGGTTTGAGGAACCTTGTTGAATGTTTTGCAACAATGTTTAAGGTTATTTTTTTCTCTTTGATCCTGAGATCATTTGTGAATAATTTTCAAAAATAGAAAATAAACTTAGGTACCCCCATTTTCAAATCTCATTTGGATAAGAATTATGCTTCTAAAATACCTGCTTATGGGTTGAATGGGATATATAGGATTGTGACTGATCTCAACATTCATGGCTACTATTCAATCTCTAATTGTTGTTTTCCTTTACAGTTGGGAAGACATCCCTGATCACAAGATTCATGTATGACAGTTTTGACAACACATATCAGGTTAGCTGTTTTATTTTCAATCACATGATATATGCTAATGAAGAAGAATGTTTCTGGGTTAATAGGCTGTGAATGTGAAAACTTGCATTGATATTTTTTTCTAATTTTATTGAATAGCAGTGCTGCATACCGATTAAATTATTATTTGTTGCTCAGTCAGCCGGATGTTCAGACCGGATTTGGCATTTTTGTCCACCTATCGAATCCTTCCCAAGGACCTGGGATAAGTATATGTGAACGTTTGTTAGTGTTAAAGGTATTGTCATAGGATATAAGCTGTTGCCAAGTAATATTAACTGCCTTTTGCAATTGACTAATGGTGATTTTGTCAATGCTGATAGTATTCAGTTGATGCCCCAGTTGTTTTGGAATTGCGTCCAAGCATCTATTGCTTTTGGTACACCTTAGTTTTCTTTTGCTACAGTCATTCTATTTCTATTTGCAGGCCTTTGTATTTTATTATCTTATCCAGTTCTTTCTCTTCTATTTTGCTGTCTGCAGGTACTGCCATGTCCACTATGCAGACTTTTTTTTCTTTCTTTTATTCTTATTAGCTACCTGAAACCTGAAATTTCTAAATCATCTTCAAATAAAAAGCTCATTGCAGTAGACCAGCCTTTCAATTAACAAGTATATGAGTTACCAAAGCCAATCTGCCTTCTTCAGAGATAGATGTCCCTACTTTATCAGTCAGAACCCCTAAAACAGCGGTTCTCAACCTTTTTCAGGCCGCGACCCCGACCTGCGCCACGCATGCGCAGCATGACCCCGACCTGCACCGCGTATGCGTGGTGCGACGCGATGGCCCGCATTGTGCATGCGCGGCGCGCACGCGACAGCCCGCATTGTGCATGCGCAGCGCTCACGCGACGGCCCGCATCACGCATGCGTGGCACAACAGCCCGCATCACACATGCGCGGTGCTACCCCACGCATGCGTGGTGCTGCCCCCTGCGCCGGCCGAGGAGAAAAGGGGGAAAAATGGTGGACTGCGGTGTTTGGCGACCCCCATGAAATGGTCGTTCGACCCCAAATGGGATCACAACCCACAAGTTGAGAACCACTGCCCTAAAACCATTCTTGCCACTAATAATATGCGGCAATTCAGCATCAGTAATAGATACAGAACAACCCATACAGTACAATTGTATAACTTAACAGAGAATACAATTCCATCAAAATCAAGTGTATTTCCCAAAACCTCTGCTCCCAGTTATAGCTTCATCTTACTTAAATTCAGCTTCTGGTTTATTTTCCCATATTCACATTTTTATGCCTGGATAAATTGGAATGTCTTCTACATGCAGACCTGAGTCCATAGGAAAAATACATTGAGAAAATAAATATAGCTGAACATTATCAGTGTATTGATGACACCAAGTTCCAATTGTGTGAGTGATCCTTCCCTATATGGCTTCATATAGATATTAAATAATATGGAAAACAAAATGGAACCTCAAGCAATTTCTATCTTTGGTAGTTAGAGATAAAATGATAACAGCATCCAAGACTAAAAATTTATTAAAACTGACCTTTCATCAGGGCCTGCTGACGTCATCAAAGTGTAAGCCAGGAATGGGAAGCACATTCTTATAGTCTCTGTGAAGCTAGCAGTTTAGCTAATGAGCGTGTGATGGGTCTATTCGGGCCCCACCTTCCCACAATCACTGTCCTCATTGGTCAAGCACGCTCTCCTAATGTCCATGGGTCCGGTCTACTTCCTCGTCCCCTCCTGCTGCGCCGATGTGTTGGCTAGTGAGAGGTTATGATCCTCTGCCTTCCTGCTCATGCCGGGGGGGGGGAATGATTGTTGATTCCTCCATTCAGTCCTCCTACCTGATAATACATGCTGGTTCAGCGTCTGGTAGGTGGGTAAAAGCTCAATATGCCAGTTAGCCCAATGTTGATTGGATAACCAAGCCTCTTTTAACAGACGACCGCCCTTGGTTGTATCGTGAGCAATGACTCTGGCCTCTGTAAAATTGAAGGTATGGTTGTGCTCGATAGTGTGAGCCCATACCTGAGACCGTTTTTCTTTACGTTTAATGGCCAGTTCATGCTTATGGAGCCTTGTCCGGAGGCGTTTGGTGGTCTCCCCAATGTAGTTGCATGAGCAATCATTGCAGTTGATTTGGTAGACCACAGATGACATGTCGCCCACGGATAGGGGTTCTTTAGGGCGTATTATTTGTGTGTGCAAGGTCTGTGCACCACTCTGACCTTCCTTCCTTCCTTCCTTTCTTCCTTCCTTCCTTTCCTTCCTTCCTTCCTTCCTTCCTTCCTTCCTTCCTTCCTTCCTTCCTTCCTTCCTTCCTTCTCTTCTTTTTCCTTCCCTCTTCATTGACCTTTCCTTTTTCTTCCTTCCCCTCTTTTCTTCTTTTTCTTTGTCTTTCCTCTTTCCCTTTCTCTTTTCCTGTCTCTTCTTGGATGCTCAAATGCAAAAGGGGAAACATTTCTCAATGCCTCCTTGCCTTGTGATCAAATGCCACTTTTGCTAGTAGTTTGTTGTCACTGAAAAGATTGAGAACAAACCAGGCTCAGGTTATCCCGTGCTTGCATTTAGTGGGAACATCCACAGACAACAATACAGCAAAACTGTCGAAATTGTAGCTGTGATAGTTGATCAGAGCCCCTCCATTTTTTATGTACAACAGCTTTAGTATTTAGGAACAGAGATAGTTTAGTTGCTTTTCTATTAATATGTAATCCTTAAAAGAGCTCTCTTGTAGGGACTCAGCCTTGGTGTAATTCAGACTGGAAATATAACAAAGGAAAATATTTTGCCCCACTCTGCTTTGTCCTGTTTTCCCCACTGGAAATGGCTATTAGCAACACACAAGGAGGGAATACTTTCCTAAGAGCTCACAATTCAAGAATACCAATGTTAACTTGAATTGCCAACAAAGTTCTGTCTGTGACAAAACAGAATACAAAATTGCTTTCCCCTTCGAACTGGGGCATTCACAACCAAGTTGTCTCTCCTCCCTCCCTCCCTCCCTCCCTCCCTCCTTCCTCCCCTGCTTTTTTTTTAAAAAAAAAAACTGCCAGAGGCTCTGGGCAGAGGTGACAACAGATAGGCAGCGGTGGACAGAAGCTTCACATTTTGACCACTCCCCCTATTGTTGCCTCTGCATGGCTCTCAGCTCACTTCTCCCAGACCCACGCACGTATTTATATGTACTCATGGGAGGGTCTCAATAGAGACCTTCTGCGATGGCAGGCTGTAAACTAATGAAAGCTGGGTTTTTTGGGAGTACTTGTTTTTTTTTCTCAACATGCCGCCCTCATTTCTCAACATGCCGCCCTCAGCTCCCACCCCCAGCCCCATGGAAGACTGCAAGAAGCTCCCATTGCAGCTTGTTCTTTCTCTCTTGTTCTTTTCCTCTCCAATGTCACAGAGTGGGGCTGCAAGGAGTGACACCCCCCCATGTGCACGTGCGCGCGCACACACACACACACACACACACACATACCTGTGCATGGGTCTGGGAGAGGCGAGCTGAGAGCCATGCAGTGGCTCTTCAGGCACAGAGGCAACGAAGTGGGGGAGGGGTCAAAATGGGAAGCCTCCTGTCTGGAGCCTCGGGCAGCTAAAAAAAAATAAACCTGAAAAGCGCTCAGAAGGCAGTCCCTTTCCCAGCTCCTTCCTTCCTTCTTTCCTTCCTTCCTTCCTTCTTTCCTTCCTTCCTTCTTTCATTTCCTTCCTTCTTTCCTTTCTTTCTTTCTCTCCTGCTTCTCTTTCCTTCCTCTGCACTCAGGAAGGGATGATGGGAGGGGGAGAGATTGCCAGTGCTTCCTCGTGGCCACACTGCCATTGGCTGTCGCTATCCCATGCAGGCAGGGGCGATCCCCGTGAAAGGGAAGCCTTGTGGCTGTGAGGCTAGGTTAGCGAGTGGTCGTGGTACTGATCTACTGGTGGGGTCCATCAAAGCCGGAATGCACTCAGTCTTAGATCCACAGGGTAGCCCTGGAGCCAGCAAGGATCCCCCCGCCATCTCTACCCCGCCCCCTGGGGAGTGCACGGAGAAGGCAGCGAGCGCAAGAGTGCTGGCAACCTGGGGGAAAGGGAAACACTTCTCTTGCCTTTTTTCTTTCACAGTGGGCAGCAGGGATGGGCAGCAGGGATGCCGGGTGATCGCTGTCTCCTCTTCGCATGCCCAGGGGGTGGGGCAGGGGCAGCCCTTCACTGGCCCTTTCTCCATCAAAACCTCCATTTATATCCTCTCCTCTCTCCCACCTCCTCTTCCTTTTCTCTTCAGCGCACCTCCAGCTTCCAGAAGCACCGATCAGCTGGAGCCTGGCACTGATCCTGGGGTTTCTGCCCAGCCCTGACAACCCTGCAACTTCAGCTGTCTATCCCTCAGGCTTGTGTGGTGCTGCCGTTTCAGCTCATTCCTCTCTCCCCCCCCACTACCACTTCTCTAGGACGGTCACATGCCACCTGCCAGATGCCAAAATACCACCTGCTATAAACCAATGATACTTTCTGCAATAGATAAGGCTTCTATTGAATAATAAATGGCCTCTCAGAATAAAGCATTGAAAATCAAAAATAAGCAAGAATTCATCTAATCCAGATCAAGAATAAGAAATCAGAAAGGGTGAGAAAAGCAGTCCTTATTGTGCCATATAGGTTAATCAGCTCCTGTGGTGATCATTTTTTCCTTAACCTACAGAGCTAGTAGCTTCATAGACTTTTTCTATGACCATATGTTCACAGTTTACAATTTCAAACAGGTTTCAGCCAGCCTAAAAGACTGTTGGCCTTCAGCTATCATTTCCTCTGCCATCCTAGGTTTAAAGAGCCACCTGACTCAATCATAGTGGCAATTTAATGTGGTAAACAAACTCCCCTTTCACCTTTTGACAGGCAATTTAAAATGCATCACAGGAGCTGCAGTGCTTGAGTGAACTTAGTAGATTGATTTTCTTGTTAAACCCTGCTTCAATTTCCAGAATAGCTTTGTGGGGCTTTACAGTGTGGCATCTTTTCTCACAATATTTTTTACATTCTTTTCTGGCCACTTGAATTAGATACTACGGTAATAAAGAACATGCAAGGGCTAGAGATGGAGGCAAAATTAATTTAATTTGCATTTAAATTCAAACTATCTAATCTTTATTTTTCAGTCAGGCCAATTATTTAAAATTAATCGACCTCTGAATATCTCAATGTACTTTTTCCAACAAATGCAAAGTTTATATTAGTGAAAAACCTGTACAAATTGCATATACTCATGAATTTGTAAAAATGTATCATTTATTAAACTTGTTTAAAAGAAGTATAGATCAGGCTACATTGTAAACTAAAGTCGCATAGATTTTAGCATAGATTTTCATAATCAGATTTGATAAATGAACTTGGAATGTTTTAAAACATGCAAAACTGAGGTAATATGTTCAAGGGTTGTCACTTCACAGTGACTATTCCTTATTACAAATTAAAAAACTACATATAAGGGACAATGTTGTAATTTTCATATATCTACCAAGTACAATACAGCCTGATGTGATATACTCCTAGGCTTACTGTACTCTATGCTTCATTGTGTTATGTTTCTCAACCCTAACTAGTCTTCTGACTGGCTCTTTTGTTGTGTTTCTTTGTCCTTGTTCTTCTCCAGCATGATGCTTGTAGAATCCAACGGTGGGTAATCTTAGCCTTCCTGCTCAGATGAGACTAAGTCAAATTTAGCCACGCCTCCCTCTGGGTATGTTCTTCCAGTTTTTTGACTTAGTCTCAGCTCAATAGGATGCAAGAATTTAGGCTCCTCAGCTAGATTAGTTAATTTTAGTAGATTAGTTAAATTTCTAATTGGATTTCTTTATTTGACTAATTTTAAATCATTGTACTTTAATTTGGAACCAAATTGCAAATCACTGGAGGATTTGATCTGGCCTCTAGGCTCCAGCGAGTCTACCAAGCTCTCTTGTGAGCCGTTCCAGGCTGTTTCGTTAACGGGGCTTTTAGCCTCATCCAGCCGATCAGCGGGACCGCTGATCAGCCAAGCAGCTGACTTGCGGAGGTTTGCGATCTCAGCGAGGCTCGGCAACCGGAGATCTTCCTCTCTTCTCAACAGCAGCCGTTTTCAATTGTGCTTTGACACCACGAGGTCCTCCTGGAAGCAGGCTCTCTACAGAACACAGCGGAAGCTGCGCGACGAACAGCAAGTCATTAATCTGAGAAGGGGGGGGGTTGGAAAATCTACAGCATTTCCCTCCCAGTCTGGCTCGTAGATGGGGATTTTTCCTTTCGAAGCCAGCGTATTGTTAAGAATTCTAAGCATGACCGCCATTTTGACCACGTGTACTGAGTGTGGCCGCCATTTTGATTGATTGCCTCAGACACTGAAGCCATCTTGCAAGGACCTCATGCTACTAGCAGTCCCTTTGGGCCTGTGCCTTTACTGACCGGTCGGCTGTGGCTGACCTTCTTCAGGGGGGAAGCATATTTTTGCATGCTAGAATTTCTGAATATTATTATAGTCACTGTGACTCCTTATTGCATTGTTATTGGCCTACTTTGCTCTGAGAATCAGATCTTAATACATTACTAGAGTGATATATTGAGCGGGGGAGGAGTTCATTTAGAATTCACCTGTTCCATTTAGTTTTGTGGTGCGGCGTCACAGGCCTAGACAGGCAGTTTTAGTGAACTGTCTGGCTGTCTTGCCATTGTTGTTGTTCAGAGCGCGGGTTGTTTTCCCTCTCTGACAACCAGATCTGCGTGTTTGGCTCCCCCCACTTACAGGTATTTCCTATTTGGAATATCCTGACTGCAATGGCAGACAGTGTCTCGCCCCAGGCATCACAAGAGACTGATGTTCCCCCTGCACAAGCACATTCAAAGCGCAGATCAGCTGATTTGGAAGTGGGGGGGGGGAGAAAAAGGCAAAGACAAAACATTTGGCACCTAAAGAGACTTCTAAAGCAGCCGAACGAGAGGCCTTGAGGAGACATCAGGCACTGGAGAGGGAAATCTCCAAAGCTCAAAGGCTCATGTCCAGTGAGGCTGAAGTGGTTCCCCCGTTCCACTGGACTGTTCTCCATTTGAGCCCTCATATGCGCCTTCACATGATGCCCCTAGGGCATGGTCTCCTCAGGGGGAAACTGAACAGGTTGGTCCCCCCCCACTCATCCTCCTCTTCTTCCTTCATGCAGCAGAGCCGTGAAGGCACGCAAGCCTCAACTGCGGCTAGGGCCAGTTCAGAGGACCAACAGAATCTGTGGTCAGATCAATTTCATGCTTTCATGCAGCAGGCATTTACACAATTTATGTCTTCTTCTAAGAGTCAAAGACCTTTACAACCTCCACCTCCTCCATCCATCCCTCCTTCGCAAACGGGACGTGTTACGGTTCCCGACTCTGGTGTCTCTGAGACCTCTTCACAATTAGGCAAGGAAGGGTCAGTGGACCTGGAGGTAACCAACATGCCCATGTCAGAGGATGAGGAGGCAGCGCCAGAACAAACACACACCTCGGGTCTCTTTAATCCTTCTCTTTTCAGGTCTCTACTTATGAAGGCCGTTACTACAGCTAACCTTTCTTCGTCACAGGACGACAAACCTTCCACCTCTGCCAATCAGGAGTCTAATCCCCTGTTTGCTGACAAGGTTGTGGAGGAAAAACAGATCCCTTGTCCGTATGTATTTCGGGCTACGGTGGAAAAGCAGTGGTCATCCCTGGCCACTTTTCCTCCCCCCAATAGAATTGAAAGAAAGCTATTCAATGTCTCTTCCTCTTTCGCTTCTCTCTTAGAAGTGCCATTTGTGGACACTCCACTAACCTCCTTAATTTCCACGTCTGCTATTCCAGGGGATATGGCAGAGGCTGTGAAGGCAGAGGACAAGAAGTTTGAGTTTGCTCTGCGCCGAGCAATTAAGGCTGCGACTTCATCGTCTTTCTTTGCAAGAGCTTCAATCATGTTAGCTCCGCGAACTTCAGGCTCTCGTTCCCCCTGACCAGGTTCGCACACATCAAACACTGGGTAAGTTAGTGGCAGCATCAGAATACACGGCAGATGCCTCGCTTCATTCAGCCAGGTATTCCGCCAAATCCATTGCAGCCACTGTTGCCTCTCAAAGATTGCTGTGGCTCAAACAATGGCGGACGGACTTAAAGTCTAAGTGGCATCTGTCGACAGCCAAGTACAGTGGTACACATTTATTTGGTCCAATCCTTGAACCGCACAAAACTGAGGGCAAAGACAAACGCAAGATTCTGGCACACCCCTCCAAAAGGTCGGATAGACGACCTCAGCAGTATTTCCGTAGACAGACCTTCCGCCCCAGTGGCTCCTGGGAATGGAGGCAGCCCTTTCAGCCCAGGCAGTCCTGGGAATGGCCCAGAGGCTCACGGTCCTTTTTTCCTAGACAGGATCGCCGCAGGACTGCCAGAATACGGGAGCCAAGGGCCAATACCAGTCCAAATGTCCCTTCCGGGGCACAGGGAGCCGTCCCTTCAGACGGTCTAAGTGACGCCAGGGATGAGTCTCCCATAGGCGGAGTTGGGGCTATTCAGCGACATTTGGGAGGTCACCACCACCGATGCTTGGGTCAGGGAAACCATAAAACAAGGTCTTGCCTTAGAATTTATCTCAAATCCCCCAGACCGGTTTATAAGGTGTCCAGTTTCAAGAAACCCGTTGAAGGAAAAAATGGTAGCCACGGCCATCTCCCATTTGTTAGAAATCAGAGCAATAGAACAGGTACCAAAGGAATAGGTGGGAAAGGGGTTTTATTCCATCCTGTTCGTGGTACCCAAAGCTTCAGGAGGCTGGAGGGCGATACTGGATCTCAATGGTCTAAATTACTTCATAAAATACAAAAGGTTCAAAATGCAGTCCCTAAGATCCATTCTGGCCAGCATCATAAAAGGGGATTTCCTAGCCTCCATAGATTTGACAGAGGCCTACTTACACATTCCAATCCTCCCAGAACACCGCAGATTCCTTCGGTTTTGTTACGTGCACTGGCATTACCAGTACATGGCTCTTCCCTTTGGCCTCTCTTCAGCTCCAAGGGTCTTCATGAAGATCTTGGCCGTATTGGCAGCCCACCTCAGGATGATTCTGGTGTGCGTACAATGCTATCTGGACAACATTCTGGTCCAGTCCAGTTCTTTCAGGTCGGCTCTATCAGACCTGGAAATCACAATCAACACCCTACAAATTCACGGGTTTTCCGAAAACTTCAAGAAGAGTCATACCACTCCCACAAGGCGCCTCCTCCATGTAGGGGTGATAATAGATTCAAACCTATGCAAGGTCTATCTTTCGCAGGAGCGCTAGATAAGCATCCGTAAACTTGTACGTCAAGTTCGGAGAGAGAGATTAGTTGCCCTGGTCCAGCTGTCTCAACTGCTGGGAAAGATGGTCTCTTGCATGGGGATCATTCTGTGGGCCAGACTTCATTCCAGAAGCCTTCAATGGTTTCTTCTTCCCTTCCAGAAACAGAACCTCAGTTCCTCCACAAGGAAGGTGAGGGTTCCTCACCACACTCTATCCTGTCTTCTATGGTGGGTTTCATCCGCAGTGACGAAAGGAACCATCTTCAAGGAGCCCCCCAGACTCGTTCTGACCACAGATGCCAGTCTGTTCAGTTGGGGCGCACATCTGCAGACTCATCTGGCGCAGGGTCAGTGGTCCCAGTCAGAGTTAACTCACAACATAAATTGGCTCGAACTCAGGGCCATACACTTGGCACTCCATCAGTTCTTCTCTGTAGTGAAGGGACAACACGTTCTCATTCTGATGGACAACGTGGCCGCAAAGGCTCACGACAACAAACAGGGAGGGACCCGGTCTTGGTCACTCATGCTGGAGGCACTAGTTCTGGGTCTGTGGGCAGAGTCCAATCTGGGTTCCATCAAAGCAGAACACACATCGGGGGAGGCAAATCAGCAGGCAGATTCCCTGAGCAGAGTCACAGTCGACCACTCAGAGTGGAGTCTGGATCCGGAACTGTTCAGGGAAATCTCGATAAGATTCGGTCATCCACATCTGGATCTCTTTGCCTCTCCACAAAACTCGCAGCTCCCCAGGTTCTTCACCAGGTTTCCCACTCGGGGGGCGGAGGGCACAGACGCTCTCCGGTGCAAGTGGCCGGGGGGTCTTCTTTACGCCTTCCCTCCCCTTCCCTTGATACCGGCAACCATTCACAAGTTGATTCAGGAACAGGCCGAGATAGTCTTAGTTGCTCCACACTGGCCACGGCATCCGTGGTTTGCCGACCTTGTGGATTTATTGCTCTCGCCACCATGTAGGATTCCCCCGGACCAAGTAGCTCTCAGCCAGGGAAACCTTCAACATCCAAATCCACAGTGGCTCCAGTTAGCCGTCTGGCGCTTGAGCGGGAAAGTTTAACTAGGCAACAATTTTCGTCAGGGGTGATAATGATCCAGGCTTCAAGACGCCCCTCGACTAACAGAATTTACAATGCCATGTGGAGGAATTTCTGCACATGGTGCGTTAAGCAACATCTCAATCCACTCTCGGTCACTATACCTAATATATTAGACTATCTTTTGGAAGGATTGAATTAGGGATTATCACCCAACACCATCCGTAGGCAGGTGGCGGCCTTATCAACGATCCTGACTTGCGATAACATGGTTCCCTTGGCACAACATCCAGCAGTCAGTGCATTTCTGAAAGGGGCGGTCAATGACAGACCACCATCCATACATCGATATCCGTCTTGGTATTTACCTAAGGTCTTACAAGCCCTGACTTCCTCACCCTTTGAGCCACTCAGGTCTTGTTCACTTCAATTTCTTTTCTTAAAGGTGGCATTCTTGGTAGCTATTACATCTGCTAGACAAATTTCAAAATTGGCAGCACTCTCAGTGCGGAATGATTTATGTATATTTTTTGTGGATAGGGTGGTCCTTCGCTTGGACCCTTCATTCACTCCAAAAGTCAATACTTGGTTCCACAGGTCCCAGGACCTGGTTCTTCCAAATTTTTGTCCTAACCCGTCTCATCGATTGGAGAGACAGTGGCATAGGTTAGATGTACGCAGGGCCCTGCGTATTTATATTAAGAGGACCTCGGTTGTCCGTAAATCAGAAGCTTTGTTTGTGTCTGTTCAACCTTCGGCCATGGGTCAGAAGGTCTCTTCTTCGACCATAGGTAGATGGATCAGAGCATGTATTGCTCGAGCTTATACTTCTCAATCTCTTCCAGTTCCTACCTGCATCACTGCTCATTCCACGCGTAGCACAGCAACGTCGGCAGCCTGGTCCACCCAGGCATCAATTGAAGAGATATGTAGGGCAGCGACTTGGTCCTCCCCTTGCTCCTTTGTAAGACACTATAAGATTGATCAATTTGCAGCGACAGATGCCGCTTTTGGTAGGCGGGTTCTGCAGCAGGTAGTGTCTTCTCAGGAAACACAAGCCTAGACTTTTCCCTCCCGGTGGAGACATGAGCGGCTTTGGTATGTCCCACCGGTGGATTCTACAAGCATCATGCTGGAGAAGGGGCATTGTCTTACCTGAACGCCTTTTCTCAGCATGATGATGTAGAATCCACACCCTCCCCTCAGAGCAGTCTAGACCAGTGTCAGGATTATTGGAAGCAGTGCGTCAGACTTCGTCATGGATGCTTTGCCTCATCAAAAACTGGAAGAACACACCCAGAGGGAGGCGTGGCTAAATTTGACTTAGTCTCATCTGAGCAGGAAGGCTAAGATTACCAGTGGATTCTACATCATCTTGCTGAGAAAAGGCATTCAGATAAGACAACGCCCCTTTCCTCTTTTGTGGCTTTTCATCGCAGAGGAAGAAGTCATGTGTTCTAGGGAAAAAAACATGTGATCATAAAACTTTTTCTCCTTAATGGCTAAGAAATTGGTATAACAGCACAAGCCAGTTAAGCATTGTCCTCCTGATTTAGGCTATAAGGCAGGACAACTTTTTGATTTGTGATATATGATTTTAGCCTTGCCATTTTCATGGTTTACAGACAAAATGGCATCAGTTCTGATATGCAGAAATGAAAGCACGTTCATCTGTATTCAGAAAAACACATCTAATTGCATTTAATTTCTACATCTTGCAAATGAAGCAGTTGCATGAAGCAGCCAAACTGAAACTGGGAGAGGAAAGCTATCAGGACAGCACATATGAAAATTCAGGGGTTGAGGGAAATATTGTTTAGCTCATGGCCCCACTTTACAAAATGCTTTACAGACGCTGCAACCTCTTAGAATTTGTTGCCTACCAACATCGCTATTTCTAATACCAGCTTAGACGCCTCTAAAGTGACTACAGGTTCCTAACTTTTTTCTGTTGTATTGGTTCTCTTGCTATTGACTAGAAAGTGACCAATTTTTGCATACTATATGCCCTAGTGGATTTAATTTAAATATTTCTAAAATACTATTTCATTTTGCTCTGCAAAAGAAATGTGAACTCTTGATTTTCCTTGTTTAAATATTTTTTCTTGAAAATACTTATGTCTGGAGATTAAATCTGCATTCTTAATTTCATGTATAACGTGGCTTGTGTTAAACATACAGTATTTTAAATCAGTTGTTTCTTGTGAAATCTTGGGAAGGCATGCCTTGAAAGATGGGTAATATAAATGAATGAAGTAAATAAAACGAATACATTTCTGTTCATGTGGAAGGAAAAACAAGGGAGTCATCTACAATGTGAATGGGTCTCCTGGCCAATATAGCCATTGCAACCCAATAGCATGTTGCATATTAGAACCCAATGGAAAAAAAGAGATGCTTTGATCTTTGTGAGTGCAAAAGCCCACTCCTGCTATGTAAGAAAAAAATGCCTAAGTGATGCTTTCAAACAGCTCTGGCTTCAGACTGATTTTGACACTGATCTCATGTGGCAGGGATTTCAAACAAGAATTGTCATTTAATGCAGCATGTATGTTCCACAAACAAAGCAAGACAATATTCCTGGAACAGTTTTCTCTTGCTTTTACTTTGAGCATCTGGTATACAATATATGATGAATCTATGCATTCATCACGCATTGCAATAAGATTTGCTGTGAGTGTTTTGGTTTGTAGTTCATGCTCTTAATTTCTTAGTTTCATAGGTTTTCCCAGCTTGACAAAAGGAAAGTAGCTGCATCTTTTCCCATTCCAAAGAGATTACCTGAAATAAGCTGGATAGCAGGAACTGGGGATGGGGGATGGGGATGAAACAATTTCTGCGTGAGTGGAGATCCAGGTGTGTGATTTAATAGAACTTGTCTTGAAGTAAATGAGAGGGAAATCCTAAAAGGCAGTTTCCAGAAAAAATAAGTATATTATTAAGGACCTCTGGAATGCATATCCATGATGCAAAACAACTACAAGAATGAAACCTGATATAAATATTGATGATAAATGGAATTATACATAAGAGTAACCCCCACACACAAACACTGATACTGTATCTATTTCTAATAGAGTTAAAATTCTTTGAAATTAATGTGGCACTGGTATTGTATCCCAATGCTTTTAGCAAACAAATAAAAATACTTTATCTATGCACAGCAGAAAGAATATGGCTAAAGACATTTGGTAAGACCAAACAATCTTAGTGGGCAATCTTTAAGGAGATCAGTATCTGTTTCATTAGCTCAAGCAGTAGTAAAATATGCATTTTATACTTGTTCAAAGAAGGAAATAAAAATGTTAAGAATACAGATATTAGGTTTATGCTGATAACAGCAAGAATTATTGATATTCAGAAATAAAGAGATAGGAATCTCAACACTGGATTTTTGATACTCTAATTTATTAGGATTGTTTCGATGGAAGTGTCAAAACTGACTAGGCTTCATCATTGCCTGTTACCTGATTTTGGCTCGCAGTTTTCCAAACAGAAATGGGAGGGGGGTTGGTAAATTCCTAGGAAAGGGGGAGGGTTAAGGAATGCACGAGAGCCTGCTGCTGCCTGAGAAGAGTTACCCACCAAGGTCAAGTTCCAAGAATTGTTCAAATGGCACAGACTGTTTTCCCAAAACAAAAGAATTGCATGGAATTGGTGGGCAATGAACTGTGGGTTGCCCAGAGAAGAAAAGGGATTTTTACTTATGTCAGTTTTAGCGGGAAAACCTTAGAACTGACTTTGCTTCTGCTGTACCTAAATGGATCTTTCAATAAAGTTTTACTCTTAGTTAACTCTTTGAACTAGGAGTTCCTTCTTTAGAATGTGCCAACTGGGATGGTTGACAGGAAGGACCTATAAATACAAAAAAAAATGCATGTTCTTTAGGTATAACATTCATTTTATCTAATTTGTAAAGGTTGTATACATTTTTCTATAAAATAAGAACTACCGTAGCAAGGAGGTACTTAACCTCAACAGCAGGGTGAATTTTCTGGCATGAAGGTATCGGTATATCATCTTAAAGGAGAAGGAGTCTTGAATTTGTTATGAAGAACTGTATTTTTCAATAAAATCCTTTTTTTTTTAAAGATAATGTTCAGTAGATGGTGGCCTACTTTTGCAATTTCCTTATATGCTTATTTAAATTCTGCTGTATTAAAAGTGGTATCTGGCAAAGATTTTCTGGCTTTCCTGCCTCTCATCATTTTTCTCTGATCTCACCTCCAACAGGACCCTTACAGAGAAATGATTTGGTGCCATTCTTATTCATCCCCAATGGCCCTCCCAAGCCTTTTTGTTGTTCTGCCTTTCTTCTCAAATGCCTTCTTACTCCTGAGATTCAAAGACTTTGAAACTCAAAAGATTATTTGTTTTTCTTATAGGAACTGTGCATATCAGGATCTGGAGCTTAATTAGCTTCCAGACCCTACTGCTTTTCTTTCTTTCATCCCACTCTATCCTTTCTGACAGCTGCAGCTACAAAGCAAATCAATAAAAGGGCATAAAGTATAAGGACATTATCTCCATCATCTGAACACAGAACGTTCCCAAGAAATATAAAATTAAACTGTATTATTACTGTAAAGTCAAAATTCTAAGAAACCTAAAAGACTGAATCTAAATTCAGTCATCACTTGCTGCATTTCTCAGAGCAGGAAGCTTAAATAGGAACTGGCTGTAAAGTAAGGAAGAGTGATAGGCTCTCACCAGAGATACTTGGTGTCCCCTAGGAAAGTGAAATAGAGGCCAAATTCTATGTAAGTGAACACCAGATAAGGCCAAGCCAAGGAAGTGTATCCTCAATCATTTCTCCCTTGTAAGTTTTTTTGTGACCGCCATTTGTACATGCCTTGTTTGTTGCTGTTTGGTCTTCACTATTACTTTTATTGGAAATCAGTGATAAATATTTGTACCTTTATGGCATGGGTACAATAGACAGCAATTTAAAAATAAGATAGCATTAATATTTAGGTGGGAGGATATGCAGCTACTCAGAACTCATGCCCACCCAGACTATCTGTTGCTATGGAAGTCTAATGAAGGCAAACACTAATCCCTCTGAAATGCAATTATTTTAGTGAGATATCAAAATTTCAGCAACAACCAGAAGTTCTAAATAGGTATTGAATGGAGCTCCTTTAGCCATGGGAGTATTTCCTTATTTTTCCTTCACTACAATTTAATGCTGCTTTTTACAGCAATAATAGGCAAGGCAGAATAAACCAATCTGCCAGGGGCATGAAAATGTGCAAATTAAATTCCATCTGTTTCTTTCTGTGCTGTGCCACTGAAAATACTCTCTTTGATGTCTGAACTATATCACTCAGTAGCTTAGAACAGCCAGCTGAGTTCAACAATAGAAGATGGATTTTTTGTCATCTTATTTTCAAATTCTATTTTTGCATTTCTAAAAAAACCTTGAATAAACACAACTCATTGTGGGTACTACTAACCATATGGAGTTAGTGCTGTGTTGGCTTGGTAAATATTGGCCAGCTGCCTCTGGAGAGAATGCCTTTGCAAACTGCAGCACACACTGTTTGATTAACCAGCTAAACTCAGAAGCAGATGTGACTTGAAATCTGAACTTCTCCACCTGAGCGCCACCTGACACAGCCCCTTTTAATTACAGTGGTCAGCTTTGTAGTCCCAAGGTTGTAGAGCTCCTTTGTCATGTACTTAGCCACAATGTGCATATTTGGCTGGGAAATCAATGTGAAATCAAGTAATAGAAAATAACTAGTATTTGTGTATATTATATCAAGTAAATGCTATTATTTTGCAGCTAGGGCCATATTTAAAAATCAAAAACTTCCAAGGAGCACGGCAGGTATAGTGGTGATGTGATGAGTAGCCCCATGGTGAGGTAGGCAGCATATAAATTTAACAAACAAATATTTGAATTCACCTGTTGAAGCAGTATAATGTAAAAATAATTTTGAATCAAAATGGTTGCTGACTTTTCTTCCATTTTCCCTTTTTCTTACAGGCTACAATTGGAATTGACTTCCTATCCAAAACCATGTATTTGGAAGATCGGACAGTAAGTAGCAGGAAGTGCTGAACTGCTGAGATTATCAAGCTCTGGGTTCAGAAAGAAATAGTGGGCAAACATCAAGTGGTTTCCATGCTAACCCCTCCCCCCCTTTGATCAAACTGATAATTAACTTATCCATTGACAATGTATCATACCTAGTAGAGGGTTGTTTTTGATATATTGCCCTGTATCTTCCTAGGAATATAGTGTCCTAAAAAAAAATTGGAATCACACTTTTTCCACCTGGCCTCTTGTTGTTTTTCACAAGATTCTGCTGTTGTTCCTTGTGATGCTGAAGTAGGACAAATGAACAGAATTCAGGCTAGCAATTATCACCTTCCGTAAATAATGACTACAAACCCCATGGGTTACTGTAAAAGTAAAAAAAAAACATTTATCTGGGATTTTGGTTGAATCTTAATTTTGGGATTAGCAACTTCACTGCATTCCTTCCATGGCAATAAATAAAGTCACCTGTGAATTGAGCTTGACTGCAGATAGCTTCATGGATGCATCACATTGTTTGCTTGACAAAAGTACCAGAATGGTTTGTCATTACTCTCTTCCGGATGTATTTTTGACTTTCTAGTCTGGAATATTGCTATAATATTTCATGGTAGTCTCCCATTCAAGGCTCCGTTTTCTTTCTTTCTTTTTTTATTTATTGGTTTTTTAAATTTTTACAAAGAAAAAAGAAATAATAACTCAACTGAAAACAATCATGTAGCACATTGGCCAAACAATCAATATAACTGCTCGGTACCACCCCCACCACATCCCCCTAACCCAAACCTTCCCCCCTCCTCTTACCATCTATCTACCTACTTTCCTCTCTCCTTTCTCTATACTCCACCCACCTCTATCCCACTCTTCTCCCTCTTGCCCCTCTTGCCATCTTCCTACTTACCTCTACCTTCACTCCTCCTTCCTCTTTCCATCCGATGTGGTGCCCAGAGGCCACCCGAGCAACCCCTTAATACCTATAATTACATATTCTTATATCAACCCCGATTACAGTTGAGAAAACATAGTATACCAATTGTAAACACCCTCCCACCTCCCCCCCCCCGACTTCCCAGAGTGAATACAGGGTAGAAACGCAAGAAACCCCACTAAACTACTTATTATATAACTATTTAACTATATACCAAATATAATTTCTTCAATTGATATTTCCTTTGTATATAATCTATCCATTTTTTCCAGTCCATCATAAATTTTTCGTTTGAGTAATTCTTCAAATATGCGGATATCTTAGCCATTTCTGCCATATTTATAACTTTTAATGTCCATTCTTCAATAGATGGTAATTCAGACGTCTTCCAATATTGTCCCACCAATAGTCTTGCTGCAGTAATCAAGTTCAAAATCAACTTAGTGTCTATGGTGGTAGAGTCTTTTATGATGCCAAGCAAAAACAACTGTGGTGAAAATTCAATACGCTTTTTCAAAATATTCTGAAGAATCCACCATATTTTTATCCAAAAAGCTTTGATTTTTTTTTTTTTGTAAAAAGGCTCCGTTTTCTTACTTGCCGCTAGCATGATTGCCTGGCATCCCTGGGATGAGATGGAGCATGCAATTTCTTCAAAGAGGGACACGTGGCCTCTTAACTAGCAAGCTTTTCTTAACTGCCTATGTTTTGAGGTTTCTATTTTTTCTTAGAACTGTCACTGCCCCTACTTAAAAAAAAACAATTTATAATTTGGGGAGAACCTTTTTGTAAGGATAATCCAATGTCAACACAAATGGACATTAGCAATAATGAGAGAGAAGCAGCAGCGGCACTGCATTAATCAGTAGCATCTGGTACAGTGTTAATGCAGTCTCAAACATCCATCTTAGTCCTAGTGGATTGTTTCCAAGGCTTTCCAACTGCTTTTATGAAAATGACCTGCTGAGTATAATAGAAATGCAAGAGGAAAAGTACTGGTAAATTTCCCTAGGCTGCCCCACAGATTGTATGATCTAAGACAGCGGTTCTCAACCTGTGGGTCGTGACCCCATTTGGGGTCGAACGACCATTTCACGGGGTCTCCAAGCACCACAGTCCGCCATTTTTGGGGGGGGTCGGCCATTTTTTTTCCTATCGCGATGCGGGCCGTCGCGCCACGCATGCGTGATGCGCCCCGTCGCGCCACGCATACGCGGTGTAGGCCCGCCATTTTGGGGGGGTCGGCCATTTATTTTGGGGGGTCAGCCATTTTTTTCCTATCGCGATGCGGGCCATCGCGCCACGCATGCGCAATGCGCCCCATCGCACCACGCATGCGCAATGCGCCCTGTCGCACCACGCATGCGCAATGCGCCCCGTTGCACCACACATGCGCGGTGCAGGCCCGCCATTTTTTTGGGAGTCGGCCATTTTTTTCCTATCGTGATGTGGGCCGGGGTCGTGCCACGCTTGCGCAGCGCGCGCCGGGGTCAAGCCCCGGAAAAGGTTGAGAACCGCTGATCTAAGAGCTGGAAGATGAATACTGTAGCTTCCTTATTTCTGCTATCCTTTCATCAGAAGATGTAAGCTAGTTGTTTCCCTAGGGCAGTGGTGTCAAACTCACAACATCACATGACGTATCGTGACTTTTTCCCCCATTGCCAGCAATGGGGTGGGCGCGGTTTTGGTGTGACACATCTGGCCCATGGGCCGGCAGTTTGACACGCCTGCCCTACGGAAAACAAAGTCAAATGTCCCATAGGGTAGGTTACCTGCATTCAGACCATGTTTAATGAAGCATTCCTTTGACAAATATTCCTGAGTCAGTTTGTATTTTGTATATGTGTAAAACTCTTGTGCCCAATTATACTTTATGATGACACAATACTTGAGTATTCCTGGAGTACTGATCCTCCTGATCTCTCTAAAAATGCAGAAATCTCATGAAATCTCAATGCAAATATGCATTGCCCAGGCCTTTCTTTCAGTGAAACCTGGCTGTGTCTTTTGTGATACTATTGTAGTCTGATCCCAATTGCTTTTTAAAACCAACTATTGCAGCATATCTCCTTCAAATTTCTATCTCAGTGACCTCTTTCTTTTTGTTCATTATATCAAACTTTCATAGTTATAACATTTTTAATATGTTTTTAAGATGCCAAGTTTTTAAAATAAGAATTTTTAGATAATTCAGCCTCATACTTTAAAACATACAACCTTTTCTGGATCAAAGATTCTGTGAAGATGGAGTACAAGTCTGTCAAAGCAGATAATATGTCCAAAATTTTAAAGTTTTCTTCTCAAATTCCATATATAAATTAATTCTTCCCCCTCCCTTCTTCAAATATTCCCTATTTTAAATTTTGTGCCAAAATTGTAAAGTTTAATTTTGATGTAATTTCTGCTCTATCCATAGGGAACAACTACTTTTTTCTAATCAAAACAAACAGGTTAGGGAAAACCAATGTACAAGATACATTTCTTTTCATGCATGTTCTATAGATTGTAAATACATAAAATTATATGCTTGTAATCTTGTGTGGGCATTACATAAGATTACAAATAATGATTTGAATAATTAAAAGACATGAATAAAACATTACATGATCAATTTAAAAACAAAACACATGGCTAGAAGCCTCTTTTGTTTAATTCTTTATCACTTTTGTTTTCTCTTCTTCCTGTTGTTTATATCTGTTTCTCTTCCTAATTGTGTGTGTATATGTGTATATGCCTTTCTCTTTGCTGCTCTACTCCCTTGGCCCTGGCAGGTACGGTTGCAGCTCTGGGACACAGCAGGCCAAGAGAGATTCCGAAGTTTGATTCCCAGTTACATTCGTGACTCTACAGTAGCTGTGGTGGTTTATGACATCACAAGTGAGTTAAGTTTGGATGTGGTTGTCTAAATGGAAATACACTGTAAAGGCACTTTTAGTTCAATATTAGTCCTCTCTATAACTGGGGTCCCCAACCGCCAGTCCGTGGACTAGTACTGGTCCGCGGCATGCCAGCAAGTGGTCCGCACAAACAAGCAAAGCCCCATCTGTGGGATGCAGGCAGCACACAAAACCACGTACCCTCCAGTTGGTGGAAAAACGTTTCTCCACAGAACCAGTCCCTGGTGCCCAAAAGGTTGGGGACCTCTGTTCTATAACATAATATATCACATTATTCAATATAAAGTGAAACAAATGATTATATTAGACGGATTGTACTGAAAAGATGTGAGATGTAATACTGGAGAGCTTGGCTCTGTTCTCCTTTATGCTACCACAATATTTTAAACTGCAGTAGAATGCAGGAATTCTAAATGTCCTTGTTAGCAGCTTCCCCATCCTGTACTCTTCAATCTTGTTGAAGTAAAGCTTCCCTCATGTGGACAACTGTAATCCAAGGTATTATTTTTCTTCTGTTTAACCTTATCAATTTGGGGTGATTGCCTGGACAAACCCCTGTGGGTTTTTTTAGCAAGGTTTTTCAGAAGTGGTTTGCTATTGCCTCTTTCCTAAGGTGAAAGAGAAAGTGACTTGCCAAAGGTGGGACTAGAACTCACAGTCTCTGAGCTTCTAGCCCAATGTCTTAACCAAACTGGCTCTGTATATCTGCATTGGAGAAGGCTAGTTCTTAAGAGGTTCAATGAATATTAGAGGCATACCTTAAATTCCTAGCCAGGTGGTGGCTAGGGAATTCTGAGATTTGAAATCCACGCATCTTAACATTGCCAGGATTAAGAAGCATTGCCTTAAGGAGTAGCTTGATAGTGTAATAATCCCACATTCTGCTTCCACTGTTATTAGACTTGAAGTCTCATGCCAAGTAAAGCAAGAATCCTTTAACTATACGCTGGTTCGTTCCTGAAAAATTAGATCAATGCTTTTTAAATCTTGTTAAGAGTACATTATTTCCTTTTGTGTATGTAATACGGATTGCCCATATGGTAAAGATGAATTGATTTATGGGCCGAGTGAAATTAGTAAACAGGCAAACACTGAAATATCTTCTGATCGGTATTTTTATAAATAGGCTATGTAAATTTTTATGGGTCTTTTTTTAAAAAAATGACACATTAGTTTATTTCTTTTAACATGTTTGCATCTAAAGCGATGGTACTTTTGATTGCACTCCTGTTTTCCTTTGCAGTATCTATCACTGTAATATTTCTCAGGATGGCTCTAACTGCCATTACCAGAACAATCTGTGGCACTTTTGCTTTAAAACAGTGCTTGTATTTCTTTGATTTATTATATTTATATCCCACGCTTTCTTCAAATTACACTTAATTTGTAATATTCACATACATCCATTTTATCCTCAAATAGGCTGAAAGGGAGTGATTGACTACAGTTTTAATCCATAGCTCTCCAGGCGTTATCTACCCATTACAACCACATTGGCAAATCCAGTTCATAAGAAAAGTCTCCCGGATCACATCTACATTATGGGAAAGGTAGTAGTGCAGCAGTCTTATCTCCAGCTTCAGCTAGACCACAGGGTGAAAGGCCAATGCCCAGTGCCAGAATATTTCCAAATGATCACTCAGAGAGGCAGAGATGACAGGCATGATAACGTTGGCTGACCTACTCCTAGAGGAACACACTAGACCTTTTTCCATGCATCTCTCCTGTGGTTTAAAAAATATACTACAATCAAAACTGTTATGTCCTGGATCTGTGATTGACAGAGCAGGTGCAGGAAGCTGCAGAGAGACCCAGGCAGACCACGTGGCCTGCCCGGGCCAGACAGGCTGTCTCCAGCCTACTGCGCTTGCGCAGAGCGGGAAAATACATTGCATTTATTGGCTGAGGCTGTTCCCTGCAAAAGGTATAAAAGGGATCAGTGCCATTTTGTGTTGTTCTGTTAAAGGTGAAATAAAGAAGCATCTGTTGTTACTACTGCCTCGTTTCAATGCCTTACCAACGCACAGAACAGAACAAAAACAGATAAATATTTGTGGTTACAGGTGTTTGTTATTCCTTTGGTTTCAAAAATGAACTATTTTTTCCTACATAGATGCATAGTACCTATTCTCAAGAAACGGTATTTAACATCAGGATAGCAGAAGCAATTATATGTGGTGTCTGTAACTATACTGGTGTTATTGGATAAGCACTTTTTTTTATCAGCAATGGCATCTTTTCCTTGTCTGCAAAAAGTGGTTGTAAAACCGGGAATAGTAGTGTGGAAAAAGAATTATCTGAAATGACCACAACCATCTCAATAAATTATTCATAAAGTTACTCAACCTGCATTACTGGTTATCCTTCATGAATCTGTCTACTCCCATTTGTAAGCCATTTGAACTGGTGGCCATTTACAAACTTTCTGGGGGCAAATTCCATAGTTTAGTTCCCTCAGTGATCCATGACTTTCAGATAGCACTTGCTTTCTTCCTTCCACAAAACCTGTCTCCATGCTGAAGGAGCTACCAAAATAAAACAATTCTGATCCTGAAATCCTGGATCCAGGTTCTGCCATGAAAACACTAACTTTTTCTGAAGCTATCTCTCCCCTTTGTATTGTTCTTATTGAATTGAACATAAGAGGAGCGGAAAGTGATAGAAAGGAGGATGTGCCTCCCTCTGGTGGCTCCAGCTAACCAATGCAGTTGAGGAGTGAACAGACAAAAGTGGCTCAGTATAAATGCTCCTTTTCTAATGGATTGCTTTGGAAGGACTGAGAGCACTGCTTTGGTTGCTATAGTTGCATTAGCTCTGTCTCTAACTGGCAACTGACGCTCTTAGAAAAAAATGTAGGCATCAGTGATTTGTCGAATAAGAAAGCTTGGGCCTCCTGCCACAGTTTATTTGTCTTAGAAGAACTTGTGGTTGAAGCTGTTGTCAGTGAAGGTATACACAGAAAATTAGCTGTGTGAACAAAAGAAACATGCGACCAAATAGTCTACAAAACAAGAATAGTGGGGGAAAGAGCATTACTGTACTTGGAATTTACAGCTGTGCTACACAAAATGTCTTTCCCAAGGGATACTTTATCAGAACAATGTCTGGATGCGGCTGCAAGTTACTAATACAGAAATGCTTAAAATGTTAGTATTAGTTCTGTTTGTAACTTGTGGTTGACAAATAAATTAGTTGTAAATTTTATAAATGTTGCATGTGATATGCATGTTTTAAAATTAATTGGCTAGGGGGAGGGGGAGTAATAATCTGTGTTTTGATAAAAAAAATTCAGCTGAGAGAAATTTCTCAGTTGGCATTAGTTCTATTTCTTCTATAGGCAAAGATGAGGTGCTGCTGAGAACATTCTAATGGACATTATGGTAAAAGGCACATTTGATGTCATGCCAAATCACTGTTTGGATTACAGTTATAATAAAGCAACAAATCTTCAACCTTCTGTTCACTTCTTGTCCATTCCCATCCTTGTAAAAATATCTTATGTAAATTTTTTGTATTCAAATATTGTCTCTTTTGGCTTTCATTGTCCTGATGTTTGTATCAAACATTTTAATTTCTTTGAATTGCTTTTATTTCTTCCTTCCTCTAGCCTCATAAAATAGGCAGAAAAGTTGATATCACTTCTTTATTGTAGAATTTCTTTCTACATTTGTATCTATTTCTCCCTTTTTCTAAGGAAATGAGATTCTCTATAAGGAAATCCAGTCAGCTGTCCATTATATGAGTTGTGGTTCAAAAACATTTGGGAACCAGAGTTTATCCATCTCTGAGTGAATGAATTTTCTCAAGTTCATTCAGCACTGTGACTATTGTCAGAAATCATAAAAAAATTCTCCAAATCCATTGGCTAAGCCATTTCAATCATCTGTTGGAAAGACTGGCATTTGCCCCATACCTAATTTCTGTTTTTTCTTCACAGATCTCAATTCATTCCAACAAACTTCCAAATGGATTGATGATGTCAGAACAGAAAGAGGAAGTGATGTCATCATTATGTTAGTGGGCAACAAAACTGACCTTGCAGATAAAAGGTAAATAGACACCTTCAGAATGCAAAGGAAGCATTGCAGTTACAGAAGGCGTCTCTTAATTTGTTTATACTGTATACAGAAAAGTTGAAGAAAAACAGTAAGTCTCATACTGTGGAAGACTTCTAAGGCAGGGGTGTCAAACTGCTGGCCCATGGGCCGTTTGCATCATGCAGAGGCCACGCCCACCAAAGCTGTGGCAATGCAAAAAAAGTCACAATATGTTGCGACATGTCATGTGACGTGGCGAATTTGACACCCGTGCTCTAAGGTCTTTTTGTCAAAGGAAGTGATTCCCTAGAGTAGTATTTCTCCTTTCATTTGTTCTGGACGTAGGTGGATCCCAATTCCAAGATATCCTGTTTTCCCCACTTCCCCACTTGCATTGAATCAGCTACCGTTTTCCCTCTGTCTGATTCTAGGCAAATCACCATTGAAGAAGGGGAACAGAGAGCTAAGGAACTGAATGTCATGTTTATTGAAACAAGTGCAAAAACGGGATACAATGTAAAACAGGTAATGCAATGTTTATACTTGGATACACATAAGAAATTGCATTTTTCATAAATGAGAAAGGATACATAACAAGATAGTGGAGGGGGGGAGAATATATATGGAGATTATTATTCTGTTGGTAAAAAGTGTTATATAGCAAATAGGCCTTCATGACCTGATTATTTTCAGGATGCCATCACTTTATACAAAAAACATTTTTATTTAATTCATCCCTGATTTGTAGTCAGTTGGCTCTCCGGGCATATTACTTCATATGCTAGAAATTGAAATGATACCTCCTGGAAACATGTGGCTTTCACTGTTCAGTGGAAGGGTTTTTCCCTGTGATACTAATCTGAAGAGCACTCGTTCTTGTAACTTTCATCTAATGCACTAGTGGGAGACAGTTTGGGACTCTTCTTTTATAAAAGTCACATGCACAGTATTGTTGCTAGTTTCAATTTCATTTTGGATGCAAAGGTCATGATTGTTTCTTCTCATGTTGTTTAATCCCAACTCCCATTGGCCTCAATATCTTTAGCTCTTCCGACGTGTTGCATCAGCCCTACCAGGAATGGAGAGCGTTCAAGAGAAGAGTAAAGAAGGGAGTATCCTTTGTTAATTAAGAACAACAGTTTCACAAAGAGAATTTCCCATTTAGGAACTCAGAAGCAATTCAGATAAATAAGAAATGGATGTTTAAAGTAGCAAGTAAGTTAGTTTGTGATTGTGTGATAAGGCAGTATGTTGCAGTCTTATATGTAACATGTACTGTATATATGTTATATATCTTCTTCCAAATTAATTCAAGCTTGAAGAGATTCCCTCTACTGTTCCATCAACACCCCCCCCCCGCCCATCAATGGTTGAAATAGGAGAAATATTTGTTTCTTTATTTAGAAAAATGTATATGGCTTTGCAACTTAAGCAATTCAGAGAGGCCAATCACAATTCGTAAACTAATATAAAAGCAGAACAGAAATGTACAATTGCTCTAAAGGTAGTTGTAACAATATAAAGTCTGGGGCATTTTAAAAGCAAGTCACACTCCCTAAAAAAATCACATGTTGATCTCCTTTAGCAGCTTTGCTTTAACACATGAGGTAACAGCCAGGTCTTCACACCTTTTCGAAAGGCTGGCAAAATTTGGGCAAAGCAGATCTTGGAGGAAGGCTGGGCAGGTGCTACCACAGATAGCATGTCACCTGGATCACATAGTATGGCACTATCTGAGCCCATCTGGAGCCATGACTATCTTGTTGGATCTGTTGGAACAGCAAGAAATATTTTAACTATTCAGTCAATACAATCCACTATCTAAATAGTGAAATAATTAATAGGACCACCCAAAATAATACAAATGTCCAAGTTCTCTAAAAAGCTCCAAAAATGAAGAATACTCTAAGGTCTGTCTCTCGCCATGGGCAATATACCGTACACTGACAGAAGTTAGAAGAAATACAAATTGTTATATCAAGTTTTCTAGGCTAAAAATGTGGTTTAATTGTATTATACTTAATGCATTAAGTATAATACAATTAAACCACATTTTTAGCCTAGAAAACTGTTTTAGGCCATTTGTAATACAGGTAATTTCAACTTATGATCACAGTTGAGCCCAATATTTCTATTGCTAAGCAAGGCAGTTAAGTAATTTGTGTCCCATTTTACAATCATTTTTGCCATAGTTAAGTGAATCACTGCAGTCATTAAGTGAATTATGTGGTCGTTAAGCGAATATGACTTCCCCAATTGATTTTATTTGTTGGAAGCCAGCTGGGAAGGTTACAAATGGTGATCCCCTGATCCCAGGACAGTGTAATTGTGATAAATAAATGCCAGCCCGAATTTTGATCATGTGACCATTTATAAGCATTGCAGCATCCCCATGGTCACGTGATCAAAATGTGTGGAAAAACAGTCATAAATCACTTTTTGCAGTGCATTGTAACTTCGAACATCACTAAACAAATGGTTGTAAGTTGAGGACTACCTGTATTGCCTCAATACAAACTCAGCACTCCCAGAACTTCCTTTAGTTTACATTAAAATTAAAGTTGGGATGGTATTGAGGTTTTTAAATAAAAAGTAGTTCTTAGTGCAACGGTTCTCAACCTTTTTCAGGCCGAGACCCCACCTGCGCCGGCCATGCGTGGCGCGACGGGCTGAACCGCACATGCGCGGTGCGCGCGCAACGGCCCGAACCACGCATGCGCGGTGCGACGGGCCTAATCACGCATGCGTGGCGCGACGGGCCTAATCGCGCATGCGTGGCATGCGCGCGACGGCCCAAACCGCGCATGCACGGCACGACGGCCCGAACTGCGCATGCGTGGTGTGCACACGACGGATCGAACCGCGCATGCGCGGCGTGACGGACTGAACCGTGCATGCGCAGCATGCGCACGACGGACTGAACCACGCATGCGCGGCGCGATGGGTCGAACCGCGCATGCACGGCACGACGGGCCAAATCACGCATGCGCGGCGCATGCGTGACGGCCGAGGGGAAATGGGGGGAAAATGGGGAAAAAAATGGCGGACTGCCGTGTTTGGTGACCCCTGTGAAACGGTCGTTCGACCCCAAATGGGGTCGCGACCCACAGGTTGAGAACCGCTGTCTTAGTGGTTGGGGTGAAGACTTGAAAGTGAGCAATATATCAGGCTGATTATAATGATCAGTGCCCACAAAATTAAGTGTTGTACTTTCCTTTGTCTCTCCCTTTATGTTCAGTCAACATAGAATACAGAAGGGACAATGAGCAAACACATAAGAATGCACTCATTTATAATTCAGCATTTCTTGGTGAAGAATGTTTGGTGCTTATTATCTTAGGGAAATATAGCTTTCCATATATTTTAATGTAAGCATATATCAAGAAAAGTTCAAAGGTTTTCAGCTGATTCTCAAGATCACTATATAGTGTTCCACCTATGTGGATTTCAAAAGGCAACTGTTTTGAAAAGTGCCAGAAATCCACATGCTGATTCTGCATTTGTTTCAAGTCTTTCAAGAATTGTATATCTCTAGAATTTTAAATTACAGATGGGTAAAAAATGTTTCATATTGTTTTGGCTGTATTTTCCTACTGGGAAAGACTGAATGTACAAGCCAACAACTTTGTGTCTTGGTAACATTCAGCTTTGTACTGTAAGGTATCAGAAGGCTGATGAGGAATCAGCTAATCACTTCCTTCCTATTGTGAATTCATTCCCCAGACACACAAAATGACCTTATTAAATTGAACTCAGAATCTCATTTCTCCCATTATAGGATGAATACACCTAATGAAAGCATTAGCACAGAGCAGTACTAATGAATATTGTTCAGTTAACTGTTATTTATTTGAAATAAATGAAGCCCAGCAATAATGACTTCCTTCTGTCCTTGAAGCTGGCAGGAAATAGAGAATATACATGGATAGTTGCCAACTAATGGCAATTTATACCATGTTAACATTCTTTGTGTGTAAGTTATGTAAGAGGATTGTGTAAGTCCTCCTCCTCCCTGAATTGCTGATCTTAACAAATAAGTGTGATTTAGAAATTAACTCAAGCAGACTCTAACATGCTGAGTGACTATGTGAACACTACTTTAAAAGAGCTTTAAAAATATCTTATTTCAGCATTCCCATCTGAATTTAAGTTTATTAATGATAACAAATGTGAATTATATTTCCTTCGTTAGCCTTATGTATGTTTTCACTTTGTAAAAGTATTGTAGTTAGTCACTTCAATGGCTTCCAAATCAAAACCAGCATGTGTCTTTGCTGAATTTCAGTGTTCAATTTAGGAATTGCTTTCCTTTTTTCCATTTCCATTTTATTTGCTTTCACAGCAATCACACACATAATTTGAACTTTCCACATCATCTGCTGCTCAGTTATTTTCCTGAGGCATTAATGCATACTTCAAGATCTTTTAGTTACTGAAAATCTAAATCTTGTACAAATGAGATATCAAAAATTGAAAGTTTTCTGATCAAGTATCAGCTCATTCAAGTGCCTTTTACCAATGTGAATGATGTGCTTGGCTTATTCTTTTTTCTACCTGGGCTTTGCATGCCAATACTCAGATGAAATATGTCTTGCCATCCAGTCTTCCTTAATAAGGGAGTCCTCCCTTAACAAGCACATCATTCAGCAACCTTTTAAATTGTAACAGTGCCAAACAAAAGGACTTACAACCTATACCCAGTTACAGCCACCATAGCGCCCCTGTGGTCAAGTAATGAAAATTCAAGTGTTTGGCAGTCTGCCCAGTCTTATGATCGACTGCAGGGATGCTGCAACTGCCTTCATCTGCCTATATCTCCCCCCATCTTAATTGGCCCAACAGCATGCTCAAAGTTGCTGTGATCCTGGAGACCCAAGCCAGCTCCCCACTCCATCATATCTGGAAGACCTTGGTTTGTTACAGTCTCCGCCGCACACATAAATTGCTCCACTTACCTTTGTGGTTTTCAGTAACAACAGAGGCCGCAGTCAAGTTTTTGAAAGTTGCAGTTTCAATATAATCTATGGTACTTTGTAGTCACAGAAGAGAAGGAGGTACACTGGGCCTAATTTTCATTTATCCAAAAGGCCTAAAAACAACCCAGACAAGCAAATATTTCTTTGGACAGAAAAAAAAGAGACATGCTTTAAATTCCTGTAGCAAAAGAAAGAGATGTCTGCTTTCTAGTCTAATCCCTACCTTTTTATTTTGGGAAAAGGTAGCTCATTTAGGTGGCGTAGACTGAGTGTAGTATATGTTAGTTAGCAGCACATACAGAAAGCATGACCTGGAAACTGCTAACAAAATACCTTGCTTGCATTGCTTTTTAAAATGAGTATCTGTCCTCCAGGGTGGTTCAGGGAGAAATTCCACCCATTATTTTATGGGCGTTTAAGGGGTGACTTGATCGAAGTGTATAAAATCATGCATGGGATAGAAAAGGTGGATAGAGAAAAATTCTTTTCTCTATCACACAATACCAGGACAAGGGGGCACTCCCTAAAGCTCATAGCTAAGAAAGTGAGGACAAATAAAGGGAAATATTTCTTCACCCAGAGGGTCATTGATTTATGGAATTCACTTCCTGAAGGGGTCGTGACAGCTGTCAGCCTTGACAGCTTCAAGGCAGGGCTAGATAGATTCATGGATGCCAAGTGTATCGGTGGTTATTAAAACGGATGTCCATGTGCTGCCTCTATGTTGGTTGAGGCAGGCAGGATTCCCTTGGGTACCATTTGTTGGGGGTCAAGGGAAAGGGAGGGTTTTGCCTTCTCTTTCTGCTCAAGATCCCCATGTACAATTGGTGGGCCACTGTGTGACACAGAATGCTGGACTCGATGGGCTTTGGCCTGATTCAGCATGGCTCTTCTTATGTTCTTATGGACTATTTACATTTAGAGGAGGTACACTGAGTATACAGTATATTCACTTTGAGTTCCAGTGATGTATTCCTTGGAGGGATAGTGGCACGATTTAGATCTCCTTTTATGTCCTGGTTCTGCATTTACACTACTATCACTGGTTAACTGAGTATCAGATGTAATAGTTGGTTATATAATCTATTTCCTAACTCTATCATAGATTGTCAAATGATTAGTGATGGACAGATTCTAAAGAGGGAATAGGATAAATGGAAATGGAACTCTTAACATTTTCAGGATAAAGAAGATAACTGATTAGTCCATCTGAACTTTGCTGTAAGCATTCTTAGCAGTGTGCATATTTGTGTTTGTTAATCAGAATTATTTCTGTAGTGTACTTAAGCAGATTTTAAGGCCAGACCATGCTTATTCTTCCTTCAGAATTGATGCTGCTGGTTAATACAGTACGAGTACAGTCCTTGACTTACGACAGTTTACTTAGTGACTGTTCGAAGTTAAAATGGCACTGAAAAAAGTGACTTATGACCATTATTCACACTTAAGACCGTTGCAGCATGTCCATGGTAACGTGATTTATATTCAGATGCTTGACAACTGTCTCACATTTATGACAGTTGCAGGGTCCCAGGATCATGTGATCCCCTTTTGTGACCTGACATAACAACTGCAGTGATTTACTTAACAAATGTGGCAAGAAAAGTTGTAAAATGGGGCAAAAGTCACTTAACAAATTTCTCGCTTATCAACATAAATGTTGGGCTCAATTGTGGTCGTAAGTCAAGGACTACCTGCATTCGCTTATTGAAATATGTAACAAAATCTTGTTGTCTCAAAGAGTACACTTCTTATTTCATAATGACCAAAAGAATGCCTTTTTTTTTTTGCTTATCTCCCTTAACCCTTTTTTTTCAGTGATAGACATTAAATTGGACAAACCACAGGAACCACCGGCAAGTGAAGGAGGGTGTTCTTGTTAATGCAAAACACAGGATTTGTCAGCTTCATTTGACACCATGCTTGTTGTGTTGCTTCCTATTGGTTAGCTTCCTCAAAATACAAATTGAGTTATTGGTTGGGGAGGATTTCTTTTCTCTCAATACCTCTCTAGGGTGGGGAGGCTCAACACAAATCAACAGCTGGCTCTAGCCTTTTCTTTTTTGTTTTATTTAGTTGTAATATAATGTACTTTATTAAAAATGCCAAAACAATTCAGAATTTTCCACAAGACACTTTAATCATGTGTGTACAACTTTCAGCCATGGGGACTTTTATCCTTTTTGGGGTACTTTTTTTTTTTAATTGTATATTTGTAAAAAATAAAAATCAAGTCTCCCATCAACTTGAGCTAAAATTTACAAAGAAAACCCCAAGATTATACAGGCTGCCTAATTTCAAAGTTTAACATATTAGCTGTAGCTGCATCTTGTAGTAACCTAATACTGATCAGTTCACTGAGCATTACCATTTATACACCAGAGACAGCATAGTCAATCCCGTTGCAACTGTTATAACATAATACAGATCTCTGATTCTGTAGCTGTAAAGAGGAGGAAGAGCAAGCTTTAAGTGAATTCTAATTCATGACAGTGGCAGTCTTTCTGCATAGTATACCCCATTTTCAAAGAGAACATCTTGGCACACTCTGTGGTGCATGTACAGCTTCCTGCATCACATTTTAATATCAGAAATGGTTTAAAGCAGGGGTTCTCAACCTTGGCAACTTTAAGACTTGTGGACTTCAACTCCCAGAATTCCTCAGCCAGCTTTGCTCTGAAGTCTTTGAAGTCCACAAGTCTTAAAGTTGCCAAGGTTGAGAACCCCTGCTTTAAAGTCTTCATTTATGTCACATAGTCCAGGTGTGTGACTTTTTAAAAACTTTAATGGAAGCCCTAGAACAAATATATAATTGACTGAATATGGGAAACCAGGGACACCGCTGCCTACTTACAAGCATGATTTGTATCAGGGAACTTTGGGTTAGTCTTTATTCCCTGCATAAATCACTATAATCAGTAAGAGCGCCATTAAATTTAGTTTGAAAAACGTATATTTCTCCTTCCCACTCCCTAAACATCTTTATGCAATGCTTTCAATTGTTAAAGTAGATTCTTGTAATGAAAACATTCAAACCAGTTGCCAAATTTCAAACAGGATTGTTAATTACTATAACTTCAAAAAAATTATCCTATAAGATCACCTGATTTTTAAGCAACAGGACTATTCAAGGTGGTTTATTATTATGAGTGATAGTAATTTCTGCATGAACGAACAAAGGTTGAGAGAGAATAAATGGTCTGTCTCCATAAATTTACCTTGGCAATGACGAAGCGATAATGTATGTAATTTTGGTATACATGTGTATGCACGTCTCATAGTGACATAAAACATACATTAACACACAGAGCTGTGTAGAGGTGTATGTATACACACCCAGGCACAATATAGATGCTTGGTTTCGCCCACTATTATGGTTGAGAATGCAGCCAACAATCATTGTAAAAAATTAGTTGCTGCAGTGTGTGGGTCTAGAAAGTCTTTGTTAATTGTTGGGGAAAAGTGTGATTTGTCAATGTCTTCAATAAACGAAACTCAGATTCATGTGAAAGTAGAAAAAAACTACACAAAGACATATCTCCAGATGTTGTCAATCAATGTGTGATAGTCCATGTAGTCACATTCTGGATGCACTACAGAGAAAGTGAGTTTCTGAGATCTCATTTTAGCTGTCACTTCAGTTAAAATTACAGAAAGTGTCACAGAGATTAACTACAATGTTATAACTAATGTGGATTTTTTCATTATGATATAGTATTTTTCTATCTCAGTTCTGTACAGCCAAAACATTTCAGTTATATGCTTTGGAAATTACTTCTGCTTACTTGTAGTCCTGCATAAGCATTTATCCATGCACAATGTAGTTTGTCTAATTGTAGCGAAATCTATTGATCATCTGTCTAGAGTTTTCTTCCCTTCTGAAATCTGTTGACCTATTAATTTCCTTGCTGATTTGTCCTGGATATTGTCATTTTTGCAAACACCTCTGTGACTTCCCTACCTCATATATTGCTTCATTCATTTACCATTAGCAGAGAGGCAGCTTATTTATCTCCACTGCTATTTTCACTTTATGGTTGTCACACTTGTTTTCTACTTTGTCTCCAGAATTAGTTATAAAAATAACATTCAGGTTTTTGACAAGAACTTTTGAGAGCTACCATATTTGATCAGCCATTTCAGGTTCCATTTTTATGAGACGAAAGGTGTGAATGGTCACTTAAGTATTTTAGTGAGTGGACGTAACAGTGACTTCTACACTACAAGTCTGCAGTACATGCCGAAAAAGGGCAACCAATCAGATCACACTTTTATTAACAAGTAAGCAATCAAACATATCACCGCACTCCATTTGTGGTGAAAAATGCATTCCTTTCCAGTAAAAGAGACACAATTTCCTTCTGGCATAATTATACTAAGTTTTACCCACTTTATCCTACTGCTTTTTGATTATTCTGGGTGACCAGATGCTGAGAAGCAAAATCAATCAGGTTTCCCATCCAATAACCATGTAGGCACCCCTTATGCAAACTACCAGAATGAAACAGCTGTTTCTGCAGTGCTGCTCACCATTGGAAAAAAAAGGGGGGGGGACAGTAATGGCAAGACAGGATTAAGTGGTATTGCCTAATTGTTTTGAGGTGCATTTTTGCTGTGGATGTACTGAATCCGACAATGCTCTTTTTGCATTTCACCATTGAAAACACAAAATGTTTTAAAGTAAACAGACTATTTGAAGTGGTCTTAATTACACACATGTAAACCCAGAAGCAGATTATCCCATCCCATTTTTTTTCTTCGGGGTATTTCATGAAAAGAACATTTTTAAAGATAAACCAAATTACTGAAAACCTGCAAACCTAGAAGCACACCTAGATGAACAAATTATTGTAAGGTTACATTATCAGATTCTTGCAAATTTGAAAATACATTTCTTCACTGTTGCCTTTACAGCCCAAAAAACTAGGGCAGGTTCCTTCTGAGTGTTTGCCATGCCCATATTCCTGCTGTGGGCAGCTTAGCTGAACGTTCTCCTGGCTACAACTCTTCCCCCTACCATTGCCTCATACCATTGCAAAAAGTGATTAAAAAATTAAAGCAAGGCAGGGTGGTAAATTGATAATACACGAATTTGGTAAAAGAAAAGGATAACACAATTTACAATTAGCTGAATGTTACAGAGGCCTATAGTCATATATTTAATTCCCAATTATTACGATTCTGGAGAGAATTAAATGAAATATAGCTTATTACTGTTAACAAAGGAAAACAACTTAGATGGGCTTTCTACATGGAGATAAGCATCTACACCAAAAACAATGAGAAGAGATAATTGGGGCAAGCATACAGACCATTTATTTAATGAATAAATTAAAGGTAGCACTTTTCCCCCAGCAATGAACTATTAAGAAAGGCACTTTTAACCAAAATAGAGCCTTCAAAGTATATTTAATTTTAACTTTCAAAAGACCCTGTAATCTAAGAAACAGTAGCATCAGAGGATATTTACATAATCAGTCTCTTATTATCTATTCCAAAGAAATAGGTAAATGCAAGGATTTATTGGAATGGTACCTCCTTTTGCACTGTCAGAGCAGAGAAATGTAAATGCTACATTATGTTATTCCCCTTCACAGGAGATTTAATTTTTAAAAAAGAGCCCTTTTCGGGCAGGCGCTGGAGTTAAGGTCATATAAAACCTGGCAGTCATTGTAGCTGTAGGCATGCTAGACTAAATCCAAATTGTAAACATGAATTGACAAGCATGTAAATAAAAATTGGCATAGCTGAGATGAATTGGATATTTTCTAAAGGTCTGAGATTTTGATGCCTTGTCAAAAGTATCTCTGTAAAGCATGAAAGTCTCATTCATATTAAATAAACCTCACTAAGACATTGAAAAGCGTCTCCCAAAACTAAGCAAATTTTGTTTTAGATACCTTACCAGAAGCACAAACATAATTAATTCATAGCAAAAATGGGAGGTGATACAATTTAACATTGTATCAAAAGAAACTGAACATATTTTAAATTATGAAGAAAGTCCAGCTACAGTATTTCCTTTTAATACCTATTAAACCTTTGCCATACAAAGATGTGAAAGAACCAATGTAGAATGTATCAGTATTACACATCTCTAAGGAACAATTGGAAAAATCCCAAGTTTGTTTTGTTAAGTGACAAATTATACAGCCAGGGTGTAATTTATTTTTCTCCTGAAAATTCAGCTGAACAAAATAAGAGATGAGCATACATGACAATTTTGATACGGCATAAGGTATTTTGAAGACACTTTGGCCTCCCAAACATGACAATATGTCTGAAGTACATGAACTGACAATTTTTTTAAAAAGTTGGAGTCTGCAAGACAAGGATACAAACTCATCAGAAACCACAGTCCCTCTTATAGTTCATCTGCTTCAACTATAATCTCTAGCAACAATTATACATAAGTATACACTTCCATCTTTGGAAGTAGAAATGTTTCTTTTCCTTCTCCAGAAGATTAGAGATACATAAAAAACAATAAAAATATAAAAAATGGATTAATGGATAATATTGATATGAGGGAGGGATTGTTTTGTTTAGAAGAGATGAGGAGACGTGGTCTGGATTTTATTCTACTGCAATTATTTATAAAATTCAGGGTTTGGGGTGTAGAGGGCCCCCCCAATAAATATAAAGAACAGTGCATCTTGCTGAAATTTCAGATGTATCTAAGTATATTTATAATTTACTAGAGAAATTCCAAACTGCTTCCTTATAGTTTGAAGGCAAACATGTCTTAAAAGTTTATCTCTCAACTATACACCTAATACTTAAAACAATTATTGCAGACAAACTCAAGCGCAATACTCCAATTGTCCGTTAGTTTTATTTCAATGTGAGGCGTTCCCCACTAGTTCTGGTTTCACACAATGATTCATGAAGCACAAAGAATTAGCACTAATTTTCAACATGCCACATGACTTTAAGAGGACAAGAAAGGGGCTGGCAATAACTATTTATTTTCATAGAAAAGCTTAGAGAAATATGTTTATACATTTAGAATCTTCCCCCAAAGATTGCCTTAGCAAAAGTCAATTTGCAGTGCAGTATTTCATTAGTCATAACAGAGGAATGTCTGAAAAAAGTTTTGAACATTATCATTTTGAATGTATTGGATAAAAAAAAACAAATTCATGCTGAACATATATCCTTCATCTTTTTTCTGCATGAAAGGATTTTTTTTCTCCCAGACCATCACAAGACCGAACATGGGATGTTTGCTATGTGCATCTTTAAACATACTACTGACATTGCCTGTTAAAAGAAATAGGCTTCAGTTTTGTTTTAGCTTGATGCAAGAGTCTATACTCCGAAGAAAAATTCTCCACATACCAGCATATCAACCATTTGGCCTTGTTCATGAGACTTTTGCTCACGTTTTAAAAAGTGTTCACCACACAAATCTCTTCCAGATAGCCAAGACTGCCACTTTCATAATCCCTGGCATTGTCCATACTAGCAAGATGCAAGGAGTTAAGTCAAAATATTTGGAGGACACTAAGATGGGATAATTCTGCTCTACAACATTCCTGAGGCAATGATTATGTATTATTGTATTAATTCATGAGAATCCCATCTTTTTTTCCCTGTACTTCATCTTAAATCACCTCTTTGAGCAGATGCTCAGGTTAAGCCTTAAATTTATCCCTAGTTTGATAAAAGATTATACAGTGAAATACCAACTCTTCTTGAAACTTTTTTTAAATCTAACATGTTAATCTAATTCTAATGGCTTACCTTGAACACTTTAGTATAATTTTTGTAATAGTAGATTTTTGCAAAGGCAAAATTGTGTATTATTTTAAAACTTCATTATTAATGAAGCTCCTCTAAACTTAGCTGTCTACTCATGTTTCTTAAGATAGATCCACAAAAGACAGATGTATTGATTCTCTAGTTAATAATGTATTTAGTAAGCAAAAGGCCAATTTGCTCATATGAAAGTGCTCATAGACAAACCTTGATTATCAAGTGATGAGCCTGGAAGGCAAAACTTTTACAGATATGGAGGCAATGGATGTGTTTAGCCTGAAGATGTAAGACAGTGGGGAGACATGACAGCTCTAAATATCCAAAAGGCCATGATGTAAAAGAAGCGTTGTCTTACCTGAACGTTCTTTCTCTGCATGGGGGGATGGAGAATCCACCAATGGGTTAACACTGTCCTCTGCCCAATGGGAGACTAGGTCCGAACTTTAGCTCCGCCTCCGGCTTCCTTCTTTCCCCAGTTTTTGCCAGGCGAAGCACTCCATCAGGTCGGACCGTGTAGCTCCTTCTCAATGACCTGTAAGAGAACTTCTGCCTAGACCGGTTAGAGGAGGGTGTGGATTCTCCATCCCCCCATGCAGAGAAAGAACGTTCAGGTAAGACAACGCTTCTTCTCCTGCATGGGTGGATTCCGAATCCACCAATGGGACGTACCCAAGCCCTCATAAGTCCCTTCGGGTGGGGGTCTAGGATGTCTCTTACTAGTCCTGAACTATCTGCTGCAAAGACCTCCTTCCAAATGAAGCCCCTGCTGCAGCAAATTGGTCTATCTTGTAATTTCTTATGAACGAGGACGGAGAAGCCCATGTGGCTGCTCTACAAATCTCCTCTAGTGATGCCTGGGTGCGCCAGGCAGCCGATGTGGACGCACTCCTTGTGGAGTGCGCCGTGATGTTGTCTGGCACTGGCTGATCCAGCGCCTCATAGGCCTTGGCTATGCATGTTCTAATCCATCTACTAATGGTCGAGGTTGATACCTTCAGGCCCTTAGATGTTGGGTGATATGACACAAAGAGGGCCTCGGACCTTCTGTAGGCCTCCGTTCTGGTGACATAATGGCGCAGGGCCCTGCGCACGTCCAGTGTGTGCCATCGCCTTTCCAGACGATGAGTGGGATTCGGACAGAAATCCGGTAGTACTAGGTCCTGGGACCTGTGAAACCATGTGTTGACCTTCGGCACAAAGGATGGGTCCAGGCGTAGGATTACCCTGCCCTCTGCGAAGGTGATCAGATCCGGTCGGACCGAGAGGGCCCCCAACTCCGATACCCTTCTTGCCGATGTGATGGCCACCAAAAAGGCCACCTTCAGCGTCAGGAAACGGAGTGGGCAAGTCCCCAGTGGTTCGAAAGGACCTTCGGTTAACGCCTGTAGGACCCTGTGTAGGTCCCAGGATGGAAAACGGTGAACTACAGGGGGTCGCCTAGTGGCTGCCCCCTTTAAGAATGCGCTCACCGCCGGATGTTGTGACAGAGGTCCCCGGTCCTCGCAGACTAGGACCGTCTGTAATGCCGCGACCTGCCTGCGGATGGTGTTGAACGCTAGTCCCCTGACCATGCCGTCCCAAAGATACTCTAGGATGGTAGGGATGTTGGCGGTCAGGGGGTTTATGTCCTGTCTGCTGCACCAGGAAGAAAAGTTCCTCCATGTTGCATCATAGATCCTGTTTGTAGAAGGACGTCGGGCGTCCTGTATGACTGAGATGACATGTTGGGAGAAGGCCTGCCTACTCAGACCCTCCCGCTCAAGTGCCAGGCGGCTAGTTGTAGCCACTGCGGGTCTGGGTGCAAGAGTTTCCCCTGGCTCAGGGACACCTGGTTCGGCGGCAGTTTCCATACAGGCGAGAGCGATAGGTCTACCAGGTCCGCAAACCACGGACGCCTCGGCCAGTATGGCGCAACCAGTACCACCTCCGCCTGCTCCAGTATGAGCTTGCGAACCGTTGCTTGGATCAGGGGCGGAGGAGGGAAGGCGTACAGTAGCCCCTGGGGCCACCTGCATCTTAGTGCGTCCGTCCCCTCCGCTTCCCTGGTCTGGAACCTGGAGAAGAAGCGGAGGGTTTGAGTGTTCTCTGGTGTTGCGAAGAGGTCTAGGCACGGCCGGCCGAACCTGTTCGAGATCGCCTCGAACAGCTCCGGTGCCAGCCTCCACTCCGCATGGTCTATGGTGACCCTGCTGAGGGAGTCTGCCTGGTGGTTTGCCTCCCCCGAGATGTGTTCTGCCTTTATTGATGCCAGGTGTCGCTCTGCCCACAGGCCCAGCGCCCTGGCCTCCTGCATGAGAGCCACTGACCTGGTCCCGCCCTGCTTGTTTACGTGCGCCTTTGCTGTTACGTTGTCCGTCAGGACTAGCACGTGCTTCCCTGCCAGCAGGGGTACAAACTGAAGTAGGGCCAGGTGGATGGCTCTCAGTTCGAGCCAATTGATTCTGTGCTTTAGGTCCCCTGGGCTCCACCTTCCCTGGGCCATCTGGTCCCCTGAGTGAGCCCCCCAGCCGAACAGGCTTGCATCGGTTGTGACGGTTACCCTGTTGGGTTCCCTGAGTGGGGTGCCCCTGTTCAGGGCCCCCGACCTCCACCACCTCAGGGAGGCTAAGACTTGTGGAGGCACTCTGATTTTCCTGGGTGAAGCGCTCTGATTCTGTCTTTGGAAGGGGAGCAGTAGCCACTGCAGACCTCTGGAGTGCAGTCTGGCCCACGGGACAATTCCCAGGCATGATATCATCTTTCCCAGGAGCTGGGAGAGCTGCACCACTGTGGCCACTTTCCTCTGCATTACCAGAAACGCCAGTTTCTGTAAGCTCTCCCGGCGCTCCTGGGAGAGGTACACCATGCCCTGGTCCGAATCTATGATCGCTCCCAGATGCTGGAGCCTCCTTGAGGGTGTGAGCTGACTTTTCTTGTGATTGATCGAGAAGCCGTGCCTCTGGAGTACGGCTATGGTGGTCTGGATGTCCCTTAGGGCTGCCTGGTGGGACGCTGAGAGTATCAGGATATCGTCCAGGTAGCACTGGACCCGCACCGGTCTCATGCGCAGGTGCGCTCCCAGTGCCGCCAGCACCTTTGTGAACACTCTGGGCGCTGAAGACAGCCCGAACGGGAGTGCCCTGTATTGGTAGTGTCGCCCTTTGTGGCAGAACCTCAGGTACTTTCTGTACCCCGGTCTTATTGGGATATGAAGATAGGCCTCTGTGAGGTCTATTGAGGACAGCAGATCCCCTTTCCGGATGCTGGCCAGTATGGATCTGAGGGACTGCATCTTGAACTTCCTGTATACTACATAGCGATTTAACCGCTTGAGGTCCAGGATTGCTCTCCAGTCCCCTGATGTCTTTGGCACCAGGAAGAGGATGGAGTAGAAACCTTGCCCCTCCTGTCCTGGAGGAACCGGCTCTATGGCCCTTATCTCCTCCAGGTGTCCGATGGCCTGAACTATGAGGCCCGCCTTGGTCCTGTTGCGTGATAGTGGGCAACTTATGAAGTGATCTGGTGGTGTGGAGTAGAATTCTATTGCTAGGCCCTGGGTCACTGTTTCCCTGACCCAGGCATCCGTCGTGGTCGCCTGCCATGCCTCGCTGAACCGTGCCAGGCGACCCCCGATGGGGCTGTTCCAGGAGTCACTTGGAACGTCTGTAGGGTCGTCCTCCCCCCCCTTTAAAGGGGCGTTTGGACGGTTGGCCCCTGCCCGCGGCTGGACGGTCCTGACCGCGCTCCTGCCTGTATGAGAAGGTGCGCGGATTTCTGGGCCCTTCCCAGGACCGTCCCCCTTGAAAGGGCTGCCTCCATTCTCCTGCCCCGTTCTGACGGGGAGCCTGCCTACGGAACTCCTGGGTTCCCTTGTCCGTTCTTTTGGAAGGGTGAGCTAGCACTTTCCTCTTGTTTTTGTCTTCTATCAGGTAAGGATCCAGGATTGCCCCGAAGAGCTTTGATCCTGCATACTTAGCTGTGGCGAGTCGCCATTTTGACTTAAGGTCCGCCTTCCAGTTCTTGAGCCATACCAACCTCCTAGCTGCCACTGTCCCTGCAATGGATCTAGCTGAGTATCTGGACGCGGCCAGTGCGGAATCTGCCATGAATTCCGTTGCCCTCCGCAGTTTGGTTAGTGTTTGTCTTACACGTACCTGCTCAGGTGGGACACTTGCCTGGATCTCCCGCAGCCATCTGATCGCAGCTCTGGCGACTAATGAATTCGTAGATGCGGCTCTGATGGCCCAGGCAGATGAATGGTGAGCCCTGCGGAGGGAAAGTTCTACCTTCCTATCCTCCGCCCTCATTGATTCTGCTAGGTCTCCTGGGATGGCTGAGGAAGGAAGAAGAGAGCTTAGTGGAGCGTCCACCTGTGGCACCTCTATTAAGGTTGCTAATGGACTGCAAACATTATACATTTTCTTTTCCACGCCATTAGGCGTTGGGATGGTGCCTAGATTAGACCACTGGGTCCTTACCGTTGACCTGAACACCTTAGTGCATGGTACCTGGATCACCTCTGACACCGGAGCGTGAAGCAAGGGATCCTTTGCGTCCTCCTCCTCTGAGGACGGCGGTCTGGCCTCCTTGGTCTTAGCTGGCAGTTCTAGAACAGAGCATGTCTTAATCATGAGGGAATAAAACAGATTATGGTCAAATAAACCTGACACTGGGGCCGCCTGTGGCTCTGCATCCTCATTTTCTGACAACGGGGCATCCTCATCGTCCCAGTCCTCCTGCTCCTCATCTGCCACCTGTGGAGAGTTCTCAGACTCATCAGAATCCTGAAACAATATCTTTTCCCCACGGGAAGATGGTGTGCGTGTTTTGTGAGCTCTCTTGGGAGGGGAACTCCTCCTAGAGGCCCTGAGGTGCACTAATGTTTCCTCTAAGAGTGAATGAAGTCGTGAAGGCCACTTACCAGATCTCCTTCTTTTCCTACCTCTGTGCTCAGGATCCTCCTGGCTTGTGGAAGGCTCTGAATGCTCAGGTGAAGATGGCACCGAAATGGGGGACACCTCCCTTTCTCTCTCCCCCCTGGGGGACCACTCCTGTTCAACCGCCTCTGCAGGCTCGAAGGAGGTTGGTGTCTCCCCGAGGGACAAGGCCGGACTTTCCATCCCGCTGTCCCTCAGTCTCTGCGCCTTGGCAAACTCCCTCTCCAAGGCTTGGTGTCTCCTTGCGGCCTGGCGCTCGTCCGCCCTTGATGGCTCAGACAGATGCTTTGTTTTGGCCTTCTTCTTGCCCCCCCCCCGCTTCCTCCGTTCTGCGTCTAGTCGGCGACGGAGGGGGCGCTGAGCCCTGGGCCGACGTTCCTTCTGCCATTGCCATGTGCCAAGAAGCACCCTTTCCGGGTATCTAGTAGGCACAGACCGATGTCGGCAGCGCTACAGGGAATGCCCCTAACGTGCCTGGTCGAAGAGCTCCTGCGGTCACGAGGATACCTAGCCAGGGAGTTTTGTCCCTATGCCCGTCTGGACCGCCTTGACTCCGCTGGGGAATCTGCTAGGAGCCAAAAAACCGAGAACACACACACACACACGCCTCCAACTGGACCCCCCTGGGTGCTCGGCCTCAGTTTCCCTGGTCTGGCAGCCGGAGCTAGGCCTCCGCCTCACCGGCAGTCCCTTCCCTTCCCCCTGGGCCCGCAGGCAACTCAACCGGGTGAAGAAGGGAGATTCGCGCCAGAAAACAAAGACTTTCACGCCAGAGGTTAAAGGCTTTCGCGCCAGAAAGTGAGGGCCCAATCAGAGGTCTGAGGCGCTCTGATACGCCCCCTTTCCAAAATGGCGCTTCGCGCCAGTAGGCGAGACCGCCCCTTTTTAAAAATGGCCGCCGCGCCGAATTTTCGGTCGGAGCTCTGTGCTCCCGGCCACGCGGTGCCTTAAGGGAAGCTGGCCTCGGCCTACCCCTCCGGTACCGACGGTCCCGGCCTCTGTCCGCCTCCCGGCTGACTGGCTGGACTCCTCCCCGCGCCCCCTTGCCCCACTTGCGGTTTTTTGGCGACGATCTGCGTCGAACTCCTCGAAGCTTCCCTCGACGCCTGGTCCCTCGGAGCTGGCTGGGGCGCTGCGAGTCGAATAGCGGAGTCCAGGGAAATTTCCCCCTTTTCCTCCGCTATTCCCAGGCCCTAGGCCCGGGCGGACTCGCAGCCGCGCTCCCAAAGCGTGGGGGGGGAGGATCGACCGAAGGTCCCCGAAGAAAAAAACCAGAATAAAAAATCTCTAAAGTTAAAAACAAATCAAACTAAAGTTCGAAACTAAACCTAACTCAAAAAAACACCAACAAAAACCTTACTCTACCAGTCCTAACCGAAAAGAAAGGTACTCTTTTCGCGGAGCTACGCAAAGAGCTGTTCCTTGGGCTTAGACTAGGTAAAAACTGGGGAAAGAAGGAAGCCGGAGGCGGAGCTAAAGTTCGGACCTAGTCTCCCATTGGGCAGAGGACAGTGTTAACCCATTGGTGGATTCGGAATCCACCCATGCAGGAGAACATCAGTGCCCAATCTTTTGGCTTGCCTGGGCCACAATGAGTGAACAGGAATTGTCTTGAGCTGCATATAAAATATATAATATACTTAATCTATGTAAATCACATAATGTTAAAAGTTTACAACCTTATGGGGGCATATTACTACGGTAGCTGTTTGGGGCCGCATGTGCCTGTGGGCCACAGGTTGGACACACCTGATGTAGAGGATCGAATTGGATGGTTCAGAGTTCTTCCAAAAGACAGGTTAAAAAATAAATAAATTATGAAGAGGCAAATTTTAATAGCCTTAGGATGAATGTCCTAAGCAGCTGCTCCACAACAGAACAGAATGCTTCATAGGGGTTTAAACATAGAGGTTGTCCCTCTATTATGGCCCACTATTTTGCCACAGTTATAGCTTCCTATACCACAAATATTTGATTATCAGTGGAAGAGAAAGCAGAAAACATGGGCAATGATATTATGCCATCTAGCTAAATTTCTGGGAGCTGTTATTCCAACACATTTGGCTGCAGAAGTTGCAGAAATGTGGTTCTGATAAATATGCACAAAGATTAGCCATAGTAAATCCATGTAAATAAATTCTCAAAAGATTAGGCAGAAAAAGAATAAGAGAAAACTCTTTCACCAAGCAGAATATTTGCTTACTCAAAATTTTTAGTACCATCACAGGCCTGATTATACCATGATTCCATCTCTTAACATCCTTTTTTGTGAAAACAGCAGTAAAATTTCCCAGATGGACATAGTTGAGCTGAAGAGCTTTCAAAGAACAGTTTCTATAGCACTCCCCAGAGCAATTTACAGAAATCACGCAAGGGAGACAAAAAAGAAGCGACAGTCTCATTGGCACCACCTTTCATTGGAATTGGTAGTATAATAGAACTTAGTTTTATTTATTAATTGTACTGGTTCCTCATTTTAGCACAAGATAACTCTGGGCAGCTTACAATACTAAAAAGATAAAATTATATGAATAAAATACTCCAAAAATATAAAAATACAAAATACACTAGCTAAAAGATGGGGAGGGAGGGAGTGGGGGGGGGAGATGGGATCTGATATTCATCTATCAACCACCCCAGCATGAAGCGGAGCAGTCTTTAAGCTCTTGGTTATAAATCACATTAAAGGTAATTTCATTTAAATGTATAAATATCATATCAGAACTTATTTTTAATAAAAGCAGCACTCTCCTTAAATGCAAATGTTCTTCTCACCATTAACAAATCCTTAAAATAATTAAAATGCTGCCTTCAATTGGCAGATACATATTGGGCAAATAAAACTATGGGAGTAGTTTCCTATTGCAATAAGAAAAGATTTTTATTTACTTTTATTCCAGCAATGTTTAAATACAGAAGCCGACAACATATATATCTTTCATAAGACGCTGTTTCCAGATACCTGTGTCTTGTAATTCTGTCTTTGTAAATTCCCATTAAAAATATATAAGGTATTTTTATTGCTACATGTAAAGCATTTGTATTCACACACGTAATCAACATTTCTCTAGCCTGAAGGGTTTTCATTTAAATTAGGTTTATAGGTTTAAATCCTATAACAAATTAAATTCTACAACATCCCTGTTGCTTCCTTACAGCCTCTCTCCCAATTACAATTTAGAAATGAAATACAAAAGAATGTACAGTAACTCCTGTTAAAATAACACTTTTAACCATATAAAATTTTGTAGCAAGAGTCATAAGCTTTCACAAGCAAAAATAACCATGTTTAAAACGCACTCTGAAACAATACATTCACATATTCTATTTAAAGAAAATGTGCCTAGGAAAATCAGAAGTATGTTAGGCAAATATCTTTATTGATAGACATAAATAATAATGTAAAACTTGGGTTTCTACAACTTTGCAGCTTGTTCAAGGACAATGTGGGACATGGGTCTCATGGCAAGCAAAGTACTCATGATTTCTTTACCATTTTTATTTTGGATTTGGCAAAAAGCTTATGAAATAAAAATAAAGTTCAAAGCAAGAGAACACAAATCCACTCCTAAGCTCAAACATAGTTTAGAGGCATGACCCTGATGTTCTACTCGCAAGCAACCCAATGCACAAAAAACTATTTCTAAGTCTATACTTCGAAGCAAATCATGACACTATTAATACTGAGCAGATTTTTGTAGGATATACATAAATCTTAGGGCCCAATTCATATAATTTAAGAAAACTATTTTAATAGAACTTGGTCTTTAGTAACAGGTACAGGCCAGAGGAGAGATACTAAGCATTCAAAACAAAATTAAGTGAGTTTTCTGTGTATGTATCACTTTTTTTTAAGACAAAACTTTTGGAAAATGCAACTAATCTAGAAAAGGTATTAAGTCCAGCTTGTGGCAGACTAAAAAAATTCTAAGTTACTTATTTCTGCTGTAAAAAAGTATGGCATATAAAATACACTATTAAACAAGAATACGGTATCACTGAGAACAGCTACATCTTGTTTGATAGAGAACCACAGATATGCAGTTCTAATCGTTACTCCTTCTCTTAAACATTGAACATTCTATAGGAGAAACATCACCAAGAGCTAATGGAATGACACATCTTAAAGCACAAATGGAAGTTTTTAATCTACTAAAATATAACATGCTCAGAAGCGAGCATGTTACATTTTAGTAGATTTACAATCTTGGCACTCTTTCCATGAAGATGCTATATAATTTAACATTTGCTAAGAAGTTAGTAATTCAACCAAATGTGTATCAGACAAACAATAGGGGACTGTCTATCAGAAGCACACTTTAAATACTGTAATAAAAACATTGGAAGGAAGGAAGGAAGGAAGGAAGGAAGGAAGGAAGGAAGGAAGGAAGGAAGGAAGGAAGGAAGGAAGGAAGGAAGGAAGGATTTTCTAATCTTGTGTACCAATTATTCAGTCAATTTTTAGAAGCAAAACAACACATACCAAGTGATAGGATGGCCACATTGCTAGGCATTGCACAGAATATTGGAAGTAGTCACCTATTCCTTTTTATGTCACATTACTATAGTTACAACAGTAAATTCAACTCATGCCAGAGTCCTATAAAATTTTCTAGAAAATGAAGGAATAAAATAACAAGTTGACATGGATCACAAACATTTCAGATGAGGTGAGTATTGGAAGGAAAGTAGAAGCAAAGGAATTTGAATCTAGGAATATCTAGAAATGCTCCTTTTCATCTTGTGACTTTTGTGTAACAAGGATTCTCCTTTTTAAAGGGTCTTTTCCTAAAATAGAGTAGGAAAATTATCTGCAACAATGAGAATGGGAAGCAAAAAAGGAGCTACACTTTGCTAGGCTATAGTTAAAGAACAAGGATACTTCAAACAGAGCCTTTCTGTGAACAATGAATAGAAAGCAAAAACTTCCCTGAGCAAGAAACTGAATGTCCTCACCACTGCTACAGTTCCAAATGTGCATCTTTTCCCTAGCCAAACTGCTATTTAAAACTCAAATTCTTGCTCTATTAAATTGCATGCCTCATTACAATACTTATTCTTTCCAGGGGATGTTCTTTTCCACCTTCCTCTCTACTCCTTTCAAAAACTCAAGCTCAGGCAATTTTTGCTAGCCATTTTTCTAAGTCATTAATGTCAGGACTACCCTCCTCTCCCTTGTTTCCTCTGGCACTACACTCAATAAATTCGACTTTCATGGGCAGCTGAGAGAAGTCAAACTCCTTTCCCTTCTTCCCAAGCTGAATGACAGATCCTGCGCTTGAACTATCCATGGTACTTGGGGCAGCAGAGAGAGTCACTCGTAAGGTATTGCTGTAAAAAAAGGAGAAAAAGTTTAGACAAAGAGAATGGATCTGTATAAAATAAAATATTGGCATTGTGGACAGGCTGCACAATCTTTAGAGAGAAATATGTATGAAACTACCGGTAGCTAATATGGGTAAGATCACAACTTCTCCAAGACCAAACTATTATCTTTTATTGTTTTTTTCTCTTTAAAACAACTTTTACTTCAATTTTTGTATTTATTATTTTCATGTTTTGTTGGCTATACTGTTTTTAAGACTGCTTCCTTGTAAGTCATTCTGAGCTGCCCAAGAAAAAGCATGGCACAGAAATAAATAAAACAGTTGAATGATCCAAGTTTGGAAAAATGACCTAATTATTAGATCATAGATATTTGTAGCCAAAACACACAGAAATCTGGCAATAGCCAATCATAATTAAATTAAATGTAAGTTTCAATAATCAGTCAAGAGTTTTAATTCTTTAATTGTACTTTAGGAAAGGAAAAGTGGAGAAAAGGAGAATAAAATTATATTTTCCTCTCAACAACATCTTTGCAATATGTTGTCAGTTCAGGTGATTATCACAAATAAGATTATAATGATTCAAGGGTTAGCTTTAATGGTGAACTTAAAGTTCAACAAAGGAAAACACTTTTTTGTGCTACATCTCAGAAATTTAATTTGAAAACACAAAACAAATTATGGCAATACTTTAAGTGTTCCTTATTTTAATGGATGGAAAAGACTCAGGTATATGTGTGAGAAAACAAAGTAACCTTTGCTATTTGTCAATGTGAACTATATACCGGTAGTATAAATAAAACTATAATTTTCCATTCAGGTTATAAAATAAATACAATTTTGTAAAATTGGATATTTTAGAGACTAAATGTAGGAACTCAGTCACACCCTCTCAGAAAGGAGACAATGGCAAACCACTTTCAAAATCTTGTCAAGAAAACTGTGGGGACTCATTCAGGAGGTCTCCAGGAGTCAACAAAAAATCAATGGTGAGGGAGGGAGGACACCAACTGAGATATTAAATCAAGAATCATTTGAATAATTTTTGAAAGCAATGTTTAAAAAATATGCTCCATCTATAGACTTGATTAAATTAATATGTATGTTGCTATTTAAAACTCTAGCTGATCTATGCACCAGAACAGTTTGGAAATTCTACAGGCAAAATTGGTTTTATTTTTCATTGCTCAATGTTACTTTCCACTGTGCCTTCACAACAACATGAAAACAATTTTAAAAATTAATCACTACTGGGCAGTAACCTTGCACCTAAAGAAAAATGCATGAAGGTGACCTCTGATAAGCTGATCCTTTGAACTTACAGCTCTCTTTCAAGTTGTTGCTGTATGAGCTTAGAAGATTTTGCCATTGTAACATCTATGGAAGGGAATAAGGAAAAAAAAACATATTAATACTGTGCTATAGATAACGATGGCTTGATACATTTGAAGGAACTTTCTAAAAGTTAATGACACTGCTAGGCCTCTGAACTCTAGGGGATGCATTCCAAAGAAACTGGAAGGTATTTAGAGAAGGCTTAATCTGAGTTGTCATCAGACAAGCTCACCAAGGCAAATCTAATTGCATGAAATGGGGAAAGTCACACAATATTTACATCCGGACACAGTCATCACTCAGTTCCTAAAAAGGGCAGTTATTAAACCCTGAATTCACCCCAGCAACACAGTGGTTTAGTACCAGGTTGTTGATATCCATCCAGATGTATAAATAATAGCTATATTTGTATCTGGCCAATTGGCTGAATTCATAAACCGCCATTAAAATAAATCATGATTTCCCATCATAATCCAAATTTCAGAAATAGACAATAGTAAATTAGTTTACCAGGACTGACAGAAATCAGTTTCCAAATGTGCACTTATTCTATACCTTATGAAAGGCATGGCAAAATACTAATCAGTAGAAACATTTTAAATTATATCTAAAATGAAGGTCAGCTTATTTCAAAGATGACAGGTATTACCTTGTTTGTTGCAGGCTATTAAGAGGGGAGGTGCATTTTTCAGAACTGTGTTGTCAGTCAGGAGTTGGTACAGAAATTCTGCCACATCTTTCATCTCCCGTTGGAAAGCTACACTATCCACAACAAACACAATTGCCCTATACAAAAAAAAATGCAGTGCGTGATATTAACTTATGTTATCCTTCAAGTGGTATATCAGCAAAACAAACCCTCCCCCCCCACACACAATACAAGACTGCTTGTAACCAGCACTTTTTCCTTCTAAGAATAAGTTTTGATACTGTCAAAATTTGGTATCTTAATGTGAATTGTTTTGTTCTGACATTCTCCTCTTCTCCAATTAGCAAGATAAAAAGGTTTAGGAAAAGAGAGAGAGAGATGAACAAAATCCAACAAATGAGATGCACATATTTCATCAGATCCTTCTATTTATTTGCAGCAATCCTCTAAGTCTATACATCGGTAATGTCTTGAAAATATTAATAGAGCCATTCTTTTGAAACTTACCTAGCTGCAGACTTGAACCTATCCAGGAACTGAAGCCTCAAGCTCTCATGGCCAGGAAGGTCAATTAAAGTCACATTCCTATTCTACAGGAGAAGCAATAAATAATTTATCATGGAGCAATTTTAGGCAGTATTTTGCTTAGGCTTATGTATTTTATTGCTTTCTACTATTATTTGAGTTTATTTCAAATGAATAACAATCCTTTCATACATGTATACTTATATACCACAACATGTAATATTTCCATCCTTACCTTGTCATTTTTTACTCTGTACAAGGCAGAACTATCAGTTATGGAAGTCTGAGTATTTCGGAAATTTTCTGTTAAGAGCTATGGAAATCAAAAGAAAGGAGACAAAATTAAATATTCTCAGTAAAATTACCGATCTAATGCTTTCAAAAGCTTCAAAAGCAAGAAGTTAAAAGTGTTTAACTTTAATCTTCCAATGACATGGAAAAAAAATCACAGAAAAATATTAGTCTAAAAGATAGTCTAAAAGAATTATGAAAGAAACTTCCATACCCTGACAAATAGAAGAGTTTTTCCTGAGTCACACAGACCAGCCAGAAGCACTGCTGTCCGACTGCTCTTTCTTGCTTGGAAAATTTTCCAAATTACTGAAAAAGACAAAAAATCCACTGATTAACTAAGCTATATGAATAAATATTGCTATCCATGAAAATATTTTGATTCATGCAATGTCTAAAACTAAAGCTACTTCACACGGAGTATAAGTTGTCATTTTTAAGTAATGTGCGATTTTTTTCCAAACTTATAACTTTTCTCTGTGTTATAAACAGTTGATTTGACAGAATAACCAGGCAGTTCACAATATTTATTTCCTGTAAAATTCACTTTTTTCCACTTTCTGTATAAGCAATGACTTTCTCATACTAGCCAGATCAGAAACACACCAAATCACAAATACATGCGCATCAAACAAGTATATTTATTTAGAAACAAGTCTTAATCATTTATCTTTTATAAATATAAGCCCCAAGGAAGTTTACAAAAGTCTATATTGAACAATGATTTCATTCAAAACAAAGATAATAATATTTTAGATATATATTACTGCAGATATACAGTAATGCTTAAAAGTTTGTGAGTTCTTTTGAATATTCAGTTTCTGCATAAATGTGATCTAAAGTGTTAGTGTTCTCCAAACATCCTAAAACTAGATAAAATGAACACAATTAACCAAATTAATAGAAAACATTATACTCATTCATTTATTTGAGGAAAATGACCCAGAGCTAAAATGTGGCTAAAATATGTAAACCTCTAGAATTATTAATTCATTTGAAGGGAAGATTAGAGCCAGGTGTTTCAATCAATGTAAAGTGCAAGTATGGGATGTCCTGCTTTATTTAAAAAAACAGAATTCTGGGTATTCACTATCAATGTCTGATCTTCTCAACATAGGTACATGGAGGTGTGTTGTAGCTTGAATAAAGGACTTTTCTAAGGTCCTCCGAAAAACAGTTGTTGCTACTCATTGGTCTTCAAAACATTACAAAACTATAACCAAAGAATGTTGATCTCACCAGTTCACTGTCAGGCAGATAGTGTACAAATGAAAGCAATTGAACACTATTATTGCCCTCCCCTGGAATGGTCAACCAACCAGGATCACATCAAAAGCAATATGTGTAATGCTCTGGGAGGTCTTAAAGAACTCCAGGATAACATCTAAAGAACTAAAGCCTTTCTTGCATTGACAAATGTCACTTTTTATGAGAATACTGAACAGCAGTGATATGTATGACAGGGCTGCAAGGAGACCTACTCTCAAAAAAGAACACTACTGCCCATCCACAATTTGCAAAAGACCAGATGGGTCAGTTGGAAAGATACTGAAAGCATGTTCTATGAATGGATGAGTCCAAAATAAAACTTTCTGGCTTGACTGAAAAGCATTAGTTCAACAAAATGCAAACACTGCATTCCTGTATAAGAACCTTATTCTGTGAAACAGGGCAGTGGCAGCATCATGGTTTGGACTACTTTGCTGCCCTTAGATCAGGACAGATTGTCATCATTGATGGAGGTATGAATTCTGAATAGTATGAACATATTCTACAGCAAAATGTCAGGGTATCTGTTCTTGAACTGAAGTTGAAGATAAAATGCTCGTGCAAAGTTAAGGTTAAGATTAGGAATGTGGGAAGACACCAACCGAAAACACAACTCAAATTACCAAAGAATGGTTAAAGCAAAGAAAATTAAATATTCTGGAATGACCAAGTCAAAGTCCTGATCTTCATCCTATAGAAATATTGTAGAAGTGGGCAGTTCATGCAAGAAGGCCCATCATCATCCCTCTGTTGAAGCTGGAACTGGAAAAGGTGCAAAAAAGGGCAACAAGAATGATCAAGGAAATGGAGCACATCCCTTATGAAACCAGATTGCAACGCCTTGGTCTCTTCAGCCTTGAAAGACGGCGTTTAAGGGGTGACTTGATCGAAGTGTATAAAATCATGCATGGGATAGAAAAGGTGGATAGAGAAAAATTCTTTTCTCTATCACACAATACTAGGACAAGGGGGCACTCCCTAAAGCTCATAGGTAAGAAAGTGAGGACAAATAAAGGGAAATATTTCTTCACCCAGAGGATCGTTGGTTTATGGAATTCACTTCCAGAAGAGGTCGTGACAGCTGTCAGCCTTGATAGCTTCAAGGCAGGGTCAGACAGATTCATGGATGCCAATTGTATCGGTGGTTATTAAAACGGATGTCCATCTGCCTCCTCTATGTTGGTTGAGGCAGGCAGGATTCCCTTGAGTACCATTTGTTGGGGGTCAAGGGAAAGGGAGGGTTTTGCCTTCTCTTTCTGCTCAAGATCCCCATGTACAATTGGTGGGCCACTGTGTGACACAGAATGCTGGACTCGATGGGCTTTGGCCTGATTCAGCATGGCTCTTCTTATGTTCTTAAGACGGAATGAGCTAAAATTCTTCCAAATCAGTCTGCAGGACTGCTCAACAGTTCATTGCAGTTATTGACACCCAAAAGAGTGTTACGGTTCATATATGAGATATGGCATACTTTTGCCACACAAAGATATGTAGCTTTGGATCATTTTCCTCAATAAATAAATATACAAATATGTTTTTACTCATTTAACAGGATTTTCTTTATCTAGTTTCTAGTGGAGAACAGATCACAGTTTAGATCATACCTATGTAGAAATAGTGAACATTCAAAAGGATTACAAACTTTTAAGTACCACTGTAGTAGGATAGCAGTTCATTTAAAATATTAAACTCAATGATAAATATACTACTTTGCCAGAATTACAAATTACAATTATCTTGTCAGAAATCACAAGCTTTTTGTCAATTAAATTTGCCTACTTCTCACTTTCTAAATTTGCCTAAAAGCTCTCTTTCTCCTGCATTTTCATTACTAAATACTATAAAATCTCACAATAAAGTCCAAAGCAATTTTAACCAGCCTGTTGCTAGATGTGTTGTATCACAATACTTATTTTCCCAGCCACTTTATCTTGACAGCAGAAGACTGCTTGAGTCAATTGCCAGAATAGAAAAACAACAGAAAAAATAAGATTGACAAGGAATACAGCTTTTGCAAAAAAAAAAAAAAATCCCCCAAATCAGACCATTAATTGCAGTCTTCAGTTAAAAGAAGAAAGAAAATACAGAAGTTCAAATGTAATGCATTTGGAAGCAATCTACTACTCCTTCCAGACATTCCCCCAACACGGCTAGATGTTTCTCTACACTCTAGGGCAGGGGTTCTCAACCTTGGCAACTTTTAAGACTTGTGGACTTCAACTCCCAGAATTCCTCAGCCAGCAAAGCTGGCTGAGGAATTCTGGGAGTTGAAGTCCACAAGTCTTAAAGTTGCCAAGGTTGAGAACCCCTGCTCTAGGGGTATTTCTTAATATACCCAGTTTTCCCTCTTCATCTCTACGGCAAGACCCACTGAGGAACCTCACAAAAGCCCCACTGCCACCTATTTTCAAACAATCATGCTGTCTACGCCAGTCTTGCAATTGTGCTATAAAGGGACAGAGCGATGAAACGCTCCGGCTCATTTTCCATTCCCCCACTTTCTGCGCCGCTCGAAAGCAACCGCCGAGCAGGGCCAGAGGGCTGCACAGGGCGCGCTGAAACTCACCCAGCACTAAGACGACGAACACGGCCACCGCCACCGAGATCAAAAGCCGGACCTGCGCCACGTCCTGGGCCGGCAGGGGTGCATCTTGGGGAGGGGGAAACCCCTCGCGCTGCGGCGTCACTTTCACAACGTTCATGCTGAGCCGCTCACCACGCGTGACAGCTTAATACGTATAATGTAGCGACGTTTCCTGTTCTGCAAACGTCATCTTCCGGTTTCTACAGCAGGTGGCTGACTCGTCTTAAAGTTGCAGGGGTTCTCAACCTTGGCAACTTTAAGACTTTGGACTTCAACTCCCAGAATTCCTCAGCCAGCTTTGCTGGCTGAGGAATTCTGGGAGTTGAAGTCCACAAGTCTTAAAGTTGCCAAGGTTGAGAACCCCTAAAGGAAAAAAACAGATATAATTACATTAGACTACAGCTCCCATAATTCCTAGCGAAGAAACTTAGTGATACCCACGTGACAAAGGTTGTTCTACATCTGAAGCATCAATTTCTTGTGGGGGGAAAAAATCATCAGAATTTTGTAACATAATACCCAAAATAGATCCTAGGAGTCCCCTGAACTGCAAGGCGATCAAACCAGCCAGTCCTAGAGGAGATCAACCCTGACTGCTCTTTAGAAGGCTAGATCTTGAAGTTGAAACTCAAATACTTTGGCCACCTAATGAGAAGGAAGGACTCACTGGAGAAGAGCCTAATGCTGGGAAAGATTGAGGGCAATAGAAGAAGGGGACAACAGAGAATGAGATGGGTGAATGAAGTCACTGAGGCAGTAGAATATGGTAGAGGACAGGAAGGCCTGGAGGAACGTTGTCCATGGGGGTCGTGATGGGTTGGACACGACTTCGTAACTAACAACAACAACCAGATTTAAACATTCAAAGATGACTTTATTAGTCCATTTCATTCAACAGAGATAGTATTGGTAGATTTATAAAAGCTATAGAAGATGAAATAGGGAGCATTTTAAAAAGCTGTGTTACTGCAATTGAGCAATGTCCACACGATGATCTTGATCGTGACTCTTGAAAAACCGGGATGAGAATTTATTTTATTTATTTTATTTATTTATTTAATTTCTATGCCGCCCTATTCCGGAGAACTCAGGGCGGCTCACAACATGATAGAAATTACATTAAATACATAAATATAAAAAAACCCCTTAAGTTCTGCTCCATCAGTCATTTCTGTTCCATCAGTCATCTCGTGCTCCACTGACAGAAGCTGACAGAATTGGTTATTAAATTTTGTTTCAACCACAATAATGGGAGAGTGTTTTTAATAAATTCAGAACAAACTGTGTGGTGTAAATCCCACATTATATTGCTACTTCTGTAATGGCAGCATGTCTATTGAACCTGAATTGAGTAATAATTTTATTTAAATAATCAAAGTGCTCTGAAGTGGTGACTTTGGGGTTCTTCAGAGCTCTTTATCTAGTTTGATACTTTTTTAAAAAAATGGTGAGGGAGAAAAACGACAATATTTATCTAAAATGTATTGACTACAATGTTTTTCCAATATGCCATAACCTATGCAATATGCAAATATTAAAGGTAGAATACTAATCTTACATGTTCTTTAATTTTTTTATATACAGCTGGATGATGAAATCTGAGGAAATCCCAAAGCTTATTCAGGGTTTTATGACATCTAAACTCTTAATAAAACATTTCCCATTTCTGGATTTTCTTGGGTGAAAGTGGTTCCTGTTTAAAATGCAAACAAATTTAGATTCTAATCTGAGTTTGACTTCCAAGGAAGTGGATAGGGTTCTCTACGCTGTCAGCTTGTCAACCTGTTTTGTGGGATCAGGGCTTCTCCTGGATTGTAAAAGTGGCCAGGGAGGCAGTCGGGGCCAGCAATAGTGTTGACCTCACTGAAGGAGGGGGTGGTACCGTTGGCCGGGCATAGCCTTGAAATCAAATGTCAGTTTTTTTAGCATCTCCAAGTTATTTCTTCCTCAGCAGCTTTTTGAAAAAGTGCTAAGGCAAGTTAAACAAGCTCTGCTCTTTGACCTTAATTATTTGAACAGTACCATGGGCTGACTTTCACTGATGATTGAAATTGACAAGAACTAAATTAGCTACATACTGAAGGCTTTTGCCTTCTAACTGCCTTGCAGAGCAGGCTAGGCAAACAGCCAGGACTACCAATGTGTACCTGTTTACTCATAATCTGTTCCTCTCTAATGAAAGTAAATATTGTGTGAGTGTGTCATCCATCCACTCCATTTTCCCTCCTTTCCAATTGTCCTTATTCTCTTTTGCCTGTTCAGATATCTGGTAACGTTTGGTGCACCCCCTCCTCAAAAGCCTGTCCTTAAATGCAACAGTTTTCAACAATTACCAACCAGTTTCCAATTATCCCTTTTTGGGAAAGTTTGTTGAGCCGATAAGTCAGTTTGCAGCTAATGAGAACCCTGGAGGAAAGGGATTCTCTAGACCCATTTCAGTCAGGTTTTAGCCTGGGATTTAGTACTGAGACAGCCTTGGACACATTTGTCAATGACCTGTGGTAGAGCTAGGATGGTAATGGCACATCCATCCTTGTGCTCCTTGATCACACAGCAACTTTCGATACCATTGACCACAGTATCCATCTGAGCCAGCTCCATAGGTTGCAAATTGGGGTGCTGTTTTACAGTTCTCTCTTTTTTTCCAGAACCAGTCTAGTCAGTGTTGGTTGAGATAGAGAGATCACTTCTTAGGCTCCTCCTGTGGGTACCAAAGGGTTTTTTCTCTCTCCTGCCTCCTTGTCAACATCTACATGAAGCTTCTGGGTGAAGTCATCTGCCAGTTTGGGATTCAATGTAATTAGTATGCTTATGATACTCAATTATATTTTTCATTCAAAGTTGATATACAGTTGGAATGAGGTCGTTTTGAACTTGCAGTTTCTGCTTGTAGAACAGGTGTTCAGCTATGGCCAGAAAGGCCTTTGCACAACTCCATTTAGTGCCCCAGTTGCACCTTTTCCGAAACCAAACAGACCTTTACACAATAATGCCCTAGTTACTTTACAGCTTGACTACTGCAATGTGCTCTACATAGAGCTGCTCTTGAAGACTACCCAGAAGCTTCAACTGGTCCTGAATGCTGTGGCATAAATAGTGATGGGCATGCCCGGGTATGTCCATGTAATAAGTGTGCTTTGTGAGCTGCGCTAGTTGCCAGTTTGCTTCCAGGTGCCATTTGAGGTGCTTGTTACTTATAAAACTCTACATGGCATTCAGCCTGGTTACTTGAGGGATTACTAGTCTCTCACAGCACCTTTCCTGAAAATTCATTTGTGCAGGACCAGCACAGTTTAAATAATGTGATCTATTGTGACCCTAAAAATATAACTTCTCTGCAGCAGCGCCTGCCCTCTGCAATTAGATTACCCCTATATCTGGATGGGCCCCCCACTCTGCTGTTGTTTAGAATCATGAAGATAGTATCAATAATAATAGGTGGCTTGAGTGCAATCCCAAAACATCTAGAATATCACTTGAATACCACTGAAACTGATAAAATCACCATCAGTCCATTGCAAAAGACAGCTATATTTGGAACAGCTTACATCTTGCAATGGTACTTCTAGCACTATCGAACTACAGCTGCCTATGCCAGGTCCTTGAGAAACACTAAGTGGATAAAAATACCAAATCCATCCTAAACATCTGGTTGACTGCAATGAACCATAACAATTAATAATCATAAGCTGTTATTATGGTTGGTTGCATAGTCAGCAAGATATTTAGACCAGATTTGACATTATCCACCTACTGACCGCTTTCAAAGGACTTAGGATAAGCAATTGCTGTTGTTTGATAGTGTTAAAGGTATTGTTGTAGGATGAAAGCTGGTCAAAATAAAGCTGCCATTATTTGTTGTTATTATTTGTGTCCAAGGAATTATTTACAAGGAAGATGAGACAAAATGCTAATATATGAAGACAAGCTACTAAAATAAACAATCATAACAAACAGAAATTAAACTGTAGATGTTAATTCTATTTATTTTTTGCACTAGTGACTCTACAGAGTTACAAAGCCATAATGGAAAGTTTAACAGATTGTTGGTATTAAAGAAGAATAAAGTAAATAGACTTTTGTCAACTTGGAGCAAGTAAGTGTGAAGCATCCATTTCATTTCACTGCAAGAACTTGATATTCACCAGTCATGAGTGTGGAAAGTGCAGACCTTAAGGAGTTCTTCATAAGAAAACAGAAAAAAAAGAATTAAGAGATAGAATTAAATAAATTGTTCTACAATAGCACAGAGTGGCTCACAAACTGTTTGATCATTATAGAATCTTTTGCTGTACTGATTATTCCAGCCCCAGTTTGAATCCCTGCCATACCAAGATAATTAGAGCATGTCAGATGGGGGGTGGGGGAGAGAAACCATGAAAATATTTATCTAACCACTTGATAGCTATGTGTTTAACTCCACATTAGTCTACAAATTGATGGCAGCATGGAAACAAAAAGGAAATATTCTATAGATAATGAGACTGAAAAAAGACCTTCGAAAGATGCATATTCTACTCTGCATCATTAAAATATCATCACTGTAAGTCCTTTTAAATTATTCCTTAGTAGAGTTAAGTTCTATTAATTTTTTAAAAAAAGAAACATCAGCCCTATCCCAATTGGCTTCTTCACCTTTATCTCTGACGAACTTGACAGAAGTGTTAAAAAGTGAACAAAAGAAAGAAAAATTTATGTCATCTTTACACCAAAAACAGTTGTGATATATACCGCAATGAAGAAAACAACATTCCCAGAGCTCTGATATATTTTTCACATAACCATTTGCCATAAATTTAAAATATCTTTCCAATGTAACTTATTACAACTAATATTTAGTTTTCTCTTTGTCACAAGTTATCTCATCCTTTGAATGTGTTTTATATCAAGTTCTAGTACAATGGTATAAGCCTTCTTTTTAAATTATCTTTAAAAATAGAGAAAAGATATTCAAATGATGGGGCAGATATTTATTTATTGGATTTTCATCCTGCCTTTATTACAGTATTTTATAATTCACTTAAGGCAGTGAACATAAGTAATACTCCCCACTTCTATTTTCCCAACGACAATAACCCTGTGACGTGAGTTGGGCTGAGAAAGAAAGCAACTGACCCAAAGGCATCCAGCTAGCTATCATGCCTAAGGCAGAATTAGAATTCACAAATCCCAATGTAACCTCTTGAGCAGGGGTTCTCAACCTTGGCAACTTTAAGACTTGTGGACTTCAACTCCCAGAATTCCTCAGCCAGCAAAGCTTGAGTTGAAGTCCACAAGTCTTAAAGTTGCCAAGGTTGAGAACTCCTGCTCTTGAGTTAATCAATTTGCAAGATGAATGGTCAAGCCTAAAAATCCACTTATACCGTAGAAGCTCTGGACCTATAGAGTAATAACAACAATATTTGGTATATTTGGTGCCCTACAAAAAGAACTGGAAAAACATTTGGACACAATAAGATGGACAGATTATCAAATCATCAACTGCGAAAAGTTGCACTGTTTGGAAATATAGTATATTATAATATTTTTACAAGCCTAGATGTTTATGAAGGATTGAATAGTCATAAGTTCCAAATCTAGTCAGAGCTATCTGGTAGATTGCATGTAAATTATTATTAATGTTGCTCTGTATTATTCATTTACATTTTTAGCTTTTAAGTTAAATTACAATAACAAGCTTGTGTGTGTGCGTGCGTGTGTGCACATGCCTTGAAGTCACTCTTGACTCGTGGCAACTGCCTGGACTAGTCCCTACAATTTTCTTAGCAAGTGACCTTCTTCCTGGGGCTGAGAGAGAATTGGTCCAAGGTCACCCAGCTGGCTTCATGCCTAAAGTGTAACTAAAACTCATGGTTTCCTGGTTTCTAGACCAGGGGTAGGCAACCTTGGCTCTTTTATGACTCGTGGACTTCAACTCCCAGAATTTCTGAGCCAGCATGGTTCAACTTGGAAACCTTTCCCTTTTTCCTCAGTATGGCTGGGGAAAAACTAGTTCTAACAGACTAAGTACTATAAACGTATATTGTTTGTGATGGGAAACATTGCCAAAACAAGGTACAGGGTTAGTTACAATCTAGCAATGTCTGGAAATGCCCTCCTATATCCTGTTTTACATTCTGCCAGAATTACATTTATAATCAGCTTGAAACGAAATTTCTACTACTGAAATGGATAAATGTCATTCATCTTAAATTCCTACCTGAAGATGAACATTTGGCAAATCCTTCAAGAGACTGCAGGTATTCATCCCCAAGATATTTTTCATAGGTATTTTCACTTGGTACAGCTAGGCATTCTGTGCCATCTTTGAACAAACTATCTTTGGCTTCAGATTGGAACATCTCGAATTCATCTTTCCGAGTTCCATGGTTTCCAAATAGTATCTGTAAAAATTAACAGAAGCAGGAGTTCAGTACTTATAATATTAATAAATAAGTTTCCAGTGAATGTATTAAATTTATTGTACTTGGTACTATTTCTCCTTTTTATTTGTGCCTGGCATTTCTGGAGGAATTTTATAATTGGATGCTTCTCATGACCAACTTGCCACAGCCAAGTCACTGTGGCCAATTTGCCATGGCCAAATCACCACAGCCAACTTGCCATAGGACAAGAATCATACTAATGAAAGAAATGGTAGAATAGAATCATTAAGTAAAAAATTCAAAGGAGGGACAAAATGAAATGTGAATGACAAAAATTAAAATCATTTTTAATTATTTTAAATAACTAAATTAAATTGTTGAATTGACCAATGGCAAGTTGTCCTGCACTGAGTTGGCTAATGTTCCATCTACGAAAGCTGATCCACATCTTCCCCGTGTATATATGCTATATAACTTTACTATTAAACATAATAGTCTTAATTCAGAGATTACCTGTTGCTCAAGTACCAACTTTTGAACCACTTCTGCTCGTTCAGGTCTTGATACTACTGCATGATTGCAAACTTGGGCCAAGTGACAGTTACGATATTCATCATGACGACATCGTTCACCATTTTGCTTCAGAAGAACAAAATCAGAAGGCGTTAAGCCACTTGCCCAAGTAGGTTTGTTCTCACCTATAAAAAATGATTAAAATCATTAACAAGAATAAGGACTCCCTGCATCACTATGCATATATTTTCCTTATTAGCCAAACTCCGTGGAAAGGGAACATGGGACTTTGCTAGCTGCCCCTCCCCCCAATGCCATTTTGCATCCCACTGGCGATACAGTCCATACAACAATGTAATAGTTCCAAACTTCTTTGGAGTGGTGGGTATACATGACATTTTGTCAGAATGTTCATATTTATTTATTTAATATATGGCATATACCTGGATCAGCAATATATATTAACATTTCATCTAGATCAGCGTGTTCATAAAATGGCTACCATGGAAACATAGACTGTCAGAAAACAACTAAGCAGAAATACTCTGGACAACTGTGCACATTCTAGTGAACAAAGGCATGGGCTGAAGTTCTTTTTCATCTTTTAAGGACACAGAATCCAGAGGCATTCTTGGACATAAATGCAATGTTTTACTTTGTAGCTTAAGAGCTCCCTCTATGTATGTGTGTTTGTGTGTGTAGAAAGGGAGAGAGAAAGAAAAAAAGGATTGATGGTCTCCAAGTTTCGAACCTGATAGTTTAACCACTACATAAATCTGACTTTTATATGTTTAGATCTACATCTCTATGTCTATGACTTTAATTAAAAAAATCTAACTAAGAAAAATATGTGGCACAAGTTGCCAGGCAAGAACCAAGAGTATTGTCCAGTCATCTTGTACCAGTAGGAAGCATGCTGAAAACTTAAAAGCAGATATATAATTTTTTGTTGGGAGATATTTGCAACAGCATATGATAAGGCAATATTGTCAATACAGCTTGCAGTATCAAGTGTGAACTAGCAGACTGTCCCTGCCACATGTTAATTCTAGCCTATAAGAGAATAACCAAAGAGAATGGTGGATACAGATTTGGATTTAAATATGTGAATGAGATCTATTATATTGTTTTGGATAATTAAACTCTTTGCTCTCAGTGACCACTCTAGCAAAGACATCTCTTTAACAAAGCTGTTAGTAATAAGAAAAATAATCTAAGAATATAACAATAAAATTCATACATTTACCTGCAATATAAAAAGTCCAGGATGGTATGATATGGTTATAGATTGCATGACAAAATGGGCTACTAATTTTGGACATAATATTAAGATAGATACTTGGGAAAGAATGTAGGTATCTGTATTCATTGTTAGTAGTAGTTAATAAATGTTAATTAATTAATTAAACTGTCAAATTTAAAAGAAGATTTTTCTAAAATGTCTATTTAGGAGGGAGGAGGGACAATTATTTGTTGAAAAGAAGGTCAGAAGTTTTGATATGTTTCTTAACTTCAGTTTTTCTTTTCTTTTCTGTTTTTCTTTCTGTTTCTCTTTTATTACATGTAAAATTTTAATATAAATAAATACAAAATATGATGGAATGAAGCCCATTAGAATAGACTAAAAATTACAAACTCTTCCTTCACATTTAGAAATAAATAAGAGCACAGGTGTAATAGATTGGAAATGTGCAGGGTTTTTCTTGTCTCTGCTAGGTGTTTTGAAGAGAGCAACCAAACTTCTTGCAATCCAAAGTTCTTCTCTGTACAATAGATTCACAACTATTTCAGAGTTGAATTATGTGACTGACAATAAAAAACCAGAGTCCACTGAGAGCAATGTGTAAGCTAAGGAGAAACAGACTACTCTGAGATAAAAGACACTTTACTTCCAAATAATTCAGCCATCTAGAATCTCCATGAAACAGAACATCCACAACATGAACTGGTAGGCTAAGAAAATACTATGCAAAGGAGATTGCCAAAAGAGACTGTAAAGCAGGGGTTCTCAACCTTGGCCATTTTAAGACTTGTGGACTTCAACTCCCAGAAGTCTTAAAGTGGCCAAGGTTGAGAACCCCTGCTGTAAAGCCAAAGCTATTTGGAGAGAAGGGGAAACTATCTTAAAGGAGGAAAAGCAGAAATAAAAGCAAAATCTAGCAGGTCTACAGAACTAAGAAATTGGAAAATGTTGTAAATTGGCTTCTACTAGGCCAACAAAAATATCTGGATGTCAGTTAAGTTAAATGTAGAAGTAGAATATGTTTATGTTTGTAAATTTTACACTACATGTGTATCTGTGAAGCAATCATGAAAACTGCTTAAGGGTGTAATTTATTTCTACTTATCTCTCCTGCCTGTGCTGAAACCTTTCAAAACTAACATTTCGCAGACATTGACTATTTCCAGGTATAAATTAATTTGTTAGAACTTGTTAGATAAAGTTGTTCACATCTTATCCACAGATCAACAGCAAGCCACCATTAACTAACATACCCATTATACAGGTAGTCCTCATTTAACAAGAGTATTTGGGATTTGAATTTCCATCGTTAAGTGATACAGTCATAATGCTTAATGACTGTGCTGCTTCATAACACAACACTGATAATCCTCCAGGACCATTGGTTGTTAAGCAAGGACCTCACGTGAAGTCAATTTCCTGTTGACCTCCAACAAGCAAAGTCAATGGGGAACTGGCAGAAAATTGCAAGTCATGGTCACAACAAGCCTTTCTTTTTCTATGTCACTCACAAGCAGGTTGATGGGCAAGAGCTACAGTACATGCAGGTGAGAGCTGTACTATGTAGACAGAGGCATAGATAGAGTATCGGCAGGGGGGATGGATGCATACTACAGAATGCAGATGGGAAAATGGCAAGTTCTATGGAAATACACAATTCTGGTGGGTGAGCAGGCACCATGGAGTGCAGGTGGGTGGTATGAGCAGATGCACATTACAGAGAACAGAGGGGTAAGCAGATATTATGGAATAGAAATCCCCATGCCGCCCAAGAGTTCCTTAGAAGAAAAAATGGCAGGGTGGGAGCAACATGCAGGAACGACTTGCAACCTTCTGCCAGCTTCCCCATTGACTTTGCTTTTTGGGAAGTCAGCAGGGAAAGTTGCACATAGTGATCATGTGGTTATGGGAAACTATAACTGTCATAAATGTGAGCAGTTTGCCAAGCACCCGAATCATGATAACATGACTATGAGGACTTTGAGGCTGATGTTTGTATCTCCCTCATCACTAAACAATTGCTGAACTTAGTGGTTACAAAGCAAAGACTATCTGTACTACTTTCTTTTCCATGAACTTATCAAAATTAATCTGATTCTTCAAACTGAACATTTGAGAGGAGACAAAGTATTTGAGGCATGTAGCAATGGGAGATTTTTCCTTTTTTCTGTGCTGCTCTAAGGTTTCCAAGAACACAAATGCTTGAATTTTCTGCCTGATATCCCAGCATTACTTGGCCAGCCTTAGTATTCTGCATCATGACTTGAGTAGGTGCATTCAGCTTTGTCTGGTACAACTCCAGCACTCCAGTATTTCTTATTTTATTGGATGATGTTTTCTAATGCAATGTGATTCTGGACCACAGTTAATTTATCTTTTAAACATTATCATTATATTATAACCATTTTTATTATAATTAATTAATTAATTATATTATTATATTTCTATATTGGTTATATTATTACCATTCTTTTGATTACACCTGACAATCTTCATCAGTCCACTTTTTCTCAACTATCATAAATAAGATGATCAACACTTCATATTTATTTTTATGATTCCATACCTTCTGTGACCTCAGTGATGATGGTATGTTTAACAAAAGCTACATCTCCTGCTTCAATCAAGCATCTGGAAAATACAACCAGATAAAAGGGTAAGTGGTACATTTCATTTCTTGCCTTCCATAGGTTCCTCATCTGAAAAACGATTTAAGCATTCCTGCACTGTTTTCATAGAATTTTAATTTGGAATTAAGAAGAATTATAAATAGTTGTGAACTGCAAAGGTTATGCCCCGTTTTTTATGATATGCTTGGGATTGCTTTCTACATGTTAATATAAATCATTTAACAGCTAGATATAAAGACAGTATAATATGCTTATATTGTGGAATAGTAGTTATCAGTATTCCACTAGGTGGGGTAGCAGCTGCATTCAAAGAGGACTTCCAATCTAGTTTCAGTATCAAGACTTTGTCCAGCAGTGTGTGTTACAATACTTATAATAATAATAATAAAAGACTATAATAAGACTATTCATATGATTCTGTGCAGAGCCTCCACTAACTTATCACAATCAGATTTCAAGGAAGATTCCAGTAGACAGAATCATGTTTGGAAAGTACGTTACAGAATCTTGCATCTGCCTAGGATTCTCAGTCCTAGGCATTATTTAAAATGTTATTGTTTTAGTAGTTTCATTTTTCCAAAATAATAAAATAAAATATAAAATGGGAATATTTTTTAAAAATTGGGTGGTAGAGTGACAAATTAAGGCAAAACACACAATGATTTGGAACTGATGCCCTATAACATTTCCTGTGGAAGAATTCAGGAAATGCTCTAGTAATTCTAAAATCTGAAGATAAGCTTTTCATAGATCAGTTTTACTTCACATGAGGGTGAAGGGTTACATTTTCTTCCCCTCCAGTATGCTGACTTCTATGAGCCATCTGAAACTATTTGTTCTGACAGTTCACTCATTTGCATTTAGTATCTCAGTTGATTAGACTTTTTAATTCCCACAAATATATAACACATAGATCTGTTATTAGAGGCTAACATCTACAAGAAGGAATTCTGAACTGCAAGTGGAAAATGAAGAATGTCTTCTTATTCATCTATGACGGGTGGGAAACTATGGCCCTTTTATGGCTTGTGGACTTCAACTCCCAGAATTCCTAGCTCAGGAATTCTGGGAGTTGAATCCCCAAGTCCTAAAGGGGCCATAGTTCCCCACCTCTGATTGTATTCCAAGGAACAGCAACCTACCGAAAAGCACCTTTATAACCATAGTATATTTCATTGCTGTTAGGTTTACACTTGTGTCTCTGTTGGATGGTACCTTCACCACCGCTGCCTTTGCACAGTTTGCAAAATGGAGACTCAGGAGGTGCTCCTGGCGCACAGCTTTCTGTGAAGAATTGATCTAGCAAGGGATCAGAGAACAAACCTTTTAATACGTGTGTTTATATTCTTATAAAGTAACATACCCCAACTGGTTGTCTACTTGATGTGTTGGATTTCAGTTTGCATAATCCCCAGAAAGCATGGTAAATGCATCAGATTAGGGTGTCAAGCAACCCTGTAGTTGTAATAAAACTAAATATTGGCACACTAGATCTTCAAAATCTGGACCCAAACCAAAAATATTATTATTGGAAAGCATGGCCAGCTTAAAAATGTAAGCTACAAAATTCTGTCTTTTCATCATATGTAACTGATTTTATCCATTACAAATTAAGGAAATATCAACAGTGTAGTTCATCAAGAGGAACTGACATGAATACACATAATTTGTTCTCAGCCATAATAGATTAAACAGAAAAGACTACGCTTGTACTTCATACAAATCATTTTCAAAGAATGATCAGCTTCGATAAAGAGGATCAATTGCGGAGGTAATAAGGTGGTCACCAGTTTACCTTCTGGAAAACAGTGCATTTTGTGATGGCTGTGTTCAAAAAGATAGCCATTTCATGAAAAGCAAGTCTTCCCATTGATAGCCATTTTGTGAGGATACACAAAACATACCTTCACAAATCAGAAAGACTCTGGATCACCTTTTCTGACTAATAAATTTTCTGACTAATAAAAACCTATCATAGACATATATGTCTCTCTTAGCTACAAGGGATACTTTGAGATATGTCTAATAGCACCCCAAAATAATCTGTAACTCTCCAGAAACTCAGCTGCATTCCTCAAAATGTGAAAAATGAAACTGTTTTTAACTGACTGCTCATGCTTTTAGTCAGAAAAATAAATTATTAATTAGAGTTCATTTTACCCATCTTTTAAATAATATAGGTGATGTGTCAGAATTTTCAGAAATATAGCAGTTAAGGCTAATCATTGAAGGAAAAAAACAATAAAAATGTTTTTCATTTAATTTTCATCAGGAATTCCATTTTAGATAAAAATTGAAAAATTGAATTAGGAATAGCTTTCATAATGTTCATTGCTTTCTGGTGTTCAGTTTATTTCATAAATTTTAAGGCAGTAGTCTAATATTGCAAAATTCCTTTTACACTCCTTTATTATCTTAACAGAATACTATTTTGAGAACTGATATAAACATACCTTAAGAAGCATTTTAATTAGGTTAGGGCATGTAAAATGTCTTATTAAAAACATTTTGAGTGTGATAATTTTACTAAAGGTTCACTAAATTCTAGTACAAAATGTCCTGTTTTGAGTATTTTGGGGAAGAGTCTGAAACTCTAAGACATTTCACCAAAAATGTGCTCAAGACATTTAGATCAAACATTTTGTTCACCCATAATATTTATGTTATTTTATTTTATTTTTTTTAAAAAAAAGTAATAGAAGAAAAGAACTCTAGGATCAAGGCTTTTTTTTTTTGTCATAGAACGCCCAGAACAGAGTTCCAGCACCTTTTTTGGATGGAACCTTGTAGGGTAGGCAAGGCGGGTGGTATGACATGTGTGAGTTCCGGCATCTTTTTTTTTTTTTTTTTACAAAAAAAGCACTGTCTAGGATAGTCTCTGAAATGTTGCCAAAAAGGTGTGCCAAAGTGAGAATCTGCTTCATGCATAATAGCATAGCAAAACTTTGATTCTTAGAGAAAAGGAAACTATGAAAATCTCCATGCACTACTCTTCCTACTATCATTAATATTGCTAATGTTGCTATTTTCACTAACAAAAATATATTGGATGTACTGATTTTAAAAAGAGTAAAGCATTTTCATTTCTAACACAAGAAGGGCTGTGAATTCAAATCCATGCTGGGTCAAAAAATGTTTTTCTGTTTTAACTTGAGTGCTTATCAGAGGATAAAAGTACTGTATTAATCAACCCAATACATAAATGCCCAAATAAAAATCGGACAAGGAAAGGGAAGGGAAGGGAAGGGAAGGGAAGGAAAGGAAAGGAAAGGAAAGGAAAGGAAAGGAAAGGAAAGGAAAGGAAAGGAAAGGAAAGGAAAGGAAAGGAAAGGAAAGGAAAGGAAAGGAAAGGAAAGGAAAGGAAAGGAAATTTACATAGGGCCCCTTTCCAAAGTAACAAATATATTTTCCATGTATAGCCTATCATTTTTTCTTTCTTTTTCCATGCAAAATATTTGTTATGGGGAGAGGGGAGAGACACAATTACTACCTAACCCCTTGTAATCCTTTGGAACTACAGGAGCTGTTGTCCTAGAACAGGGGTTCCCAACCAGGGGTGCTTGCATCCTCTGGGGGCGCGAGATGATATTCCAAGGGATGCGAAAAGTTGGGTTTTCAAAATTATAGTGTATGTGCATAATTTGTTGCCGTCATTTCAAACTTTTGTTAAGGGTGCGAGAATATATCAAAAGCGTTCTAGGAGTGCAGGGTATAGGAAAGGTTGGGAGTCGCTGTCGTAGAAGTACTGGATCCTTTATAGCAATGGTCTTGAACTTCAGCAACTTTAAAATGTGTGGACGTCCATAGCCAGCATGGTTCAGAAACACTGCTTTAGAGAATGGATATAAAAGTAATATAAAAACAAAAACAACCAAATGGAGATAAAGCCACTCACCAAAGTTACAACTAAGATTATTTTCCATGTTTAAAAGGCCCATGGGAACATTCCAGCCAGCAGTTCTACCAACACCAGTATGACAGGACTTTTTTCCTCTCAGATTGGTCCAGTTGATTTCAGTGTCTCTTTTCTTAGCAACAGCTACAGCAATGTAGCCTTTAACTGGAAAACAAGAAGCAGACTCAGCATTCCTTGACTGAGAAATCAAATAATCTAACAGAAGGCAGGCATGATCCAGTGACTCCTTCACACCTTTTGTGAACTTTTAAAGAGAAAAGAGTTCACATGTATATAGGAATCCAATGTATAAGCACTTGCTATTGAATTTAAAGCCATGGTTGCCATCTTAAAATGAGAAAATACTGTGTTTTCCCGAAAATAAGACCTATTCCGAAAATAAGCCACAGCTTGATTTTTACGTGTGCCCCTAATATAAGCCCTACCCCCAAAATAAGCCCTGGTTAAGACCACGTCCACTCCATCCCACCATCTGGTTGCATGAGGTGGGGCAAGGCACATGTGCAAAAATCAAGCTATGGCAGGGGTGGGGTAGAGCTGCCACATGTGCCCGCAGCTACTTAGCTCAGGTCTGTCACAGCCAGGCCTCCCACACTCCAACATCTGCCTCACCTTGTGGTGGTGGCACCAACAACCCTGTCCAGCAGGAGTCCGTGGCCGCCACCAGCCCATTTCTTCTGTGGCCACTCACCTCTGCTCACGCATGTTGCCCCAGTCTTTATTTCACCAACAGAGTGAATAGAACTCTGAATTGACACGTGTGCTTCCCCCTGGCCTCCATTTTGCCAGCAGAGGCCTTTTCCTGAGACCTTTCCTGAAGGCCTCTGCTGGTGAAACGGAGGCCGGGGGGGTGATGCGTGCATCAACTCAGAGCTCTGTTCTGGGCTGCAGAGGCCTTTCCTGAAGGCCTCTGCAGCAAAACGAAGGCCGGGGTAATGCGCGTCAGCGGCACAAGCAGCCACAAAAGAAGTACACTCCTGTTGGATGGGGTTGTTGGTGCCGCTGCCGCGAGGCGAGACAATAAGAAAAAAAAGAAATCCCCCGATGAATGGATGAAAAAAAAAAATAAGATCGGGTCTATTTTTGGGGAAACACGGTAGTACATGTAGTCCTCAACTTACAACAGTTCATTTAGTGACTATTTGAAGTTACAATGGCACTGAAAAAAGTGACATGACCATTTTTCATACTTACGACCGTTGCAGCACCCTTATGTCACGTGATCAACATTCAGACAGTTGGCAACTGGTTCAGTTTTATGGTTGCAGTGTTCCAAAGTCATGCGATTAACTTTTGCAACCTTCTGACAAGCAAAGTCAATCTGGGGAAGCCAAATTCATTTAACAACTATGTTACTAACTTAATAACTGCAGTGATTCACTTAACAACTGCAGCAGGAAAGGTCACAAAATTTACTTAACAACTGTCTCAGCAAAAGAAATTTTGGGTTTAGTTGTGGTCGTAAGTTGAGGACTATCTGTATTTTGGCAAAAAGAAGAATTTTCTTCAACAGATTAGGAAGATAGGTACAGAAAGATTTGACTAAGTTTTAAATTGCCAGATAAAAGTTTAGATGTTTGCAGATCTCTTAGGTGGCAATATATTTACCATAATTACTTACCTTCTGTACCTTTCGTGGGATCTATGCATGCAGCAGAATCTTCAGCTGGAAGAAATAAAAGTAAACAGGATTTGGAGAAGTCACTTCAAACTCAAACCATTTTCATCTACTTTTGTCTGGACTACAAGAAAGATTTCCTGTACACATAACCCTAAAAGCAGATAATGCCAAGCGTATTTGCCAGATCAAGGGCTCCATTATAGAATGCAAGATCTGAACTGAAGACATAATATCTATATAATCTAGGATTGATAAAGCTGGTAAACAAAAAGATGGACTCATTTTTTCTAGACCAACAGGTCATGGTTTTTAAATCTGAATTCTGCCTTTCTATATAATAATAATAATAATAATAATAATAATAATAACAATAACAATAACAATAATAAAGTTGGAAGGGACCTTGGAGGTCATCTAGTCTAATCCTCTGCTCAGGCAGGAAATCCTATACCATTTCAGACAAATGGCTGTCCAGTCTCTTCTTAGAAACTTCCAGTGTTGGAGCATTCACCGCTTCTGGAGGCAGGTTGTTCCACTGGTTATTTGTTCTAACTGTCAGGAAGTTTCTCCTTAGTTCTAAGTTACTTCTCTTCTTGATTAGTTTCCATACGTTGCTTCTTGTCCTGCCTTCAGGCGCTTTGGAAAATAGTTTGACTCCCTCTTCTTTGTGGCAGCCCCTGAGATATTGGAACACTGTTATCATGTCCCCCCCTCGTCCTTCTCTTCATTAGACTAGACATACCCAATTCCAGTAGCCATTCCTTATATGCTTTAGCCTCCAGTCCCCTAATCATCTTTGTTGCTCTTCTCTGTACTCTTTCTAGAGTTTTAACATCTTTTTTACATCGCGGTGACCAAAACTGGATGCAATATTCCAAGTGTGGCCTTACCAAGGCATTGTAAAGTGGTATTAACACTTCATGTGATCTTGATTATATCCCTCTATTAATGCAGCCTACCGTAGCACTGTGTTGGCCTTTTTGGCAGCTGTAGCACACTGCTGGCTCATATTTAAGTGATTGTCCACTAGGACTCCGAGGTCCCTCTCACAGTTACTACTATTAAGCAAGGTACCCCCTATACTATACCTGTGCATTTGGTTTTTCTTGCCTAAATGTAGAACCTTGCTTTTTTCACCATTGGATTTCATTTTGTTAGATAGTGCCCAGTGTTCAAGTCTGTCCAGATCCTTCTGTATCTTAAGCCTGTCTTCTGGTGTGTTGGCTATTCCTGCCAGCTTGGTGTCATCTGCAAATTTGATGAGTTTCCCACCTATTCCCTCATCCAAATCATTGATGAAGATGTTGAAGAGTCCAGAACAGAGCCCTGGGGCACCCCACTACACACTTCCCTCCATGTAGATGTGGTTCCATTGAGGACCACACGCTGAGTATGGCTGGTCAGCCAACTATGGATCCATCTGGTGGTGATGCTGTCTACCCCACATTTTTTTTATCTTGTAAAGTAATAGGTTGTGATCTACTTTATCAAATGCCTTACTAAAGTCCAAGTAAATTATATCCACAGCATTCCTCTGATCCACTAATTTTGTCACTCAATTTCTATCCATCTCTTTACAATTTTGCAATAGGCCATGCATATTGCTCTTCAGTGATGAAGTAAAAGCATTAAATCAATTGGTGGATATGACAATGGAAAGGAAGAAAGACCATACCTCAGCTATGATCCAAGAACACTGGGCAGGAATGAGGTGACTTGGAACAGATTTTCCTCCCTTAGATCAGATGCCTGAAGCCATAACTTTAGTGAAACATTGCTATGTGACACCTAAGTTTTTCTTAGTCTAAAGCACAGAGCTAAAATGGTATGCCATCAGAAGTCATTTTCATGCACACCGTTGTGGCTATTACTCTTGATGGCAGTGAGATTGCCTCTGAAGACCATCTATTGAGAGACTAGTAGCCTTTGTTATGCAATTGGATGGCCACTATGAGACAAACTACTGGAATAAATAGGCCAGGTCACTTCTTATGTACTTACAACAGCTATTGATCTACTGAGGTCATACTTACAAGGGATTTCTGTCAATACTGGGACAAGGCCACATTTTCCTGCAGTGTAGACATGCCCTCCATCCAAGGTAATGGCATCAGCTTCTCCTTTCTATGAAGACCAATGTATTTTCTATCAGCAAACTCATTTCCTAACACGTGTCTTTACGTGGTTAAAATGAATCATTCATATTTAGCAGGGATCCCCAGGTTTAAAGAAGAAAAAATACATTGAGTAGAAGAAAAAAATCCCACCAACATTTTGAATAACAAATCTTGTCTAAGCACACTCTGTGGGCAGAGAGATGATTGACCACTGAGAGAACAAAACTGAAAATTGGGCAGGGAAACAAGTGTCTTATAAAAGGGCCTATCTGACAGGCTAGTATTATGCGAGAGTGAACTCAAGTCTGCCTATTGTAATTTCTATATTTTTAAACAAGAAGAAGAAAAAATGAATCATTATCTTCTTTGTTGCCTGCTGTTGAGTCTTCTGGTTTCCATATATTTTTTCCCAAAAGAGTGGGGATTGATTATCACAGAAGAGTCAAGGTAAATCCAACATTTTCAGGATCTTAGTCCATAGAAATCAAGCTACAAGAATTCCTAAATTTCCAAAAATCTCTATAGAAATTCCAAACACAATACAGTGGAAGAAATAATATTGGCAATATTGACCTAACTGAACAGAGCAATAGAGGGGTGTACGATCTCATTCTATGGATGGACATTTTCTGTTTCACTTTGGGATTTAAAAATCTCAGGAACCAACTCATGTCCCAGAAGAAATAAAATACAAAGAGGACAGGTTACAATTCCAGTCAAAATAAAACAAAGGGAGAAAAATAATGGAGAGAGCGCTCCAAATGGAGGAGATAAAATGTAAACAGACCACTGAGCATGTTCCCTGGGAACAAAATGGTACTGGTACTGAGGACAGAGACAGCACAGTATGTGCAGACGTAAATCATGAACAGAAGCATCAGCTCTCCTTATACTGGTACTCTTCTAACTATTTCAATCATTCCCAGCTTAGAAAAATAGGGGTTATAATTCAACATATCTGTAGGACCTCAGGGGGGGGAAATGCTGCACTATGCACTCAATGCATTGTTGCAAAGGCCTCTTTCCCCATATGAAAGACTCATACCATGGGATTCAATGGATATATTCAATTAACATGTTCCAGAAAAATCACAAACTTGCTTGTTTATTTTACTAGAGTCTTCTTCATAGATTGCACCCAGTGCCCTATTTTTTTTTTAAATTAACTAACGTGCAAATCTGGACTCAGTCACTATTTTCAAGTGAAAAGATATGTGGAAAGTTCAGACACTTACTATGATTTTGACAAGGCAGTCTTCTGTAGTTTCTGCAAAAGCACATTCAATGACACCATTGCTCTGTCCACTCCACACATCACATTTTGTCTGTTCAGCCTTGCCCACTGCACACCACACAATTTTTTCTGTGGTACCAGGATCTGGATCAGATCTCTCTAAAGGACAAGAAAATACCTCAGTTAACCAAGTATTTAGATTCCTCAGAATGTGGCAAACTAATTGCTGGTAAACAGAGACCACTGATGTAAAGAACCACAGTAAACGTCGCTGTACAATCTTTATATTCTAGACTCAAATGGGTTATTACTGTCTATTCACTACAATGTGAAATCACAGCTCTCAGTTCTTTAGCTGTTGATTTCTTCCTAAGAACCTAAGTTGTTATAATGTATTGATGGTTTTTCAGTTCTGGCCTTGATAATTAGTGTTATATTATTGTTATATAAATAATGATATTCAACTGTCTTGATTGTTGTAAGGAAAATCAGCAAAACGAAATTGATGGGGAAAAGAACACAAAAAATGTCCTTTAAACTTTATAGCAGTTGGATTGCTTTTGTTCTAGAACACTAGTATACAAGATACTTAAAGGGTCATTTGGCCATTTTAATAATGGCAATAGCAGAAAAATAGTAGAAATTACAACATTTACATTATCCAATTAAAACATACCTGTACTAAGAAAAATTTTAGACCTCTTTATTGTATGATTGAGGTTTACATAGTTAACTATTTTATTTAGCATGAAAAGGTTTCTGCTCTAGCTCCCAGATAGCCTAAAACAGGCTGCCTGGCTCCTGGGGGTGCAGCTTTTCTACCTCAGGTCACTTGACATTTTTTTTTAATTTATTTAGCATATGGCAGCTTGAAAAAAAATGATTAAGTGGTATACCTCTGTACTAAAAAAAAAAAAAAGTCCAGAAACTGAAATAGGTACTTGGCAAAAGAAAAAAAAAAGCTTATATACTGTATGTGCATTTTGATCTTTAACTTTGCATTTATACATTTATAAATTTCACTTCAGTTTAAGTTTGTTTGTGTATATATGTAAAATATCTGCACATATACATACCATAGGTACTACCAGTGCTTTTTTTCTAAAAAACAAAAAAAAAGGTGCCGGAACTCACACATGTCATACAACCCGCCTTGCCTACCCTGCAAGGTTCCATCCAAAAAAGGTGCCAGAACTCTGTTCTGGGCGTTCTATGAGAAAAAAAGCCCTAGGTACTACACATGCACCCTCTCTCTCACACACACACACACATACATAGAGCAGAGGAATGGGAGGACATGGCGGCCTGTGTTTCAGACTGGATATTGTGGAAGCTGTTGCCACAGTGTCTCAATATGGACAGAATTTTCTTAGGTAGTTTAGAGTCAAGTCAGCATGAGCACAGGAAAATTAAATGGTAATTTTCACTTGTGTGTCTCTGTAATCAAACTAGCATTTAATGTCTACAAAACTTTTTTCCCATCTGCCTGGAGCTCATTCCACATTATGACATAAAATGGGGACTGTGACTTGTTGCTGTAATAGTTTTTTGTCATGATTTTCAAGAAGGAAAAATCTGGGTCCACACACTGACTTTTGCTCTCCCATCCTTTTGCTTATGGTTTGCTATTATTACCCTTTTTATTACTTCAGTGCTATCCTCAGCTAGCAAAACAGAGTAAAATATGGATCTTAGCCACAAACAAGTTGGACCTAATCCTGTTATAACACTGATGAGCCAAAGCATAAAGGTTTCTACTTTGACAAAAGTTTACCATTTTCCTCATCACAGAGATTTTAGAAGCAGTCAACAGACTGAATTGCAATTAAGCTAGTAATGCTGATAGCGTGAACTAATTATTTTTTAAACAGTTTTCTAATGCCTCGTTTTTGATGGCTGGTGTTCATCACTGTGATTTCATAATGCATAACAGGTCCTGCCCTGTTTACCTCTTTTGAGACTCTGTATTGCAGCACAGTACTTAGGACCCAGGTAAAGTTGAGCATCTGCTTTTTCAGGCACTCGAACAAGACTGACTGCGCTGTCCTTAAACAGGAGATCTTTGCCAGAGCCATGAGGGGAGCCAAAAAGTTGGCACCTTGATTGGTCTTGCTTGTTCTGTTCCTAAAATAAGAGAAAAATGAATCAAAGAAGAATGAGATGAGATGGAATATGAAAATGAATGGAATATTTATTTTATTTATTCAATTTGGTATAGCTGTTCATCTCATTTTTACATGACTCTAAATGGCATGAAATAAAACACGTTTTATATTATGTATATTACTATGTATATTAAGGTTTTATATATATAAAACAAAAATAAAAACCCATACAGCTGGGCATGATCTAACACCATCCATATAACCAGGAGATAGGCTTTAATCCACACTCAGGGTCCCAGGCTCAAGCACAAAACCAAGCTTTCAAGACCTCAGAAAAGGTCAATGGGGTGGGGTCAATCTAATCTCAGAGGGGATGATGCTCCAAAGGGCAGACGCCATAGTAAAAAAAGGTTCTCCTCCTGGGTTACTGCCTGTCTGATAGCACTCAAAGTGTACCCCTTCTGCCAAATCAGGTAGGATTGGTAGAGACAATTGGGGAAAGATAATCCTATATATAGCTCAGTCCAAAGCCACAACGGATTTTAAATTGATAACCAGCACTTTGAATTTCACTGGAATCATATCAAAAGCCAATACAATTACGGAGCAATGGTGTTACATGTGCCAAGTAACTGGTACCAGTAACTGCTTTCATCGCCATATTTTGTACCAGTTAAAGCTTTCAAATAGTCTTCAAGATCAGCCCCACATAAAATGCACTACAGTAGTCCAATGTGGAGATCACAAGGGCATGACCGACTGTGAGCAGGGCCCCCTCCCCTTTGAGAGACCAGAGAGAAATTAGGAAGAATAAAGCATTTTGAATAATGCAACTGAAAATAATGAAAATCTCAGGAGCTACATTTCAAATAGGAAGTTTTGGAGAAGACTACTGCAGTGTGAACAAACTTAGAATTAAATTCAGAACTTTTTCTAAACCAGAGTCTGCAATTGAAACAGGAAAGAGAATGGTAGCATTTTCGTTTTATGTTAACCAAAATGTTCTCTGAACCACCACTTCTCCTTCCTTGCATATAATTCTGTTCCAATTATCTTCATTCAAATGATTTATAGAATAAACCTTTTAAAACCAGGGAACACTATCAGGAATCAAACCTGTCAATTCTCTTTTTCTTTCTCCATTTTATTTTCTAATTATTTCTTCTTTCTTTTTATTTTGCAATTAGTAGCTTTAATGTTTCAATTATTTGCTACCCTCAATTTATCTGAACAATCTTCCACATAATGCTATTATTGTTCAAATATCATTCTGTCTTATTCATGTAATGTTATGAAAGAGAGGTTCAGATGATGAAAACTTTCACCTGTAATTCTTCCATATTTTCTCACAATTTAATTCATTTACAAAAGGAAATGGAATCAATGCACTGTCCTTTAACTGAAACCTGTAGGAACCACCCATCTGAAGACATCCAGACTTCTTTGGATAAATCTGCTTGAGAATTTGAGCATAATTTTGACTTGGTAGCAGTTTATTATCTTTCTCTTTAAAAGATATTGGAAAAGTTATTATTTTTAGACTTTAGTATAGTGAAAATTTATACTCATTGTTTATTTGGCTGATTTCTTTGTGTGTAGCAATGTAAAATATCAATTCCTCCATGAAATTATAACAATGATTTCATTACTATTTTTACTAATGGGTCAGGCAAATTTTCAATTATATGAAATTTATTAACCATTGCCCAAGAGACAGAGTGCTGTCCACCAAAAGAACTTATGTTCTCTATCTGGCTGTGGTAGAAATTGTTCACAATATGAGGTCAGGAACAATTTAAAAGAATATTTCTTTCTTCTTTTTAAAATGAACTTCGTAGTACACAGATCAGTGAAAACAGCTTTATTTGTGGCATTCCCTTTTCATGTTATCATTTTCCTACTAGTAACTTTAATACATTATTTTTCTTTTAGTCCTTCATAAAATTTGAATTGAGACATTTATGATATTTATTTTTGACCTCTGTTTTATAAAAAAGAAAAACTTGATAAATACCAGCGCATAAGAGAGGAGTGCCCAGATTTTGTCTGCCCGGCCATCCATAGTTCGTGCCACCACAGCATGAGACGACACTCTAGCCAAGTGACAGGATTCATATTGTTCAACAGGCTTTGTGGTGCCATCAAGACAAAGTAACTCATACATGCTTCTTTCTGCTGGACTATCAGCTGTGAAGAATGAAAGGGAACAGTGAGTGTATCTAAGAGATACGCTTGTCTTATTTAATGCCCAATTATTTCCAATATGAAAAATAAAGACAATAAAAAAGACAAGAAGCAGAAAGAAGGGTAGGGATGCCAGTGTAACAACATTTTAGAAATCCTCATGAAAGGTCTGGGTCAAGAGCCAAGTCTTCAGACTCCTTTAAAACGTGAACAGGGTGAGGACCATTCAGATCTGGAGGGAAGGGGGCACCTCATTCTAAAGGGCAGGCACTATAATGGAGAAGGTGCATTTCTGGGATGCTGATAGATGGAATTGCTTAATTGAAGGAACAAAGAGTGCACCAAACCTGCCAAATTGAATTGGGAGACAGGCGGTCTCTCAAGTAATTAGGGGAGACAGGGAGTCTCTCAGATAACTCCCTATGCCATATAGGGCTTTATAGGTAACAACTAATTCCTTTAATGACACCTGGAAACAAACTGGAAACCAGTGCAGCTTGTGACATGAAGGTGTTACTTCAGTGCTTTTGCTGCTGCATTTTACCAATTGAAGCTTCCAGGTGGTCTTCAAGGAATCCCCACTGCAATGAGACCAAAAGTGGAAAGGTTTGACACCACCCACAGTGGAAGAATAATTGGTGAAGATGATGGAATCTGCAGACATGGCTAAATTAACCTCTTTGATTAGAGAAAAAATATATCACTAGATAAAGCTGTGCAAAGGCCTTTCTGAAGGTCACAGCTCACACCTGCTCATTTAGCAATAGCTATGACTCCAAGAAACCCCCCCCTATGTTGTTCACCATCCTTGAATAGGAAAATGTAGTCCCATACATTGTATGAAGGTTTGGATAGGGAGGAATTGACTCGGTCCTATAAATACTGAGTGGTTGTAGCTTTTGGCCACCCAGATCTGCAGATATTTAATCTCTGACCTTGTATTTGGGTTTACAGGGTGCAATCTAAAAAAATAAACACTTGACATATATATATATATATATATATATATATATATATATATATATATATATATATATATATATATATATATATATATATATATATATATATATATATATATATATATATATATATATATATATATATATATATATATATATATATATATATATATATATATATATTTGTATTTGCAATCTATATATATATATATAATCTATATATATATATATATTTTTCACAGATCTATAAAAAAATGCTAAGTATAAGTCCATCACAAGCTTTCTCTGGAACCCCTCTACAAAGATAGAGTTGAGGACCTAATAGATGAGTACTTGATCAAATGAAATCCACCTGCAAATAATCATAGGTTTAAGCACTTATTAGTATTTGAATTTACAGGTTAGCATTTTCCCAAATTCATACCTAATACGATTGCCTCATTCACAAAAGCCACATCTCCTTTTCCAGACTTCAGACACCTTATGAAAAAAGGATAAAATATTAGGAAGGAAGTGGTGGTTAAGTATTACATTTCTTGCATATTGTATGATACTGTCACCAACATTTCTGCTTTTTCAACAGAACAGAAACAACCTACTCAAACTGCTCAAAAATGGATATCTAAAGCCAATGAGGCACTGGCTTAGGGCACCAAAATTTAGGATGCACCAATACTGCCCCTATTCCAAAAACAAAGGCGATTCTAAAAATACAAATCTTTACATTGATGGAAGGTAGCATCATCAGTCAATGTGACCTAAGGGCATCATATATCCTCAAATAAACTGTAGACATTATAGTTTAATTATTGTTTCTTACCAAGGAAATGAATAAATATGAACTGAATAAAGAATTTTTACAGGAAATGGGTAGTAAGAATATGAAAGAATAATTAAGGCAGGAGGAAGACAACTGATTTCTCTCTGGTTAGGCAATTTGTCCATCTAGCCCAGCGGTTCTCAACCTGTGGGTCGCGACCCCATTTGGGGTCGAACGACCATTTCACGGGGTCGCCAAGCACCGCAGTCCGCCATTTTTTTTGGTCGGTCATTTTTTTTCCTATCGCAATGCGGGCCGTCGCGCCGCGCATGCGTGATGCACCCCGTTGTGCCGCGCATGCGTGGTGCGTGCCCGCCAATTTTTTTTGCGCGATGCGGGCCGGGGTCACGCCGCGCTTGCACGGCGCGGGCCGGGGTCGAGCCCCGGAAAAGGTTGAGAACTGCTGATCTAGCCCAATATTGTTCAAACAGACTGGCATCAGTTCTTTAGGATCTTAGGCAAAACATTTCGCCATCAGTGAAGATTGAAAAACAGAAGCGTGCCTAGTTGAAGACCCTGAAATCTTTGGTAAATAAGATAAGCAATGAATTACTGACTTACATCTTGTTACAAGTAGTCCTCAACTTGCGACCACAATTGAGCTGAAAATTTCTGTTGCTAAGTGAGACAGTTGTTAAGTGAGTTTGGCTCATTTTATGACCTTTCTTGCCACGGTAGATAAGTGAATTACTGCGGTTGTTAAATTAGTAACATAGTTGTTAAGTGAATCTGAGTTCCCCGTTGACTTTACTTATCAGAAGATCCCTGTGATGGCTTTCCTGGTCACTTCCCTGGACAATTCTCCAGACAGCACTTTGGACGGGAAAGAACTGGGTCTAGGGACATGAGGGGGGGGGACATGGAGGAATGTCCAGAGATTGCCAGAGGCTCCGAGCCAGAAGCGGTGAGGCCAAGCATTGCAGAGCAATCACAGGAGGAGTGACAAGACAAGCAGCCAGCTGAGCTAGGGACAGGACAAGCACAGCTGCAGATGGAAAGGCTTTGGGCAAAGAGGGTGCACAGCTGAAGCTGGCCAGTGGAGATGAGGAAGAACTGCCTCCTCCTCCCAATCTGAGAGTGCATAAGGCTGAGAGGAGGCGGGAGCAACGAAAGTCAGCCAGGCTATTTGCAAAGTCATAGCCTCACTCCTCTTGATGGGATGCACCAGGGAGTGACTAGCTCAGTGTGTGGAGTGAAACAACACTGGGAACAATGCATCTGTTTCCTTGTGGTGTGTTCTTTAGCCACCATAATTCTTCCTTGACCTGGATTCTGTATCTCAAATTTCAGATTGTGCCTCTTGAATTATGGACTTGCCTTTGCCTTGCAGACTTGCTTTTGCTTTGCAGACAAGTCTTTGCCCTATGGACTGGTGTCGGGTTTTCCTTGAATAGCCTATTGAACTCTTTGGGGGTACTGCTGGTATGGATGTGAGGAATTTCAGGTGAAAACTATTTGGGGCTTGGGAAGCCTCAATAAAGACTTCTAATGCCCATGGAGTGGGTGTGGGTGTGGGTGTGTGTGTGTGTGGGAGAATAAGATAGTTACAAAAACTGATCACATGACCCCAGGACACTGCAACTGTTGTAAATATGAGTCAGTTGCCAAGTGTCTGAATTTTGATTATGTGGATGTTGCAAAGGTTATAAGTGAGAAAAATGGTCATAAGTCACTGTTTTCAGTGCCATTGTAACTTCAAATGGTCACTAAACAACTGACTGAAAAAAGAAAATCTGGGAAGAAATGGATGAAAGGCAAATGGAACATATATGTTCAAAAGATTCACAATGGATAACATTTTAGAGTTCCATTATCCAATAGAGGAGTTTAATACTGTACTTCTACCATGTAAAAATACTTAGCCTACTTCCCAAAGATGTTTTTTTCATGAGGCAGCTGGACTTCCTTGTTTTTCTTTGAAGACATTTTGCTTCTCATCCAAGAAGCTTTTTCAGCTCTCACTGGATAGTGGGGGAGGATTTACACGCCTTGCAGATATTGAAATGATCAGCTGTCTGCAAGGAGTATAAATCCTTCCATTCGCCCACCATCCAGTCAGAGCTGAAGAAGCTTCTTGGATGAGAAGCGAAACGTCTTCAAAGAAAAACAAGAAAGTTCAGTTGTCTCATGAAAAAGCATCTTTGGGATAACTATGACCTGGATGACTGAGAATCTCCATAGACACTTAGCCTACTTCTTGGTGCAGACAGTAACAGGACTGATTGTTGAATTGGCTGTGTATTGTCTTAGTCAGCCATCTAATTGTAGGCAGCTAATATATTAACAAATAGAAGCAATAAACAAGAACTTATTGAGTATTCCCGATGGTAACATTTTGGGGAAAAATTATCAGCTGAAAAACAATTATAGCACTAAGAATGGAGAAGAAATAGTGGGCACTATATAACAGGCTGGGAGCATTGTAGAGCATACCAGCAGTGCTTTGCTGCATGCAGTGGAGGATGGTCAGGGATATGATCTATCTACAACAAAACTGAGCTACTTTCCAGGAGTAGGAGGGCTACTAACAATTTGAGATTTTAAAGAGCTTCATGCAGCACTAGTTCCCTACTACACATGCAACATGCATCTAAAAGAGGCTTGACTTCCATGACCATGTGCCTGACTACACCCTGAGGACAACATTGCAACATCAAATGGAGGCTAAAGCATATAAGGAACGGTTTCTGAAATTGGGTATGTCTAGTTTAACGAAGAGAAGGATGAGGGGGGGCATGATATCAGTGTTCCAATATCTCAGGGGCTGCCACAAAGAAGAGGGAGTCAAGCTATTTTCCAAAGCGCCTGAAGGCAGGACAAAAAGCAACGGATGGAAACTAATCAAGGAGAGAAGCAACCTAGAACTAAGGAGAAACTTCCTGACAGTTAGAACAATTAACCAGTGGAATAATCTGCCTCCAGAAGCGGTGAATGCTCCAACACTGGAAGTTTTTAAGAAGAGACTGGACATCCATTTGTCCGAAATGGTGTAGGGTTTCCTGCCTGAGCAGGGGGTTGAACTAGATGACCTCCAAGGTCCCTTCCAACTTTTTATTATTAGTATTGTTATTGTTGTTGTTGTTATTACTATTTGGAATTATCCACCACTGCAATGTCTATAATAAAGCTCATGTATATGTGGCTTTGGGAACTTTAAAATGAGACTCTGCATATTATAGCCTCTGAGTGATATTGCTCTTGTCCCCGCCTTATTTGATGATCCCTTGTTTCGCCTTCATTTCTATCATAGTTTTTTTATTTCTTAATTAAATAGTCCTTCACAGTGCTTTGATTCTCCCTCCGTGAAGTGCTATTTCTCTGTTCACTATGCATAACAGCAAAGTGAATGCAGCAAGTCCTTTTTTGTCTATGCACAAATCTCCCAGAATTCAGTTCCCATGGGACCCAAGAGCAACTGGAGACTTCTTGGGATGCGGGCGAGGTGTTATCAGAGCGGTTTTGCCAGCTTCTTCCCCCATCCCCCAGAAATTTTTGGCTCAGTTGTGGTTGTACATTGAGGACTACCTGTATATGAAGGCTAAAAGGATCTGCATATCACCAAAGAGGGAAATGGAACAATAAGATTGTAATTATCTCTTAAATAAAGGTTGGAAATCTATCACATTTTTAACTTTAGTTTTTTTTCTTTCTTTTTCATTTCCTATACTTTCTTATTTTTTCTCTTTTTCTTTCTTTTTCTTTCAAGTTGTTTTTTATTCTATGAAAAAAATCTTAATAAATGTAAATTTTAAAAAGGTGAGGGCATATATCCTTATAAAATATATTTTGGGAGTAACTATAGAAGCATGATAAAAGTTTACCATGGCTTATGGGGGAAAGCATGTGTCACTTACTGATAAGCTCCTGCATATCCAACAAAGGGGTCATTCCAGTCACAGTTTCCAGCGCAAGCACCGCACAGATTTGATACAGGGTTGATACCCGGGACACAACTAGCCTCAAAAAATCTTTCCACAGCTATAAAAAGAAATCAGACGGGTAAGTCATTGACAGTTCTTTATTAGCAGAATACTATTTAAGAAAGTATGGTCCCTACAAGGTTCTATAAGTAGACACACTTTTTAGATCCTGTTCCATAACTACATAAGGCAATAAAAATGTAAGGCAATAAATAATATTGTTTTATATATGAAACATTTTACTGTAGCTGTGTTTATATGAAAAGAATATATGGAGAAACAAAGAAAAAAGAAAAGATGAAGAAACATTCCTATTATTAAACACACATACACATCACACAGTTTTCTTTTGGAATAAACAAGTTGTGCAGAGTACAAAAAAGAGGATAATAAATAATATACCAAAGAAATTAAATATATAAGATAAGAAAAAGAAAAAGAAGTTTATGTAAAACTGGTTTATATCCATACCATTCATTCAGCCTTTCCATATAACCATATATTTCTTTGCTTGCAAACTATCCTTTCTTTATCACACTCATAACTACTACATGTTTTGTTCTTTGTTTTGGGAACTTCAACAGATTATACAAAACCCGTAAACTTCATGATACCAGTTTCATGATTATGACAATTCACATGGAGCATGCACTTTTATGAACTTTAATGGCGCCAGATTCATTGATTATTCTCTGGTATCTTCTTAGTTCCTCCGGTAGTATGATTTATTTCAGACAATTCTGTCCAGGATAAATAATGTCTTAAAGGAAATATTGCCCTTACTGAGAGGCTTTTTGAATTTCATGAATGTAAGTACTATGTTTTCCCTAAAATTATTTCCATTATGAATACAGCTGGTAAATCTCTGAGGAATTGTTCAAAGAAGGACTAATTGGACCAGGAATAGAGGCTTATGATATAAGCGTGCAAAAATGTCAAACTAAAGGGAATAGAACTGAAACGTTGGTTCAATTTTTGATATAACACTATTCTCAATATGAGTACTTGCTAAAAGCGAAAAAAACCTGTTATTACAAGAACTAATAGAGAGATGTATTTCTACATTGTACACACACACAAAAAATTACAGAAGGTTTTGGTGTCATTTGATATACATGCATGCAGTCCCACCACAATTTCCCATATTCCACACTGAGATAGCATTCTATTCTTTCTTGTCTATCTATAGTAGTTCCCCAGATGAATTAATCCAAAAATATCCACGACAATGTCCAGGGTGGCCTGTGCCCTCAGCTTGAAAAAGCCGATTGAAGCTATGACATTAGGGAAACCTTCTGTGGTTGTGAAGTGAATATCCACTGTTCATCTCCCTTTTTTTTCTAGTTTCTTTCAGAAATTTATCTTATCTGTCCTAGCTCTATAAGTTGTAAACAAAGGCAAGAGACAATTATTACAATTAATCTATTGTTTGTTTATTTATTTATAAAATTTAACTCACCCATCTTATCCCTTCTTACAATTAGAAATATCCTTCAGCATATTCTCCATAACTTCTAAAAATGTTAGAAAACGGGCAAATTCTACTACACAGAGCAAGCAGATTTAGCAGAGATCATTTAACCAATCAATTTGTTTTTTTCTTTCTGTTTTATTTTGTATTAGGTATTATACCTATATTATAATCTGTGGTCACTAGAATAAACTTTAGTTATTAAATTTGCCCCAAAACTCAAAGTAAAACTCCAACAAGATTTTAATATGACTATATAATACATATAATATGTATTTATAGTGAAGTGTGTTGATTTTGTTACAAATTGGTTACTGTTCAAAAGGTTTAAATATATTTGATTAACATGACTAGATCTCCCAGTAGCCACTGAGCAACATCGATCATTATAGGAGTTGGGCTATAGTTGACTTTCTTTGAACTCAACTGAATCATAAAGTTGCTATTATAGAGATAAAATGTACATTGTCTTGAAGTCCCAGGGAGATATGCATGGGAGGATGGCTGGATATTAAGGCACTGGGTTAAAAAAGCAGGAGACTGTGAATTCTAGTCCCACCTTAGGCATGAAAGCTGGCTAGGTGCCTTTGGGCCAGTCACTTTCAGCCCAACCCACTCGGAGGGAGTGGGAGAGAATAGGAGAAGGAATGTGTGTAGGATATACTCTCTACCTTGAGTTATTTGTAAAAATAATAAAGACGGGATACAAATAAATAAAATAAATATGAATAGAGCTAATGATAAGTAGACAGATAGACAAATAGAGATATAGAGATTTTTCTTACCTCTTTCTACAGGTTCCGTTGCTGTTCCATCCCACTGTAGCAAATTCAGTTCCACCAAAGTTCCTATTGGGATGTTCCAGCCTGCAGATCTTTTAAAACCAGTGTGACAAGATTTCTTCTTTCTGAGATCTTCAAATGAAGAAACAGTTCCTTTCTTCACAACAGCAATGGCATAATAACTAGTAGTAGATACTGACAAGGAGAGAAGGAAAAATCAAATATAGGTTATAGCTATGGTCTCTATTTCCAAAAAAATTAAACACTGTTTAAGAAACACATTTCATTATCATGTAATATCCTGTACTACAGAGGAAACAGCTGGTTATATTAAGCAAAATATATATTTAGGAGCGGGCTTGCCAGTGTACTTCTATAATAATTGCTTGTAGTGTTAATGGGCTGAAACTATTTGTATAAATGAATTAAATAAATTAAAGACTAAAACACCATGACTGTGTTAGGGTGAAATTGATTACAGCAAATGTAAAACATGGAAAACATTGAAAAAGAGGAAAGACATGCTTTTTCTTTCGATCAGTCCAGAGGGCTTCACCAGTTGGGCCTCTGGTAAATGTGGTCCAAAGAAAACATCAGGCCACTATCACAACTAAAAGAGAGGAAGGAGTTGAAATTCTGAAAGGGGATGTCTTAAACTTGCTTAGTTTCCAGAGATTTGTGTGCAGGAGTCTGGCAGTCTAAGGCAGAGCAGAAAAATCCTGAGCATGTGAAATTATCCTAGTACTGCATCCTTGAATCACAGATCCAAAATTCATCTTAAATACATTTGGAGTCTCAGAAGTCAGTACCAAGAAAGGGCATTGTGGTATTTCTCAAACTTGACAACTTGAAAATATATGGACTTCAACTCCCAGAATTCCCAGGCCTTTCTGGAGAATTCCAGGAGTTAATATGAAGAACACATCTTCATATTGTCAAATTTGACTGGAGTAGAACATAAACCTGGTATGCTGCAAATCCCCAAATCCAGTCTCTGGTGGCTTTATTTGAGTGAATTTCCAAGTGGATTCTGCAAGGTGAGTTATAGCAACCCACACATCCAGTTGAATTCATATTAGCAACTTTATCTTTATTTCATTATCAAATTTGGAAGGGCACTTATCTATCCTACAAAACTGTGGTTGGCAAATATCAACAATATTATAACAGTAAAAATCCAAGATAAAGTCCTCTTATTAAAAACACAAAATATCTATGCTGTATGTCTACCCCAGAACTCCCAAATTAACAGCTTGGCCCAAATGCCTGGGGGAAGAGCCAGGTTTTCATGGTAGTTAGGTAGTATGGTTGGAGTTACCCATACCCTGAGCAGATCCCATGACAGAGAAGGGCCCACATCACCTCCCCTCCCAATGAGCAACCATTGGATGAATTATGCAGCCTCTTTGCATTTTCAGATCAATCCTATTAAAATTTACCTCCTGAGCCTCTTGTATGAAGTTCAGCTACAACAGGCTTTAGATAATAAGGGTTCAGGCTTGCTTCTAAAATAAGACCAGCATCTAAAGTGATGGCATCTGCTTCTGAGTTCTAAAAAACATAAAAGTAGGATAAGGACAGGATATTTCTTTGGCATAAAATATGTCATGAATGTATGACAGTTATATCTCCTTGTTTCTTACTAGATCTGGAAATTAACATGACTTCCTTTTCATTCACAACGTGTTTGCCATGAAGAATGATAATGCTATCTTGAACAGAGCACTGGGCCTCTAGGTCAGTTGATAATTTCATGGTTTTCTGAAATTGACTTCTGGCCAAAGTCAGGGGCATTCACAGAGGAGATCAAGAAAGTCAGGATGATGGCTAAAACTGTATCACTGAAGCTAGGCCCCTTTATTATATGTTGAAGGGAAGGGAGGGGAAGGGGAGGAGGGGAGGGGAGGGAGGGAGGGAGGGGAAAGGAAAAGAAAGGAAAGGAAAGGAAAGGAAAGGAAAGGAAAGGAGAAGGGAAGGGAAGGGAAGGGAAGGGAAGGGAAGGGAAGGGAAGGGAAGGGAAGGGAAGGAAAGGAAAGGAAAGGAAAGGAAAGGAAAGGAAAGGAGAAGGGAAGGGAGGATTTAATCACATGATCATGATGGCCTTTTGACTATTTAGACTAGGGGTCCCCAACCCACTACCGGGCCATGGCCTATTTGGAATTGGGCCATGTGAATGGCTGATTGGAGTGTACGTAGATGCGCAGCTCAACTTGCGCAAGTGGCAGACTGGTGGGCACTCGCGCGAATGCACCAGCCTGCTGCTCACACAAGTTGAGCTTTGTGCATGCATACCATCCTGCTATTCACTCAGCCCAGTTCCCCTCTCCATCCCCCAGCTGGGCTGCCAATCAGCAAAGGTTGGGGAACACTGATTTAGACCGGGCTTTTTCAACCTTTTCACCCATTGTATCACTTTTAGGATATGGCAATATCCAAGTACCACCAGTCGCCTAGCAAGGTGTCAAAAAAAAGGGAAAAAAGTGATGAAGTACAGGTAGTCTTTGACTTACAACAGTTTGCTTAGTGACTGTTCGAAGTTATAATGGCACTGAAAAAAGTGCCCCCCCAGGCACAGCCGAGCAAGACACCTGCCTGCCCGCCCGGAGGTGCTCTTCCTCCTGTCCGAGGTTTTCATTGTTGTGAGCATTTCTGTTGAGGATTGGCAGGGGGGATGGGGTGGGGGTGTTTGGTTTTTATTCCCCCCATCTACTGGGTGGTTGCAGCAGGTTTTGGTCACTTCACATGACCCTGGGACACTGTGACCATCATAAATATGAATTGGTTACCCAGCATCTGAATGTAAATCACAAGACCCTGGAGATGCTGCAACATTCCAGCTGATCAGCGCTTCTTCTGGGCTCAGCAGAAGTGCCAGGATCAATGCCACTTTCAGCTGATCGGCACTTCTTCTGGACTCAGCAGAAGTGCCAGGATTAGCACTCAGCTCCAGCTGGAGCTTGGCGCTGATCCTGGCGCTTCCGCTGAGCCGATAGCCCCAAAGAAGCACTGATCCTGGCACTTCCACTGAGCTCTGACAGCCCTGCAGCTCCAGCCATCTCTCGCTCAGGCTTGTGTGGTGCTGCCACCGGTTCAGCTCATTTCCCTCCCCTGCTACTTTTCTAGGATGGTCGCGTACCACCTGCCAGGTGCCAATGTACCACAGGTGGTACCCATACCATTGGTTGAAAAGCCCTGATTTAGGCAACCCTCTGCAGACTTCCTGTGGTCAGCATTTTATTGATCTAATAAATAAAACACGCAAGCAATGAATAGCTGTCCTAAAATCTGAAAATTCAATAAGTGGACAAAAACTATTTTATACTGATTGAATCATTTCAGTATAGGTCAGTTTTCCCATCATCCAAGCATATTTTTCCAGATTCTATTTCCATGTATGCGATTCTACTTTCTATAGTACTTGCTCCTATTTTATTTCTATCTGGAACCTTCCAAATCAACCATTCTTTGCAGGGGAATAAACAAAATAGGTTGTTTGAACAATGAACTCAGGAAGTTTCCCACTTCCCTATCCAGCTGTCAGTGGTTACTTACTTTAATAGCAGTTATGCACTCCTGGTGATTAGTCTTCATCACACAAAGCAGTTCTGGAAAATCCTTGGATTGTTGCTGGGAAAAGCATTCGCTCTTCAGCCTTAGGCATTTTTCCTGCTCTTCATTGGATACTGTGCACCATCTTACGGAAGAAGATGCAAGACACAGAGCTATGAAAAGAATGAAAAGGGTGCAGATAATGAATGTACTTAAACAAGAATTGATAGTTCTGCTTTATTGAAGCTTTTTCTACAATTAAATACACATGAAATCAGATTAAAAGGGTGACTGAACTGCAGTGGGCTGAATTCATTTTTATTGACTGTAGGGATGATGTTTTGCACATCTTAGACAAGAATATCTGGACTTGTATTTCGATTGCCACTTATTGAACAACGTCACCTGTTATTTACAATCCATTTTTATATGCAAGGTTAGTTATATTACTAATTTCGTACAATGAGAAACAGCACAGATTTTGTATATAAAAAATGTATCATTTTTAGTTTCTAAAAGGAATTCCTCAGTTTGAAGATTTGTCAGCAGACACTCCTAAAATCCAAATAAATCCAATTTCAGTTTAAGATCACACAGGAAAAGCAGACTCAGAGAAAGAAAGTTAATAAATGAAATTAACTAGAAATAAAATTGTGGATACTGAGTATCTAAATAATTACAATTACATCATTATTATAAAAAAATGATAATTTGTTAAGGTGTTTGGCATGGTAAGTGATAGAAAAAATAATTGTACTTTTTAGCAGTATATTATAGATTAATTACTGAGAAAATTTTTATAGTTTGCAAAATAATTTAGAAAATGTCTTTGGGCTTCAAGAAAAGATAAGAATCAGTCATTAAAGCAATTTAAATGCAATTAAGATTGAAGACAAACCAAAAACTTTGCAAAGAGTCAAACTGGTAACCAAACATTAGAAAGCAACAAATATTGGGCAGAACAGGAATGTTTTTATTATTGTACAGAAGTTAATCAGTGAAGATAATCTATACTCCTTAGGGAAGAAGTACTTAATCCTCATGCTGCTACAGGAAAGGCCATGTCACACATTTTCATCTAAATTCTCTAATTCGGGGTCCCCAACCCCTGGGCCACGGCATATTTGTGACTGGGCGCACAAGTAGTGGGCCGGTGTGCACACACACATGCAGTTCAACTTGTAAAAGTTTAAGAACATGCTGAAAAAATTGCTAAGAAAACTGCAGCAACTTGTCCATACAGTCACCAGGAGTCAAAAATTGACCTGAAAACACACACCTACCTAAAGGATTATAAGGGTGTAGTCTAAAACATTTTAATGATGCCTGGTGACATATTTCTGATTTATACTATCATAATACATTCAAAAGGTTTCCAAGCTATAGCTAGATGCATATAATCTTAACCAGTAATTAAGATTTTCTTTATGTTGTGCAATATTCAATAACTTGCCCATCAAGTTCTTCAACCAACTTTCAAAAATCTTATTCCAAGTTATGTACTGTGTTGTATTGTTTCCTAGGATAATGGAAAGCTAACACTATTTAGAGCAATTTCTCTATCTGTTTGGAAGTTGAGTTATGCCAACTGGATTTTTTTTTCTTTCTTTGTTTGAAACATTTCACTGCTTATCCAAGTAAAGACTTCTTCAGACTGAAAAAGCTATGTGGATAAGCTGTGAAACCTTCCAAACAAACAAAGAAAAGAAGTCCAGTTGCCACGAGTCAACTTCCAGACAACTCTACCTGGGTGACTGAGAATCTTCATTAACATATTTCACTATTTATTATATTTTTTTTACAAATGTAGGGTCATTTTACATTACATATGCATATTAATCCATTGCATATTTGTTGTTATTCAGTCTCTGTTGAATTACAGCTGTGTTGCAGTAATTCATTTTAGCAGTATACCAGGCATCACGTGTAAACTCATGACATGAGGTAATTTTCATATTCTCCATTATATTACAAATGTTTATTATTGGAGCTTGTACCAATGCATGACAGTAACATATGAAAATATTTACAGTCTTTGAAATAGACATTACTGATCCCTGCACTATCTCTTGCTATTAATTTTGATGGTTATGACTATTGTCATTTGAATTGAATCTGGAGATCCATGATCTGTTCTGCAAAAGAACTTTTATTGAGATTTTGCTAAGATCACAGATTACAGGAAGATTGCATTAATCTCCCTTTGCTAACACCCCAAGGTCGTGATTTTCATTTCAGCTCCCAAATTTGCACAGATTTTTTTTTAATGTTGGCATTTTATTTAAAATAACAGAATTAAGGCAATGTTTTGTTGATCCCTACTTCACGGAACAACATTAAGTTACTGATAGAGCTGAAAAACTCCCCATTCTGAAATTTAGGAAAGCCACTACCAAATAATTTTCCAAAATTTCTGCCTTCCAGATATCTTGCACAACATATCCTATTCTTTTCAGTCCACAAAATCATATTATAAAATAAATATAATGGGTTTCTCAGACTCAGTTTTACTTTGTAATCTGTATAGAAGACAGAGATAACAATAGCAAGGACAAATTGTTAAGTGTGTCTATTCAATTCCATACCTGCCCCTTTTACCTATATTTTGTTCTAATCTCAACAGGAAAGAAGTAAAAAAGTATTTGCAGGGATCATTTAGATGACAGAGGAATAATTACGGTAACCAGCCCATCTCTTATTCACCATTTTTCTCCTACAGTTTCTTTTAGTATGCAATCACCTTAACTTAGAAATATTTCTTAAAGTATCATCACACCCTAATATTCCTTGTTCAAAGCACATCTTCATCATCATAATAAAAATAGTATTCTTTCTTCTTTTGCCTTTGAATTCATATCTAATTAAATAATTTATATATTATTCCCCCTTTCAATCTGTATGAAAGTATAACTCCAAGTTCAGCGAGTGCTTAAACTAAAATTTAAATCTTCATATTAAAAAAAAAGTATATTTGGCAGAATTCTTGGACCAGATCCTCAGTTAAAAATGAAATTTCTGGGAGTTTTTTTTATTTTGCAATTTTCTAGTTCTTAAAAAAATATTTGAAATAAGGTACTTGGTATAGCACAGTGCGTAAGGTGCCAGACTTACATGATGGAAATCTATTTTCAGGTCCTCATATGATTGTGGAGTATGCTGAGTGACTTTATACTAAATTTTCCTCAGCCAAACCAATGTTTAGGGTTAGTGAAAACATAAAAGTATATGCCAACCTGAGTTCTTAGAAGAAAAGGTGGAAAATAAATGCAATAGAAATAGAAAGAAATACTCCACAGTAGTTAAAGGTTTCATTTTGAAAACTAGTGCAGAATTTTCCCCTTTAATCACCCCGTGCAACTCTGTTAGTCTGCATTCACTTACCCAGCAGCCCAAAGGACAGAGTGGCTTGGAGGGCAAATTTCATTTTCTCCCCCTTTGGTTGCTTTCAGGCAAGGTGCTGCAGAGATGTCAGTCACAGACTGCTCCCACAGAGTCTGTGAAGGCTGTTGACTCAGCTGTCTTGCCTTTTTATAGAGAGCCTGTACTCTGCAGGGTTAGCAGTGACCCAACAGTGTTTGTCCTTCCTTGTTTCCCAATAGTGCCTGTCTCCTGTTCTATCTCACCAGCCTACTTCAGGGAGAATCTCATGTTGGCAGTGAATTCACTACATGCCCGGAATGGAAAAAGGGGAAATGTTCAAGAAGCTTCACTTGGGAATTTCCACATCATTTAAATTCTTCCTTTACCTGAAACTCAATTCTTTTAGCAAGGACACATTCTTCCACTCCCATCATTGCAATGACATCTACATATGCCTGCTGAAGCTGTGACTAAATTTTGCCTACTTATGCAACAGCTCCACTCTGTTAAAAGTCAGAGATTTAATTTCTGTACAACTAGGACTATATTCTAAAAGCAATATCCATTATTGATGGCTCTCTGTTAGGGGGCATCAAGATAGATATTGAAATGAGCAAAGGGTTGAAAGTCAAGGAATCCTTTCCTTCCTTCCTGTCTTCCTGTCTTTCTGTCTTCCTGCTTTCCTCCCACCCTCCCTCCCTCCCTCCCTCCCTCCCTCTCTCCCTTCCTCCTTCCTTCCTTCCTTCCTTCCTTCCTTCCTTCCTTCCTTCCTTCCTTCCTTCCTTCCTTCCTTCCTTCCTTCCTATGGTTTATTATTACAAGGCAATACATTCAAAAGTCCATTGTGGCTCTGGACTTGTTTCAAGCAGGAAACAAATTATTTTTTTTATGTATGTCACTCCAACTGCTATCTGATTCTGAGCAGCTTATAATTCTACCATGCATAAACAGGATTAAAGTAATTTAGATATAACCAAATAAATAAACAGCATTGCAGAGTAATATATTCCAATGCAGAGGACCCCATAGGAACCCATATGTAGGAATATAGAGATGCTATTCTTTTCTGGAATAACAACTTTTCAAGATATTTATTTGTTACAAAACATCCACCTTTAGCAACTCAAAAACCAATAACACATGCATTATAGCATGATATTTTGTAGATTCTTTAGCTTTTTTTGTTTTTCAATCTTCCAGTGAAAGATAATACTTTGTATCTGGCCACAATGATGCATTTTGGGGGTGACATCATATTGAGACTGCTGCAGAACAATGTGTGAGCTGGCTTTGAAATCTCTGTGGAAATTTCACCTGCTTCAAGATATTGTAATACAATTACTGACTAAACAAAGTACTGGAGACCATTTCAAGGTCCAATTCAAAAGAATGGTTTAAATCCACTTTGCTCTCTTTACTAGTTGAAGTAGAGTTACAGAGACATTAGCAAATAGTGCCCTAATTGAAGAACACAAAAAAAAACCATACTGTTCTGTATGTCATTGGAACCCTGGCAAAGCTTCAGAGGTGAAGCAAGAATTAACTATGTGCCCACGTAGAAGGATGAAAGAAAGAACAAATAAAGAAAAATAAAGGACCAAATAGAAAGAGGAATTACTATATTAGAAAAGATTGCATTTTGGTGAGAAGTTTGAGAAAAAGGAATGTGACAAAGAGCAAAATAACAAAAACAGCTTGGAAGCCAGAGAGATAGACTATCTTGATGCTGCAGTAGAAATGGGAGTGCTGTTTGAGACAGACTCTTACAAAAAAAAAAAAAGCTTCTGATCAAAGAGGAATTGTAGGAGGAATAGAGAGACCTTATCAAGAAGTATGAGAAAATATAGATTGGGCATTCTGGCCACTCTCTTCAGAATCTACTTTGGAAACTAGTAATCCTCATTGTGTTAGACAGGAGATAGATTTAAGGCGACATTGCTGCAAGTTTGACAGGACTTCTTCAACAATGACAGGCCAACCAAAGCAAATCAGATTTGCCCATCTTATTTTCAACTACAGTCAAAAATGGTTAAGGTGGTAGAAGTGGGAACCAGTGATAACCATGATTCTAGAAGGGAAACATGTGGAGCAATATAATGCAATACCGTTTATTTGGTCAATGGTAATCAAAAATTAAAAAATACAACACAAAGGTAAAATCAAATTGATGAGATAAAATACCAGCATAACATAAAGTAAGAAATAAAGCGTAACATAACCTACTATAATAGTGTGTTAATTACCCATGCCAGTTTAAATATAAAATATTACAATCTGTTTGGAAATATATAGAGCACCTGAAACAAGATAGCATGTATTAAACCTGATATAATGAATAAAATAGAAGTGGTTCTCTTTATAACTAGTTATGCCTTATTTTCACCTCAGAAACACAGAATTTGATTACCACACAAGTGATAAAGGGTTTTGAATCTTCTGGAAGATGATTTGTATCTTCAGTTGTCTGGTTTTCCTGAAAATTTATATAATAGGAGTAGAATATAAGCAGTCCTGATATCCCTGTAGAATTTACAATGTAATAATAGACGTGAAATACTTTCAATCTTCTTGGAGAAAACCAAATATGACAATAACCAGTTAAAAGATATGTTCCAGTAGAATCTGTATTTTTCTGTATGATCTTAGCTGTACATTAATTGTACACCAATAATCAAATCTTATAATGTATCTAATTGGGAAAACATAAACAAAAAATGAAGAAATATTTATCTGTCTCTGCTGCTGGGTGAATCCAATGGCACTAATGGAGTAAGAGAGCGGTGATTTGTCTCTTTCAGCTAATTATGACCTCCAAAACTATATGGCATGGGATTTGATTATCTGAAACTACTTTTCCATATATGATTTTCTTGGTTTTGAAATCTTTGGCTGTTCCTTCTAATCTGACATCTACATTTCAGTCAACACTTCTAGATGTTTTGAGTTTTCATACTCATAATTCCCAGCCACACCTTTTCCAGTACTGTCTCTGGAATACTTTACAGAAGAAGATCTGCCTAATCTCATTTCCACTGACTTCACACCCTCAAGGTGCTACAGATAGTTCTTTAGTGCCATAATCTGACCTGATCTGGTCAAAGATGCAATGGATTTAAGTTGATGATAACTGTTTAGCTGATTGTTTGCACTGATTTTACTGATACGTTTCACGTCCCTTAGTTCTCTGTCAGTCTAACATAGTGTTTGTATAATCTAGAGAGTAGATCAGGGTAACTAAAAGGTAGAATCAGTTCTGCATCTACACCAGCCTTACCTAAAATGATGTCCTCCAGAAATATTGAACTCCTATCATTTTGGTCAATATGTCCACAATGTTTAAGAATGCTTCATTTTATTATATCATACACAATTGCAGTTAATTTCATTGTGGAAAAATACAGGAAAACAGGATGGTTACTTATTTTTCCTTGAGACTTCCTGTAGTGAAATACACTATAGGAATTTATTGTATAACTAATCAGCCAAAAACTATTAATATGATCATTGGCATCTGATGCAAATGTAACCTGCATTATAAAAATGAGACTTACTTAATCACTGTTATGGAACATGAATCTCTTTAACAATCCCTTTTTATTTTTTGCAAACTAAATCTCATAATAAATGGTTATTTTAAAAAATAGAAATTGGAATTAAATAAAAGGGAAAATATGTGAACTAGTTGCATTCCATTGTGTAAGCTTCAGTGACAAGATATTTATCTCACATTGTATAAATAAGACAGTTGGGAAGACATTCCTTTTCAGAAGAAACAATGAAATGCTTGGTTTAGGTCATAGGAGAAGGAGTGCCATTACTCACCATAAAGAGAACACAACATCTGATTATGAGAATTTAGTAATTCATCACTTCTAAATACATGCTTGTTTCTTGGAAACACAGATGGCTCTCTATATCATATAATAATTTTAAGCAGATCACAACAACCAACGAAAACAGATGCTCTGCAGTTGGATTCCTTTTCCTAACCATGCCAGCATGCTGCTACAGGCATGGCGATCCCTGCCAATGAGAGCAGAGACATGGGTTCAGCCAATAGGTTGCCTTTTCTGAACTGACATATGCTGCCTTGAGAACTTTCCATACATTGATACAGTGGTGCTGACACACAGCATCCAGTTATATTGTCAATGGCGGGGGTAGGTCATCTTTACTAAGACTGCATCTTCACTTGGAAGATTCTCCAATATTGGAAAATCCACCAATATTCTCCTGTGTTCCCTGAACCCTCTGTTTTCAGAACACAGGTGATATTGCACTTCAATTCCAATTTATTATTCATGAAAATATCTTCAAAGAGGAGAACTCAGCAGTCTTTAAAGTACAATTTTAAAAGGAGAGACCTACAAAACATTACAGGACAGATTTTTCAAGAAACTTACCATTAAAATTTGATTCCCCATAATAGAAACATCTATTTAAAATGGGGGGAGGAGAGGCCTAAGACTTCTCATTTAGAATGACTTCATCTAGGCTGAATAACTTTTGATCTTCACTGTCATCTAAACAGTAAGATATTCTAATTCATATTATTGCCCTATTCTAAAACTGAATGTGTATAATAAAATGTTCACACATATTCAGACTAAAATGAGGGTGTTAAAAAGAGCTGTGTGAAAAAAAGATTACTGAATAAGATTACTGAAACTATTACTGAATATCATGCGTTCATACTGTTACTGGAATTGTGAAAAACTGGAAAGTCATTCCTTTTTTGCCTTTTACCAACACCAGACTATTAGTAATCTAATAGGAAATATATATATATATATATATTCCTTATTTCAAAGAGGAACACTTCATGTCAAAATAAGTAGAAGTCAAAAACAAAACAAGTCATATTTCTCCACTTCTAAGTGTAATAAAAAAAAACCACAGCTTTTCTACATGGTCATTCAACCAAAAACAAAACAGAATTTGGGCCAGAAGTCCTGACCTGGCTGTGAAGGTTTATATGGGAGAGAACAGACTTATATTGAACTCTAGAAAGACATAAATATTATTTGTCTGCTCCAAGAAAACATGTCTGAAGGAGCAAAGTTGCTTAGAACAGGGATCCCCAATCCCTGGCCCATAGCCCTCAACCGGGCTGTAGCCTATTTGGAACTGGGCTGCGCAAATGGCTGGTCGGAGCGAGTACATGCGAACGCAGATCAACTTACATGAGTAGTGGGATGGCGGGCACTCGTGCCATGCACACCCGCCCACCACTCACACAAGTCAAGCTGCATGCATGCACACTGGCCTGCCTTTTGCCCGGCCCAGTTCCTTTCTACCTCCCCCTCCCCAGCCAAGCCACCAAGCTGGAAAGGTGGGGGGCCGCTGGCTTAGAAATCTTGGTTTCTGCTAATACAAAAGGGGAAGACATGGGCAGGAAGCCTTTTGGCTAGCTTTGAATGGTACCTGAAATAGGAGAATCTTGTTACAATGGCTTGTCACCCATTTAGACTACTGTAACATACTTCGCATGAGATTGTCTTTGAAAACCACTCAAAGACTAGTTTGTTCTGAGGTTACCAGTAAGAGATAATTATACTAATGCTGTGAATCCTATGTGGTGGTAAAAGGTATCTTGTGTGAGCTGCATTCACTACCAAACCAGATTCTTATAATTAACCCCAAATTCTTATTTCAAATCAATCCTGACCTTTTTTAACATTTCAAAATCAGCACTCTAATCATCCTTTTTCTAGTTATTTAAAAATGATATATTCTAAATCTTTTAAACTTGTACTTAAATTTTCTTTCACAAAGGAGAATAAAACTCATCCAGTGAATCTAATAAAAACTTGCTGTCCCAAAGGATCTTAATATTTAAAAATGAGTAAAAAGTCATTTCAAAATACAGTAATTTCAAAGCTTTAAAATTTGGCTCAGTAAAGCCTTTTGTCTATAAAGAAGGCTGTGTTGTATCTGTGAACTTAGTTGGTATCTCTCAATTTCCAATCACTTGGTTCATAAGCTGATCACAAACAATCAATTCCTGCAGTCTACTCATAAGTCATAAGTGACTGTATGGAGTGCACCTGGGCAAATTCACAATCTCTCCTTTTCCTGGAAAGATTTCTGCAGCCAGAATCCAGCAACCAGTTGCTGATTTCCATAGTAAACCCTGTCCTGTTTCAGCAGGGATGTATAGTTTGGCATGATCTTTAACAGAAATTAGAGAAGGTGATTTTTCAAGTATCTAGAGGAAAAGACAAATTTGTCCCACCAGTGGAACTCAAGTTCTCTTGACAATAGTGGAGACTTGATTTGACTTGCCTTCTTGGGGGAAGGAGGTGATTTGTTACCTACCCCATAACTTTATCACTTCTGGCAATCTCTCATTTATATCTTCTTTATAGTAGACCTGGCTCAGCTGGGATGCAGCAGGTGTTTTTTTGTTTTTTGTTTTTTTGTCCCAAGGCTGTATGAGTTGTTGGGTTTGTAAATAGATCACAAATATATATACATATTTACTAGCCTATACACCCATGCATCCTTTGCTCAAACATGCACTAACTTCCACCAATTCTCAGTTTGATCCTTTTCTTCCTACTACCTGACCTCCAAACAAATCATTGTAGTTGCTTGTGATGCCCCACTATGCCCCCAATTGTTGGCAGTAAAAGTTGATGATTCTGATCTTCATTGATCATTTGAACATAAATAACTAACAAGTTAAAACAAAGCAGTGAAAGCAAATCAGTTATTTCTTACCGATTAATTGGATAGCCAGCCAGTGAAAAGAACAGACAAGATTTCTCATGGTATCTATGTAGATGTGGAGCCATGGTAATTATATCTATATATATGCCATATAAGCAGGAAGTTAGCAATTTGGAAAATAGCGAACTGAAGGCATCCTTTAGTTCACAATAGATACCATTATGACCTAGACATCTTCCTTGATATCACCAAGATTCCCTGTGCCAATCAACTTTCTTAAACATTGCTTAAAATTTATATATTATTAAAACGCTCATGTCTATAACCTATAACTGGACAAAATGGTGACTCATAGGGCAAAACCTTTCCAGCAAGGTGTCTCAAATGGTCTAAATTACAGAATGCTGAGACCCATTACTCTACTTCAGGAATCACTCTTTCTGGAAGTAGGAATGTCCACAGAGAAGGGGCTAAAAAAGCCAAGATATCAGCCACAATTGGATTAAGGCTTCTCCCTTTTTTATGTATGCCATTTTTACCTTTTTCACACCCCACCTCCCATGAACCCCCTGGCTGGGAAAAGAGGGAATATAACTGACCTGATGAATGACTACATGGTGTGCTGTTAACTGTATGTTACAAAATAGGCCAAGTATTAAGAAAGTTTACAAGTTTCCCATATTCCCTACTTTTGACCATATCAGGATATGAGAACAATACAAAAAGATGCAATTTTTGTACTGTGCTGATAGCACATTAATTCAAAGCCATGCAAAGGTTCTTTTGGTTAAACGTGGCTGAAAAAAATTAATATGTGTAACATTATACCTTAAATAAAGGTGAGATACCAAAAGAATGATGTCTACTTAAACATCTTTACTTTGTATACAAAAATCTACAATCTCAAGGACTGAGGTATAACAAGGACTGAGGTATAAGGAGCAATCTCAGTCCCTCTCCTCTTCTACACTGTACTCCTTTCCAGGACACTTAGTACTTCAAAAACATAGATTTAGCACAAAAAGGACCAAGTCCATCCCTGCTCCCCATCTCTTAGCAAACACTTCACAGAAAGCTAATAAAATTCAGCATGGTATGTGTTCCCTGCAAAGAGAATGAGCTGAAGCGATAAGAGTGAGGAAGTGCTGGTGCCAGTTGAATAAATATTTGCATGTAAATATTGCCTAATTTTTACAAAAACCAAAGGCAAACAAAGAGGGCTCTGTCTGTGATATGTCGCTCTTGCTCTTTCCAGCATCTTTGACCTCATACTGGGATTATTTGCCAGAAATTGCTTAACTAACCGAGTTCTTCAAGTGGAAGAAGTTAACAGGTGAATTTTTTCCTACTGTTACTTCACCATCTCAGAAAATGCTGATTTTGTCAATCCCTTTGTCCCCCACTACATCAGAGAAGAAAATCTGTACAATCCCGAAGTCTCGGGGTCCATAAAAAAGAACTTCTAATGGATTTGTCTATTGTCAACCAAATATATTTATTTTTCTCTTACACTTATACTATTCTAAAATTGTTTTAGGGAGCACTCCAACCAGTCTAATTTCTTCAGCTTTGCTGCTGAGACTGAAAGAAATTTATCCAAAAACATCACACAAAAAGTAGATCTTCCTACCACCTCCAACAGAGAGGGGTGCTCTATTGGGATATAAGGATCAGATATCTCAAGTTTAGGAGTTGGGCCATGGACATACTGAGCAGGCTAATGAAACAAAGTGGGCAGGAACCTGGCACAGGCTTTTCTATACTACAGCCTTCAGTCGCTTGTCACCCATAGCTGGAAATAAAACCCTTCAGAAACTCTTTTCCAGATTTCATCCCCTTCCAACACTCTGGGCAAGTGCTCTATCTCATTGATAGTTAACACAGCCTCAACTGATGGATACTGTTGTGTCCTAAGCCTGCAAAAGCAGGCTCGGGACGTTGCATCGGTCCCGGGCATTCCAAGGCAAGAAACACTTTAGTAATATTGTTTTCTGTTGTCCAGGTTCAGTCATCTTTAAATGAAACCTGTTTTGCTTTTGCTGTTGTTGGTTGTAAGAGAGAGAATGAGAATAAAGAACTGTTGAATTTGCCATGTGTCTCCATCATTGCAATCGAACCAAGAATGTAACACTGGCGACGAGGGTGGGATCTTCTGCAAACAAAAGAAAGAAGTTTTGAGAACTTACTTAAGAAGTCTGCAGAGGGAAGACACCGTCTGAATCAGTGTCCCAGCCTGCCAATACAGAGTCGCTGGAGAGTGAGTTCGGTTACAAGACTCTTTCCCTTAAGAAGGTTTGCAGAGGAGCAAACTAAGTGAAATTCGCAACTAAGAATGGCGAAGATTGGGCATTTGTCTGAGTTTGATACCTCACACCCAGAGAGATGGAATTCTTATGTAGCTAGAGTGGAGAATTATTTCAGAGTAAATCAAATTAGAGAAGATGGCTTGAAGGCTGTAACTCTTGTGTGTTTGTGGACAGGAAGCTTTTGAAATTGCAGAAAACCTGGTGGCCCCTGCACCTCTGGAGTCAGTGGCATATACTGACTTGAAGAAGCTGTTGAAGGAATACTTCCAGCCAAAGTTGTCTGTTATTGCTTGGAGGCACACATTTGAACAGAGGGACCAGAAGCAGGGAGAATCTGCTAAAGATTTTATTGCAGCCTTACAAAGAGCAGCCAGGCTTTGTGAGTTTAAAGACCTAGAAGAGAGGCTGCGAGATAGATTTGTTTGTGGGCTAAGGAACAGAGACTTGCAGCAGAAGATTTTTGCTAAGGAAGAGGTCTCCTTCTAAGATGCGCTATGAGAGGTGACAGCTGAGGAAGCAGCAGGTGGGGCTGTGAAAACCTTATGGCTCACCAGAAGCTCACAGAAACAGCTACAGTCCATCAAGAGGATGCTCGAGAAGGATCAGACATGGATCCTGAAGAAGAGGTGAATAGACTTACCCAGCCAGCTGAAAGGAGGCAGAAGGAATCTCTTCAATGCTTCGGGTGTGGAGGTTGTCACAAGCGAGCCGACTGCAAGTTTCGTTCCACCATCTGCAGAGCATGTGGCAGGCAAGGCCACATAGCATCTTTCTGTTTGGGTCGACAGAAGGTCCAACCTTGTGAAGAATTGTGTCTGAAAGGTACCAGGGTCCCCAGTCCCCAGGGTGGGCTTCTGCACATCGCACAGGAGAATATTAAGGACAGGAACACATAAGCCCCTTAAAAAGAAACTGTCCCTTAACATAAGGTTGCAGGGGGTTCCCTTATCAATGGAGCTGGACACTGGGTCCGCTCTCTCCATTATTTCCAGTGATACCTTCAAAAGGATATGCAGCAGCAGTCGCGTTCGAGTTAAATTCAGGCCATCCAATTTAATACTCACAGATTTTCAGAATTCTATGGTGTGTGTTAAGGGGGATGCCACCCTTAAAGTACAGTATAAGGATTTTGAGGGTCCCCTAGATGTGGTGGTTGTTGGGGGTGAACGTATGAGTCTTGTTGGACTCAATTGGTTTGAGGATCTAGCTATCCAGGTGACTGGGCTGCATCATTTGCAAATATTAAGTCTTGCAGAAGTTTGCAGGGAGTTTGCAGATGTGTTTAGCTCAGAGCTAGGATCCTATAAGGGGCCTCCCATTTCGCTACGCTTAGACCCAACCATCACGCCCATCAGGGTTAAACCTAGGAGGGTACCTTTTGCCCTCAAAGAGAAGATTGATGCTGAGCTGGACAAATTGCTCCAGCAGGGCATCCTGGAACCTGTGGACTCAAGTCCATGGGAAACCCCCATAGAAATGCCTTTAAAGGCTAATGGGGACATACGTATATGTGCAGATTACAAGTGCACACTGAATAAGGCGTTGCAGCAACACGCTTATCCAGTACCTGTGGTAAGTCACATTCTGGCCTCCCTCAAGGGGGGGCGTATTTTTGCAAAGCTTGACTTGGCACAAAGCCTATCAACAGCTACCTGTTGATGAGGCAGCTGCAGAGTCCCAGACTATTGTAACTTACAGAGGAGCGTTTAAAGTCAAGAGACTGCAGTTTGGGGTAAATGTAGCCCCTGGCATATTCCAAAGTGTCATGGAAAGCACACTTCGAAGTATTCCTGGGGTCTGTCCATACTTTGATGATGTCCTCATTGCTGGGGAATCATCTCAAAATTTAGCAGAAAGATTGAGGGCTGTCTTGCTTTGTTTTTGAAAAGCAGGCCTTAAACTAAAGAGAGATAAATGTAAGATAGGAGTCACTTCTACTGACTTCTTAGGATTCAGGATAGATGCTCAAGGCATTCACCCTGCTGAAACTAAATTGCAAGCTATCCAGCAGGCCCCAAGCCCTAAATCTAAACCCTTCTTGCGGCTATTAAATTTTTATCATGCATTTCTCCCACAAAAAGCTGCAGTAGCAGAACCATTACATAGGCTCTTAGACAAGCAGGCTCCTTAGCAGTGGACTAAAGTCCATGAAAAAAGTTTCAATGAGGTTAAGGCTTTGCTCACTTCCAATGCTGTTTTAGCTCATTTCAATGAGTAACTGCCTGTTTGCATCGCATGTGATGCATCTCCTTATGGGGTTGGAGCTGTACTCAGCCATCTGCAGGCTGATGGGACACAGGTCCCTGTGGCTTATTATTCAAGGACTCTGTCTTCTGCAGAGTGAAATTACGCTCAAATTGACAGAGAAGCATTGGCCATAGTGGCTGGCATTACGAAATTTCATTATTTCTTATACGGCCGCCACTTCACGGTCTATACTGACCATAAACCTCTCCTGGGTTTGTTTACCACTAACAAACAGACCCCGCATATCATTTTCCCTCAGATGCTGAGATGGTCCATTTTCCTGTCAGCATATGACTATACTTTAGTTCACAAACCTGGAAAAGAAATGGGCCATGCAGATGGCCTGAGTAGATTACCCCTGAAGCTAGTGGAGCC